>JARWKJ010000013.1:15952673-16552673 GCA_029959095.1 Rhinichthys osculus | reverse complement strand
TTATTTTTCAGGATGGCAAATGATTTAAACAAAATATTTATACCCCACAAACAAAGTCGCCGATGTCATCTCAACGTTCGTCTGTCTTTGGTGCTGCTGCATTTGCATACGGTGTTACCATGGAAACAGCTCACTCAGAGTCGGTTTCTGAGAACTTGAGCTTTCTTGGATAGAGTGCAGCCTTCCAGCTCCATGACTATCTTCTGCAGTACCTCAAAGATAGTTTTCATTTCAGGTGAGTAGTCGAGATTTAAAGCATATATTAGACCAAAAAGCATTGCGGTAGCTAATGCAAAGTTATCCAAGCCTTGCCAGATGTTCTTCAAGGACAATCCCGATGTTGTCAGAACTGCCATGGGAATGTGGATTCGCATTGTGGTCTCCTCTGTCTGTGCATTCTGCAGGCTGATGACGAAAATCCACAAAGTGCGATTCAACAGAACACCGGGCACTGCGCTGGGAATATTATAACAAATGTCATTTCAATAATTTAATAATGTAGATATTAGTAAAAATGTGAACTTGTATGAGAACCAGACAAGGCCAAGAAAGACTGATTACAGATTACTGTTAGACCTCAGTTCTAGGATTGTGGTCTTACAATTTTAGAGACAAGATATCCAATTGTGCAGTAGTCGGCAACCTTATGGCAGACAGAGGGATAATCACAGAATGGTTGGTTGGATCTGTGGTCTAGTGCAGGTTAAAATATCACTTTATTTGTTGCACTTAATAAAAGACCTTAATAAAACAGGCTATGTGGAATGATTACCTCAAAATATATGTCCATGTGCAAGTTCAAGGGACTTTATTTCAATTAAATACATACACCACTTAAGCTATTATCATGTGCCAGTGATTATCCCTCCTTAGCATTAATGCCATAGGTTACAAACCTCTTCAACAACAAAAGGTACAATTTATTAAATTATATTTTTTGGTGAATGTCTTAATTAGAGCTGCACGATTAATCGTTAAAAGATTGCGATCTCGATTCAAACACCCATGCGATCCTATTCCTAAATGACGATTCATCAATACCGCCGCATATGTTTTGGATTAAAAGAGGAATAGACTATCTAATAGACCAATAATGCAGAAAAGTTCAAATTTAAAAAGAGAATCCTGCCTTGCCTACTTTAAGTAGGACATAGGAAGGAAGGACACAAATACTCAGCACTTTCTGATAAATATTCTTTATCATTTTTATATCACTACTCATTTTTTTCATTTAGAAGTTGCAGTGTTTTTATTTGTTTTTGTCCTCAGTCACATATTGGACAATGTTTATTTAATCTAATTGTGATTTTTCTAGTTAAAATTGTGTTTTAAAATTCACAAATATATATATAAAGAACACCAGGTTTGTTGTGCCTTGTAGGCATACTTGTAGGGCTGTATAAAATAATAACAACAATAATAATTTTTACTTGACATAAAACAATTTTTGGCCTATAACTGAACACATCAGTACACTACACTAGAGGAACATACCAGTAGGCCTATATGGATTATCATGTTACTTCAAACGTTTTCATTCGTTATGAAATGAGACTGGAGTAAAAACATAGCCCAATGTTTACTATAGATGCGTCCGAAATCGAATACTTCCCCACTATATAGTATGCGAAAACAGTACGCGAGCAGACTAGTATGTCCGAATCCATAGTATTCCGGTGAGATTCTGAAGTGTGCATACGATGGACACTTTACTGTGCCGTGACGCCACGGGAGTTGTCGTTATATTTGAAAATGGCGGGAAACAGAAACGCGGCTGTTTACAAGTGTATATTTTAGAAAACACTTTGTTTCTTTGTGGTTAAATTGTTAAATAGTATTTGTTTAACATCATATAAGTCAACGATTGAATTGTAAAGAGTTTAAATAATTTAAATTGAGTGGGCAGACCCTCCATCACACCACCCACCCTTATTGTCTCATCTGGTCCGGATGTTGCTGGTACCTCTCCATCCTCAGTGAGGTCAGAGTGCGAAAGAATCAGTTTATGGCCAGCAATATTGTTATGTTTAAGGACATTATGAAATTAAAATAATGTCTGTACTATGTTATGATTGTACTGTGCAACTAGAATGTACATTTCCTGAAGAAAATGTGAGTGGTGCTTGCAGTGGCAAGGCTGTTGTACATGATTGCATATGAGGCAACAACCATGTCTGTACGATATTGTGGGGTTGAAATATGGCTTCTATATGTTGCAATATGGTTTCTAGATGTCTCTAAACGGTTGCTAGGGTGAACACTATATGTATTAATATATTTTGAACTAAGTTCCATTTTTATTTATTTATTATAAAGTCATAACAAGATTTTAGATGTGTGTGCCATCAAAATTTTTATTTTATAACAAGTATCCGATACCTGACCTCAAGAAATGTTAAGATCAAAGTATTTGACACGCTTGTAAAAATGCTCTTTATTTAAATGAGTGGGTGGCTCTAAATAGAGCCATTGTTGCCTTTTAAAGGACATTTGGTTGCTTCAACTTCGGAGTTCCTCCTGCAGATCTTCTCTGAGGTTCAGCAGAAGCTGGTTTCCCTCTGGGCTCAGGTGGACTCCGTCTCTGCATAGATGGGAGAAGCCGATGTTTCTGTGGCGAATGCAGCGCATCTGTCTCCCTGCCAAAAAGCCAGACACCGCCCCGTTGATCCACCGTCGGCTTCCTTTCCACGCCGTAGCCAGTCTGACCTCTCCAACTCAGACGGGGCAGAATGTGAGAAAACACAAGCCTGGTTCTGGGAACATTCTGAAGCATTTGGCCAGGTCACGCGTTATTTTCCGAAGGAAATCCAAATTTGTTTTGCGGCCCTCCTGACACAAACTGTTCCCACCCAGGTGGATAATCAGGATGTATGGAGCTGGAAGCAGCTGCTCCCAGAGTCTACCTCCTCTGCCGTCCCAGGTGATCTCACAGCGAAGATCAAGGTTTTCGTCCAGGTCCAGATGTGAGCATGCAGCCTGTGGATGAGTGAACTGCTGACGATCCAGACACGTGGTGCCATCTCAAAAGAAGAGTGAGGGAACTGTGATGTACCACCAGTATTTATATGAGTGCGACGTGTTTGGTTGATCTTTCTACAGGCCCCGCCCATGTGTACAAGATACTCTTTACCGCTATGGAGGTATTTTGTCATGTCTAATGTATTAATAATGTAAATCAGAATGTAACCAAAGCACAGGATAACAAATAGATGGCTTATAAGTAATTGTAAATTATACAAAATAAATGCCATGATCACTATACAGGTGTTACTTATGATTTTGTAAATGGTGATTAGCAACCAAATATTAATCATGTGGAAAAGTACTGCCTTTTGCCTTGGCATGACTTCTCACTTTTTGCAGACAATGCCAAGGCAGAGTACAACTTCAAAATAGTGGTCAAAAGTCAAGTTTGAGCTCAATTTTTTTATGTAGATAATTTGCATTACTAAAACATTTAATTTTCCAGATTTCCAGTGTCATACCTATAATTAATTTGGCTAGACAACTACAAATCTTTAAAGCAATTTTTCTCAGTTCCACACTCTAGCGAGTTAAGGTCTTTTGCCTTTGTGGGGCAGAGCAGTTCGACATCAATGAATCATATCGCACATTTAAGCCAAGCAATTGCTTATGAACTAATGTTTATGAATTGTGACAATGTTTTACGTTGCTGTGGGGGGTGTTAGCCGATGAAGAAACTATGAAAGATTCTTGTAATACTAACATGTTGTTGTTATCGGCATATCATGTACACAGTCATTTCGATCTTCAAAGTACCAGGTTATGGAGACCAAATATGCCACACATACGATTCTGGTTAACCATAGTATGCAAAGTCTGGAACATTAACCCATTAGAGTTTACAAGAAACATAGACCAGACAACATACAGGAAAATCATGAGATGGAACATTAGACACGTCAATACATTTATCACATGGTTATATATATATAGAATATATAGGATTAAAAAGGTTTATTTCTTCTTCTCAGCAAGAATTAGGAGACAATTCCCTGCACATTCTTTTGGGTCGTAAAATTCATCAGTCTTGTAACAGAACACTGAGTTCTGCCAGTGTTGACCTCATTTGTGGGGGAAGTTTCACAGAGCAACCGTGTATGTGTGTGTGTGTGTGTGTGGTGTACACATTTGCCTGCCATAAAGGTGTCAATGAACGCCATTAGGAACAGACTTTCTGGCGCTCGCTGGTGAATTACTAGACCCGAGTCAAAAGTTAAAAGCTTTTCACATTGTAGAATTGAATGAGTCCCAACTGCATACCTGCCAACCTAGAAGAAATTTTATGAGTACAACCGCGCGTTCTAAAAATTGTACTTTTATGAGTACAATTTTTGTCATTATTTTGAGAATGCAAGACACACACAGACACATGCCTATCTTCATAATTCTAGTTTTGACCTCTAAAGGTTTTTAATTTGACTCAAATACAAAATTTAACTTGCACTGCACTCAACACTATTGTTTTATTCATGATTGATATTGTATTCCATATAATCTGTGCTGGTCAATCAGTCTAAAATTAAGAAACCCCTAGATAACAGTAAAAAAAAAAAAAAAAAAAAAAAAAAAAAAAACGGTGTGTAGCCTACATGTTATAATTTTAAATTGGCTACTTAATTTATTATTCCAATATACAAATATGATATTAAATCCCACATGGAAAAGGGCTTATATTTGTGACGTGCTATTTTGACATTTGGACATTAGGCTACAAACAGGACACGCATTAGCTGAATAAACTTTAGCCAATCCAAACATATTTATAGAAAACAGTTAACAATGAATAGACAGGAGTCCTGTCTCATGACCAATAATATAAGTTTTTGAATAAGACGAATCCGACATATAATGAGGGCTGTTAACAGTAAAGCGTCCGTCATTAACGAATTTTAAAAACACGAATGGATAATACAAAAAGCTTTAACATTTTGACATAAAAAAAACACAAGCAAGAACTTTGCCTGTTAATTTTTATTTTACAAATATCTTCTCTCTCTGTGTGCGCGAGTCTGTGTTTGTGAGAGAGCTCGCGCAGCACTGATACATGATAGGCTATCATACAACGGTCATTTTTAATCCATAAATTCACCAACTAACTCGCTAGTTTTCATACAAAATAAATATGTAACATAATTTGGTACTTTAGTTAACATAATACATAACGTAACACATGCGATACGTTTCTCAACACTGATAATGAAAAAATAAACGCCTGTTTCTCCGGATTCGCGCTTATCAGTCATCCACAAATCACAGCACTTTCATAATCACGAAGACATATAGCTGCTAGCGATTTCAATTTTATTAGGGCCCAAGCCTTGAAAAGGCGAAGATTTATTGTTCAACATTACTTGAGTATTTTATAATTTGCATGGCTGAATGTCTTCCTCTTATCTGAGTTACCATGAATGAATTACGGAGTATTTTTTTTAAATAATCCATGCGATGACCAATCCCGTTTGATGACCAATCCATTTTAAAATTAACTCAAATACAATATTTCAACTTTCCACATCCACCCCAGCCCGTTTACCTTCAGGAGTTAGAAGTACCGTGACTGTAGGCCGACTGTCCTCGCTTAAATCCAGGGCTCCAGACTAACTTTTTGCCTTGGTTGCACTGGTGCGCCTAACTTTTTTATTTAGGTGCACCAGCACAAAATTTAGGTGCACTCAAATTTTTCCTCATCTCGCGTCGCCTTTAACGCCACAATTTCAAGGTCACCTTTTTATCACGCTCCATATACATGTACATATGCTTTTAAACAAGAATAAGGTGTAGTTTTTTTATTTTATTTGAAGCACAATTATACTGTCTATATAAAAATAAAAATCTTAAAAAAAAAAAAATATTTAAAGCGCTGTTTTTACATTGTTCAAGTTAGGGCAGGGTATTGACACAAATTTCACAAATCGATTCAATATTGATTATTTTGGATATCAGGTACAATACATGGCAAATTTTCTCAAGAAAAACAAATCTCTTAACTAATGCTGTAAACTGGGAGTCGTAGCCTATAGGCTTCATTAGCCTACTATAATATCGAAGGTAAAAATGACCTGATTTGTACACATACACTTTAATTACACTTTTATTTATTTTTATAATAATAAAGTTATATGAAATATAAACATTTAAATGGTGGCTGCATAAAAACTTACCAGATTTTTTTCAAACAACATGCATTCAATATTGAAAAACATAAAAAATTATAATGAATATGTAATATGGTGCATATATTAGGCAAAATGCTCCTCTATAGTTAATATTTCTAGCTGACTAACGAGTTTATGATCACTGGATATGTTTTTTTCTGAGGTAAATGTGACGTTACATGACATTGTTTACAAGCGTTTTACTGACGTCTTTCCACGGTTGAAACACTGATTGAGCGATTCCATGTGACATGATACGGATTTCGATAAGTTGTACTCTATCTTTTAACACACTTTCAGACGTTCATTCATGTTTATTTCGCGCTGTAACTGGTATTATTAAGGCGGAAGAGGAGATCATGTGCGCTCCGCGCTGCTGATTCTCTTGAGCTGAGCCAGAGCGATCTCACGCCACAGCGCCAAAACGGTATTTATGTTTTTGAATTTCGTAAGAAAATGAACCTAATTTGAAATCTGAGGTTTTGTTTCATATCAATAGTAACAAAGCACAAAGATTATTGCGATTTATTGGATGGGATGCGCGCTACAATGTTCCATTCATTTATCAACTGAAAACAGCATAGCCCAACGGTTCGTAAAAATCAATGAGAATCGATTAAAATCGAGAAATCAATATTTTTTACCTAGTTCAAGTAGCCTACATTTTTAAAAGTTTCTTCGTCGTCTGTTTTCTTGCGTTTATTTAGCTGATGCTGCTGATTGCCGTAACTGATTCTCCGGTGCTCAGGTGACAGATCGCAATTTATTTCAATCACACAGGAATATCTGAACTACAGCCAATCAGAGGCAAACACCCGCCCAATCTCTATCTCTGATTGGTTTAGACCACGATATGATCCAACCATGCGTGCAAGGAGAACAAAAGACTCGTTTCTGGAGAGGCAGCGGATGCAATCATGCGAGAACGTTAGGTGCACTGGTGCGACCTAGGAAAAATTCTCGTCGCACCCTTACAAATAATGGTCGCATGTGCGGGATTCTTTATTGGTGTCGATTTTCAGTCTCTTTTTAATTATAGGACTTACGCATCTGTCAATCATCTCCGCTTGCAATGTGGGGAATGAACCCAGCGATATGATTGGTCGAACTCTTCTTCTTTTGATGTTGCTTGATTTGAGGACTGCGCGTGCAAAGAGGCGTCACCAGGTTTTTGCGTAGTTTAGAGTGACAAATCGTACCAGCGTACTTTGAGGTCAAAATGCGTGCCCGCTACGCAAAATGCGTACATGTTGGCAGGTATGCAACTGACACAGTCCAGATACCCTACACTGCATTCGTATAGTTTTTTTTTTTTTTTTTTTACTCATCCAAACAGAATATGTTCATCAGTGGTTTTATATTACGCAGCGACACTTTAGTGTACATTTTGTTTTGTGATTTCACCGGAAGTTCAGGACGGACGCAGCTAATACAATCGTTGCTGATTGATGTGGTGTTTGTTACCACGACAACCGTCTGCGCGTCCCTGCACGCGCTTCTTGTGTATCCTGCTGGTAGCAAATTAAAATATCATTAATCTCAAGCTATAATTTAATACAGAGCAACAGTGTGTATTATATTATTTGTATTGTTTTAAATGGCACAGCTCACTCGTTTCTGTGCAGGACCCAGTGGACGCATGTGCAGTTACTTTACACACAGGCACTTAAATCTGTCTCCCTGCCAAGAAGCCAGACACCTTCCCGTTGATCCACCGCTCCACGCCATAGCCAGTCTGACCTCTACAACTCAGACTAGGCAGAATGTGAGAGAACACCAGCCTGGTTCTGGGAACATTCGAAAGCATTTGGCCAGGTCACGCTTTATTTCCCGAAGGAAATCCAGGCGATCGTGGCCCTCCCGACACAAACTGTTCCCTCCCAGGTGGACGATCAGGATGTCTGGAGCTGGAAGCAGCTGCTCCCAGAGTCTACCTCCTCTGCCGTCCCAGGTGATCTCACACTGAAGTCCAAGGTTTTCGTCCAGGCGCTGCTCACAAATGTGAGAATGCAGCCTGCGGATGATTGAACTGCCGACGATCCAAACGCGTGGTGTCATCTCAAAGAAGAGTGCGGGAACTGCGATTTACCGCCAGTATTTATGATGAGTGCTGCACGTTTGATTGGCTGTTGCGGATTCTACAGGCCCCACCCAACAGCACTTCAGAGCAATCAATCAATTATATCGCACATTTATGCCAACTGATCGCTTATGAACTAATGTTTATGATTTGTAACAATGTTTACGTTGAAGTGTTTATATGGTTTAGACTGATTTTAAGCGTTTAAATGACCCTCTTACCATCTTAAAGTACCATCTGTGAATATATGTACAACAACAATTTTCAACAAAAAAAAAACGTTATGATGTCCAGAAGTCTAGAAATAGTACATTGGGTTGAATTTATAGTTTAATGAGATCTACTATGTTAATGCCGAAAATGTTCACGTCAATAAATGCATAGATATGCGTCCTTTGCTTGTGTACAATAATGGGCCAGTAGTTGAATTTTTGCCAAGCGTGTCAGAGGTTCTAATCTGGGATCTAATCCACACTCATATAGGTTTTTTTTGTTTTTGTTTTTTTACTCATTATTACTTTATATGTTCATCAGTGGTTGTATATCAAACACGCAGTGACACTTTAGTATGCATTTTGTTTTGTGATTTCACCGGAAGCTCAGCACAGATGTGCAAGAGGTTGATGTGGTGTTTGTTACCACGACAACCGTCCCTGCACGCGCTTCTTGTGTATCATGTTGGTAGCAAATTAAAATATCATGCATCTTAAGCTATAATTTAATACTGAGCAACTGAGGTATTATATTATTTTATTGGTTTAAATGGCACAACTCAGTCGTTTCTGTAAAGGACCCAGTGGACGCATGTGCAGTTTGTAGTTGAAAAAAAAAGAAAGTGTATTTTAAAGTTTAGAATTAAGAAATGAGAAAATTATATGACAATACCATACCACACCACCTGGTCATAACAGCGTTCGCTGGAAGCCACTAATGCTCATCAGGTCGCATAATTTATTAGAATACGAAAATAAATAATGATTCTGTTTAAATGTATCAATATTAAAACAAACTAAAGTATATAAAGCTCATTTAAATGTAAGCTTTTAAATGACCCTCTTACCATCTGTGAATTTACCTGGATCTTCTCTGAAGTTCACAAGAAAAATATTTTTAATGTGTAAAATTCAATTAAGACAAAAATGCTGGATGTGCCTATTTACACAATGTTTATTTAAAAGATTTAGAAAAACGCCTGTTGTGCCAAATCCCACCCACGTCTCTGCACCCTCCAGGGTCTGTGAAGTATCTATGGAGCTGCTTAAGTACATACTCTTATTTCCAATTTTAATATTAATTTTAGACTTTTTAATGACAAAGTTGAAAATATTTGATAATCTCATGGATTCTATTCAGAAAAGTATTTAACTTTGTCATTAAAAATAAGAGTGTACATAAGCAGCTCCATAGAGACTACACAGTCAATTAAGCTAAGCCAGTTTAATTGTTTTGGCACGACCATGTGGGGTCTTTCTTGGTCTTCTAACACCATGGGTGTGGGGTGGAGCAGGAGTCAGCACCTCTGCATGGACAACTTTGTTGTTTCGTCACTCTGAACCTTGTTCTGCATTGTTGGATTAGGGCATACCATATCGTCCTCATCATCATGTTGGTCACTGCCTGAAAAAACAAGGAGAATTTGTTCAATTAAAAGCAAAAGATCTAAATGGATTTATGAGATGTGTGATATTTAAATGTAATATATTAATTAAATGAAGATATGAGATATATTTAAATGTAAATCCACATTTAAAATGGATAATGAATCATTTTATATGAAAATATCAGACTGAATCTGATTAACTGTTTTATTCAGTGCTTTATAAATAAATTTGAATTTAAATGTTTGGCGATGACACGAAAAATCTCCTCAGACATCTGAACCCGGCTGAAGTCGCTTTTTTTTTTTTTCATTGTTGACCTGATTGCCGCTCGTGCGGATTGATATTAAGGTCTGTTTACTATTTCTAATATAAAATAAGTAGAAAAGAAGTCCCTGAACTGAATGATATAAGAATCAGGTGGTGTTGCGCCGAAAAATAAACCCAGAGACGATTGAAAACCATGTTTAGGAAGCCCACGTCCGTTTTTTTCTTTGCGCAAAAGTATAACATAGTGTGAATAAAATCATTCATTTTAGTATTTATCATGTTAGAAAGGAAAATGAGTATTGAATCTCAAAACCCCTGGAATAATCTATCATTTACAGCAATAAACACACATGACCTATTTTTGTCATTTTAATGGCTATGACTACTTTGACGCTCTTTTACTCATAATTAGATTCTGCGACTTTAGGCGGGGTCACATTATTCTCGGTTAGGGAGAGTAACTGTTTGTTTCGACAAAAGAACAAATACTTGGCACTGTCCATGCTCTAAGCCAAGGAATTCATGTCCTCATAAGTCCATTGCAAAATGGCACTTGAACCAGACTCGACCTGAACTTTTCTTAAAAGTCAGAAGTACAGACAGTGATGTGTTTGACACCTTTGCAGAATCTGGTCATCAAGATGTACACAGTACTGAGGAAATTCTTCTCTATCTACCTGATAAAAATGCTTTGACTGCAATTGTCCTTTACTTGCTGAACAACAAGAAATTGCCAGCAGTTCTGCCAAAAGATGTTTGTTCACCACAGAACATGGAGACACTCCCCAAGCACCTCATTTCAATTGAGACCTTTTGCACTGTATGCCCAGGGAAGATCCCTCTTTCGGAACCTATCTTAATTACACAAAAGGCAAAGATTGTCACGTTTACTGGCATACTGGAAGGTGTGTATAATTTTACAATACATTATTGTTTCCTAATTTACATGGCCTAGTCTAATTCAAGTTTTAGATTTTAAGATATGTTTTATTTCATAAGTACAGGCCAGTTAAGTAGTTACTTCAAATTAAAACCTACAGTGATCCCATGACGAATGCAGTATTATTCTCCCTCCTTATAGATGTGACCACATACTGTAAAAGGTGTGGTGTATGTGGTCAATTTTACCGATACCAGGAATGGGCCGAGAGGCTGCACAATTTCAATGACCACACAATATTAACACTACATCTTTGCCTGTTCTTGAGACAGTCTGTACAGGTAACCTTTACTTTTGCATTCATGCAACTTTAATGCACCCATCCTATTTTAATAAACACATGACTTGCATGTTTTTTTCATGTACTACTTTAATAATTATTTTAAAGAGTCAGTGATGTAGGAATTTGGATAATTTGAAGTCTAGCCTATATAAGCAAGCATAAATATGTACTTGCCCTTAAAGTCTCTCCCTAAAAATCCTGTTTTGTAAACACTCATATAATGTCAAGAGAAAAGCAAACATGACTAATAATCTGGCGTGATCTATGTGTAATGTGTAGGTGAATTATGTACTCGATGAGGACAGACCAATGAATGAAACGATTGTAAAAGATGGTCAGACGTGCCTCTCAAGAGAGAACTTTGTATCCCTGGGACTAAGAAGGGAATTGGATTCAATGGTGGGTAAAATGTTTTGTTTTATTTTTGAAGTAATTGCACTTTTTCTGGAATTAGGATTAAAAGTGTTGTATTTGCAGGTGGGAAATGCTTGCTTTAGGCTTATCAAGGAAATATTTCAGCATCAGGTGTGTCTGTTATTTTATACAGATATTTGTGACCAATTACAATTACTGTCTGTAATTATTGATAGAGATATCTTCTACAGGGGAAAGATGTTTACATTGTGGATCTCCATATTCCACCAACATGGCTCTTGCCCTTATCCTGTGACCCTTTCCTCTGTCTTCCAGTAAGTACCCACAATACGTTTAACTAATAGTGATAATCCTTATATCTAACACAATGCTTTTCAAAACATAGTTACAACACACAAGAAGATAAAAACACTTTAAGGTCATACAACATGGAGAAAATGAAAAAATGAGCTTCCAAATTTAATAAAAATAAAGATAAAACATAATGGATAAAATAAGAGTTAAAAGTCAGAGCTAAGTTTTTGCAATATTTTCTTTCTTTAAAGGTGACCTATAATTCAAAATTGAATTTACCTTGGTATAATCAAATAACAAGAGTTCAGTGCATGGACATGACATAGAGTGAATCTCAAACTGGACTGTTTTCGCGTTCTCATGTAATTCACGTTTATGAAAAACACCCCTGAAAAACGGTCGGTTCTCCACACAATACCGACTGTGACGCAATAGTCGGGATCATTAATATGTATGCCTCCACAAATTTGCATATGCCAGCCCATGTTCAATGACAAGCGGAACTGCGCAGTCGAAGCATAGGAAGTTTTGCAGGGGAAGATACAATCGAGACTCAGAGGGAAAATGGCAGACCATGGCAATAAATGTTATGTCCCTGTGCAGGAAATGTGACTACTTTTCATATCCTTCCTTCAGAAAAGACATGTCAACAGGCGTGGTTGATGGTTATTTACAATCGAATACCGCAACACTTTAATTATAAACTGTTAGTTTGCTCCGCGCATTTCACCTCGGACTCATTTACAAATCTGGGACAATTTCAAGCAGGCTTCTCTAAGCGTCTTTTACTGAAGAAGGGGGCAACTCCAACTCTAATCCCGCAAGCGGTAAGTAACTTAGTGATCTTATTAACGATGATTTACACTGTTATCTAGATCCAGCGCAACACCATAGTACAGTAACATAATACCAAGTAACGATTTAAAGTATAACTAGTGTGACAAAGTGTTTATGCTGAGGATTAATATTTATTGCCTGTGTTGTTATATAATTATAAAAAATAATACAGTAGAAACAGATGCAAATTCCCTTTTGTGAAATAATTTAACTTCGTTTTCATCAACAGCACGTCAGGGGCTAACTACGTTACTTTATTTGCTCATGGATAATGTTAGCTCACTGGATCCTTCTAGCTAACGTGACAATCTCCACCACCATAAACTGAAGCTAGATTAATTTGACAAGGCATCTAACGTTAGTCCATTTGTTAATCTTTTACATTTGTGTGAACTGACGGTGAATTATTTTGCACGCTTGTATTTCAGAGTGCACCACAGCCCTTGCGTACTAGTGATGTAGGCTGCCAAACAGATGATCCTGACTTACCACTCAGAAGCGTTCATTTGTAATCTTGAAACAAATGGTTGTTCTTCAAAATCGCCGTCTTCATCAGATACAGGCTCAAACATGTACGGTCGAACACCTAATCTCTCCATTGTCACGCTGGACATCAGGAACCTATTTGCTGATGCTCTGAGCTACTGTAATGAGCCCGCAGTGAAACAGCCAATCAGTGCAGAGCTCTTCATTACTATTCATGACCCTTCCAAATAAGGTAAAAACAGACCATTTCATTCTAGGGGCAATTTCTAGAGTTGAACATGGACCTGTTAAACCATTTCTGGACATTTTAAATGACCTAAAATATGAAATACCCTCTATGTAGATATCAAAGACCAAATTTAAATATTATTTCAAATCATTATAGGGCACCTTTAAATTGTTGGAGCTGGGTGACCTCAGCGGAGGCCGGTGAAGGTCCAGACAGGTGTTGTGACTAGGGATGGGACGATTACCGGTTTCACGATAAACCACAATAAAATATACTGACGGTCAGTATTATCGTTTAAAGTTTAATTATTAAAACAGTGTTTGATTATCTTGATTTTAATAACTCACACAGTAACGCAGGCCGCGCAGTGCGCATTGTTTTTTTTTTTTTAATTCGAGAAGGAATGGCGGAAGGCAGTGACTGTGCTCGGGAGATTTTTCAGCCTTTTAAGAGGACCAAATCTGAGGTGTGGTCATATTTTGGCTTTTACAAAAGTCCTGAGGGAAACTTAATCGAGGATGGTCAACCTGTCTGCAGAACAAAAAGACGCTGCAATAGAAACACTTCAAATCTGCTGCGTCATCTTGTGTGGCCATCACCCAGTGTTGTATAGCGAACAAACTTTTACCGCAATACCAAAACTACGCCTGGGAAATAATTGGGCACAATATGTTGTTTTGAGTTGAAATATTGTGAAGCTTCCGCGAAGAAAAGTTCGCAGCAAGTGGCTTTGAGCCAAAGACGAACGAACAACTTCAAACAAGACTATTATTAAGAGTGACATTTTAAGGGATAATGTATAGATTCATTGTACACTTATTACACCGATTTTTTTTTTTTTTGATTTTTTTTACCACATAATTACAGGGACATGTTGAATTGAGATTAATGTTTTAAATCTTACCTGTTTATAAATCCATTTTGCACAGCGTATAAATCAATCGTCCAGACGAGATGATCACAACAATATTATCAAACTCTGTAAACGATAAATCAACTCTGATTTCATTTTCAATACAATCAAAAACGGGATACGCAAGACGGCAAGTTGTATTTGAATGAAACAAGAGCGCGCGCCCGTTGTGATACATGGATGTGCGTAATCATGCGTTGCTATTGACGACGGTCATAAAGAAGGAAATGCCACAGAATAGAATCTTGCTTAAAAAAAACTGCATAAAGCTGCTTATTTTATTTGTTTGTTGATTTTCAAATATTAAACTTGTTGAAATGTTTTCAGTGTGAGCATCAGTTCTTTTTGAACACTTTCATCTCATTTGAACAAAACCGTGATAATATTGATAATCACGATAATTTAGGACACTATACACTATAATCGTGATATAAAATTTTCATACCGTCAAATTTTGCAGTTGTCAAATTCGTTGACAAGTTTTACGAGACCGACATCATCCTTTGGATATTTATGATGATGTCAACATATATGCTCATTTGCGCTTTAAAAGAGAGGGAATAATGCGGATAACGGACATGATCGCGCCTGATATTCAACATGAAACAGACCGAAGCGGCGCTCTCTCCCCAAGCCTTCAAATCTGCGCCGCATTACGTTATGTTGCTACTGGATATATGGAAAACTTAGTAGGCGATAGCATAGAAATTCATAAATCTACAGTATGTAGAGTGGTCCGTAGGGTGTCACTTGCCTTGTGTCGTCACATGAACAACTACGTGTGCTTGCCAAGCATAAATGTATAACACAAACAGGCAAAAATTCCATGCCATTGCTGGTTTCTGCGTCGATGGGACACAAATCAGGATAAAAGCACCCACAGTGGATGAGAATGCTTTTGTGAATAGGAAAGGGATTTCATTCACTAAACACCCAAGTCATCTGTGACCCAAGTTTGTGTTTCTTAAACTGCGTTGCTAGATGGCCAGGTTCAAAGCACAACAGCATTCTGGTGGGTGATTCTGCCTACTCACATACAAAGTGGCTGATGACACCATATCTTTAAACCCTATCACACAAGCAGAGGAAAAATTCAAATCGGCACAAACAAAAACACAGGTAACGGTGGAAAGAAGTATCGGTGTTTTAAAAAGGTGGTGGTCATGTCTCCACAGGGGTATGGCAGCATATTTAAATGTGTTTGATTGTTTATTTTTATCAGTTTAGGCTAATATTTCAGATAAAGGACAAGTTTTGAATACACCCCAAATGTCCTCGGTAGGAATTGCGATGGAGCCAGAGAGAGCAGCAAAGGTGACAGGAGCATGCATTGTATTGCACAATTTGGCCATGCTGTGGAAGATGCCAGTTGATGATCTAGGAGGTGAAGAGATTGAGGAGGTCGCACAGGAAGATTATAAATATATATATATATATAACCGATTATATCTCTCCTTTACCCTTTGTTGATATTATGAAATATTTGTTGGTCACATAGCAAGCTACTGTTAACAAGTGTACCTCAGCTTGCCCATGTAAGTTAACATTAATAGATTGACCATGGTTCATCACTAATGTTAAACTCTGTGTTGATGTTGCAGGGGCTGATGAACACGCCCGTGTTCTTATAGAGTGGGGAGTGGCTAATGAAGCCCTCTTCACTGCAAGAAGAGGTAACTGCAGGCTGGAGCAATGGGCGTGGCAAGAGGTAGGGGGCGTGCCGTAAGGTCTTTACAATTGGACGCGAAAGCTTCCTGATCCGCATAAAAGCGAGCCATAAACTTAATCACTATTGACCAACAAATAATTATACAAGACCAAATACATTTATTTCACTGTAAAAATATCAATAATGATATTGAGAATACATTCAAAAGTACGCTACCTTCAAAACCTTCTGTATGGCGCGGGTTACTTGACGTCATCACCACCGCGACTTTTTTAGGATCAGTCATTTAAAAACATTCATACTGTTTGTGAAAATTGCACTTTTTGTAACACATCCCTTGAAGATATTGAACCTTTATTTTTGTATTGCCCTTTTTGTATTTCTTTTTGGACTGACTTTAAAATAGATATGACAAACAAATTTGCCTTAATTTAGAACCTCATGACATTTTACTTTGTTTCCAAAACCTATATTTTTCTGAAAAACAAAATTATATAATTAAATTATTTTGACAAAGTTTTATTCATAAGACAAAAATAACTAAAAAAAAAAACCCTCCTATATTACCTTTTATAACACTGATCTCACAGTAACCTATACTTTGAAACCCTTTCAAACATGAGATCACAAAACAAAACGTTTTTGAACATATCTATAACTGCCTTGATATTATAAACTTTTATTTTTGTATTTATTTATATTATGTTCATTTTATACTTCAGTTGTTATTGTTATTCTCTGGTTTACACATTTTTAGCTGTATTTACAATGCCTTGTATTCATCTTGTTTTTTTTATTGCATTATACTTGAAATGTCTGTACTTGAACTAAATAATAAAAGAAATTAAATTATTCTTTTAAAGATAAAAATGTCTCCTGACACTATTAAAGTCATACTAGTTTTGTACTTAGAGGTTCCACAACAGGTTCGCAAAAGAATTATTACTCATCTAATATTTCCAATACTTGATTATGCTGATGCCATTTATGGGAACACCTCAGATTTAAATCTTCGTCCTATTTCTGTATTATATAATAGTCTTTGTAGATTTGTGCTTCGATGTCCCTACAGAACTCACCACTGTCAATTGTACGAGTCTTTGAACTGGCTGGCACCCAAGTCAAGGAGGCAATTTCATTGGTCATTACTTATTTTTAAATGCATTCATTTTAATTTCCCTTCATATCTGAAATATTACCTAATTCCTTTTAACACTCAGTACAATTTAAGGCACACGGATCAGTTATTTTTTCATATACCCAGAATTAATAAAGAATTAGGACGTCGTGCATTTAAATTTAAAGCTCCATCAGATTGGAACAATCTTCCTTGTTCGCTCAGATCTATAACCTCTTTTTATGTTTTCAAATCATCTCTTTTTACTTATCTTCAAACAATATGTTCTTGTTTTTGATTCCTTTTTTTCTTTTTTTTTTTTTCTTCTTCTATTCAGATATCTGTATGGGTTTATGGATGTTTGTAAGCATATACATATCTTGTTTGTGTATTTTCATTTTTCGCAGATGGTTTATTGACCTGTTTTTGATGATGGTATGGGACAAATGGGATGGGAGTAAGTTTATGAGAGCATTGTTTGAGTGTGTATGTTTATGAATGAGAATGTCAATGTATCTAAATGTTTGTAATAGTCCTGTGTTGTATTTACTTTATTTATGATTTTCGACTATGATCTTGTTTGTTGTAAAGAAGGGACCCCCTCGAAAATGAGATGGTTCATCTCAAGGGGCTATCCTTGAAATAAAATTATTAAAATTATTAAATTAATTTCAAGTACATACGAACTAAAAGTAATGTTATTTTTATAATAATGGTACAGGAAATGTTTTTGCTGTATAAAGGCATGCATATATACGTGTTTTATCAAACACTCACCATATAATAATAATAAAAAATCACCATACAAATTTTTTTTTTAAAGTAAAAACAGTTTAATAAACTTCTAAGTGGCATTAATCAATTAAGCGAAACAAACACCATTTTATCCAAAAAAACATTTATTCAGTTCAGTTGTCATTTTTACAATTAATTTTTTTAATTCGTCATTAAAGGCTTGTGTTCAAAGTCAAAACTCATTCCTCTATAACTCATTCCTCTATATTACTTATTCCTCTATTACTCACTCATTCCTCTATTACTCACTCATTCATACTATAGTAGCAGTCCATAGAACAGAAGCCATCAAAATCTGAATAGAACGCAGTAAAGACCCCCTTCTTTCCATTGCCGCAATATCCAGTGGTGTTTTTGTAGAGGAATCCATAGGCATCACATCTGGTGAGCTTAAACCCCACCCTATATTCCTCCCTCACATCCGGATTGACTGACTTCCAGTCAACGATACCTACAAGATAAAATAAAAAATGAATTTTTAATGCGAAAAATCTGAAGACTCGCCTCAGAAAAGTCAAAAGCCACCCCCAGAGAAATGTACAGGCCATACTGAAATTCAAAGGCTACTTGTTTAGACCTTTTTTTATTTGGTTTCTAAATGAAAAAAAAAAATGAAAATGCTGAATGGTTTAGAACTGAACCACCATACAGCAGCTGAGAACATTTGAACAAGAACTGTTCAACTGGAACTTCTGAACATGAACTATTGAGCTATGTAAAAGACCTGTACACTTGACTGTATCTCCCATCACTAAGACCACTTGCGCAGAGTGAATCAAGAAAAAAACACTTGTTTCAGCTTTGGACGCAAAATCTGAAAATGGTTGTTAAAAAACACAAAATATAGAAATCAATTTGACATGGATAAAAATGTCTTGATGACTTACACAAAGCATCCAGTGTGACTTGATCCACGATAGAAATAGAATGCAGTCTTTTGTAGAAGCATCAACCTATCAAAAATAAATATAATACAAAATGGTGCACAATGTTTATTTTGCTCTGTGAAATCTTTTTGCTTGCTTTGAAAGAATGCTTACAACATATATGCCCCATAAAATGTCAATAGCAATAATAAATGGAAACGGTCAATGAAATCTAAAGTATGTATGCTAAACAATAACAAATCATAACTACAATATTACACTGTGGAAAAAAATATATAATTGCTTACAGGGATATGTAACATGGGATCTGCACAAAGTGGGGGAATCAGCGTTGCTGTTAGACGTCCCGACTTGGATGCCCTAATAACAGAAACATTTCTTCATAATAGCTTTTTGCATTTTATTCACGCTACAAGGCAAGCAATGACATTTTACCTGCAATTTGCTAAGGTCTTCAATTTTCAAAATCTATAAGAATCATAAACATCAAACACAATTTAAAATAGGAAAATTAATATATAAAGCAAAACATGTTTGTCATAAGTTTCCAATTATGATACGTAACATCACCGTTCACGTTATTATCTAACCTTAACAAGTTATCTGTAACAGATGTAACCGGTAACAGGCATGCATATCACAAGTGAACTCATACTTGCGTTCATGGCGAACCGCGCGAAGTCTGTGGCTTAGCAAATGACTATGGATCTTGTTATATTCACAAGTCTAAAAACACTGAGAGCACAGAACGGACATCGATATAAATCGCCGACTCTGATGTCTTCGACGCAAATGCAGTCGTTAATGCTTCTCACTGTAACATGTGTCTGTCAACAACAATTAAATAATTACCAAAGCTGAAAGATGTAAAGCAAAGAGAACAACAAATTATATCGCATATGTGAATTACCTCCACCATCTTCTCTCCGTCTAAAGGAAATGATGATTTTTGTCAGCTAAAGGAAATGACGTTTAACTATGGTTACTGCTGATTGGCCAACGCAGTTGCCAGGAGGAAACTCCTTTGACCAATGAGAAACCTCTTGCCACTCCCCTACCTCTTACCACGCCCCTACCTCTTGCCACGCCCATTACTCCAGGCTGCAGCTACCCCTGTCTCCTTCACTGGGAAAAGAAATGCTGCAATAAAAGGTTTTGAGTAAGTATACAAGACAAATGTAATACGTGATTTTATTCAAGTACCGTAGATTCAATGGTAAGTTAGTTGTAGACGTAAACATTTCTACTCAAGCTCTTACTGCATTCCTTTTATGCTTGATTTCTGTGCATTTATTGCAGAGTTTTTATCACAGAGCAGAGGCTTGAGGGCAAAATGTCTGCTGTTCAGATTTTAAAAAAAGGGAAAACCTTAAACAGAAATATAAAGTAAGATTTTTTTTTTTTTTTTTTAGTTCACCCCAAAATGAGAATTCTGTCATGATTGAATCATGCTCATGTTTGGCCCTGTAATGCAATAATTTAACAAATGATATGTTTTACAATATAATTGACTGTCTTGATATTCTGTTTTCAAATATGTGTAGGATCTGAAATGTCCACAGACTGGGGTGAATACTGAGGATGGGGATGTTACAGCAGCATATCCTGGAAATGGTGTTCTGCCATGGATGAGGCAATAGGGGGCCGACCCTCCATCACACCAGCACTTATCTGGCCTGGATGTTGCTGTTACCTCTTCATCCTCGGTGAGGTCAGAGCCTGAAAGAGTAGGGAGGAAAAGAAGTTGAGGAGCTGATCCGAGAGATGGAGGAGAGGGAAGCTGAAAGAGAAAGACATGCCATTGAAAGGGAGGAGAGGCGATGAAGAGAGATGGAGGAAAGAAAAGAAAAAGAGCTGGACGAGAGCATGAGAAGAGACTAGAACAGGAGGCCAGAGAAAGAGAAGAAAGAAGAGACCGAGAAGTGAGAGAGAGAGGAAAGATTCCTTCAGCTGCTAGAAATAATTGCAAAAAAATTACATTAATAAAGTAATCAAATGATACACACTCTGTTTTCATTTATGTGTTAGTAAGTTCACTGTGTCATGCTGTTTTAGCAAGTTTTATTACAAAACACTTAATTCCCAGGGATTTACAGTAGCTAGATTGTCAGTTGTAAAGTCCTTAATATGTGGTTGTTGATTAATTAATATTTCTAAAGTGTTTTGTGTGTGTATTTTGTAGCAGATTCCAGATGGTTTTTGAAACAGGCAAATTGCAGGTATATCTGAAAAATTTATTGAAGAGCAGGCTGCAGCTAGATTGTCCCGCAGGTGCTCTCCTGCGCTGGCTTCTGTGTTGCGGGTATCAGGTGGGTCATCGTCATCCTCCGCAACTTATGGATCAACTATGTCCCCGTTGAGAAGACAGAGGTGGTGGAGCACCGTGCAGCATGTAATGACATCTGGCACAAAAGCAGGGCTGACTTCCAGGGCCTTGAAAAAAAATGGAACGCCAGCGTGTTTTCGGCATCCCGATTGCCCTCTCGACGATGTTCCGTCCACGAGAATGTTCCTGTTGTAGCGAGTCTGTACAAGCTCTCTGTATGGGGTCATGAGGCAGATGGGCGCACTCAGGCAAGGATACCCACCATCTCCAAGGATCCACTTTCCTGCAGGTGGAAACAGGCGGCCTGTGTACACAGGGCTGTTCTTCAGCACCCTGGCATCGTGCACCGACCCAGGATACCCAACAAAAATGTCGAGGAACTTCCCCTGGTGGTCAGTGATGGCCTGCAGCTGTACAGAATTGTAAAGCTTCCGGTTAAAATAGCACTGGACGTCACTTGCTGGTGGTTTGATGCGGATGTGACAGCCAGCAGATTACGCATTAGAGAGAATAAACCGGAATAAACAAACACTTTTCATAGTCTATGATTGTAGCGCCTCTTAGCCGTAAAAGGCAGCAAATACACCACACATTTTACCACCACGGTGGAACGGCTGATGTGGGCATTGTCATGGCTTGCCGACATTTGCGTTTGAATAGCGCGCGTCCTCCGTGGGCGTGTCAGATTAACGCGTAATGAAGTGTAATGAGCTGGGGAAAAAAATACTGACAGCACTCTCTTTTCATACAGATTGCATAAACTGAGAAAATTTGTTTTTTATATAAATTACTTCATTTAAAAGAAGAGAATTTAAGCTTCATAAAGAAAAATCTCTCGTGCCTGTGTGACAAGTAATCGCGGAGTTACAGTTAATCTTAGGACGCGTTTCAGAATGGACTTCACTGACAGAGAGAACGCAGAACTCGCATCATGTTTGTTTTTCTTTATTTGGTGAAAAGCACAACACTTTGTTTTTATTGTGAGTATCCACAAAAAAAATAGAAACTTAACAGGATCGATTGATGTATAACATTTGCCTGTATGACAAAAATCGACTGAGTTATTTGAGTCTCTTTTGCACTGATAAGAAAAAAAGCGAGTAGATCACGCCGGCGTGATTGCAGACCCCAGAGGGTTAAGGTTTCTAAAGAAAGATGTTTGCTGGAAGTTGCGTTCCTCAGACTTGCTCAAACTGTTTGCAATGATGTTAGTCAGACTGCCTAAAGGTGCGTTCACACCGGACGCGAATAGCGCGTCAGGCGCGATTGATTTCAATGTTAAGTCAATGCAAAGACGCGTTACGCGCATAAAAAATTCCTGCGCCGCGGTATACGCGAATGGCGCAAATTAAGCGTCTGGCGCATTAAGCGCGTTACTCGCGAATGATTTAGTTAGTGCTATTTGTGCATTCACGTGTTTGACGCGGATTCGCCTCTGCCGCCCGAGTTGAAAAATCTTAACTTCTGCGTCAATTCGCGCCGCGTTAACCAATCAGGAGTATTAATACTTTAGTATTAATACTAAATATTATAATGGAGGAAAACTGTTTTTAGAAAGACATGCTCTTTATAGGTTTGTGGGTGGCTCTTAAAAGAGCCGTTGTGGGGAAGTCATGAGGAGGACTTCAAATGCTACTCCGTCGGCCGCCATGGTACTGCTCCCTCTGCCGAGAAGTGTTCCATGAAGACGTCCCTCACCTGGAGTGCCTCTCTGGAGAAGTTGTTGGCTACAACTCGACCCAGACCTGTCAGTGGCTCCTCTCCAGCATGCCCCGTGCCCCTCACAGCAGGTGCCTCTCTCCCTTCCGAATACCGCATGAAGTTGTGGAGAACACATGTCGCCTTCACACACTTCTCTGCAACTTCAGGGTGGACCTCGATGAGGCGGCGGTACATCCTCCACTGTGAGGAGAGGATGCCAAAGGCGTTCTCCACCACCAGCCTGGCTCTGGAGAGGCGGTAATTGAAGACACGCCTATCTGGAGGAAGCGTGCGTCCAGGGAAGGGCCGCATGAGGTTCCTCCGCAGCGGGGAACGCCTCATCAGCCACGAAGACATGAGGCTGGGGTCCTCTGTCTTCAGCACCAGGTAGAGGGTGGTCAGGAGGCAGATGAAGAGTGCCAGCCTGGAGAGCCTGTCCAAAGGCGGAGTTTGCCAGAATCCCACCGTCACTGGTCCTGCCGTACCCCCCAACATCGATCACCCGGAAGCGATACTTCGCATCCACAACTGCAAGCAGAACGATGGAGAACGTTCCCTTATAGTTGTGGAACTGGGATCCTGAGTTGGGGGGTGCCTTCAGCACCACATGCTTCCCATCCACCGTTCCAACGCACAGAGGGAAGTTCAACCGCTCCTGAAATCCCTCTGCGATGGACCTCCAGTCATCGGTGGTGGGCACAGCCATGTAGTCCTCCACAAGGCAGTCCCAGATGGCAGTCACTACCTGGGCGACGATCTGGCACACTGTGGAGACACCAACCCGGTAGCTGGACGCTATCGTCCTGAATGAGTCCCCAGTGGCAAGAAACCTAGAAAACATTGTTATAAATATCATTACAAGTACACTTGTAGTTATATATTAAACTATACAATCAACAGGTATACTGTTAAATGGTTTATGGTATATTAAAATGGCAATAATCAAGCATGACATATAGACAATAATCAAGAACTACATATTGCTTACAGATAGAGATATTTAATTTCTAGGTTAATGTCTAGGTTATAGCAGTTAACTCAGTATCACTAGAAAGATTACTGTGTTTATACAGAGAAACATGACAGTATCACATCTGCCAAGAGAATATTTTAATTTCTAGGTTAAGTATCACTAGAAAGATTACTGTGTTTATACAGAGAAACATGACAGTATCGCGTATGCCAAGAATATTTTAATGTCTAGGCTATAGCAGTTAACTCAGAAACACTATAAAGATCACTGTGTTTATACAGAGAAACATGACAGTATCTGCCAAGAGAATATTTATGTCAGTTAACCAAGTATCACTAGAAAGACCGCCAACCGTACCACAGTTTAAAAAAAACATTGATAGCATATGTTAGCATTTTTAATATACTGTATTTAAAATATCATATACATTTACTAACCGAAGACAGATGGACAGGGGCTCCGCAGCCGGGATAGAGCGCCTGTAATTGGTGTCCTGGAGGGTGATCCTCGCTCCGATGCGAGACAACAGGTCATCAAACTGGGCGCGGGACAGGCGGAAGTACCGCTGAAAGCGGCCGTCATCCAGGCGCAGCTCCTGGAGCAAATGGTGAAACTCGCCGAACTGGGTTCGCCTCCGAAGGGTCTGGTGGACCCAAATACGGCAATGATGATCCCTACGCCGCTGTTCTGTTCTCCAGAGCAAATACAGAGCGGTGACTCTCTCGATAAATGACCGATCACCAACAGACATCTTGTAAAAAGATGGCCGCCAACGGGGTTCGAAACTTTCGCCTCTGACGCGCAAACTTTTGTTTTTTACGCTCGTCAGTTTCAATCTTGACACGCGAATTAACACAAAGTGGTCAAGCGTCAAGGTAGACGCGAATTTGACGCGCTATTCGCGTCCGGTGTGAACGCACAGTAATGACTGCCTAATGACTGTTTGCAATGATGTTAGTCATGTTCACAAGACTTGCTCAGATTGTTTGAAATTTTAGTCGTGTTCACAAGACTTGGTCAGATTGTTTGAAATTTTAGTCGTGTTCACAAGACTTGCTCAGATTGAACTACTGCTGTTTGCCTGTCGTGTTCCTCAGACTAACATGTTCTGTAGCTCAAAAACAATGTGTTCCTCAACAGAACTTTTTTTGTGTATGTGCTCCAGTACTTCTAGAAGTTACTGATGCCATTTTTGTTTTTATCAGGTCTGTTGCACATCACATTGTCTCTGGACCATTGACAGAATTAACCAGACCTGCAAACTTGTCGCTTTTCGGCGATAATCGCCGTTTTTTTGGTCAATTGGGTCATTCACGTGAATCGCGTAGAACCGGAGAGGTTTTTTTGGGGGGGGGGGGGGGGGTCTGCCCTTCATCTGCATACAGGCAGGCTAGAATTGCGAAACATTATTGGATACCTCTTATAATTGACATTTCTCTGGGCCAATCGGAATCTTAGTACTTTTTCTCTTGGCCAATCGGAATCTTAGCACTTGCGTCAGAATCGATGAGACACCTGGCTACTACCACGCGAGTCTGATGGAAACTCATAACGTGAAGGAATTTTATGTGAAATTCGAGGTAAATCAAACTTTTTTTTTGGAGCAAAAACAACAGCTAGTTGTTTGCTTGATTCAATTAACGTTAGCTACCGCTTTGTTATGCTGCGCTCGTGACAGGGCGCTAAAGAACGCGCGCGCGCGCGCGCACTCTCACTGTATTCAAACTGCCTTGCTCTCCCTCCATCGCGCATATTAATCAAAATCTATTGAGAATTGACACTATAGTAAAAGATCAAAAGACCAAAGTTTCACGTGGAGCATTTTCAGAGATTATTTTTCCTGAATTACCGCTAGGTGTGAATTGTAGCCTATTAAAATTGCCCTATCCTCTCTGAAAAGCGTTCCGCACATTCGGCTGACATAAACCACATTTTGAATAAACAAAAAACCTATCCAGTGATTAAATGTTTTCTGTGTAGACACAAATCTTGTGCGATGTCCTTTAGTCCTGATCTGCTAGGATAATCACACAACGCGTGCCGTGTGTGTCAGCTAATGGCACGTCCGATTCGCGAACTAATGACTCATTTGAACCGATTCACTTTCATGAATGGTTAAAATAACTGATCTGTCCAACATCTCTCTTCAAAAGAGATCTGAATCGGTGTATAACAAATCGATAACACCAAACTAGTTAATATTAACTATTCATAAACTGCACTTCTTAATCTTTATAAATAAATAGCATTTATTAATCTTTGGTAATGTTAATTTCACTATTTACTAGTAGCCTTATTACAATTAAAAGTTCTCTGTGCTGGTTACTTATTCCATTTATTTTTCCTGTCAGGACTGTCACTCCATCCGTTTAAATGGATAATGCATATGCAGTCTTTTTGCGTGACTCTGGGAGAGAAAAAGAAAAAGGCAGACTCAAATGATTTTTGAGCAAGTCAAATTATTTGATATTTGATCAAATAAGATTCAGTGTTCAGATTATGTTGTGTGAGGACATCATTTAGACAGAAACCACAGTGATGATGAGACACGAGACAGGTAAAAGAGAACGTGATTGTACAGATCATAGACTTTTGTAAAGGGCATATAACCATATAAAATTTAAACAGGAATGAAATGAGGTAGTGCGAAGGGATAGAAGACGTACAGTGTGCTCAATGGATTGTACTGTCAACATATCAATAATGAAACACAGTTTTCTCAAATCTTTCAGTAGAAAAATTCCATAAAACAGCTATGAAAATTACATGTAATCTAGGACCTTTAAAGCCTCATCCCTCACAGCCTCATTTTCAGCTGAGTAAAATTCAATATGGCATCTACCCTAACTAAGGCCTATGACGCTGCACAAAAGGTACAGCCTGAGAAATAGGGATGAAAAAAAATACCATATACAAATGGCCAAAAGGAAAAGAACTATGCAAAGACCATTGATGCAAATATTGTAACTTGTTCTTGGTTTCCTAGTGGCATCAAGTGGTTTTTCGAAACTGTATTTTGTGTCAAGAGGTAGAAATTTTTATTTTCACAATTAACATCAACAGCATAGGCAATGGAAATAAAAGGAACTGGTGAGGATAGAAAATTCCTCTTTTAATGGGATGTGAGAGAAATTTGTATCACTTCAGCAATAAATAAACTAAAATAAGAAATTCTAAGTACTAAGGCCAGCCCATTCCTCAAGCTGGCTGCCATCTGATTCATCATAGTAGTTAAGAGAGCGTAAAATGAAGAAATCATCGCAATGATTGCCCCATTAACTTGATTTTCTGCTCCTTAATTACAATAATTAGTATAATCTTACAGTATATATGCTTTGATCAACTGGTCAAAATTATATAGTTCATTTTAGAATGACATACACTCCATTGCTTAGACTACATAAAAATAACTATATAAAAAAATTCTTTAGTTCCACAACAAAGACGTTCATTCTTCAAGCGTCACACACCACAGTATCTATTTCAAAAGAGTGAGTATTATTTCATTTATGTGATAATAACACATTCAGACAGCTAATCACTTGTCTTGCCCTTTGCCTGTACTACTGTGGTTGGCATTGCAGACGATGATTTAGGGTAAATGCCACCGTCTGACCTCAGTGAATGTTAAAACATGCTAATAACCACTGCACATCTCTGCGCACATGCCCAGGACAGACCGTCCTTCACGATTATGCGTGTCTACTTTTTAACACTCAGAATGTCAGCTCTCCATGGAAACCAGACCCCTGAATTGCATCCAGTCAATGACAGAAGACATTCCATGGCAATGAATTAACATCCAGTAGAACAAAGTGATCAAAGGAAATACAAAAACAGAGGCAGGGGAGTCCCAGTATTTGTGAATTTGCTATTATGAAACTGTAACAGAATTAATAGGATTCCCCCTTCTATGTAGAGCGCTTTGAGTGCCAAGAAAAGCGCTATATAAATGCTCCTCAACCACCACCAATGTGCAGCATCCACCTGGATGATGGACGGCAACCATATTGCGCCAGAACGCCCAGAACACACCAGCTTATTGGTGGAGAGCAGAGTGATGAAGCCAATCAGTATACCTCAGTATCGGTGCCCGGTTGCATAAAGCACCTTAAGTTTTTCCCTTAAGTATGATACTTAAGGGGCGATTTCCCCTTACCTAAGATAATAACTTAAGGGTGTTGCATATAATCTCTTAAACGGTTCTCTTAGGTAAGGGAAACATTTAAGTGTTTCACGACAGCGATCCTGGATTAACGTTATAAACGTCTGTTGTTGCCATAGAAAACACTAACACTAGCAATTTCGCAGTTTCATCAAATAAAGTAGGCTAGGATATCGGAATGGATAAAGAAAACAAAAAAAGAAAGCCTAATTGGACAGAGGAGGAGAAATGTATTCTTCTTGACGAATATGGTAAAATAAAAACAATTTTGAAAAGCAAACTACGGGATGGAAACTTGACCGTTGCGTTTAAATGACGGGAAAGCCCCCGCAACCCGGTGAACCACTCTGCTGACAGACGATTTATGCACTTGGAAAACATCTCCCACTATCGTCTGAAAACTCCCAGTTGCAAAAAAATGCAGTGATATAAGCAGTTGTAACACCGCAGGAAAAAGAGTGGTTGTGATGTGTGACATGGTCAAGTTCGCCGTCTAGTTTGTTAGCGATGTCAAATATTGCACGACGATCAAACCGGTATTCTTGCAACAATTTTTTCACCGCTAAGATGGTCCAAAGGGTTCTCCCTATCCCTTAAAATTCTTCTTGGCACATAATGATCTTCAGCTGATTCCATAAATTCAGCCATTTCGTCTTATTTTTGTCCGCGTTACTCTTAAGGTTGCGATTTCCAAACCTTAAATTATACTTAGGGAAATGACCGTTAAGGGGATTTATGCAACACTTAACGCTTTTTAAGGGATTACTTAAGTGAAAAAACAGCATTTAAGGGAAAATCTAAGTGTTTATGACGTTTCACTTAAAGAAACCGTTAAGTAACACTTAAGGGGTTTTTTCTGCAACACCCTTAGGTTTAAGGGAAACATAAGGGCGAACTTAAGGGAAAATTACACTTAGGGTGCTTTATGCAACCGGGCACAGGCACTTCACTATACTGTTAAAAAGACAAGATATCGCAGTGGACATTCAGTTTAGTCTCCCTGTCACTTTATTTGGGCGTTACTTAGGACACACACAGACCACAGGGTGAACAGCCCCCTGCTGGTCTCACTAACACCTCTTCCAGCAGCAACCTAATATTCCCAGGAGGTCTCCCATCCTGGTACTGACCAGGCTCAGCCCTGCTTAGCTTCAGTGGGCAACCAGTCTTGGGCTACATGGTGATATGGCTGCTAGCATATAGTATGAGTATAGTATATAATAGGGGTTGAACAACTTTAGATTTTTTTAAGTAGACTGTAATGACATCAAAGTCGAGTCGACTAGTCGCTGACGTCATTCATAAAAACACAAGAGATGGGACTGCTTTGCAACATGCCACAATTTGCAATTTATTAGCATAAAATTATACAGATGCTGACAGACAGCTCATATTGGGGCTGTTCACACCTGGCCACTTCATGCGTTTTCTCAGATCGGATAGCTATCTGATTTATCAAAACGATTCCATTTACATAAATGTGTTTTCGCAAAACGGATATAAATCCGATCTTCAATTCCCGCGCTATATGCAGATTTAAAGGAGTTCACGTCACCGAAATCAACAGTTTGAGCTGCATTTTATTGATAATCAGCTTAAAGTGTAAATTGCAGGTTAACCACCACAACCAATTAATGTGTAAATTAAAGTGCTCAATATGTATGTATTTAAAATTTTCTGTCTTAAAATGCGTTCAAATAACATTTATTGGGGTTTCTTCAAAGGTAGCATGTTTTTGACAGTAACTGGGTGATGACGTCATAAGAGGGAGCGCGGGCGGTAATGCACTCACTCTGTGTGTGCGGGTTGAGGGAGAATAAAACGATTCGCAGGGACTCCCGCAAACTAGAAATATCTATGAATAAAACATAAAAACTAATACATTTTTATTCATCTGTTGCAGAAAAGCAACAAGAACAACTAAAACAAAATAGAAACGATTTACAGGCCAGAGTTTCTATTTATAACATGTTTGCAGCGTTAAGCGATGTAGCCAATCACAGACATATGTGTTGATTTCTAGGAACGCAATGGCCAATCAGAACTTCCCTCACCGCTCAAAACGGACTTTTTGTTCAGTGATGAATTCTGTATGCTGGCAAATTCTCGAATTATAACGAACAAAGTGTAGATATTATGAAAGATTCATTGATAATAACAGAGATGTGTGAGCTCACGATGAACTGATGTCAGCTTTTTAGGAATTATTATTATGGGAGCGCACAATTTTCTTAGAATTTTGTCACTATGAGCTACTCTTTGCATTAAGATTCTTTATGAATACGGGCCCTGGTCTTTTCACGATCGGATAGCTAACAGATCACAGAAACACATGAAGTGGCCAAGTGTAAACAGCCCACTGTTTACATCATCATTTAGGATGAAAAGAAAAAAGAAAAGAAAAAAAAAGCTATCAATTCACATCTGCGCATTAGTGATTCGCAGATCCAAGTAATACAAAATAATATTCCAATTAATTGCGCGTGAATTAGAGATAAATCATTAATATGTTTAAATAAATAATATATGAAAAAAATAATGTTTTAATGATTTTAATAAAGAGACTGAACTCTAATTTCCCGGTAAAACACAATGAGCGTGCGTCATGCTTTTACTTTCGTTTTCAACAATATCTAGTGTTAAGTTAGTGAAGTATTTCCACACACTTGATGTACCACTACTGCTTTCCTGCTGCAATGACCCTCAAGGCTCTTTATCTGTTGTCTCCGCAATGCTGCCATGTTGTTAGTATCAAAATTAGCGCAATCATAGTGTCACATGATCAACGCGACTAGTCGGTTCAACCCCTAGTATATAATATATAATGTAGTATGAAAAAGTAGGAGTATGACAAAGTACGAGTGTGAATATGTGACACTGTGACAGGCAAAAGTTAATCATAGCATTTTCATTCAACATGATCATGTTATTCCAGTGAAAACAGAAATCACTTACCAGCCAGGGTTATATCGTAGCTTCCTGTTGCTCAATAGCTGTCAGGTAGCTGATGCTGAAGCTGTGCACTGAGCTCTGTGGATGAATACATAAAACAGCAGAGAAATCTTCTGTCATAGTTCATCAGTACTAAAAACAAAAACAGTGTAGCTGCTATAGTGATACAAACTGTAACGTTAATGATTATGAAAGATGCCATTGAACAAAACAAAGCACAAAAACATACCATAATATCTGAAGTCCAAATATTTGAAAATCATGTACATGAAACTAAAATAATCCAAAACATCTTGTACTATATTAACATTAACCGCTAGAATTAGTCATAATTAACCCATTTTATAAAACGGTTATCAGTTCCAGTTCTTGCTTCTGATTGGTCAATAGCTGTGTTTTATTCACGATAAAAAAACAGCTATGACAGCTTCACCCAGCGGTTCTGTGTATCACCAACAACAACCTTAGCAACCACTCTTAGCAACGTAAACATTTGTTCTCATTGATATAGTTATTTGAGGCTTACTGTATTGTAGAGTAAGTTAGTAGTAAGTTGTGTGAGAGAGAGATCGAGTGAGCGAGTGTAGCTATTACCTGCATTTATAGATAGCATTTTCTTTCAGGTCAGTCCTATGTTCATAAAAAAAATCCATTTGAATGTCCACTACTAAATCTTGTCTTTTTAACAGGTAGCTGCTAACGTTAATGTGTTTTCCCGTGCCCTGACACAGCGCTAACTTGGTCTTTTTTCTTTCTTTTTTTGACACGGCGTTAGTCAAAGCGTCTTTCTCCATCTTCAAAACAAGTTTTTAGTCCTTTCAATATAAAAGTCTTCGCTACTGACTGACTCGCTCATAAAAACAGTCTTTGCTGCCATCTAATGGTGTAATAATGTAACTCATGTTGCTGTTCAGGGTCAGGGACTATTTTTTTCAGTGGAAGGAAGACTTTTAGTGATTTTACATCATGAAAATAGCATTGATACATATTTGTTGGCTTTAATATGTGTATTGTGTTGTAAGTAACCGTTTTATAAAGCACTTAGGTACTCGAGGCTTAGAGCAGTAGTGCCGTGTACCAGCTGCTTTGACGCAATTAGCTATGCTACTGCTAGTGCTACTGCTAACTGACTCGTACCGTGTGCAATATCTCACGACCTCCCGAGTGTCCGAACTCGCACCGTGTAATATTAGTTAGAACAATTCTTACCACTGAAACACCTCTGCTTCTCTCCATTTTTTTAGCAGCCAATAAACATCCATCGTATTCATATTTCCTTTCATTAACATCCTCTTTAGTAAGATTGCTGTCCTATTACTGTTACTTCAGCCAGAGCCGTTACTGTTTATATTTGAATTGAACTAATCTGCGCGTATTTCTAAAAAAGGGTCATTGGTTCGTTTAATGTTCGCGCGCAGAATTATGGGACAAATAGCAGAGCAGTTTTTTTTTTTTACAAGTTGACGTCAAAGTCGTTATCCTGTGGCGATTGGCAGTCGCCCTCTGGTTTTTCGCCTCTCATTTGTCCACCGATTAGTTTATTATTACCATGCTTTTTAAATTAGGCCTATATGTAATTTATTTTTTTATGTATTTAATCATTCGTTTGTTTATTTTGCTTATGTTTACCCACTTGTGTGTAGGCCTATGTATGTTTTTTCCCTCATATTTGCTACATGTGAACGTTTTTGTTGCTGCTCTCCTGCACTATAAAAAAAAATCCAACTTGCAAAATGTTCTTCTAACAAATGTGAAAAAAAGAAGCTTGAACAAAGATCATTTTGTAGTGATGATCGAGTTAGTTCATCAGAGTGAACTAAACAAGAATAGGCCTACTTTAATAACAAAAGTTGTTTTGTTGACCTTATTCTCAAATATTTGTCCAAATGTTGTCCAAACGTTCAAAATTGAGTTATCTGAGCAACTATTATTTTAAAATAATCATTGCTTTGCATTTACTGGCTACATTATCCTGCTGCTTTTGTAGCTTTGATATGGTTCATAGTTCATATTTTTACTGAATTAACATGTTGATCATCACCATGTTTGTGGATTGTGTTGTGTTGAGGTATATCACTGCAACTTTTGTGTTCAATTGTCTATCAGGGTAAAATGTTTTCCCCTAGTTTTGAGGCAACTAATGTTCATATCATGTAGTTAGTTTTAAGATAAAAGACCAATGATTGTAGCCCCTTGTGTTGCTAAATTTGTAAGTTCAAAAGACTACCTGTTACTCAGTAGATGAACAAAAGTATTTAAGTAGACTTTAACTGGAGTTAATTAGTTGAATTAACTAGTTGAATGTGATGGGTAGATAATTTTTTCTAGTTAGGTCAACTTCTAGTTTTTTTTACAATGGGTGCATTATAATTTCTGTTTCTTTAATTAATAAAAAAGACACAAGTTGTATAATTGGGGCATTGAATAAATAATGTACATTCTTGTATAATAGTGGTACATGTGTTTATTTTCTTGACTATAACTACGCTTTTAACTGTGACTACTTTAGCTTTCCTACAGTGTGTTTCATGCAGTCTAAAATGCAAGTGGGAAAAAATACCAGTTGACACTTCAAAGGTTAAAATCAAGGTACTGAACAGTTTACCCTTGGCCAAGACTGAATTTGAGGCATACAAATGTCCAATTTACATAAGAGATTCTGTGAAGGCTATTCATCCCCCAAAGCCAAGAGCTGGGATCTGAAGTGTGTGTATATTTTAAAAGATTTCTTTAGCAGTACAGGAAATATGCAGGTCATTGGCTTCTTCCTTTTGAAGAGATAGTAAGTATACAATTTCATTGCCATTAAATGGATCGATTGATACTTTTCTCTCCTTTGCAGTTCAGGTTTTCTTTACTTTCTCAAGCCAGGACAAAGCCAAAGTTAATTTCTTTGCATATATGATTTAAAAAAAAAAAAAACAATTGAATCTTATGGAAATCATTGATATTCTTTCACGGGTGGAAAAACATTTGAACTTCTATGAAAAACATATTGGAAGTTATAATGATACTCATTTACAATACATTGCACTCATGACTTCACTAACTGTTAGTAATGGTACATTTTAAACCAATACTTAATCACTACCATTGAAATATAGATTTATAAACACTTCACATAAGCAACAGTTTATGTCTTTTTTACTATTCCCCATAAATAGTTTGAAGTATCCAAGTATGACTAAACTGAAGACTTTTTAAGAGAATACTGTATGCCATGATTCTGTTGTTTCTAACCACAGAAAAAAATGCCAACTTCACAAAACCCTTGAATTATGCTGTACAGTTTCTCATGCACTGAATATTTTTTAATTCATGTCATGAATTACTTATTTTAAACTGGCAGTGGGACTTACTATTTCTGTTTGTATGATAAGCACCTGATGGAATTAAAGCTTTTGATTCACTCTCAATCTTCTCCATCTGCTTGTTTAGCATAACTAAACTTAAACACAACAACGTGAAGAAAAGACATTTCTGCCTGAACACATTAAACAGACAAAAAGACTGAGGCGTAGTTTATTGGTGAAAACAGGATATTATTTTTATTTATATCTGCCAACAGCTATAGATTGTGAATTTGTTTTAGTTACAAACTGGATTTAAGAACATTATACTGTATCATATAAAAGCAGTTGATAATCTCTGATAATGGTTTACAAGTAGGCCAACCTCTAAAAGCTCATGGCAATTTACTGTAGTTGCGCTCCCTCTAGTGGTTAAAATAGACAGTGCCACAGCAAAATTAGAATGCTGATCTGGCATAGAAATAATAAGATTGTGATTGAGATTCATATTGAGTAAGTAAAAACTGTGGAATAACAGACCTGGATAAGTGACAAAATAAGGCAAAGAATCATTTAGCATTCAGGATACAACAGTGAGCCTTCTTTTTAATTTGAGTAATCTACTTGATCTCAATCCCATGGATCCTGGCCTCGCCTCCAAAGTGCATGTACTTGTACTTCTCAGCACCATGACGGTTAGGGAAGTGCATTTGAGAGCCATCAGGAAAAGTCATCAGGAAATCCTCATTGGTGAATGTGATTTTTATCTAAAGGAAAAAGAAACAAGAGAGTATGCTTGTTAAAGAGGACCTATTATGCCCTTTTACAAATGCCCTTTTAAAAAAAAACCTATTCTAGTAGAGCCCAAAAACAAAATTATGTTGACATTGTTGCAGCATCTCTCTTCCAAGTCTGTCAGTAATGTTCTGTTTAGTTCCTGTCTCTATGAAGCACTTTCCCTGAAAGTACAATGTGCTCTGATTGGCCAACCGCTTCAAGTGTGTTATGGAAATGTCACGATCTAGCATAATGGCGAGTTTGAACACACTACTAACGCAATTCAACCATGCCAGCCTTCAATCAGGAATTATTTAAATGAGGAATATTGTGCTTTTTTTCCCCATGCTCAAACAGAAACAGTAGACACTACTAAAGAAAGTTGAAAATTTAACAAAGCATAGATCCTCTTTAAAATTGCTCAATATAAGGAGCCATTACATTTCATCCACAGCTCATTTATTATCATTATCTTTATGTTTATACTCAAACAGCAGTTTCATTAAGATATACATGAAAGTCTTGTGTCTTGCCTGGAAATCCTCATTCAGATTAAATGGAAAGTTGCTCTCTCTTAGCTCCTCGCACCAGCTGCCGCCCTGTAATGAATAGGGGGTGGTGATGGCGCAGTGGATAAGACACATGCCTTTGGTGTGAGAGACCTGGGTTCGAATCCACTGTGAGACACCAATGTGTCCCTGAGCAAGACACTTAACCCCTAGTTGCTCCAGAGGCGTGCGACCTCTGACATATATAGCAATTGTAAGTCGCTTTGGATAAAAGCGTCAGCTAAATGAATAAATGTAAATGTAAATGAATTGCACACTATAGTGCGCTGATCACCATGGGCATCAAAACGAGGGTTAATGTGTAGAGCGATGTCCTCGGCGCTGTGACCAATGTTAATGGCAAAACTGCAATAGAACAAATGAGAGACATAACTCCTGTTGCTGTTAACATCCTAAATTCGAAAGTTACTTTGGGGAGGCTTACTTTGTAGAATCGGCCTTGGGGACTCCTGTAATTGTCAAAGTCTGTCCCACCTTGAAGGACATATTCTGCACAAGTACACCCTGTTAGACAGAGTGAGAGCTCATGTTACTCTTTATTCTAAGAGTAATTTGATTTTTGTATATCTCACAGACTGTTTTATTTGGGATATACACTATTAGTATAGCAGAACATGTGTATCCACTTAAATTTGACTTGTACAGCTGGGCACGGTGCCTGGTTTTCCCTAGAGACCAAAGAGAGACTGCAGCTGTAATGATGGAGTGCACAGAATTAGCCTCACAAAAGCAATGCAGTCAAATTTTCCAATGCGTTGATAGGAAAATTCGGGTCCAATGGTAAAAGGCAAAGAGCCAGACTTGACCTTTCAAAAAACTGCAGATGTGGCATGGTTGCTCTACTGGAAAAACCTCTGTGCTACAAGACGGATACAAGAAGAGCTATATCTTAAAGTCACCCTGAAATTAAAATGGTCAATTCTTACTTCTTTAATTTGTTCTTGTTCAAGAAGCCGTTTCATACGTCACAATAGGGAAGAAAAGACTATTGCAACTTGCGTTTCATGACGACTTTAATCATTCAATCTTTAAAAACTAGTGGCCATGCCATCTCTGTGCAGATCTGGTGTAAGTTGAGAAGCCATGTTGGGTCAGCAGCTGCAAAATCACAAGCTGAATTATACAAGGGCTCTATTGTGATTAACAGCTGCCAAGGAAAGTAGATTTTTATAGCTGTAGCTGGCTGAATAGTGGAGAGGAAAGATGGTCAAGAGAGAGACAGGAGGAGGAAAAGAAGGGAAAAAGGCACTTAGACTGAGAATGTGAAAGGACAGATGTGTAACAGAGGTGAATTCTTTCCACATTAGTCGGTGCGAGTAACTGTAAACCAGCTCTCAGACAGAAGCTATGCTGCAGAACGACACTCTCAGAGCAGTGCAATAAGCCTCACTCTTTCTTCCTCAAATTTCTAAACTGCTTACTTTAACTGCAAAAGGGAAGCTGGCATGCTGGAATGCTCAGTCTTAGCATTGCAAAGAATGGCTGAGTACACTACTTTCTCTGAGCTAAGAGTGAACGTGAGCTAAAGGGTCTCCTTTTCAATGTCCCTGGGTCTGTATGGTTTAGACCATAGTTGGGTTTGAATTGGCCAGTCTCGCTTCAGAGGATTGAATTATCCTATTGAATTACCCTAAAATGCCAAAGGGTTACAGACTACATTGCAAACCCAATAGCCTAAGGCTATGAAGCAAACCTCTGTCCTATCTTTCTATTATTTGATTATGGCTGCATTGCTCAATGAAAAGGCTTACATATAAAACTAATTTCAATGACACTAATTCCCAAAAAAAAAAAAAAAACCTGTATGAATTTCTTTCTTCTGCTGAACACAAAGGAAGATATTTTGAAGATTGTCGGTAACCAGACAGTTGATGTACCCCATTGACTTCCATAGTATTTTTTCCCTACTGTCTGGTGGTTACCGACATTCTTCAAAATATCTTCCTTTGTGTTCAGCAGAAGAAAGAAACTCATACAGGTTTGAAACAACTTGAGGGTGAGTAAATGATGACAGAATTTTCTATTCATTCAACTGAGGCAAGTCAGCTTTTATGAATTGCATTTCCTAGTATTTTTTAAATAAAAACTTAATGTCACTGACCAGTACAACATTGTGATAGAAATGGATCTGATGATGGAACTAACAATATGAGCATTTGTTCACACCCATTAACAATGCACGTAACTTCACACACTATATGCACCATAGACAAACACCAATATACATAGCCTAATATAGCCTACACCAATATACCTGACTTCAGCTGCTACATACGTTCATACGTAGGCTACTGTATTATTTGATTTAACTTATAATATGGAGAATGCATTCTGACATGCTCTCTTGCCTATAAACAAATACAGACAATTTGACAAAATATAGGCCTATATAAATAGGAATAATGAAGCGACGATGCGTTCTAAGATTACTCACGTCCATTTTGACTTCCTTTGAGACCCACAATGAAGTGAAATGAAGTGTCTGGAGAAAGTTTCGTTGTGTGGAGGGCTTCTTATGACCACTTCGAACTAGGAGTGTTCAGATCTTCAGATGACCGATCTTTATTCCGCCCAATTGCAATTCTTTGCCTGCTTTACTTCGACCAATCGCAAAAGAGGCATGTGGAGTTGCAGTCTATTTACATTTACATTTAGTCATTTAGCAGACGCTTTTATCCAAAGCGACTTACAACTGAGGACTAAACCAAGCGAGTCATCGTGAAGAGGCAAAAGCAACGCAAGAAGTGCTCAAAATACAAAGTTCAGACATAGCTCGGAGTAGCATAAGCCAGGCAAGCGAGGATTTAGAGGAAAGGATTTTTTTTTTTTTTTTTTTTTTTTTTTTTTTTTAAGTTAAGTGCTCCCGGAAGAGATGAGTTTTCAGTTGTCTTTTGAATGTTGTCAGGGATTCTGCATTCCGGATGAGGGTGGGGAGATCATTCCACCAGCATGGAACCGTGAATGAGAATGTTCTGGAGAGTGACTTTGTGCCCCGCTGTGATGGTACCACGAGCCGTCGCTCATTGACCGATCGTAGGCTTCTGGTAGGGATGTAGACTTGTAGTAGTGAGTGGAAGTAGGAGGGAGCTGAACCTGTGGTCAATCTGTAAGCAAGCGTCAAAGCCTTGAACTTGATGCGAGCAGCGAGTGGTAGCCAGTGCAGAGAGATGAGCAGAGGAGTGACGTGGGCCCTTTTGGGCTCGTTGAAGACCAGACGAGCTGCAGCATTCTGGATCATTTGTAGAGGTTTAGTTGCACATGATGGAAGTCCAGCCATAAGAGCATTGCAGTAATCGAGCCTAGAAATGACCAGGGCCTGGACGAGAAGTTGTGTTGCATGCTCAGTTAGGAAAGGCCTGATCTTCCTGATGTTGTGCATAGCAAACCTGCATGATCGAGCTGTCTTTGTAATGTGGTCTGTGAAGGTCAGCTGATCATCAAAGATTACACCAAGATTTCTGACCGACCTTGATGGGGTGATTGAGGATGAATCTACCTGGATAGTGAGGTCGTGCTGTAGAGACGGATTGGCAGGGAGGACGAGAAGCTCAGTCTTTGCCAGGTTGAGCTGCAGGTGATGTTCCTTCATCCATGCCGAGATGTCCGCCAGACAGCTTGAGATCCGTACAGCTACTGTGGGATCATCTGGTTGAAATGAGAGGTAGAGCTGGGTGTCATCAGCATAGCAATGGTAAGAGAAACCATGTGCCTGTATGATAGGTCCCAGTGATGTGGTGTAAATGGAGAAGAGGAGCGGTCCGAGAACTGAACCCTGAGGAACGCCTGTGGTCAGTTGATGTGCTTTGGATACCTCACCTCTCCATGTGACCTTGAAAGACCTACCTGTGAGATAGGACTCAAACCAGTTGAGGGAGGTTCCAGTGATGCCCAGTGATGAGAGGGCGGACAAGAGGATCTGATGATTCACAGTGTCGAAGGCAGCAGACAGGTCCAGTAGAATGAGGACTGATGATTTGGAAGCAGCTTTTGCGATCCGCAAGGCTTCCGTGACTGACAGCAATGCAGTCTCAGTTGAATGTCCTTTCTTGAAGCCAGATTGGTTGACATCCAGCTGGTTGTTCAGAGACAGGAAGGATGATACTTGGTTAAAAGCAACTCGTTCAAGTGTTTTTGCAATGAATGGTAGGAGAGAGACAGGTCTGTAGTTCTCTAGAAGTGATGTGTTTAATGTTGATTTTTTAAGCAGAGGGGTTACCCGAGCCTGCTTAAATGCTGTAGGGAAAATGCCAGTGTGGAGGGATGAGTTGATAATGTGTGTGAGTGCTGGTAGAAGTGTGGGAGAGATGGCTTGTAGAAGGTGTGAGGGGATGGGGTCTAGAGGGCAGGTGGTAGGATGACTGGAGAGGAGAAGTTTAGATACTTCTTCATCGGTTAGTGGAGTGAAGGAGGAGAGAAGGTTATTGGCTGTGGGAGAGGTTAGTCTGGGTTCCTGTGCTGAGAACTGACTGCTGATAGTGGTAGTTTTGTTAGTGATCGAGGATTTCAGGATTTTTCTAGGCATACCCTGGTAATACGCTATAAATATACATGTAACTAATTAAAACAAGCGACTTTAACCACAATGAATGCTGGTGTACGTTGCGAGCAGATCCTAATTAATGTAATTATACGCTTGTAGCCCATAGCTAATCTACTTATTAAAGCTTTATTAAAATATTTGGCTTCAGTTTCCAAGATGATTAAACACGTAAATTGACAGGCTTATGAAGATATCGAAAAATGTCACACGTTGTAAAATATATTGATCATATAAGGCAATTAGTAGGCTAATGATGAGCTCAGGGATTAAAGTTCTCCGTCGCTACGACGGATTTCCGTTAATTGCAGCGAGTCTATTACGGATTTCCGTCAATTGCAGGGTTCCCGTCTGTCCTTATGTCTTAAATTAACTTTTCATAATTTTAAGGCCGTAAATAGGCTTTCATTTCTCAAATAGTGTGATAAATGTCTTAATTTTAGTTTGAACAGTTTGAATAGGTCTTAAATTAAGGAGAGACGAGGTGTATTCACCTTGCTGAGGGGGATGTGATCAAAGCCTGGAGTGGAGCGAAAGCACGTTCCTCTCTCCACTCTAAGCATTCTGTTATCACTTCGCTTACGGTCCACTCCGGGTTTTCAATTCCCGCTCACGGAAAAAACTGCTCCGTGTTCACTCAATTAATCTTTGGAGAAGTGCATGTCAGGCTGTTTGCTGCGGTCCGAGCCCGAGCGCGCAAACGTGCACGGCGCATGATAGAAAACAGAACGCGGGTCAATATTGGCCGTTTCTCAATAGCCTACCAAGTAGCCTACGCAAACTTCGGACTTGCGTCCTGGTAGTTCGGACTTGCCAAGTTCGACTCAGGAGAACGAACTCCCGAGGACGAGAGGACGCGAGTCCGGTTATTCTGCAAATGGAACAGTGCGTTCTTGATCGCGTCACTCAGCTCGCTCTGGCTACTCCGGTTATCTCTTTATGTATATTTTAACCATAAAACGAAATATGGTATAAAATACAACTCTGCCTCTTTTCATTTATAAATGAACATATTATCATAAACATATTAATGGCCACACAAATGTGGTTCAGGCAACGGCAACGCACATTGATTATCTTCACTTCATATATTTATAACAACACGAAATATAAAACACAACCCTGCTTCTTTTTGTTTTCATTTTAAAAATATGAAACATTATTGATCATTAAAACTGACATTTAACAAACAGACAGGGTTGTATCGTTTTATTGTATTATGCATGTACACATACAGTGAAAGTAATGCATAGTAAATATATATATATATATATATATATAAAGAATATTTTAGAATATATAAAATTACACAACCCTGTCTCTTTTTGTTAAATGTCAGTTTTAATGATCAATAATATCCCGTTCAAAAGTATAAGTAGCCTAATATGTAGGCTATAATAAGCTATACAATGAGAAATAAAAGCAAACAATTCAGTCAAACATAAGTCAGCTCTCTAATAGGCTACAAAGTTTATATAGCCTAAATATATAAAGTTATGAAACTTCACTTTGCCCTCAGCCAAAACGATTTGCCATGGAACAAACTATATATTAACATAGTTTAGCATTGTTTGGTCTTATAAGATAAATAAAAACATGCACTGAAAAGTTATGTAGATGGTTGATTATTTGTCAAGATAAGTAATTGTTTTTCATAGATTAAAATAGCTTTTAAAATACGCACACTGGCAATATTAAAGCGGTTTAAAACATCTCCCCTTAAAACGCTATTGGTCTCGACTATTTAAATAAAGTTACAGGAATATGACTTGGCCTGAAAAAAAATTCAGTCAGAAGAGTTTTTTTCACTTTAATCCCTGTGAGCTGGTATCATAGGTGATGTATTTGTGGTGTGAGTGCTGGAATACCCGGTATTTTGGAGCTGATGACATAAGGGTGTGGCACGTCATTGCGCTGCTTTGCGAAACTGACGAGCATTTTAACATGTCTGTGTCATTTATTTGCTTATTAATCTAATCTGTACAACCAAGAATTTCAGCACATTAGCAGCAGGTTTGTTTTGAAAGTAAGCCTATGCATTAGTCTAACTGCAAAAACCAAACTAAAACATTAAGGCTCCAGGATGTGTCTAAGTGTCACAAGCTGACCGCAAAATGAGGAAATACATTGGAGAAGTGATCGAGACTCCCAAAGGGCTATATGCAGTTTGAAAGAAACAATGTCAGCTTACACAATCAATTTTACAGTTTTATTGAGTTTTAAACAGTGGCCCTTTTTTTCCCACTCTAAAACACCGATTAATAGGGTAAAAAAAACTGATGAACAACGGAGAAAATAAAAAATAATAGCCTATCTGATCTCAGGATTTCGGTTTTGTCATCTGGTCAGTCAGAGAATATATTTATAACGTATTATAGGCTACAATTATGCACAAGCACTGTTGCGGACTGTAGGGTTTGAATATAGGTAGGTGAATGCTCATCCACTACGGGGCTCCGATAAGAAGCGTGACAGGAGACAGGGAACTGTTAAACTCTTTATATGAATGTTCACACGCATTGGCATCATCCAGCTGTACTGAGTTTTCTATTACAAGGTATTGAATGTGGTTTTTCTAGAATAAACAGAATAAAAGATACATCAGTGTATGTCTAATAACTTAACCCTCTGATGGTCTTTGGGGTCTATTGGACCCCAAATGACTTTTGCTCAAATTAAAAAAAATGTTCTCTTTGTCCAAATGGTTTGAAACTTTCTACGGCTCTCAACACTTTCTAGATCTACAAAAAAAAAAAAAAAATTTTAATGATATCTGTTTTTATGTTGGTGTGACAAAAATAGTCACACTCATGGTCTTCGGGGTCTATTGGACCCCGCAATCAAAATAGACAAAATAACATCATCAAAATCAGAAACAACGTAGAACACATAGACAGAAATGAAAGAAATAAAGTGGCACACTTCCAACAATGCAAAAAACATCCACAATCCAAAATTATCATGCTCACCACAGGCGCACACACACACACAAACACACACATAAAGAGGAATACATTTATACAGGAATACATACAGACTATAAAAACTGTTCTCTTATCATTTGTAAAATAAAAGAATCTAAAATGCAGAACCACCAGAAAAATAAATTGGTAACACTTAGACGCATTGAAAATGTGCGCACACACACATACACACACACACACACAGACACACAGACACACAACACACACACACAGGAATACATTTGTAAGGCTATAAAAAGTCTTATAATTTGTCAAATAAAATCATACAAAATGAAGAACCACCACAAAAATAAATTGGTGACACTGTACACATAAAAATAAAAATAAAATGTACACACACACACACACACACACACACACAACAACAACAACAACAACAGTGAAGTGCCAAACCTGCTCCAACCCTGTCTGCAGAAGTCATGCGGTTTACCATGCATAGTGTTTTTTCAGTACAAAAAATGCTAAATTTTGACAAAAATTATTTTATTTTTGTTATAATTGTGATTTTATAATATTTAGATATGAATCCAACTGAATCCAACTTTAGAAACTATATCTTTCAGTAATTCAAATAGCAAATAGCATATAATGGAGCTCTATAGCCATCTAGTGGTTAAAGTGATTTATTACAAATTTTAACCTGTATTTTCCAAAAAATGGGCAAAAATCTTACATTAAACCTTGTAAAATTATCCATGGTATCCCCAGGAATGAAAGTTAGAAATCTGGGTCTTTTATAAAGTTTATTTAACATAAAATGCTGTTTTTTTGTAAAAATCCTATTTAATTAAATATTTATTTATTTATTTATAGAAATTTTTAAAAAATCATAAATTCTCCAAAAACTGCACAAATGTTGAGTAAAAACATTAATAAACAGAGTAAAATTATATTTGTTAAAAAATATATATATTGTTCGGTTACAAAATTAAATGTTGTTGTCTGGGGTCCAATAGACCCCGAAGACCACGAGTGTGACTTTTTTTTGAAGACCATCAGAGGGTTAAAGTTACACAAACATAAACAGCAACTCACTACTGACACATTATTTAAATATAAACCAACGTCACATAAGATTACAGCTGCAACCATATACACGTGAATTCTCCGTATATAACTCTCATATTATGATGTTGTGCACAATGTAAAGTTCGATTGCACTAGTTAAATATTTGAATACAACAATGTAACAAACATAAATCAACTTATAACTGTAAATAAATGAATAACTTACATTCAATCACGCACATTAACACCTGAGGAAAATGTCGGAGAAAGCGGCTGGTGAAAGTGAAAGTAAACACAATAGCGGACTAGCGGAAACTAACGTTACCTAGCAGCGCAGCGTATACAGTAAACGTTCATAATAAAAGTCCTTCTCGTACTCTTATATAGGGAAATTAGAACAGCCGCCCCCAGATTAGCATAGCTAATATGTGTAAAGATAAACTCCCTAGTCCTTGGAGTCGGTGCCACCTCCACCCGGAAATGCAGGAAGTCTGACAAGTTTGGCCACAGGTCGTAGGTATAAGCGGCCATTGACTTGGATTTGAGCTGACCGAATGTGTCCATCATCACTGGTAATCAACTTGACAACCCTACCAGTTGGCCACTGAGCTCTGGGAAGCTGCGGATCCATAATCATTACCACCATGTCCTCAGTTAAATCCTGGGTTTCTCGCTGCCACTTTTGGCGAGTCTGGAGGCTTGGGAGGTAATGTCGAATGTAGTATGACCAGAAGTGGTCCACAATGGTCTGAGAATGTCGCCAGCGGCGCTTGGAGAGTGGTTCGGGAGTGTAGATCACCTGGGGAAGTGAGGCATCTCGCCGCCCCATAAGCAGCATGTTTGGGGTAACCGGATCTATGTCTGCAACATCGGATGAGACGTATCCCAATGGCTTGCTGTTGAGAATGCCCTCTACTTCAATCAGTACTGTACGCAGTACTTCCTCTGGAACCGACTGGCTACCGATAACTACACGCAGGGCAGACTTTACTGATCTAATCTCCCTTTCCCATGCGCCTCCGAAGTGTGGTGCGGCGGGAGGATTCATTTTAAAGTTGATCTGATGACCAGCCAACAGCTCTTGCAGTTTAGGTTCCATTACTTTGAATGCTTCCCTTAGCTCGGTCTCAGCTCCTCGGAAATTAGTCACCTGATCCGAGAGGATTTCGGATGGGGTGCCTCTACGGGCTATAAAGCGTCTGAGTGCCAACAAAAATGCATCCGCATCAATGCTGTTAAGGAGGTCAAGGTGAATGCATCTGGTCGTCAAGCACTTGAAGATGACTCCCCATCGCTTTTCAGTACGACGGCCAATCTTCACAATGAAGGGCCCAAAACAGTCAACTCCAGTCGAGAAAAAAGGCGGTTGGTACAGTCGCAGGCGAGCTAAAGGTAAGTCAGCCATGATTGGCACGATCGGCTTGGCTCTCCACTTCTGGCACTCCACACACTCTCTCTGATGTTGCCTTACTGCTTGTCTACCTCTCAGGATCCAGTAGTGGCGACGGAGTTCAGCGAAAACCCTGTCAGGTCCTGGATGGAGAAGGCGTTCATCAAAGTGCTTTATGAGAAGTTTAGTCACCTTATGGTGCGGGGTGGGCGCTATACCGGTATGAACGTGAATACCGGTATTATGTTGTGCCATGATATGGATTTTGCGATACCGAGGATACCGTATTCATAAATTCAAATTTTGCATATTGTTTTGTTCAATTTGGTACTCTTTACAACTAACACTAATGACGATACAGAATCGAATACGCTGTTTAAGGAAATGACTGATTTGGCGCTTCATACGCGTGAAGTTGCTGAGGCGATTAACCCCTGTCCTGTGACGCGTTCAATGAAGGACCGTATAACGTAGAACACATCGCTAGTGCTAAGCGGCTGTTCATAAAGGATGCATCTTTTGCGGTGGAATGGGAAATAACAAGGTAATGAGACGCAAGTTTGACTTTTAACTTGAGCGCAGCATTTTTAGAATGCCGTTTCATTTGCGAGACGCGGGTGCAACACCAAAACAAGTTCGTCAAGCACAAACAAACATTAAAGTTCTAGGCTACTTTATGTTTGAGATGTCATGTTTTCATGAAGGTTGAAAGCTGCTATTATTATCTTTGACTTTGTTTTTACAAAACATTTACTGCTAATAATATTATCCACGTGGAGACATTTCCCCAATGTAACGTTAGGCTATGAATAACAGGACACGACACACACATAAGCGCGCGCATACACACGACACACACATAAGCGCGCGCATACACACGACACACACATAAGCGTGCGCATACACACGACACACACATAAGCGCGCAAACACACACACTGGTCCACTATCTGTGTGGGGACTCTCCATAATGGGGTTTATACTGTACAAACTGTAGGCCTTTATTCTGTCTCCTTACACTAATTAATTAGTTTGTATGAAAATGTTTTTTTCTTGTATACTTTTAAGTTCTATTTATTTGGTGCTTTGTTCAATCTCAAACCATTATTTTATTTTTATTATTAAGATGTCTGCACAAGAGTTAACTGTAATCTGTGCAAACATTAAACTTAAATGAAACGTCTCGCTTTGGTCTACACTGGAAGTGTTCTGCTCGCTCTGCTAAAGCTAAACTATAATTACTAAAACTGAAACTAAATAAAATAAAAAAAAACTATATAGAAATGTGTTTGCAAAATAAAAACTAACAAAACCATTAATGAAACTAGCTAAAACTAAACTGAAATTTAAAGCAAAATTGAAAACGATATTAAAATAAAAACTAATTTAAAAAAGCAAAACTATAACAACAGATATTCCCGGAGACAGAGCACACCTGAAGATGGCTCTCACTCAGAAATCAATAAAGTCTTCATTGCTGCCGGTTCTCATTATGACAAGAGTGAAGACGAGCAAAAAGTGGAAAGACATAACAAGTGCATTCAGGCCTACCTTATGTTGCACGTTTGCACTTTTTGAGAAAAAAAAAATGGCACAATAAAAAAAAAACACATTTCAGGTCTATGTCCAATGAAATGCCTCACCTTTTTCTAGTTATCTAGTGTTAAAATACATATTTTGCCTGTAATTTAACTAAGGTGTACTAAAATGTGATTCCAATTTTTTTTTCTCATATCGCGATATAATATCGATATCGTCCGGACAGTGAAAAATATCGTGATATGAATTTTTGCTCATATCGCCCACCCCTACAGACTAGTAGCAAGCAAGGTTATTTCCCGCCGCGTACAGTTGAATGACAGGTGACGAGAACCAATCAGATTGGATAAAATAACATGTATCCAATTATGATTGGCCAGGGACGCAACGACTTGCGCCCCGAGGAGGATCTTTAAGAAACCAATCAGAGACCAGCTTCAGGTCACATGCTGCCCGAGAATTTGTGTACTCACATAGACACCCATGTGTCCGGCGTCCCTCGCCCATGAAACGTATTGAAAAACATAGTAAATATTGAATCAATTAAAGACAGTTTTTATTAAATTCTGAGGCTCTTACTACCAGCCGGCACATGAGTAAAATATTTTTTATTTGATTATTATTTCATTTTAATATAATGTTTTTACACATGTTCATTTCTGAAATGTTGATGGGGGCGGCGCCCCAGCGCCCCGCCCCCTATGGACAAGCCGCCACTGGTTAAAACATTGCGCTAACTGTTAACATTACCTAGCGTTAACATTAGCTTTAAAACTACTGCGTCAGAGGAGGATGAGAAGCGTTTTTGCCGCCGAAAAGTTTTTTTTTTTTTTTTTATGCTTACAAACACAGAGATGACAATAATGGCATACAAATCAGCGAAAAGTATTTTGTTCTGACTTACGTTAGCTAGCTGGACTGCGTCAGAGGAGACAAAAAAAACCCAGTTTGTGCCGCCCAACCGTCTTTTTTAATGCTAAAGCAAAGCCATTTGGGCGGAATGTGACTATCGATAGCCAGTGAGGGTTTTAAATTATGATTTAGTATTTATTTTGTCCTCAAACTGTCTTAGAACATCTTCGTAAAACCATGTAAGACTAACGTTAAATTACAACATCAGGTTAACCTCCCTTTCGAGTAAAGTTTACATTACTAACGTTATCCAGCTGCTGTATAAAAATAAACCGATTACTATCATTAATGGTTTTAACTTCTTTCAATACTTTCCCCGCTGTTCTGGAAAAAAAATAAGATAGGCCTAACGTTACATTATATTAATATTTAGTGCTGTGTGTGTGTGAGAGAGAGAGAGCATTTCCAGCGTCTCTAATGAGGTAGCTAAGTTACGCCTAAATACTTTCAATGTGTTTTTATATGGATATTAGGGCTTCTCAAAGTCCGGACCAAACGGCAAGCCCATACCTCTGGATATGAGAAAAATACCCAATGAACCAAACTGGAGCAAAAAAAAATGTTTTCCCCATTGACTTACATTAATGTTACAGTCTGACATAATTGTGCCTTTTTAAATTGTTGTATGCTCTTACCACAGTGGTGGTTAACATTGCTGTTTTTCTTTTCTCTATTGTCTAGATAATGAAGTTGACGGAGAAGCAGTGGACTATGGATTGACTGAGAGGATGGTTTCATACCTCTTTGAAGGATCGTTTAAGAAGCAAGCCAAATTCAACCGATTTGTTCAGCAGTGGAAAGAAACTGTGACACTAACCCTCGAGCCTGTCCCGGTACATTCAGAGAACGCTACAGCGGAATCAAGGTACCGGTAACAGTAATGTTATCTCATTGTTATAACGTTAGGTCTAAGTAGAACCATGGAAAATAACTCTATAATCTCATAGCAATATAATATAGCTTTATGGTTACCACTGAAGAATTTTTCTATCTGGATCTGAATTCACCTGGCTCTGGTAGTTTATGTAGTGTAACATTATGCAATAGTGTGTACACACTAATGCATAATGTTACACTGTCTGTGTAGTCTGAACTTGTATTGAATATGTATTTAACTTGTATTGTTACAGTGTGGTTAATTTCCCAACATTTTAAGACTATTATTTTATTTCATCATAGTCATGCCATCCCATCATCAGCCTTCCCAGCAGTTTTCATCATTCCTAAATTTCCCAGAGATGTTCAGACAAAGTTGGACCAAAAACCGCCATGCAGAATTGAGAGATCCAGTCACAACAAAATCATAAGAACATTGTATGAAACCATGGCCCTGATCAAAATGTAAGTTTTGCAACCCAACTGGATCACGGCATTTTAGTTATTAATACTATGTCTGATGTTACATTCCTCACCTTCTTTTGCATCGCTGTTACAGGTTTCCGACCAATGATGACTACGTGAAAGTGTGTAAGGCCCTGATTTTGAAATACCCTTTCTTAAAGGACAAAGAAGGCAATGGTTATGTGAGTTGACAGATTATTAATCGCCAACCTGTATTTATTATACCTAGAGTACTAATCCAGTCAAGATATTAACTATGTTCTCTGCATTTTGATGCACACATTGTTTTCCACCATGTATTTTCATGCTTGTGCTTTCAGTTTTCTGCAAGTAGTTTGTATGCTTATTTAGTTGCTCTATTTTATATTCTTTTAAATAGCATACCTGGCACATGTCTCTAAAACGTAAGTTCAAATATGAGCGGGTGCCAGGGCCGTAGCTAGAGGATTCGGGGCCCCCTGAAAAAATATTGATGTGGGCCCCCACCACCCTCCACCAATATCATATACTGTACAATAGATGAACATGGAGGCCCACATATAACAGAAGATGGTGATGTTGTTGTAAAACCTTTATTTTAAAAGTTAAATGTTTATAAAAAAATGACAACTAATAAAAAATAACAAAAAGCAAGAAATTGTTAAATAATAATAAAACCAATTTTTAAAAAGTAATATTTTTCCCCCCCATCAGTCTGTTATAATTCATAAATCAAAAAGTAAACATTTAGAAATTGACAAGAATGCAGTCTAATTAAAAAAATAAAACCATTTATTGCCTTATTTTGTAATAAAGATAATATAGAACTGGCAGAGGTGGGTAGAGTATCCAAAAACTGTACTCAAGTAAAAGTACAAGTACTTATAGAAATATTTACTCAAAGTAAAAGTAAAAGTAATAATCTTAAAAGTTACTTGAGTAAGAGTAAAAAAGCATCCAATGAAAAAAAGTAGTTAGTTACTAGTTACTTTGGATCATATAGGCCTATATATATATATATATATATATATATATACACTCACCGGCCACTTTATTAGGTACACCTGTCCAACTGCTCGTTAACACTTAATTTCTAAGCAGCCAATCACATGGCGGCAACTCAGTGCATTTAGGCATGTAGACATGGTCAAGACAATCTCCTGCAGTTCAAACCGAGCATCAGTATGGGGAAGAAAGGTGATTTGAGTGACTTTGAACGTGGCATGATTGTTGGTGCCAGAAGGGCTGGTCTGAGTATTTCAGAAACTCCTAATCTACTGGGATTTTCACGCACAACCATCTCTAGGGTTTACATAGAATGGTCCGAAAAAGAAAAACATCCAGTGAGCGGCAGTTCTGTGGGCGGAAATGCCTTGTTGATGCCAGAGGTCAGAGGAGAATGGCCAGACTGGTTCGAGCTGATAGAAGGGCAACAGTGACTGAAATAACCACTCGTTACAACCGAGGTATGCAGCAAAGCATTTGTGAAGCCACAACACGCACAACCTTGAGGCGGATGGGCTACAACAGCAGAAGACTCCACCGGCTACCACTCATCTCCACTACAAATAGGAAAAAGAGGCTACAATTTGCAAGAGCTCACCAAAATTGAACAGTTGAAGACTGGAAAAATGTTGCCTGGTCTGATGAGTCTCGATTTCTGTTGAGACATTCAGATGTTAGAGTCAGAATTTGGCGTAAACAGAATGAGAACATGGAACCATCATGCCTTGTTACCACTGTGCAGGCTGGTGGTGGTGGTGTAATGGTGTGGGGGATGTTTTCCTGGCACACTTTAGGCCCCTTAGTGCCAATTGGGCATCGTTTAAATGCCACGGCCTACCTGAGCATTGTTTCTGACCATGTCCATCCCTTTATGGCCACCATGTACCCATCCTCTGATGGCTACTTCCACCATGTCACAAAGCTCTAATCATTTCAAATTGGTTTCTTGAACATGACAATGAGTTCACTGTACTAAAATGGCCTCCACAGTCACCAGATCTCAACCCAATAGAGCATCTTTGGGATGTGGTGGAACGGGAGATTCGCATCATGGATGTGCAGCCGACAAATCTGCGGCAACTGTGTGATGCCATCATGTCAATATGGACCAAAGTCCCTGAGGAATGCTTCCAGCACCTTGTTGAATCTATGCCACGAAGAATTGAGGCAGTTCTGAAGGCAAAAGGGGGTCCAACCCGTTACTAGCATGGGGTACCTAATAAAGTGGCCGGTGAGTGTATATACCACATATTTTTCTGACAGGTAAGGGTCTACTTAAACCAAATAAGTCCTTAAAAACAACAAAAACAATACTTTGAAAATCTGATTTTCAGAATAGAAAATGGCACGTTTTCGTAGAATCACTCATATACGTATATATACAACTAATTTTTGTCATGAAATGTTCATGTTTTAAAACGTCATTGAAAATATTATGAAAGTTAACTATCGTTTTTTTTTCTTTTGTATTACTCTTAAGCCCCGTTTACATGAAAGGAAGACGCAGATATTTCCCTGCGGTTTTGCCTCTCATTTACACAATGATGTTGTGTGCACGATGTTATTATTGAAAACGGAGGGGGGGAAATATTCGTTTCTCTAAATCCCCGGCTATGTGTAAATGTGGCCTTAGGATGGCAACCCCCTACAGTCGGCAAGTGTCACAGTTCATGAATTCACTGACTCTTTCTCACTACATGTTGTTGTGTGTGCAGGTGGGCGTGTTCACTGATCAGTACCGCTGACCAGCGGTTCCACCTGCAGCTGATCAGAGGCGCCTACTTATGCTCACAGTTTCGTCTTGTCTTTGTCAGATCATTGTTGAAGGTTCCCGGTGTGTTGTATCCTGCCTGTCCTCATATCTTCTGTGTTTGCACCTGTATACAGTATTCCTGTCCTCTTCACTCTGCATTCTTCCACGGAGGTTCTGTTCTTCGGGTCCCTGAGTCCTGGCCGCCAGCGCATCGGATTTCCATTATCCTTCACCATCGCGACTGACTGGGTTGTCCATCAGCGTCCCTGCGCTACCAAGGGCGTTTATTCCTGGACTCTTGCTTCTGACTACTCGCTATCTTATCATCAACTATACTTCAATAAACTGAGTTTTACTTGCATTTGAATCCACTGTTTATTGACCATGACAGGCAAGTACCACTTAAAGTCAAGTGTGTGGGAACCTGCAGGAGCCAAAAGGCTTTGAATTTTGTCTCAGACAACGCTAAAATGAATGTAGGAACATATAAGGTCACCACACTATCTGTTCTGACACATGGAGAGACAAATCTGTCGATAAAAAACGGCAGTGACCCATAATTCAAAGAGTGTGGGTCATATGTGATCAAAAACTTCACCCTCTCTAGGAGATATGGCCGGCCATGCATTTTTATAAACGGAGAAAGTAGAAAACTTAGAACCTATCCCAGAGCCGGCGCCAGCCGAGCGCTGATGAGGGGGCATCTGAAATACCGAGATAACAGAGCACATCATCTTACTAATATAAATAAAATAAACAGCCTAAACCTACATAATAGAAGAATGATTGGTTAGCCTATAAATAGGTCTTTAGATCACCAGATGTGCAGTGTATATAAGGCCTACACAATCACGTTACCACGACAACACCACCAAAATCATTGGCGTGTGAGACCAATCAAATGCGTGTGTCTCACGGCCAATGCATGAGAGTTGGCTGCTCTGAATATGTTTATAAGCAACTGGAAAAAGCACAAATGTCAGGGCATGTCAAAACATCTCAAGGACCCCAAAAACACCTTAGACCCCAGAGGGTTAGCATTATTTAATACAATTTTAATACATCAAATAATTGTTTAGAAATAATTTTTATTCATAGTTTTAGGTGTAACGTGAACATAACACACAGTAACGTTATATTCATTTCAAAGGAAAATAAGAAAAGCAAAACAAGGGAAGTGAGGAAATGTCAGGCAAGAAAAAGCAGTATACAAAGGAAGTGCTAGAAAAGGCAGTTGAGGAAGTGAGAGCAGGAGCAAGCTTGAGGCAGACGTCCAAAAAGTATGGCATTCCACACACCACCCTGAAGGACTACAAAAAGAAAAAATACACACACAACCCTCATCCTAATTCGGCCCTGACACCTGCAGAAGAAGATGCACTGATTTAATTTATATTTTGGATGGCAGACCACGGCTTCCCAGTAACAAGAGCTCTAGTGAAAGTGCTGGCTAGTGGCATCATAAAAGAGAGCGCCAGAGTGGACAGTACCACTGTCAATCTGGAGAAGGGGCCAAGGGATGTCTGGTGGTCCAGATTTAAAGCCCGCCATCCAGAACTCACCTCCCGGACAGCCTATTCCCTGGACAGAGCAAGAGTCCACGGTGCTACTCCAGAGGCCATTGAAGGGTTCTTTCAATTATATGAAGCCTTGTACATCCGTCACAGTTTAGAGGACCAGCCCCATCTCATCTTCAACTGTGACGAAACTGGCTTTGGGGACACGCCTAGGTCCAGGGAGAAGGTGCTCTGCCAGACTGGGAGGAAGCATGTTTACCAGCAGCAGCAGACCACCAGGGAGCACATTACAGTGCACTGCTGCGTGAGTGCCGCATTCCACCATTCATCATCTACCCCGGCTGCCTTCCGAGTACTGCATACAGGCTGGTTGGGCCCCCCCAATGCTCTCATTGGCATCCAGGAGAACGGGTACATGGACTCTGAGCTATTTCTTAAATGGCTCAGGCATTTTGTACAGTATGCTCCTGAGGAAAGAACGCTAATTTTAATCATGGACCAACACGAGACGTATGTCTCAAAAAATGATATTATGTACTGCAGGGAAAACCAAATTTAAATTATCTGCCTTCCTGCCCACACCACACACATCATACAGCCCCTGGATATTGCTGTCTTTAATCCCCTTAAGACAGCTTTTTCCACCATGGCTTCCAGGATGGGTCTAGTGCGAGGGGATCTTGTGGGGGGCGAAGAAGCAGTTTTCTTCCCTGCTAAAAACTGTCCACCCCACTGCAGTCAATGCACAATATTTCAAGGCTGGGTTCCGCAAGGCAGGCATCTTTCCTCTGTCCAGGGGGGCTGTGGACACAACCCAGGTAATTTTAACATTAATACAATGATAATTCATCCTCTAAGTTACTTGCATTTTTTTGTGGTGTGCTAATGAGTTTTAAATATGCTTTACTGTCTTAGGTGGTGAGAGTGCTCCCATCTGCTGACGCCACGCCATCCATTGCTCCCATCACTCCCTCAGCCACTCAGAAACAGCAAGTGCTGAAGCCTCAGACTGGGGAGGTGCAGCAGAAGACTGAGTGGCAGCGGCAGGCTGCGAAAACAACACCAGAAGGGCATAAGATGTAGTGAAACAGCATAACAGTATTTTAACAGATATGTGATGCAACATTAAATGTCATTTTCAAATACATCACCTTAGTGGTGTGGAATCCACAGTTGCAGGCCATGGACCCTCCAAATAGGGTGGTCTGTCCGTGGACCTGCATGGGGCATTTCTCAATCTGAAAAGACACGAACCCTTATTTAATGATATTTTCTGCACCATTCATTTTTCAGGTGACCTGCATACTACATACTATGTAATGAGATATAGGTAACTTTGCTTTACTTTCTGATAGAGGTCATACCACTTACGCTGCCTTGGGGCTGGTCTATTTCCTCCTCCAGAAGACCAAACCCCAGAGCTGGCAAAAGCCCTCAACCTCACCATCCACTCGCCATCTCCCATGGCCTTGTGGCTCTTTGGCTTTGTGCTCATCTAAACATAAAAGGGAAATAATAGTAAACAAATGCATTTTTGCAAGTACTGGACAACTACACTGATTTTTTCCTCTTCATTCAAACATAATGATAAATTATATAAAAAAAGAATACAAATGAAACTTCAAGCTAACTAAATGATGGCACCCCTTACGAAAAATGCTTTTACTACAAATAAAACATGGTTCATATAGTTAAACCATGTAACACAAATTAACCATGGTTTTGCTACACTAACCATAGTCCAAACATTATATTTGTAGTAAAAACTGTGGTTATATAAATATAAACTAATCTGTAAAAAACATGGTTACTACTCTTTTACTATAGTAAATTAATTTTCTTAAGGGATGACTACATCATTTGTCATACTATAACATTGTTTTTTCATTCAAACTAAACTTCAAGCTGACTAAATTGTGTGTAATATGTAAGATTATAGGCATCTGGTGATAACGTGACCACAGTTTATAAACAGAAACACTTTATACCATAGTAAAACCATGGTTATTATAAGTGATGACTTTTTCTATAACTATAAGATGTTTTTTCATTCAAACTAAAATTACAAGCTGACTAAATGTGTGTAATATGTAAGATTTTAGGCAACTGGTGATAACGTGACCACAGTTTATAAACAGAAACACTTATACCATGGTAAAACCATGGTTATTATAAGTGATGACTTTTAGAGTTCTCAACGGGTCGGGTCGGCCCGACAAACCCGACGGGAGCCGCGGGTTCGGGCCGGGTTCGGGTCGAAAATATTTGCAAATGACTCGGGTCGGGTCGGACCTCGGGCTTAATCTTTTGAATTGTACAGTGAAAGAAAAAAAAAACATTTATTATTCATCGCTGCTGTTCACTGTAAAGAAAGTCTGGCTGCTGCGTGCAACGTGCATCGCGACGCGAGGGCAGACCTGACGCCGCTGCGTGCACGCCTTTAGCCCGGAGAAGAAGATGGAGTTGGTGAAAAGTAAACTTGCTGCAGGTGAAATCACCGTTGCTCAGGGGCGGCGCGACACGTTGTGTGATTATCTCGGCAGTTTAGGACATCGCACAAGATTTGCGTCAATACAGAAAACATTTAATCACTGGATAGATTTTTTCGTTTATTGAAATGTGGTTATGTCAGCTGGATGGGCGGAATGTGTGAGACGTGAGAGTGCGCGCGCGCGCGGCCGGGGCTCTCTCTCTCTCTGCGTCAAGCGCAGCAGTCATTCTACATACATCACTCACCGATCAAAAGGGTGGCGTCGGGCCGCGGGTCGGGTTCGGTTCGGGCAGATAATTCATGTTGATGTGTCGGGTTACATCGGGTCCGGGCTTTAAAAGCCACGGGCCGGGTCGGGTCGGGTTGTAATTTTCAGGCCCGTTGAGAACTCTAATGACTTTATCTACAACTATAAGAGGTTTTATTTATTCAAACCGAACTTCAAGCTGACTAAATGATGTTTAATATATAAGATTACAGGCAACTAGCGATCACGTGATCACGGTTTATAAAGACAATCACGTTTACTATAGTAAAACCACGTAAACATTGCGACCGACAGATCTAGCATACAGAACACAGATAACTTATTACATATCACAAAATAAAGTCTTTTAACATGAATTTAATGATGATTTCATTCATAATTCTCCTCAGAACGTAAGGCTAGTAACTTAGTGATTGCTAAAAGGAAATACTCGACAAAACGACTTTGTGTGAAGGATGAAAATGTAACTAATATATGGACAATTAAGAATATAGTAAACAGAAGTAGAAAAACAAACATTTAATACTTACTTTGTTCGGTTTTAACTCAGTTATAGAGGTTTCCGAAGAGCGCCGTGTCGTCATCCAATCTCACAATGGATGCTGGTCGCGGTTTTTATCCGTGCCTAAATTGCGCCCGTCATCCGGAGCCTCACATTTCGCACAGGCTTGGCATAGCGTCTTGCGGGTAAAGTCAGGGTTAAGCCTAGAGGCAGGCGCAGAGTGTACTTTGTTTGTTTAAGCCATATCTGTTGTTGGGGGATACAATCTCACCCAGTAGAGCAGGCCAGTAATATGCACAATCACAACCCGGAGCTAAAGTTCCGTTTCGGGTCTGTCAAACTGGAACTTAACCTACAAAAAACGCTAGTACATCTGGGCGTATGCCAAATCGATTGACCTGATGCCTGATAGCTTACAAGTTACTGGTACCCTCCTTATGAGAGCAAAATCCACATTCGATCAAAGTCGGAAGCTATTGCAGATGCTCGATGGTGTTTTAAAAAGAGTTTTGAGCAGGACCTCTCTGGAACAAAGGCCTCCACCACCCGGAACAAAACATGAACATTCCATGCACGCGCCACAGCAAACTTGAGCTGATGGAAACTCTCACATAACACCCTCTGTCTTCTTTGCACACGAGGCAACTGAGCAAGCTGCATACGCAAAAAGGGGCCAAGAAACGTTGTGTCATGCTTCGGTGTGCTAAATTCTGCAGCCACGTTTGCGGTTACATGGCAGCACGCCACCTAAAAGCTCCCTTCGTCCCTGGGTGGACTCGAACCACCAACCTTTCGGTTAACAGCCGAACGCGCTGACCGATTGCGCCACAGAGACCTGCACCAAACCAGTCCCTGGGTTAAGTTATAAAAAAGCAGACTTGGACTTTTCCGGCAATGAAAGACTCGCTTTCCACGACGCGCTAGTTTGCACCCTGAAAACCGAGACCCCGCTGGAGAGCTAATGCGAGAGGTAGCGGGATCGATGCCCGCATTCTCCACGCGGTGTACCGCCCTTTTACGCTCACTTCAAATGGGCATTCCCTAGATGAGCTTTTGAGGATCAGCGCTGTCGAAAAGCTTTTTTCGGACGAGGTCCTGCGCACATTCCTGGCAAAAGCAGGTCCCACCGAGATTTGAACTTGGATCGCTGGATTCAGAGTCCAGAGTGCTAACCATTATACCATGGAACCTTGGTGTGGGTTGATTTTTCCCACCTAACAGCAGAGGTGTTTAGTCATTCAGCCCAGAAGCACGACAGCAAAGAGCAAGTGAAGCCTTTTCTTTTTAAGCCCATATTTCCCCGATCCCGACTGGCTTTTAGAGTGCCAGTTTCACCGCCACATCAGCAGTTGCGCATCAGCTCTGTTTTTTTCCAGCCCTTCCGCGAAACAAGCTAAAAAGGTTCCACCGAGATTTGAACTCGGATCGCTGGATCCACACGCTGGTCCCTGGCCGTCTGAGAGAAAGATAGCGATGAGGCTAGGTGGAATCAGGTTAAAAGGAGGTGGCGTTGAGGTGTTTTGTCATTCAGCCCAGAAGCGCGACAGCAAAGAGCAAGTGAAGCCTTTTCTTTTTTGGCGTTTGTTCTTTTTCAGACCAGATTGCTCTGCCGAAACCCGGGTTCGAACCAGGGACCTTTAGATCTTCAGTCTAACGCTCTCCCAACTGAGCTATTTCGGCCAGGTCTACTGGCAAACGGTTTGTCAATCAGGGATTTCTTGGAGACCGCCCGTCACTATCGAGGTGAGCAGAGCTGAGGGTCCCAGAGAGCAAAAGTGTGGCCCGTATGGGGATCGAACCCACGACCCTTGGCGTTATTAGCACCACGCTCTAACCAACTGAGCTAACCTGCCCCTTTCTGACTGTTTTTATCCCCAATTTCCCAGGAATATCCTGGTTGCCCTGGTCAGGCTGAAGAGATTAAAAGCAAAGCCTTAGAAACGGGCTCGTCCGGGATTTGAACCCGTGACTTCTCGCACCCAAAGCAAGAATCATACCCCTAGATCAACGAGCCAACACACACACGTCCTTCCTGCTGCTGCCTGACCGCAAACATTTCCGTTTGCAAGGCTTAAAGCACAAAGGTTTAATTAAATGTACAACTAAACGGTAGCCAGTGCAAAGTTGCCGGCACAGAGGAAATACGGTCTCTTTGCTTTGTGGCCATTGGAAACCGCTCTGCAGCACTTGCACACATGCTGTGCGATGGACACCTTCTCTCCACATCGTCGAGGGGAATTAGCTCAAATGGTAGAGCGCTCGCTTAGCATGTGAGAGGTAGCGGGATCGATGCCCGCATTCTCTACGCGGTGTACCGCCCTTTTACGCTCACTTCAAAGGGGCACTCTCACAGCCGCTGTGAGCTGCTTCGGGCTGGTCGCGGTTTTTATCCGTGCCTAAATTGCGCCCGTCATCCGGAGCCTCACATTTCGCACAGGCTTGGCATAGCGTCTTGCGGGTAAAGTCAGGGTTAAGCCTAGAGGCAGGCGCAGAGTTTACTTTGTTTGTTTAACCCATATCTGTTGTTGGGGGATACAGGCCAGTAATATGCACAATCACAACAACCCGGAGCTAAAGTTCCGTTTCGGGTCTGTCAAACTGGAACTTAACCTACAAAAAACGCTAGTACATCTGGGCGTATGCCAAATCGATTGACCTGATGCCTGATAGGTTACAAGTTACTGGTACCCTCCTTATGAGAGCAAAATCCACATTCGATCAAAGTCGGAAGCTATTGCAGATGCTCGATGGTGTTTTAAAAAGAGTTTTGAGCAGGACCTCTCTGGAACAAAGGCCTCCACCACCCGGAACAAAACATGAACATTCCATGCACGCGCCACAGCAAACTTGAGCTGATGTAAACTATCACATAACACCCGCTGTCTTCTTTGCACACGAGGCAACTGAGCAAGCTGCATACGCTAAAAGGGGCCAAGAAACGTCGTGTCATGCTTCGGTGTGCTAAATTCTGCAGCCGCGTTTGCGGTTACATGGCAGCACGTCACCTAAAAGCTCCCTTCGTCCCTGGGTGGGCTCGAACCACCAACCTTTCGGTTAACAGCCGAACGTGCTGACCGATTGCGCCACAGAGACCTGCGCCAAACCAGTCCCTGGGTTAAGTTATAAAAAAGCAGACTTGGACTTTTCCGGCAATGAAAGACTCGCTTTCCACGACGCGCTAGTTTGCACGCTGAAAACCGAGACCCCGCTGTAGAGCTAATGCGAGAGGTAGCGGGATCGATGCCCGCATTCTCCACGCGGTGTACGTGGGTTGATTTTTCCCACCTAACAGCAGAGGTGTTTAGTCATTCAGCCCAGAAGCGCGACAGCAAAGAGCAAGTGAAGCCTTTTCTTTTTAAGCCCATATTTCCCCGATCCTGACTGGCTTTTAGAGTGCCAGTTTCACCGCCACATCAGCAGTTGCGCATCAGCTCTGTTTTTTTCCAGCCTTTCCGCGAAACAAGCTAAAAAGGTTCCACCGAGATTTGAACTCGGATCGCTGGATCCACACGCTGGTCCCTGGCCGTCTGAGAGAAAGATAGCGATGAGGCTAGGTGGAATCAGGTTAACAGGAGGTGGCGTTGAGGTGTTTTGTCATTCAGCCCAGAAGCGCGACAGCAAAGAGCAAGTGAAGCCTTTTCTTTTTTGGCGTTTGCTGAGCAGAGCTGAGGGTCCCAGAGACCAAAAGTGTGGCCCGTATGGGGATCAAACCCACGACCTTGGCGTTATTAGCACCACGCTCTAACCAACTGAGCTAACCGGCCCCTTTCTGACTGTTTTTATCCCCAATTTCCCAGGAATATCCTGGTTGCCCTGGTCAGGCTGAAGAGATTAAAAGCAAAGCGTAAGAAACGGGCTCGTCCGGGATTTGAACCCGGGACCTCTCGCACCCAAAGCGAGAATCATACCCCTAGACCAACGAGCCAACACAACATGTCCTTCCTGCTGCTGCCTGGCCGCAAACATTTCCGTTTGCAAGGCTTAAAGCACAAAGGTTTAATTAAATGTACAACTAAACGGTAGCCAGTGCAAAAAAGCCGGCACAGAGGAAATACGGTCTCTTTGCTTTGTGGCCATTGGAAACCGCTCTGCAGCACTTGCACACATGCTGTGCGATGGACACCTTCTCTCCACATCGTCGAGGGGAATTAGCTCAAATGGTAGAGCGCTCGCTTAGCATGTGAGAGGTAGTGGGATTGATTCCCGCATTCTCCACGCGGTGTACCGCCCTTTTACGCTCACTTCAAAGGGGCACTCTCACAGCCGCTTCGGGCTGGTTGCGGTTTTTATCCGTGCCTAAATTGCGCCCGTCATCCGGAGCCTCACATTTCGTACAGGCTTGGCATGGCGTCTTGCGGGTAAAGTCAGGGTTAAGCCTAGAGGCAGGCGCAGAGTGTACTTTGTTTGTTTAAGCCATATCTGTTGTTGGGGGATACAATCTCACCCAGTAGAGCAGGCCAGTAATATGCACAATCACAACAACCCGGAGCTAAAGTTCCGTTTCGGGTCTGTCAAACTGGAACTTAACCTACAAAAAACGCTAGTACATCTGGGCGTATGCCAAATCGATTGACCTGATGCCTGATAGGTTACAAGTTACTGGTACCCTCCTTATGAGAGCAAAATCCACATTCGATCAAAGTCGGAAGCTATTGCAGATGCTCGATGGTGTTTTAAAAAGAGTTTTGAGCAGGACCTCTCTGGAACAAAGGCCTCCACCACCCGGAACAAAACATGAACATTCGTGTCAAGAAACGTCGTGTCATGCTTCGGTGTGCTAAATTCTGCAGCCGCGTTTGCGGTTACATGGCAGCACGCCACCTAAAAGCTCCCTTCGTCCCTGGGTGGACTCGAACCACCAACCTTTCGGTTAACAGCCGAACACGCTGACCGATTGCGCCACAGAGACCTGCACCAAACCAGTCCCTGGGTTAAGTTATAAAAAAGCAGACTTGGACTTTTCCGGCAATGAAAGACTCGCTTTCCACGACGCGCTAGTTTGCACCCTGAAAACCGAGACCCCGCTGGAGAGCTAATGCGAGAGGTAGCGGGATCGATGCCCGCATTCTCCACGCGGTGTACCGCCCTTTTACGCTCACTTCAAATGGGCATTCCCTAGATGAGCTTTTGAGGATCAGCGCTGTCGAAAAGTTTTTTTCGGACGAGGTCCTGCGCACATTCCTGGCAAAAGCAGGTCCCACCGAGATTTGAACTTGGATCGCTGGATTCAGAGTCCAGAGTGCTAACCATTATACCATGGAACCTTGGTTTGGGTTGATTTTTCCCACCTAACAGCAGAGGTGTTTAGTCATTCAGCCCAGAAGCGCGACAGCAAAGAGCAAGTGAAGCCTTTTCTTTTTAAGCCCATATTTCCCCGATCCCGACTGGCTTTTAGAGTGCCAGTTTCACCGCCACATCAGCAGTTGCGCATCAGCTCTGTTTTTTTCCAGCCCTTCCGCGAAACAAGCTAAAAAGGTTCCACCGAGATTTGAACTCGGATCGCTGGATCCACACTCTGGTCCCTGGCCGTCTGAGAGAAAGATAGCGATGAGGCTAGGTGGAATCAGGTTAACAGGAGGTGGCGTTGAGGTGTTTTGTCATTCAGCCCAGAAGCGCGACAGCAAAGAGCAAGTGAAGCCTTATCTTTTTTGGCGTTTGGTCTTTTTCGGACCAGATTGCTCTGCCGAAACCCGGGATCGAACCAGGGACCTTTAGATCTTCAGTCTAACGCTCTCCCAACTGAGCTATTTCGGCCAGGTCTACTGGCAAACGGTTTGTCCATCAGGGATTTCTTGGAGACCGCCCGTCACTATCGAGGTGAGCAGAGCTGAGGGTCCCAGAGAGCAAAAGTGTGGCCCGTATGGGTATCGAACCCCAACCTTGGCGTTATTAGCACCACGCTCTAACCAACTGAGCTAACCTGCCCCTTTCTGACTGTTTTTATCCCCAATTTCCCAGGAATATCCTGGTTGCCCTGGTCAGGCTGAAGAGATTAAAAGCAAAGCCTAAGAAACGGGCTCGTCCGGGATTTGAACCCGGGACCTCTCGCACCCAAAGCGAGAATCATACCCCTAGACCAACGAGCCAACACACACACGTCCTTCCTGCTTCTGCCTGACCGCAAACATTTCCGTTTGCAAGGCTTAAAGCACAAAGGTTTCAATAAATGTACAACTAAACGGTAGCCAGTGCAAAGTTGCCGGCACAGAGGAGACATGCTGCACTTGCACACATGCTGTGCGCTGGACACCTTCTCTCCACATCGTCGAGGGGAATTAGCTCAAATGGTAGAGCGCTCGCTTAGCATGTGAGAGGTAGCGGGATCGATGCCCGCATTCTCCACGCGGTGTACCGCCCTTTTACGCTCACTTCAAAGGGGCACTCTCACAGCCGCTGTGAGCTGCTTCGGGCTGGTCGCGGTTTTTATCCGTGCCTAAATTGCGCCCGTCATCCGGAGCCTCACATTTCGCACAGGCTTGGCATAGCGTCTTGCGGGTAAAGTCAGGGTTAAGCCTAGAGGCAGGCGCAGAGTGTACTTTGTTTGTTTAAGCCATATCTGTTGTTGGGGGATACAATCTCACCCAGTAGAGCATGCCAGTAATATGCACAATCACAACCTCAAAGTTCCGTTTCGGGTCTGTCAAACTGGAACTTAACCTACAAAAAACGCTAGTACATCTGGGCGTATGCCAAATCGATTGACCTGATGCCTTGTAGGTTACAAGTTACTGGTACCCTCCTTATGAGAGCAAAATCCACATTCGATCAAAGTCGGAAGCTATTGCAGATGCTCGATGGTGTTTTAAAAAGAGTTTTGAGCAGGACCTCTCTGGAACAAAGGCCTCCACCACCCGGAACAAAACATGAACATTCCATGCACGCGCCACAGCAAACTTGAGCTGATGTAAACTCTCACATAACACCCGCTGTCTTCTTTGCACACGAGGCAACTGAGCAAGCTGCATACGCAAAAAGGGGCCAGAAACGTTGTGTCATGCTTCGGTGTGCTAAATTCTGCAGCCACGTTTGCGGTTACATGGCAGCACGCCACCTAAAAGCTCCCTTCGTCCCTGGGTGGGCTCTCTCACAGCCGCTGTGAGCTGCTTCGGGCTGGTCGCGGTTTTTATCCGTGCCTAAATTGCGCCCGTCATCCGGAGCCTCACATTTCGCACAGGCTTGGCATAGCGTCTTGCGGGTAAAGTCAGGGTTAAGCCTAGAGGCAGGCGCAGAGTGTACTTTGTTTGTTTAAGCCATATCTGTTGTTGGGGGATACAATCTCACCCAGTAGAGCAGGCCAGTAATATGCACAATCACAACCCGGAGCTAAAGTTCCGTTTCGGGTCTGTCAAACTGGAACTTAACCTACAAAAAACGCTAGTACATCTGGGCGTATGCCAAATCGATTGACCTGATGCCTGGTAGGTTACAAGTTACTGGTACCCTCCTTATGAGAGCAAAATCCACATTCGATCAAAGTCGGAAGCTATTGCAGATGCTCGATGGTGTTTTAAAAAGAGTTTTGAGCAGGACCTCTCTGGAACAAAGGCCTCCACCACCCGGAACAAAACATGAACATTCCATGCACGCGCCACAGCAAACTTGAGCTGATGTAAACTCTCACATAACACCCGCTGTCTTCTTTGCACACGAGGCAACTGAGCAAGCTGCATACGCAAAAAGGGGCCAGAAACGTTGTGTCATGCTTCGGTGTGCTAAATTCTGCAGCTACGTTTGCGGTTACATGGCAGCACGCCACCTAAAAGCTCCCTTCGTCCCTGGGTGGGCTCGAACCACCAACCTTTCGGTTAACAGCCGAACGCGCTGACCGATTGCGCCACAGAGACCTGCGCCAAACCAGTCCCTGGGTTAAGTTATAAAAAAGCAGACTTGGACTTTTCCGACAATGAAAGATTTGCTTTCCATGGCGCGCTAGTTTGCACCCTGAAAACCGAGACCGCGCTGGAGAGCTAATGCGAGAAGTAGCGGGATCGATGCCCGCATTCTCCACGCGGTGTACTGCCCTTTTACGCTCACTTCAAAGGGGCACTCTCACAGCCGCTGTGAGCTGCTTCGGGCTGGTCGCGGTTTTTATCCGTGCCTAAATTGCGCCCGTCATCCGGAGCCTCACATTTCGCACAGGCTTGGCATAGCGTCTTGCGGGTAAAGTCAGGGTTAAGCCTAGAGGCAGGCGGAGAGTGTACTTTGTTTGTTTAAGCCATATCTGTTGTTGGGGGATACAATCTCACCCAGTAGAGCAGGCCAGTAATATGCACAATCACAACCCGGAGCTAAAGTTCCGTTTCGGGTCTGTCAAACTGGAACTTAACCTACAAAAAACGCTAGTACATCTGGGCGTATGCCAAATCGATTGACCTGATGCCTGATAGCTTACAAGTTACTGGTACCCTCCTTATGAGAGCAAAATCCACATTCGATCAAAGTCGGAAGCTATTGCAGATGCTCGATGGTGTTTTAAAAAGAGTTTTGAGCAGGACCTCTCTGGAACAAAGGCCTCCACCACCCGGAACAAAACATGAACATTCCATGCACGCGCCACAGCAAACTTGAGCTGATGTAAACTCTCACATAACACCCGCTGTCTTCTTTGCACACGAGGCAACTGAGCAAGCTGCATACGCAAAAAGGGGCCAAGAAACGTTGTGTCATGCTTCGGTGTGCTAAATTCTGCAGCCACGTTTGCGGTTACATAGCAGCACGCCACCTAAAAGCTCCCTTCGTCCCTGGGTGGGCTCGAACCACCAACCTTTCGGTTAACAGCCGAACGCGCTGACCGATTGCGCCACAGAGACCTGCACCAAACCAGTCCCTGGGTTAAGTTATAAAAAAGCAGACTTGGACTTTTCCGGCAATGAAAGACTCGCTTTCCACGACGCGCTAGTTTGCACCCTGAAAACCGAGACCCCGCTGGAGAGCTAATGCGAGAGGTAGCGGGATCGATGCCCGCATTCTCCACGCGGTGTACCGCCCTTTTACGCTCACTTCAAATGGGCATTCCCTAGATGAGCTTTTGAGGATCAGCGCTGTCGAAAAGTTTTTTTCGGACGAGGTCCTGCGCACATTCCTGGCAAAAGCAGGTCCCACCGAGATTTGAACTTGGATCGCTGGATTCAGAGTCCAGAGTGCTAACCATTATACCATGGAACCTTGGTGTGGGTTGATTTTTCCCACCTAACAGCAGAGGTGTTTAGTCATTCAGCCCAGAAGCGCGACAGCAAAGAGCAAGTGAAGCCTTTTCTTTTTAAGCCCATATTTCCCCGATCCCGACTGGCTTTTAGAGTGCCAGTTTCACCGCCACATCAGCAGTTGCGCATCAGCTCTGTTTTTTTCCAGCCCTTCCGCGAAACAAGCTAAAAAGGTTCCACCGAGATTTGAACTCGGATCGCTGGATCCACACGCTGGTCCCTGGCCGTCTGAGAGAAAGATAGCGATGAGGCTAGGTGGAATCAGGTTAACAGGAGGTGGCGTTGAGGTGTTTTGTCATTCAGCCCAGAAGCGCGACAGCAAAGAGCAAGTGAAGCCTTTTCTTTTTTGGCGTTTGGTCTTTTTTGGACCAGATTGCTCTGCCGAAACCCGGGATCGAACCAGGGACCTTTAGATCTTCAGTCTAACGCTCTCCCAACTGAGCTATTTCGGCCAGGTCTACTGGCAAACGGTTTGTCCATCAGGGATTTCTTGGAGACCGCCCGTCACTATCGAGGTGAGCAGAGCTGAGGGTCCCAGAGAGCAAAAGTGTGGCCCGTATGGGTATCGAACCCACGACTTTGGCGTTATTAGCACCACGCTCTAACCAACTGAGCTAACCTGCCCCTTTCTGACTGTTTTTATCCCCAATTTCCCAGGAATATCCTGGTTGCCCTGGTCAGGCTGAAGAGATTAAAAGCAAAGCCTAAGAAACGGGCTCGTCCGGGATTTGAACCCGGGACCTCTCGCACCCAAAGCGAGAATCATACCCCTAGACCAACGAGCCAACACACACACGTCCTTCCTGCTGCTGCCTGACTGCAAACATTTCCGTTTGCAAGGCTTAAAGCACAAAGGTTTCATTAAATGTACAACTAAACGGTAGCCAGTGCAAAGTTGCCGGCACAGAGGAGACATGCTGCACTTGCACACATGCTGTGCGCTGGACACCTTCTCTCCACATCGTCGAGGGGAATTAGCTCAAATGGTAGAGCGCTCGCTTAGCATGTGAGAGGTAGCGGGATCGATGCCCGCATTCTCCACGCGGTGTACCGCCCTTTTACGCTCACTTCAAAGGGGCACTCTCACAGCCGCTGTGAGCTGCTTCGGGCTGGTCGCGGTTTTTATCCGTGCCTAAATTGCGCCCGTCATCCGGAGCCTCACATTTCGCACAGGCTTGGCATAGCGTCTTGCGGGTAAAGCCTGTGCGAAATGTGAGGCTCCGGATGACGGGCGCAATTTAGGCACGGATAAAAACCGCGACCAGCCCGAAGCAGCTCACAGCGGCTGTGAGAGAGCCCACCCAGGGACGAAGGGAGCTTTTAGGTTTTAAAAAGAGTTTTGAGCAGGACCTCTCTGGAACAAAGGCCTCCACCACCCGGAACAAAACATGAACATTCCATGCACGCGCCACAGCAAACTTGAGCTGATGTAAACTCTCACATAACACCCGCTGTCTTCTTTGCACACGAGGCAACTGAGCAAGCTGCATACGCAAAAAGGGGCCAGAAACGTTGTGTCATGCTTCGGTGTGCTAAATTCTGCAGCCACGTTTGCGGTTACATGGCAGCACGCCACCTAAAAGCTCCCTTCGTCCCTGGGTGGGTTCGAACCACCAACCTTTCGGTTAACAGCCGAACGCGCTGACCGATTGCGCCACAGAGACCTGCGCCAAACCAGTCCCTGGGTTAAGTTATAAAAAAGCAGACTTGGACTTTTCCGGCAATGAAAGATTTGCTTTCCACGACGCGCTAGTTTGCACCCTGAAAACCGAGACCGCGCTGGAGAGCTAATGCGAAAAGTAGCGGGATCGATGCCCGCATTCTCCACGCGGTGTACTGCCCTTTTACGCTCACTTCAAAGGGGCACTCTCACAGCCGCTGTGAGCTGCTTCGGGCTGGTCGCGGTTTTTATCCGTGCCTAAATTGCGCCCGTCATCCGGAGCCTCACATTTCGCACAGGCTTGGCATAGCGTCTTGCGGGTAAAGTCAGGGTTAAGCCTAGAGGCAGGCGCAGAGTGTACTTTGTTTGTTTAAGCCATATCTGTTGTTGGGGGATACAATCTCACCCAGTAGAGCAGGCCAGTAATATGCACAATCACAACCCGGAGCTAAAGTTCCGTTTCGGGTCTGTCAAACTGGAACTTAACCTACAAAAAACGCTAGTACATCTGGGCGTATGCCAAATCGATTGACCTGATGCCTGATAGCTTACAAGTTACTGGTACCCTCCTTATGAGAGCAAAATCCACATTCGATCAAAGTCGGAAGCTATTGCAGATGCTCGATGGTGTTTTAAAAAGAGTTTTGAGCAGGACCTCTCTGGAACAAAGGCCTCCACCACCCGGAACAAAACATGAACATTCCATGCACGCGCCACAGCAAACTTGAGCTGATGTAAACTCTCACATAACACCCGCTGTCTTCTTTGCACACGAGGCAACTGAGCAAGCTGCATACGCAAAAAGGGGCCAAGAAACGTTGTGTCATGCTTCGGTGTGCTAAATTCTGCAGCCACGTTTGCGGTTACATAGCAGCACGCCACCTAAAAGCTCCCTTCGTCCCTGGGTGGACTCGAACCACCAACCTTTCGGTTAACAGCCGAACGCGCTGACCGATTGCGCCACAGAGACCTGCACCAAACCAGTCCCTGGGTTAAGTTATAAAAAAGCAGACTTGGACTTTTCCGGCAATGAAAGACTCGCTTTCCACGACGCGCTAGTTTGCACCCTGAAAACCGAGACCCCGCTGGAGAGCTAATGCGAGAGGTAGCGGGATCGATGCCCGCATTCTCCACGCGGTGTACCGCCCTTTTACGCTCACTTCAAATGGGCATTCCCTAGATGAGCTTTTGAGGATCAGCGCTGTCGAAAAGTTTTTTTCGGACGAGGTCCTGCGCACATTCCTGGCAAAAGCAGGTCCCACCGAGATTTGAACTTGGATCGCTGGATTCAGAGTCCAGAGTGCTAACCATTATACCATGGAACCTTGGTGTGGGTTGATTTTTCCCACCTAACAGCAGAGGTGTTTAGTCATTCAGCCCAGAAGCGCGACAGCAAAGAGCAAGTGAAGCCTTTTCTTTTTAAGCCCATATTTCCCCGATCCCGACTGGCTTTTAGAGTGCCAGTTTCACCGCCACATCAGCAGTTGCGCATCAGCTCTGTTTTTTTCCAGCCCTTCCGCGAAACAAGCTAAAAAGGTTCCACCGAGATTTGAACTCGGATCGCTGGATCCACACGCTGGTCCCTGGCCGTCTGAGAGAAAGATAGCGATGAGGCTAGGTGGAATCAGGTTAACAGGAGGTGGCGTTGAGGTGTTTTGTCATTCAGCCCAGAAGCGCGACAGCAAAGAGCAAGTGAAGCCTTTTCTTTTTTGGCGTTTGGTCTTTTTTGGACCAGATTGCTCTGCCGAAACCCGGGATCGAACCAGGGACCTTTAGATCTTCAGTCTAACGCTCTCCCAACTGAGCTATTTCGGCCAGGTCTACTGGCAAACGGTTTGTCCATCAGGGATTTCTTGGAGACCGCCCGTCACTATCGAGGTGAGCAGAGCTGAGGGTCCCAGAGAGCAAAAGTGTGGCCCGTATGGGTATCGAACCCACGACTTTGGCGTTATTAGCACCACGCTCTAACCAACTGAGCTAACCTGCCCCTTTCTGACTGTTTTTATCCCCAATTTCCCAGGAATATCCTGGTTGCCCTGGTCAGGCTGAAGAGATTAAAAGCAAAGCCTAAGAAACGGGCTCGTCCGGGATTTGAACCCGGGACCTCTCGCACCCAAAGCGAGAATCATACCCCTAGACCAACGAGCCAACACACACACGTCCTTCCTGCTGCTGCCTGACCGCAAACATTTCCGTTTGCAAGGCTTAAAGCACAAAGGTTTCATTAAATGTACAACTAAACGGTAGCCAGTGCAAAGTTGCCGGCACAGAGGAGACATGCTGCACTTGCACACATGCTGTGCGCTGGACACCTTCTCTCCACATCGTCGAGGGGAATTAGCTCAAATGGTAGAGCGCTCGCTTAGCATGTGAGAGGTAGCGGGATCGATGCCCGCATTCTCCACGCGGTGTACCGCCCTTTTACGCTCACTTCAAAGGGGCACTCTCACAGCCGCTGTGAGCTGCTTCGGGCTGGTCGCGGTTTTTATCCGTGCCTAAATTGCGCCCGTCATCCGGAGCCTCACATTTCGCACAGGCTTGGCATAGCGTCTTGCGGGTAAAGCCTGTGCGAAATGTGAGGCTCCGGATGACGGGCGCAATTTAGGCACGGATAAAAACCGCGACCAGCCCGAAGCAGCTCACAGCGGCTGTGAGAGAGCCCACCCAGGGACGAAGGGAGCTTTTAGGTTTTAAAAAGAGTTTTGAGCAGGACCTCTCTGGAACAAAGGCCTCCACCACCCGGAACAAAACATGAACATTCCATGCACGCGCCACAGCAAACTTGAGCTGATGTAAACTCTCACATAACACCCGCTGTCTTCTTTGCACACGAGGCAACTGAGCAAGCTGCATACGCAAAAAGGGGCCAGAAACGTTGTGTCATGCTTCGGTGTGCTAAATTCTGCAGCCACGTTTGCGGTTACATGGCAGCACGCCACCTAAAAGCTCCCTTCGTCCCTGGGTGGGTTCGAACCACCAACCTTTCGGTTAACAGCCGAACGCGCTGACCGATTGCGCCACAGAGACCTGCGCCAAACCAGTCCCTGGGTTAAGTTATAAAAAAGCAGACTTGGACTTTTCCGGCAATGAAAGATTTGCTTTCCACGACGCGCTAGTTTGCACCCTGAAAACCGAGACCGCGCTGGAGAGCTAATGCGAAAAGTAGCGGGATCGATGCCCGCATTCTCCACGCGGTGTACTGCCCTTTTACGCTCACTTCAAAGGGGCACTCTCACAGCCGCTGTGAGCTGCTTCGGGCTGGTCGCGGTTTTTATCCGTGCCTAAATTGCGCCCGTCATCCGGAGCCTCACATTTCGCACAGGCTTGGCATAGCGTCTTGCGGGTAAAGTCAGGGTTAAGCCTAGAGGCAGGCGCAGAGTGTACTTTGTTTGTTTAAGCCATATCTGTTGTTGGGGGATACAATCTCACCCAGTAGAGCAGGCCAGTAATATGCACAATCACAACCCGGAGCTAAAGTTCCGTTTCGGGTCTGTCAAACTGGAACTTAACCTACAAAAAACGCTAGTACATCTGGGCGTATGCCAAATCGATTGACCTGATGCCTGATAGCTTACAAGTTACTGGTACCCTCCTTATGAGAGCAAAATCCACATTCGATCAAAGTCGGAAGCTATTGCAGATGCTCGATGGTGTTTTAAAAAGAGTTTTGAGCAGGACCTCTCTGGAACAAAGGCCTCCACCACCCGGAACAAAACATGAACATTCCATGCACGCGCCACAGCAAACTTGAGCTGATGTAAACTCTCACATAACACCCGCTGTCTTCTTTGCACACGAGGCAACTGAGCAAGCTGCATACGCAAAAAGGGGCCAAGAAACGTTGTGTCATGCTTCGGTGTGCTAAATTCTGCAGCCACGTTTGCGGTTACATAGCAGCACGCCACCTAAAAGCTCCCTTCGTCCCTGGGTGGACTCGAACCACCAACCTTTCGGTTAACAGCCGAACGCGCTGACCGATTGCGCCACAGAGACCTGCGCCAAACCAGTCCCTGGGTTAAGTTATAAAAAAGCAGACTTGGACTTTTCCGGCAATGAAAGATTTGCTTTCCACGACGCGCTAGTTTGCACCCTGAAAACCGAGACCGCGCTGGAGAGCTAATGCGAAAGGTAGCGGGATCGATGCCCGCATTCTCCACGCGGTGTACCGCCCTTTTACGCTCACTTCAAATGGGCATTCCCTAGATGAGCTTTTGAGGATCAGCGCTGTCGAAAAGTTTTTTTCGGACGAGGTCCTGCGCACATTCCTGGCAAAAGCAGGTCCCACCGAGATTTGAACTTGGATCGCTGGATTCAGAGTCCAGAGTGCTAACCATTATACCATGGAACCTTGGTGTGGGTTGATTTTTCCCACCTAACAGCAGAGGTGTTTAGTCATTCAGCCCAGAAGCGCGACAGCAAAGAGCAAGTGAAGCCTTTTCTTTTTAAGCCCATATTTCCCCGATCCCGACTGGCTTTTAGAGTGCCAGTTTCACCGCCACATCAGCAGTTGCGCATCAGCTCTGTTTTTTTCCAGCCCTTCCGCGAAACAAGCTAAAAAGGTTCCACCGAGATTTGAACTCGGATCGCTGGATCCACACGCTGGTCCCTGGCCGTCTGAGAGAAAGATAGCGATGAGGCTAGGTGGAATCAGGTTAACAGGAGGTGGCGTTGAGGTGTTTTGTCATTCAGCCCAGAAGCGCGACAGCAAAGAGCAAGTGAAGCCTTTTCTTTTTTGGCGTTTGGTCTTTTTTGGACCAGATTGCTCTGCCGAAACCCGGGATCGAACCAGGGACCTTTAGATCTTCAGTCTAACGCTCTCCCAACTGAGCTATTTCGGCCAGGTCTACTGGCAAACGGTTTGTCCATCAGGGATTTCTTGGAGACGCCCGTCACTATCGAGGTGAGCAGAGCTGAGGGTCCCAGAGAGCAAAAGTGTGGCCCGTATGGGTATCGAACCCACGACTTTGGCGTTATTAGCACCACGCTCTAACCAACTGAGCTAACCTGCCCCTTTCTGACTGTTTTTATCCCCAATTTCCCAGGAATATCCTGGTTGCCCTGGTCAGGCTGAAGAGATTAAAAGCAAAGCCTAAGAAACGGGCTCGTCCGGGATTTGAACCCGGGACCTCTCGCACCCAAAGCGAGAATCATACCCCTAGACCAACGAGCCAACACACACACGTCCTTCCTGCTGCTGCCTGACCGCAAACATTTCCGTTTGCAAGGCTTAAAGCACAAAGGTTTCATTAAATGTACAACTAAACGGTAGCCAGTGCAAAGTTGCCGGCACAGAGGAGACATGCTGCACTTGCACACATGCTGTGCGCTGGACACCTTCTCTCCACATCGTCGAGGGGAATTAGCTCAAATGGTAGAGCGCTCGCTTAGCATGTGAGAGGTAGCGGGATCGATGCCCGCATTCTCCACGCGGTGTACCGCCCTTTTACGCTCACTTCAAAGGGGCACTCTCACAGCCGCTGTGAGCTGCTTCGGGCTGGTCGCGGTTTTTATCCGTGCCTAAATTGCGCCCGTCATCCGGAGCCTCACATTTCGCACAGGCTTGGCATAGCGTCTTGCGGGTAAAGCCTGTGCGAAATGTGAGGCTCCGGATGACGGGCGCAATTTAGGCACGGATAAAAACCGCGACCAGCCCGAAGCAGCTCACAGCGGCTGTGAGAGAGCCCACCCAGGGACGAAGGGAGCTTTTAGGTTTTAAAAAGAGTTTTGAGCAGGACCTCTCTGGAACAAAGGCCTCCACCACCCGGAACAAAACATGAACATTCCATGCACGCGCCACAGCAAACTTGAGCTGATGTAAACTCTCACATAACACCCGCTGTCTTCTTTGCACACGAGGCAACTGAGCAAGCTGCATACGCAAAAAGGGGCCAGAAACGTTGTGTCATGCTTCGGTGTGCTAAATTCTGCAGCCACGTTTGCGGTTACATGGCAGCACGCCACCTAAAAGCTCCCTTCGTCCCTGGGTGGGTTCGAACCACCAACCTTTCGGTTAACAGCCGAACGCGCTGACCGATTGCGCCACAGAGACCTGCGCCAAACCAGTCCCTGGGTTAAGTTATAAAAAAGCAGACTTGGACTTTTCCGGCAATGAAAGATTTGCTTTCCACGACGCGCTAGTTTGCACCCTGAAAACCGAGACCGCGCTGGAGAGCTAATGCGAAAAGTAGCGGGATCGATGCCCGCATTCTCCACGCGGTGTACTGCCCTTTTACGCTCACTTCAAAGGGGCACTCTCACAGCCGCTGTGAGCTGCTTCGGGCTGGTCGCGGTTTTTATCCGTGCCTAAATTGCGCCCGTCATCCGGAGCCTCACATTTCGCACAGGCTTGGCATAGCGTCTTGCGGGTAAAGTCAGGGTTAAGCCTAGAGGCAGGCGCAGAGTGTACTTTGTTTGTTTAAGCCATATCTGTTGTTGGGGGATACAATCTCACCCAGTAGAGCAGGCCAGTAATATGCACAATCACAACCCGGAGCTAAAGTTCCGTTTCGGGTCTGTCAAACTGGAACTTAACCTACAAAAAACGCTAGTACATCTGGGCGTATGCCAAATCGATTGACCTGATGCCTGATAGCTTACAAGTTACTGGTACCCTCCTTATGAGAGCAAAATCCACATTCGATCAAAGTCGGAAGCTATTGCAGATGCTCGATGGTGTTTTAAAAAGAGTTTTGAGCAGGACCTCTCTGGAACAAAGGCCTCCACCACCCGGAACAAAACATGAACATTCCATGCACGCGCCACAGCAAACTTGAGCTGATGTAAACTCTCACATAACACCCGCTGTCTTCTTTGCACACGAGGCAACTGAGCAAGCTGCATACGCAAAAAGGGGCCAAGAAACGTTGTGTCATGCTTCGGTGTGCTAAATTCTGCAGCCACGTTTGCGGTTACATAGCAGCACGCCACCTAAAAGCTCCCTTCGTCCCTGGGTGGACTCGAACCACCAACCTTTCGGTTAACAGCCGAACGCGCTGACCGATTGCGCCACAGAGACCTGCACCAAACCAGTCCCTGGGTTAAGTTATAAAAAAGCAGACTTGGACTTTTCCGGCAATGAAAGACTCGCTTTCCACGACGCGCTAGTTTGCACCCTGAAAACCGAGACCCCGCTGGAGAGCTAATGCGAGAGGTAGCGGGATCGATGCCCGCATTCTCCACGCGGTGTACCGCCCTTTTACGCTCACTTCAAATGGGCATTCCCTAGATGAGCTTTTGAGGATCAGCGCTGTCGAAAAGTTTTTTTCGGACGAGGTCCTGCGCACATTCCTGGCAAAAGCAGGTCCCACCGAGATTTGAACTTGGATCGCTGGATTCAGAGTCCAGAGTGCTAACCATTATACCATGGAACCTTGGTGTGGGTTGATTTTTCCCACCTAACAGCAGAGGTGTTTAGTCATTCAGCCCAGAAGCGCGACAGCAAAGAGCAAGTGAAGCCTTTTCTTTTTAAGCCCATATTTCCCCGATCCCGACTGGCTTTTAGAGTGCCAGTTTCACCGCCACATCAGCAGTTGCGCATCAGCTCTGTTTTTTTCCAGCCCTTCCGCGAAACAAGCTAAAAAGGTTCCACCGAGATTTGAACTCGGATCGCTGGATCCACACGCTGGTCCCTGGCCGTCTGAGAGAAAGATAGCGATGAGGCTAGGTGGAATCAGGTTAACAGGAGGTGGCGTTGAGGTGTTTTGTCATTCAGCCCAGAAGCGCGACAGCAAAGAGCAAGTGAAGCCTTTTCTTTTTTGGCGTTTGGCCTTTTTTGGACTAGATTGCTCTGCCGAAACCCGGGATCGAACCAGGGACCTTTAGATCTTCAGTCTAACGCTCTCCCAACTGAGCTATTTCGGCCAGGTCTACTGGCAAACGGTTTGTCCATCAGGGATTTCTTGGAGACCGCCCGTCACTATCGAGGTGAGCAGAGCTGAGGGTCCCAGAGAGCAAAAGTGTGGCCCGTATGGGTATCGAACCCACGACTTTGGCGTTATTAGCACCACGCTCTAACCAACTGAGCTAACCTGCCCCTTTCTGACTGTTTTTATCCCCAATTTCCCAGGAATATCCTGGTTGCCCTGGTCAGGCTGAAGAGATTAAAAGCAAAGCCTAAGAAACGGGCTCGTCCGGGATTTGAACCCGGGACCTCTCGCACCCAAAGCGAGAATCATACCCCTAGACCAACGAGCCAACACACACATGTCCTTCCTGCTGCTGCCTGACCGCAAACATTTCCGTTTGCAAGGCTTAAAGCACAAAGGTTTCATTAAATGTACAACTAAACGGTAGCCAGTGCAAAGTTGCCGGCACAGAGGAGACATGCTGCACTTGCACACATGCTGTGCGCTGGACACCTTCTCTCCACATCGTCGAGGGGAATTAGCTCAAATGGTAGAGCGCTCGCTTAGCATGTGAGAGGTAGCGGGATCGATGCCCGCATTCTCCACGCGGTGTACCGCCCTTTTACGCTCACTTCAAAGGGGCACTCTCACAGCCGCTGTGAGCTGCTTCGGGCTGGTCGCGGTTTTTATCCGTGCCTAAATTGCGCCCGTCATCCGGAGCCTCACATTTCGCACAGGCTTGGCATAGCGTCTTGCGGGTAAAGCCTGTGCGAAATGTGAGGCTCCGGATGACGGGCGCAATTTAGGCACGGATAAAAACCGCGACCAGCCCGAAGCAGCTCACAGCGGCTGTGAGAGAGCCCACCCAGGGACGAAGGGAGCTTTTAGGTTTTAAAAAGAGTTTTGAGCAGGACCTCTCTGGAACAAAGGCCTCCACCACCCGGAACAAAACATGAACATTCCATGCACGCGCCACAGCAAACTTGAGCTGATGTAAACTCTCACATAACACCCGCTGTCTTCTTTGCACACGAGGCAACTGAGCAAGCTGCATACGCAAAAAGGGGCCAGAAACGTTGTGTCATGCTTCGGTGTGCTAAATTCTGCAGCCACGTTTGCGGTTACATGGCAGCACGCCACCTAAAAGCACCCTTCGTCCCTGGGTGGGCTCGAACCACCAACCTTTCGGTTAACAGCCGAACGCGCTGACCGATTGCGCCACAGAGACCTGCGCCAAACCAGTCCCTGGGTTAAGTTATAAAAAAGCAGACTTGGACTTTTCCGGCAATGAAAGATTTGCTTTCCACGACGCGCTAGTTTGCACCCTGAAAACCGAGACCGCGCTGGAGAGCTAATGCGAAAAGTAGCGGGATCGATGCCCGCATTCTCCACGCGGTGTACTGCCCTTTTACGCTCACTTCAAAGGGGCACTCTCACAGCCGCTGTGAGCTGCTTCGGGCTGGTCGCGGTTTTTATCCGTGCCTAAATTGCGCCCGTCATCCGGAGCCTCACATTTCGCACAGGCTTGGCATAGCGTCTTGCGGGTAAAGTCAGGGTTAAGCCTAGAGGCAGGCGCAGAGTGTACTTTGTTTGTTTAAGCCATATCTGTTGTTGGGGGATACAATCTCACCCAGTAGAGCAGGCCAGTAATATGCACAATCACAACCCGGAGCTAAAGTTCCGTTTCGGGTCTGTCAAACTGGAACTTAACCTACAAAAAACGCTAGTACATCTGGGCGTATGCCAAATCGATTGACCTGATGCCTGATAGCTTACAAGTTACTGGTACCCTCCTTATGAGAGCAAAATCCACATTCGATCAAAGTCGGAAGCTATTGCAGATGCTCGATGGTGTTTTAAAAAGAGTTTTGAGCAGGACCTCTCTGGAACAAAGGCCTCCACCACCCGGAACAAAACATGAACATTCCATGCACGCGCCACAGCAAACTTGAGCTGATGGAAACTCTCACATAACACCCGCTGTCTTCTTTGCACACGAGGCAACTGAGCAAGCTGCATACGCAAAAAGGGGCCAAGAAACGTTGTGTCATGCTTCGGTGTGCTAAATTCTGCAGCCACGTTTGCGGTTACATAGCAGCACGCCACCTAAAAGCTCCCTTCGTCCCTGGGTGGACTCGAACCACCAACCTTTCGGTTAACAGCCGAACGCGCTGACCGATTGCGCCACAGAGACCTGCACCAAACCAGTCCCTGGGTTAAGTTATAAAAAAGCAGACTTGGACTTTTCCGGCAATGAAAGACTCGCTTTCCACGACGCGCTAGTTTGCACCCTGAAAACCGAGACCCCGCTGGAGAGCTAATGCGAGAGGTAGCGGGATCGATGCCCGCATTCTCCACGCGGTGTACCGCCCTTTTACGCTCACTTCAAATGGGCATTCCCTAGATGAGCTTTTGAGGATCAGCGCTGTCGAAAAGTTTTTTTCGGACGAGGTTTTTTTCCAGCCCTTCCGCGAAACAAGCTAAAAAGGTTCCACCGAGATTTGAACTCGGATCGCTGGATCCACACGCTGGTCCCTGGCCGTCTGAGAGAAAGATAGCGATGAGGCTAGGTGGAATCAGGTTAACAGGAGGTGGCGTTGAGGTGTTTTGTCATTCAGCCCAGAAGCGCGACAGCAAAGAGCAAGTGAAGCCTTTTCTTTTTTAGCGTTTGGTCTTTTTCGGACCAGATTGCTCTGCCGAAACCCGGGATCGAACCAGGGACCTTTAGATCTTCAGTCTAACGCTCTCCCAACTGAGCTATTTCGGCCAGGTTTACTGGCAAACGGTTTGTCCATCAGGGATTTCTTGGAGACCGCCCGTCACTATCGAGGTGAGCAGAGCTGAGGGTCCCAGAGAGCAAAAGTGTGGCCCGTATGGGTATCGAACCCACGACTTTGGCGTTATTAGCACCACGCTCTAACCAACTGAGCTAACCTGCCCCTTTCTGACTGTTTTTATCCCCAATTTCCCAGGAATATCCTGGTTGCCCTGGTCAGGCTGAAGAGATTAAAAGCAAAGCCTAAGAAACGGGCTCGTCCGGGATTTGAACCCGGGACCTCTCGCACCCAAAGCGAGAATCATACCCCTAGACCAACGAGCCAACACACACACGTCCTTCCTGCTGCTGCCTGACCGCAAACATTTCCGTTTGCAAGGCTTAAAGCACAAAGGTTTCATTAAATGTACAACTAAACGGTAGCCAGTGCAAAGTTGCCGGCACAGAGGAGACATGCTGCACTTGCACACATGCTGTGCGCTGGACACCTTCTCTCCACATCGTCGAGGGGAATTAGCTCAAATGGTAGAGCGCTCGCTTAGCATGTGAGAGGTAGCGGGATCGATGCCCGCATTCTCCACGCGGTGTACCGCCCTTTTACGCTCACTTCAAAGGGGCACTCTCACAGCCGCTTCGGGCTGGTCGCGGTTTTTATCCGTGCCTAAATTGCGCCCGTCATCCGGAGCCTCACATTTCGCACAGGCTTGGCATAGCGTCTTGCGGGTAAAGTCAGGGTTAAGCCTAGAGGCAGGCGCAGAGTGTACTTTGTTTGTTTAAGCCATATCTGTTGTTGGGGGATACAATCTCACCCAGTAGAGCATGCCAGTAATATGCACAATCACAACCTCAAAGTTCCGTTTCGGGTCTGTCAAACTGGAACTTAACCTACAAAAAACGCTAGTACATCTGGGCGTATGCCAAATCGATTGACCTGATGCCTTGTAGGTTACAAGTTACTGGTACCCTCCTTATGAGAGCAAAATCCACATTCGATCAAAGTCGGAAGCTATTGCAGATGCTCGATGGTGTTTTAAAAAGAGTTTTGAGCAGGACCTCTCTGGAACAAAGGCCTCCACCACCCGGAACAAAACATGAACATTCCATGCACGCGCCACAGCAAACTTGAGCTGATGTAAACTCTCACATAACACCCGCTGTCTTCTTTGCACACGAGGCAACTGAGCAAGCTGCATACGCAAAAAGGGGCCAGAAACGTTGTGTCATGCTTCGGTGTGCTAAATTCTGCAGCCACGTTTGCGGTTACATGGCAGCACGCCACCTAAAAGCTCCCTTCGTCCCTGGGTGGGCTCTCTCACAGCCGCTGTGAGCTGCTTCGGGCTGGTCGCGGTTTTTATCCGTGCCTAAATTGCGCCCGTCATCCGGAGCCTCACATTTCGCACAGGCTTGGCATAGCGTCTTGCGGGTAAAGTCAGGGTTAAGCCTAGAGGCAGGCGCAGAGTGTACTTTGTTTGTTTAAGCCATATCTGTTGTTGGGGGATACAATCTCACCCAGTAGAGCATGCCAGTAATATGCACAATCACAACCTCAAAGTTCCGTTTCGGGTCTGTCAAACTGGAACTTAACCTACAAAAAACGCTAGTACATCTGGGCGTATGCCAAATCGATTGACCTGATGCCTTGTAGGTTACAAGTTACTGGTACCCTCCTTATGAGAGCAAAATCCACATTCGATCAAAGTCGGAAGCTATTGCAGATGCTCGATGGTGTTTTAAAAAGAGTTTTGAGCAGGACCTCTCTGGAACAAAGGCCTCCACCACCCGGAACAAAACATGAACATTCCATGCACGCGCCACAGCAAACTTGAGCTGATGTAAACTCTCACATAACACCCGCTGTCTTCTTTGCACACGAGGCAACTGAGCAAGCTGCATACGCAAAAAGGGGCCAGAAACGTTGTGTCATGCTTCGGTGTGCTAAATTCTGCAGCCACGTTTGCGGTTACATGGCAGCACGCCACCTAAAAGCTCCCTTCGTCCCTGGGTGGGCTCTCTCACAGCCGCTGTGAGCTGCTTCGGGCTGGTCGCGGTTTTTATCCGTGCCTAAATTGCGCCCGTCATCCGGAGCCTCACATTTCGCACAGGCTTGGCATAGCGTCTTGCGGGTAAAGTCAGGGTTAAGCCTAGAGGCAGGCGCAGAGTGTACTTTGTTTGTTTAAGCCATATCTGTTGTTGGGGGATACAATCTCACCCAGTAGAGCATGCCAGTAATATGCACAATCACAACCTCAAAGTTCCGTTTCGGGTCTGTCAAACTGGAACTTAACCTACAAAAAACGCTAGTACATCTGGGCGTATGCCAAATCGATTGACCTGATGCCTTGTAGGTTACAAGTTACTGGTACCCTCCTTATGAGAGCAAAATCCACATTCGATCAAAGTCGGAAGCTATTGCAGATGCTCGATGGTGTTTTAAAAAGAGTTTTGAGCAGGACCTCTCTGGAACAAAGGCCTCCACCACCCGGAACAAAACATGAACATTCCATGCACGCGCCACAGCAAACTTGAGCTGATGTAAACTCTCACATAACACCCGCTGTCTTCTTTGCACACGAGGCAACTGAGCAAGCTGCATACGCAAAAAGGGGCCAGAAACGTTGTGTCATGCTTCGGTGTGCTAAATTCTGCAGCCACGTTTGCGGTTACATGGCAGCACGCCACCTAAAAGCTCCCTTCGTCCCTGGGTGGGCTCTCTCACAGCCGCTGTGAGCTGCTTCGGGCTGGTCGCGGTTTTTATCCGTGCCTAAATTGCGCCCGTCATCCGGAGCCTCACATTTCGCACAGGCTTGGCATAGCGTCTTGCGGGTAAAGTCAGGGTTAAGCCTAGAGGCAGGCGCAGAGTGTACTTTGTTTGTTTAAGCCATATCTGTTGTTGGGGGATACAATCTCACCCAGTAGAGCAGGCCAGTAATATGCACAATCACAACCCGGAGCTAAAGTTCCGTTTCGGGTCTGTCAAACTGGAACTTAACCTACAAAAAACGCTAGTACATCTGGGCGTATGCCAAATCGATTGACCTGATGCCTGGTAGGTTACAAGTTACTGGTACCCTCCTTATGAGAGCAAAATCCACATTCGATCAAAGTCGGAAGCTATTGCAGATGCTCGATGGTGTTTTAAAAAGAGTTTTGAGCAGGACCTCTCTGGAACAAAGGCCTCCACCACCCGGAACAAAACATGAACATTCCATGCACGCGCCACAGCAAACTTGAGCTGATGTAAACTCTCACATAACACCCGCTGTCTTCTTTGCACACGAGGCAACTGAGCAAGCTGCATACGCAAAAAGGGGCCAGAAACGTTGTGTCATGCTTCGGTGTGCTAAATTCTGCAGCCACGTTTGCGGTTACATGGCAGCACGCCACCTAAAAGCTCCCTTCGTCCCTGGGTGGGCTCGAACCACCAACCTTTCGGTTAACAGCCGAACGCGCTGACCGATTGCGCCACAGAGACCTGCGCCAAACCAGTCCCTGGGTTAAGCTATAAAAAAGCAGACTTTGACTTTTCCGGCAATGAAAGATTTGCTTTCCACGACGCGCTAGTTTGCACCCTGAAAACCGAGACCGCGCTGGAGAGCTAATGCGAGAAGTAGCGGGATCGATGCCCGCATTCTCCACGCGGTGTACTGCCCTTTTACGCTCACTTCAAAGGGGCACTCTCACAGCCGCTGTGAGCTGCTTCGGGCTGGTCGCGGTTTTTATCCGTGCCTAAATTGCGCCCGTCATCCGGAGCCTCACATTTCGCACAGGCTTGGCATAGCGTCTTGCGGGTAAAGTCAGGGTTAAGCCTAGAGGCAGGCGCAGAGTGTACTTTGTTTGTTTAAGCCATATCTGTTGTTGGGGGATACAATCTCACCCAGTAGAGCAGGCCAGTAATATACACAATCACAACCCGGAGCTAAAGTTCCGTTTCGGGTCTGTCAAACTGGAACTTAACCTACAAAAAACGCTAGTACATCTGGGCGTATGCCAAATCGATTGACCTGATGCCTGATAGCTTACAAGTTACTGGTACCCTCCTTATGAGAGCAAAATCCACATTCGATCAAAGTCGGAAGCTATTGCAGATGCTCGATGGTGTTTTAAAAAGAGTTTTGAGCAGGACCTCTCTGGAACAAAGGCCTCCACCACCCGGAACAAAACATGAACATTCCATGCACGCGCCACAGCAAACTTGAGCTGATGGAAACTCTCACATAACACCCGCTGTCTTCTTTGCACACGAGGCAACTGAGCAAGCTGCATACGCAAAAAGGGGCCAAGAAACGTTGTGTCATGCTTCGGTGTGCTAAATTCTGCAGCCACGTTTGCGGTTACATAGCAGCACGCCACCTAAAAGCTCCCTTCGTCCCTGGGTGGACTCGAACCACCAACCTTTCGGTTAACAGCCGAACGCGCTGACCGATTGCGCCACAGAGACCTGCACCAAACCAGTCCCTGGGTTAAGTTATAAAAAAGCAGACTTGGACTTTTCCGGCAATGAAAGACTCGCTTTCCACGACGCGCTAGTTTGCACCCTGAAAACCGAGACCCCGCTGGAGAGCTAATGCGAGAGGTAGCGGGATCGATGCCCGCATTCTCCACGCGGTGTACCGCCCTTTTACGCTCACTTCAAATGGGCATTCCCTAGATGAGCTTTTGAGGATCAGCGCTGTCGAAAAGTTTTTTTCGGACGAGGTCCTGCGCACATTCCTGGCAAAAGCAGGTCCCACCGAGATTTGAACTTGGATCGCTGGATTCAGAGTCCAGAGTGCTAACCATTATACCATGGAACCTTGGTGTGGGTTGATTTTTCCCACCTAACAGCAGAGGTGTTTAGTCATTCAGCCCAGAAGCGCGACAGCAAAGAGCAAGTGAAGCCTTTTATTTTTAAGCCCATATTTCCCCGATCCCGACTGGCTTTTAGAGTGCCAGTTTCACCGCCACATCAGCAGTTGCGCATCAGCTCTGTTTTTTTCCAGCCCATCCGCGAAACAAGCTAAAAAGGTTCCACCGAGATTTGAACTCGGATCGCTGGATCCACACGCTGGTCCCTGGCCGTCTGAGAGAAAGATAGCGATGAGGCTAGGTGGAATCAGGTTAACAGGAGGTGGCGTTGAGTCATTCAGCCCAGAAGCGCGACAGCAAAGAGCAAGTGAAGCCTTTTCTTTTTTGGCGTTTGGTCTTTTTTGGACCAGATTGCTCTGCCGAAACCCGGAATCGAACCAGGTACCTTTAGATCTTCAGTCTAACAGCCGAACGCGCTGACCGATTGCGCCACAGAGACCTGCGCCAAACCAGTCCCTGGGTTAAGTTATAAAAAAGCAGACTTGGACTTTTCCGGCAATGAAAGATTTGCTTTCCACGACGCGCTAGTTTGCACCCTGAAAACCGAGACCGCGCTGGAGAGCTAATGCGAAAAGTAGCGGGATCGATGCCCGCATTCTCCACGCGGTGTACTGCCCTTTTACGCTCACTTCAAAGGGGCACTCTCACAGCCGCTGTGAGCTGCTTCGGGCTGGTCGCGGTTTTTATCCGTGCCTAAATTGCGCCCGTCATCCGGAGCCTCACATTTCGCACAGGCTTGGCATAGCGTCTTGCGGGTAAAGTCAGGGTTAAGCCTAGAGGCAGGCGCAGAGTGTACTTTGTTTGTTTAAGCCATATCTGTTGTTGGGGGATACAATCTCACCCAGTAGAGCAGGCCAGTAATATGCACAATCACAACCCGGAGCTAAAGTTCCGTTTCGGGTCTGTCAAACTGGAACTTAACCTACAAAAAACGCTAGTACATCTGGGCGTATGCCAAATCGATTGACCTGATGCCTGATAGCTTACAAGTTACTGGTACCCTCCTTATGAGAGCAAAATCCACATTCGATCAAAGTCGGAAGCTATTGCAGATGCTCGATGGTGTTTTAAAAAGAGTTTTGAGCAGGACCTCTCTGGAACAAAGGCCTCCACCACCCGGAACAAAACATGAACATTCCATGCACGCGCCACAGCAAACTTGAGCTGATGTAAACTCTCACATAACACCCGCTGTCTTCTTTGCACACGAGGCAACTGAGCAAGCTGCATACGCAAAAAGGGGCCAAGAAACGTTGTGTCATGCTTCGGTGTGCTAAATTCTGCAGCCACGTTTGCGGTTACATAGCAGCACGCCACCTAAAAGCTCCCTTCGTCCCTGGGTGGACTCGAACCACCAACCTTTCGGTTAACAGCCGAACGCGCTGACCGATTGCGCCACAGAGACCTGCACCAAACCAGTCCCTGGGTTAAGTTATAAAAAAGCAGACTTGGACTTTTCCGGCAATGAAAGACTCGCTTTCCACGACGCGCTAGTTTGCACCCTGAAAACCGAGACCCCGCTGGAGAGCTAATGCGAGAGGTAGCGGGATCGATGCCCGCATTCTCCACGCGGTGTACCGCCCTTTTACGCTCACTTCAAATGGGCATTCCCTAGATGAGCTTTTGAGGATCAGCGCTGTCGAAAAGTTTTTTTCGGACGAGGTCCTGCGCACATTCCTGGCAAAAGCAGGTCCCACCGAGATTTGAACTTGGATCGCTGGATTCAGAGTCCAGAGTGCTAACCATTATACCATGGAACCTTGGTGTGGGTTGATTTTTCCCACCTAACAGCAGAGGTGTTTAGTCATTCAGCCCAGAAGCGCGACAGCAAAGAGCAAGTGAAGCCTTTTCTTTTTAAGCCCATATTTCCCCGATCCCGACTGGCTTTTAGAGTGCCAGTTTCACCGCCACATCAGCAGTTGCGCATCAGCTCTGTTTTTTTCCAGCCCTTCCGCGAAACAAGCTAAAAAGGTTCCACCGAGATTTGAACTCGGATCGCTGGATCCACACGCTGGTCCCTGGCCGTCTGAGAGAAAGATAGCGATGAGGCTAGGTGGAATCAGGTTAACAGGAGGTGGCGTTGAGGTGTTTTGTCATTCAGCCCAGAAGCGCGACAGCAAAGAGCAAGTGAAGCCTTTTCTTTTTTGGCGTTTGGCCTTTTTTGGACTAGATTGCTCTGCCGAAACCCGGGATCGAACCAGGGACCTTTAGATCTTCAGTCTAACGCTCTCCCAACTGAGCTATTTCGGCCAGGTCTACTGGCAAACGGTTTGTCCATCAGGGATTTCTTGGAGACCGCCCGTCACTATCGAGGTGAGCAGAGCTGAGGGTCCCAGAGAGCAAAAGTGTGGCCCGTATGGGTATCGAACCCACGACTTTGGCGTTATTAGCACCACGCTCTAACCAACTGAGCTAACCTGCCCCTTTCTGACTGTTTTTATCCCCAATTTCCCAGGAATATCCTGGTTGCCCTGGTCAGGCTGAAGAGATTAAAAGCAAAGCCTAAGAAACGGGCTCGTCCGGGATTTGAACCCGGGACCTCTCGCACCCAAAGCGAGAATCATACCCCTAGACCAACGAGCCAACACACACATGTCCTTCCTGCTGCTGCCTGACCGCAAACATTTCCGTTTGCAAGGCTTAAAGCACAAAGGTTTCATTAAATGTACAACTAAACGGTAGCCAGTGCAAAGTTGCCGGCACAGAGGAGACATGCTGCACTTGCACACATGCTGTGCGCTGGACACCTTCTCTCCACATCGTCGAGGGGAATTAGCTCAAATGGTAGAGCGCTCGCTTAGCATGTGAGAGGTAGCGGGATCGATGCCCGCATTCTCCACGCGGTGTACCGCCCTTTTACGCTCACTTCAAAGGGGCACTCTCACAGCCGCTGTGAGCTGCTTCGGGCTGGTCGCGGTTTTTATCCGTGCCTAAATTGCGCCCGTCATCCGGAGCCTCACATTTCGCACAGGCTTGGCATAGCGTCTTGCGGGTAAAGCCTGTGCGAAATGTGAGGCTCCGGATGACGGGCGCAATTTAGGCACGGATAAAAACCGCGACCAGCCCGAAGCAGCTCACAGCGGCTGTGAGAGAGCCCACCCAGGGACGAAGGGAGCTTTTAGGTTTTAAAAAGAGTTTTGAGCAGGACCTCTCTGGAACAAAGGCCTCCACCACCCGGAACAAAACATGAACATTCCATGCACGCGCCACAGCAAACTTGAGCTGATGTAAACTCTCACATAACACCCGCTGTCTTCTTTGCACACGAGGCAACTGAGCAAGCTGCATACGCAAAAAGGGGCCAGAAACGTTGTGTCATGCTTCGGTGTGCTAAATTCTGCAGCCACGTTTGCGGTTACATGGCAGCACGCCACCTAAAAGCACCCTTCGTCCCTGGGTGGGCTCGAACCACCAACCTTTCGGTTAACAGCCGAACGCGCTGACCGATTGCGCCACAGAGACCTGCGCCAAACCAGTCCCTGGGTTAAGTTATAAAAAAGCAGACTTGGACTTTTCCGGCAATGAAAGATTTGCTTTCCACGACGCGCTAGTTTGCACCCTGAAAACCGAGACCGCGCTGGAGAGCTAATGCGAAAAGTAGCGGGATCGATGCCCGCATTCTCCACGCGGTGTACTGCCCTTTTACGCTCACTTCAAAGGGGCACTCTCACAGCCGCTGTGAGCTGCTTCGGGCTGGTCGCGGTTTTTATCCGTGCCTAAATTGCGCCCGTCATCCGGAGCCTCACATTTCGCACAGGCTTGGCATAGCGTCTTGCGGGTAAAGTCAGGGTTAAGCCTAGAGGCAGGCGCAGAGTGTACTTTGTTTGTTTAAGCCATATCTGTTGTTGGGGGATACAATCTCACCCAGTAGAGCAGGCCAGTAATATGCACAATCACAACCCGGAGCTAAAGTTCCGTTTCGGGTCTGTCAAACTGGAACTTAACCTACAAAAAACGCTAGTACATCTGGGCGTATGCCAAATCGATTGACCTGATGCCTGATAGCTTACAAGTTACTGGTACCCTCCTTATGAGAGCAAAATCCACATTCGATCAAAGTCGGAAGCTATTGCAGATGCTCGATGGTGTTTTAAAAAGAGTTTTGAGCAGGACCTCTCTGGAACAAAGGCCTCCACCACCCGGAACAAAACATGAACATTCCATGCACGCGCCACAGCAAACTTGAGCTGATGGAAACTCTCACATAACACCCGCTGTCTTCTTTGCACACGAGGCAACTGAGCAAGCTGCATACGCAAAAAGGGGCCAAGAAACGTTGTGTCATGCTTCGGTGTGCTAAATTCTGCAGCCACGTTTGCGGTTACATAGCAGCACGCCACCTAAAAGCTCCCTTCGTCCCTGGGTGGACTCGAACCACCAACCTTTCGGTTAACAGCCGAACGCGCTGACCGATTGCGCCACAGAGACCTGCACCAAACCAGTCCCTGGGTTAAGTTATAAAAAAGCAGACTTGGACTTTTCCGGCAATGAAAGACTCGCTTTCCACGACGCGCTAGTTTGCACCCTGAAAACCGAGACCCCGCTGGAGAGCTAATGCGAGAGGTAGCGGGATCGATGCCCGCATTCTCCACGCGGTGTACCGCCCTTTTACGCTCACTTCAAATGGGCATTCCCTAGATGAGCTTTTGAGGATCAGCGCTGTCGAAAAGTTTTTTTCGGACGAGGTTTTTTTCCAGCCCTTCCGCGAAACAAGCTAAAAAGGTTCCACCGAGATTTGAACTCGGATCGCTGGATCCACACGCTGGTCCCTGGCCGTCTGAGAGAAAGATAGCGATGAGGCTAGGTGGAATCAGGTTAACAGGAGGTGGCGTTGAGGTGTTTTGTCATTCAGCCCAGAAGCGCGACAGCAAAGAGCAAGTGAAGCCTTTTCTTTTTTAGCGTTTGGTCTTTTTCAGACCAGATTGCTCTGCCGAAACCCGGGATCGAACCAGGGACCTTTAGATCTTCAGTCTAACGCTCTCCCAACTGAGCTATTTCGGCCAGGTTTACTGGCAAACGGTTTGTCCATCAGGGATTTCTTGGAGACCGCCCGTCACTATCGAGGTGAGCAGAGCTGAGGGTCCCAGAGAGCAAAAGTGTGGCCCGTATGGGTATCGAACCCACGACTTTGGCGTTATTAGCACCACGCTCTAACCAACTGAGCTAACCTGCCCCTTTCTGACTGTTTTTATCCCCAATTTCCCAGGAATATCCTGGTTGCCCTGGTCAGGCTGAAGAGATTAAAAGCAAAGCCTAAGAAACGGGCTCGTCCGGGATTTGAACCCGGGACCTCTCGCACCCAAAGCGAGAATCATACCCCTAGACCAACGAGCCAACACACACACGTCCTTCCTGCTGCTGCCTGACCGCAAACATTTCCGTTTGCAAGGCTTAAAGCACAAAGGTTTCATTAAATGTACAACTAAACGGTAGCCAGTGCAAAGTTGCCGGCACAGAGGAGACATGCTGCACTTGCACACATGCTGTGCGCTGGACACCTTCTCTCCACATCGTCGAGGGGAATTAGCTCAAATGGTAGAGCGCTCGCTTAGCATGTGAGAGGTAGCGGGATCGATGCCCGCATTCTCCACGCGGTGTACCGCCCTTTTACGCTCACTTCAAAGGGGCACTCTCACAGCCGCTTCGGGCTGGTCGCGGTTTTTATCCGTGCCTAAATTGCGCCCGTCATCCGGAGCCTCACATTTCGCACAGGCTTGGCATAGCGTCTTGCGGGTAAAGTCAGGGTTAAGCCTAGAGGCAGGCGCAGAGTGTACTTTGTTTGTTTAAGCCATATCTGTTGTTGGGGGATACAATCTCACCCAGTAGAGCATGCCAGTAATATGCACAATCACAACCTCAAAGTTCCGTTTCGGGTCTGTCAAACTGGAACTTAACCTACAAAAAACGCTAGTACATCTGGGCGTATGCCAAATCGATTGACCTGATGCCTTGTAGGTTACAAGTTACTGGTACCCTCCTTATGAGAGCAAAATCCACATTCGATCAAAGTCGGAAGCTATTGCAGATGCTCGATGGTGTTTTAAAAAGAGTTTTGAGCAGGACCTCTCTGGAACAAAGGCCTCCACCACCCGGAACAAAACATGAACATTCCATGCACGCGCCACAGCAAACTTGAGCTGATGTAAACTCTCACATAACACCCGCTGTCTTCTTTGCACACGAGGCAACTGAGCAAGCTGCATACGCAAAAAGGGGCCAGAAACGTTGTGTCATGCTTCGGTGTGCTAAATTCTGCAGCCACGTTTGCGGTTACATGGCAGCACGCCACCTAAAAGCTCCCTTCGTCCCTGGGTGGGCTCTCTCACAGCCGCTGTGAGCTGCTTCGGGCTGGTCGCGGTTTTTATCCGTGCCTAAATTGCGCCCGTCATCCGGAGCCTCACATTTCGCACAGGCTTGGCATAGCGTCTTGCGGGTAAAGTCAGGGTTAAGCCTAGAGGCAGGCGCAGAGTGTACTTTGTTTGTTTAAGCCATATCTGTTGTTGGGGGATACAATCTCACCCAGTAGAGCATGCCAGTAATATGCACAATCACAACCTCAAAGTTCCGTTTCGGGTCTGTCAAACTGGAACTTAACCTACAAAAAACGCTAGTACATCTGGGCGTATGCCAAATCGATTGACCTGATGCCTTGTAGGTTACAAGTTACTGGTACCCTCCTTATGAGAGCAAAATCCACATTCGATCAAAGTCGGAAGCTATTGCAGATGCTCGATGGTGTTTTAAAAAGAGTTTTGAGCAGGACCTCTCTGGAACAAAGGCCTCCACCACCCGGAACAAAACATGAACATTCCATGCACGCGCCACAGCAAACTTGAGCTGATGTAAACTCTCACATAACACCCGCTGTCTTCTTTGCACACGAGGCAACTGAGCAAGCTGCATACGCAAAAAGGGGCCAGAAACGTTGTGTCATGCTTCGGTGTGCTAAATTCTGCAGCCACGTTTGCGGTTACATGGCAGCACGCCACCTAAAAGCTCCCTTCGTCCCTGGGTGGGCTCTCTCACAGCCGCTGTGAGCTGCTTCGGGCTGGTCGCGGTTTTTATCCGTGCCTAAATTGCGCCCGTCATCCGGAGCCTCACATTTCGCACAGGCTTGGCATAGCGTCTTGCGGGTAAAGTCAGGGTTAAGCCTAGAGGCAGGCGCAGAGTGTACTTTGTTTGTTTAAGCCATATCTGTTGTTGGGGGATACAATCTCACCCAGTAGAGCATGCCAGTAATATGCACAATCACAACCTCAAAGTTCCGTTTCGGGTCTGTCAAACTGGAACTTAACCTACAAAAAACGCTAGTACATCTGGGCGTATGCCAAATCGATTGACCTGATGCCTTGTAGGTTACAAGTTACTGGTACCCTCCTTATGAGAGCAAAATCCACATTCGATCAAAGTCGGAAGCTATTGCAGATGCTCGATGGTGTTTTAAAAAGAGTTTTGAGCAGGACCTCTCTGGAACAAAGGCCTCCACCACCCGGAACAAAACATGAACATTCCATGCACGCGCCACAGCAAACTTGAGCTGATGTAAACTCTCACATAACACCCGCTGTCTTCTTTGCACACGAGGCAACTGAGCAAGCTGCATACGCAAAAAGGGGCCAGAAACGTTGTGTCATGCTTCGGTGTGCTAAATTCTGCAGCCACGTTTGCGGTTACATGGCAGCACGCCACCTAAAAGCTCCCTTCGTCCCTGGGTGGGCTCTCTCACAGCCGCTGTGAGCTGCTTCGGGCTGGTCGCGGTTTTTATCCGTGCCTAAATTGCGCCCGTCATCCGGAGCCTCACATTTCGCACAGGCTTGGCATAGCGTCTTGCGGGTAAAGTCAGGGTTAAGCCTAGAGGCAGGCGCAGAGTGTACTTTGTTTGTTTAAGCCATATCTGTTGTTGGGGGATACAATCTCACCCAGTAGAGCAGGCCAGTAATATGCACAATCACAACCCGGAGCTAAAGTTCCGTTTCGGGTCTGTCAAACTGGAACTTAACCTACAAAAAACGCTAGTACATCTGGGCGTATGCCAAATCGATTGACCTGATGCCTGGTAGGTTACAAGTTACTGGTACCCTCCTTATGAGAGCAAAATCCACATTCGATCAAAGTCGGAAGCTATTGCAGATGCTCGATGGTGTTTTAAAAAGAGTTTTGAGCAGGACCTCTCTGGAACAAAGGCCTCCACCACCCGGAACAAAACATGAACATTCCATGCACGCGCCACAGCAAACTTGAGCTGATGTAAACTCTCACATAACACCCGCTGTCTTCTTTGCACACGAGGCAACTGAGCAAGCTGCATACGCAAAAAGGGGCCAGAAACGTTGTGTCATGCTTCGGTGTGCTAAATTCTGCAGCCACGTTTGCGGTTACATGGCAGCACGCCACCTAAAAGCTCCCTTCGTCCCTGGGTGGGCTCGAACCACCAACCTTTCGGTTAACAGCCGAACGCGCTGACCGATTGCGCCACAGAGACCTGCGCCAAACCAGTCCCTGGGTTAAGCTATAAAAAAGCAGACTTTGACTTTTCCGGCAATGAAAGATTTGCTTTCCACGACGCGCTAGTTTGCACCCTGAAAACCGAGACCGCGCTGGAGAGCTAATGCGAGAAGTAGCGGGATCGATGCCCGCATTCTCCACGCGGTGTACTGCCCTTTTACGCTCACTTCAAAGGGGCACTCTCACAGCCGCTGTGAGCTGCTTCGGGCTGGTCGCGGTTTTTATCCGTGCCTAAATTGCGCCCGTCATCCGGAGCCTCACATTTCGCACAGGCTTGGCATAGCGTCTTGCGGGTAAAGTCAGGGTTAAGCCTAGAGGCAGGCGCAGAGTGTACTTTGTTTGTTTAAGCCATATCTGTTGTTGGGGGATACAATCTCACCCAGTAGAGCAGGCCAGTAATATACACAATCACAACCCGGAGCTAAAGTTCCGTTTCGGGTCTGTCAAACTGGAACTTAACCTACAAAAAACGCTAGTACATCTGGGCGTATGCCAAATCGATTGACCTGATGCCTGATAGCTTACAAGTTACTGGTACCCTCCTTATGAGAGCAAAATCCACATTCGATCAAAGTCGGAAGCTATTGCAGATGCTCGATGGTGTTTTAAAAAGAGTTTTGAGCAGGACCTCTCTGGAACAAAGGCCTCCACCACCCGGAACAAAACATGAACATTCCATGCACGCGCCACAGCAAACTTGAGCTGATGTAAACTCTCACATAACACCCGCTGTCTTCTTTGCACACGAGGCAACTGAGCAAGCTGCATACGCAAAAAGGGGCCAAGAAACGTTGTGTCATGCTTCGGTGTGCTAAATTCTGCAGCCACGTTTGCGGTTACATAGCAGCACGCCACCTAAAAGCTCCCTTCGTCCCTGGGTGGACTCGAACCACCAACCTTTCGGTTAACAGCCGAACGCGCTGACCGATTGCGCCACAGAGACCTGCACCAAACCAGTCCCTGGGTTAAGTTATAAAAAAGCAGACTTGGACTTTTCCGGCAATGAAAGACTCGCTTTCCACGACGCGCTAGTTTGCACCCTGAAAACCGAGACCCCGCTGGAGAGCTAATGCGAGAGGTAGCGGGATCGATGCCCGCATTCTCCACGCGGTGTACCGCCCTTTTACGCTCACTTCAAATGGGCATTCCCTAGATGAGCTTTTGAGGATCAGCGCTGTCGAAAAGTTTTTTTCGGACGAGGTCCTGCGCACATTCCTGGCAAAAGCAGGTCCCACCGAGATTTGAACTTGGATCGCTGGATTCAGAGTCCAGAGTGCTAACCATTATACCATGGAACCTTGGTGTGGGTTGATTTTTCCCACCTAACAGCAGAGGTGTTTAGTCATTCAGCCCAGAAGCGCGACAGCAAAGAGCAAGTGAAGCCTTTTATTTTTAAGCCCATATTTCCCCGATCCCGACTGGCTTTTAGAGTGCCAGTTTCACCGCCACATCAGCAGTTGCGCATCAGCTCTGTTTTTTTCCAGCCCTTCCGCGAAACAAGCTAAAAAGGTTCCACCGAGATTTGAACTCGGATCGCTGGATCCACACGCTGGTCCCTGGCCGTCTGAGAGAAAGATAGCGATGAGGCTAGGTGGAATCAGGTTAACAGGAGGTGGCGTTGAGTCATTCAGCCCAGAAGCGCGACAGCAAAGAGCAAGTGAAGCCTTTTCTTTTTTGGCGTTTGGTCTTTTTTGGACCAGATTGCTCTGCCGAAACCCGGAATCGAACCAGGTACCTTTAGATCTTCAGTCTAACAGCCGAACGCGCTGACCGATTGCGCCACAGAGACCTGCGCCAAACCAGTCCCTGGGTTAAGTTATAAAAAAGCAGACTTGGACTTTTCCGGCAATGAAAGATTTGCTTTCCACGACGCGCTAGTTTGCACCCTGAAAACCGAGACCGCGCTGGAGAGCTAATGCGAAAAGTAGCGGGATCGATGCCCGCATTCTCCACGCGGTGTACTGCCCTTTTACGCTCACTTCAAAGGGGCACTCTCACAGCCGCTGTGAGCTGCTTCGGGCTGGTCGCGGTTTTTATCCGTGCCTAAATTGCGCCCGTCATCCGGAGCCTCACATTTCGCACAGGCTTGGCATAGCGTCTTGCGGGTAAAGTCAGGGTTAAGCCTAGAGGCAGGCGCAGAGTGTACTTTGTTTGTTTAAGCCATATCTGTTGTTGGGGGATACAATCTCACCCAGTAGAGCAGGCCAGTAATATGCACAATCACAACCCGGAGCTAAAGTTCCGTTTCGGGTCTGTCAAACTGGAACTTAACCTACAAAAAACGCTAGTACATCTGGGCGTATGCCAAATCGATTGACCTGATGCCTGATAGCTTACAAGTTACTGGTACCCTCCTTATGAGAGCAAAATCCACATTCGATCATCTAGATGAGCTTTTGAGGATCAGCGCTGTCGAAAAGTTTTTTTCGGACGAGGTTTTTTTCCAGCCCTTCCGCGAAACAAGCTAAAAAGGTTCCACCGAGATTTGAACTCGGATCGCTGGATCCACACGCTGGTCCCTGGCCGTCTGAGAGAAAGATAGCGATGAGGCTAGGTGGAATCAGGTTAACAGGAGGTGGCGTTGAGGTGTTTTGTCATTCAGCCCAGAAGCGCGACAGCAAAGAGCAAGTGAAGCCTTTTCTTTTTTAGCGTTTGGTCTTTTTCGGACCAGATTGCTCTGCCGAAACCCGGGATCGAACCAGGGACCTTTAGATCTTCAGTCTAACGCTCTCCCAACTGAGCTATTTCGGCCAGGTCTACTGGCAAACGGTTTGTCCATCAGGGATTTCTTGGAGACCGCCCGTCACTATCGAGGTGAGCAGGGCTGAGGGTCCCAGAGAGCAAAAGTGTGGCCCGTATGGGTATCGAACCCCAACCTTGGCGTTATTAGCACCACGCTCTAACCAACTGAGCTAACCTGCCCCTTTCTGACTGTTTTTATCCCCAATTTCCCAGGAATATCCTGGTTGCCCTGGTCAGGCTGAAGAGATTAAAAGCAAAGCCTAAGAAACGGGCTCGTCCGGGATTTGAACCCGGGACCTCTCGCACCCAAAGCGAGAATCATAACCCTAGACCAACGAGCCAACACACACACGTCCTTCCTGCTTCTGCCTGACCGCAAACATTTCCGTTTGCAAGGCTTAAAGCACAAAGGTTTTATTAAATGTACAACTAAACGGTAGCCAGTGCAAAGTTGCCGGCACAGAGGAGACATGCTGCACTTGCACACATGCTGTGCGCTGGACACCTTCTCTCCACATCGTCGAGGGGAATTAGCTCAAATGGTAGAGCGCTCGCTTAGCATGTGAGAGGTAGCGGGATCGATGCCCGCATTCTCCACGCGGTGTACCGCCCTTTTACGCTCACTTCAAAGGGGCACTCTCACAGCCGCTGTGAGCTGCTTCGGGCTGGTCGCGGTTTTTATCCGTGCCTAAATTGCGCCCGTCATCCGGAGCCTCACATTTCACACAGGCTTGGCATAGCGTCTTGCGGGTAAAGTCAGGGTTAAGCCTAGAGGCAGGCGCAGAGTGTACTTTGTTTGTTTAAGCTATATCTGTTGTTGGGGGATACAATCTCACCCAGTAGAGCATGCCAGTAATATGCACAATCACAACCTCAAAGTTCCGTTTCGGGTCTGTCAAACTGGAACTTAACCTACAAAAAACGCTAGTACATCTGGGCGTATGCCAAATCGATTGACCTGATGCCTTGTAGGTTACAAGTCACTGGTACCCTCCTTATGAGAGCAAAATCCACATTCGATCAAAGTCGGAAGCTATTGCAGATGCTCGATGGTGTTTTAAAAAGAGTTTTGAGCAGGACCTCTCTGGAACAAAGGCCTCCACCACCCGGAACAAAACTTGAACATTCCATGCACGCGCCACAGCAAACTTGAGCTGATGTAAACTCTCACATAACACCCGCTGTCTTCTTTGCACACGAGGCAACTGAGCAAGCTGCATACGCAAAAAGGGGCCAGAAACGTTGTGTCATGCTTCGGTGTGCTAAATTCTGCAGCCACGTTTGCGGTTACATGGCAGCACGCCACCTAAAAGCTCCCTTCGTCCCTGGGTGGGCTCTCTCACAGCCGCTGTGAGCTGCTTCGGGCTGGTCGCGGTTTTTATCCGTGCCTAAATTGCGCCCGTCATCCGGAGCCTCACATTTCGCACAGGCTTGGCATAGCGTCTTGCGGGTAAAGTCAGGGTTAAGCCTAGAGGCAGGCGCAGAGTGTACTTTGTTTGTTTAAGCCATATCTGTTGTTGGGGGATACAATCTCACCCAGTAGAGCAGGCCAGTAATATGCACAATCACAACCCGGAGCTAAAGTTCCGTTTCGGGTCTGTCAAACTGGAACTTAACCTACAAAAAACGCTAGTACATCTGGGCGTATGCCAAATCGATTGACCTGATGCCTGGTAGGTTACAAGTTACTGGTACCCTCCTTATGAGAGCAAAATCCACATTCGATCAAAGTCGGAAGCTATTGCAGATGCTCGATGGTGTTTTAAAAAGAGTTTTGAGCAGGACCTCTCTGGAACAAAGGCCTCCACCACCCGGAACAAAACATGAACATTCCATGCACGCGCCACAGCAAACTTGAGCTGATGTAAACTCTCACATAACACCCGCTGTCTTCTTTGCACACGAGGCAACTGAGCAAGCTGCATACGCAAAAAGGGGCCAGAAACGTTGTGTCATGCTTCGGTGTGCTAAATTCTGCAGCCACGTTTGCGGTTACATGGCAGCACGCCACCTAAAAGCTCCCTTCGTCCCTGGGTGGGCTCGAACCACCAACCTTTCGGTTAACAGCCGAACGCGCTGACCCATTGCGCCACAGAGACCTGCGCCAAACCAGTCCCTGGGTTAAGTTATAAAAAAGCAGACTTGGACTTTTCCGGCAATGAAAGATTTGCTTTCCACGACGCGCTAGTTTGCACCCTGAAAACCGAGACCGCGCTGGAGAGCTAATGCGAAAAGTAGCGGGATCGATGCCCGCATTCTCCACGCGGTGTACTGCCCTTTTACGCTCACTTCAAAGGGGCACTCTCACAGCCGCTGTGAGCTGCTTCGGGCTGGTCGCGGTTTTTATCCGTGCCTAAATTGCGCCCGTCATCCGGAGCCTCACATTTCGCACAGGCTTGGCATAGCGTCTTGCGGGTAAAGTCAGGGTTAAGCCTAGAGGCAGGCGCAGAGTGTACTTTGTTTGTTTAAGCCATATCTGTTGTTGGGGGATACAATCTCACCCAGTAGAGCAGGCCAGTAATATGCACAATCACAACCCGGAGCTAAAGTTCCGTTTCGGGTCTGTCAAACTGGAACTTAACCTACAAAAAACGCTAGTACATCTGGGCGTATGCCAAATCGATTGACCTGATGCCTGATAGCTTACAAGTTACTGGTACCCTCCTTATGAGAGCAAAATCCACATTCGATCAAAGTCGGAAGCTATTGCAGATGCTCGATGGTGTTTTAAAAAGAGTTTTGAGCAGGACCTCTCTGGAACAAAGGCCTCCACCACCCGGAACAAAACATGAACATTCCATGCACGCGCCACAGCAAACTTGAGCTGATGTAAACTCTCACATAACACCCGCTGTCTTCTTTGCACACGAGGCAACTGAGCAAGCTGCATACGCAAAAAGGGGCCAAGAAACGTTGTGTCATGCTTCGGTGTGCTAAATTCTGCAGCCACGTTTGCGGTTACATAGCAGCACGCCACCTAAAAGCTCCCTTCGTCCCTGGGTGGACTCGAACCACCAACCTTTCGGTTAACAGCCGAACGCGCTGACCGATTGCGCCACAGAGACCTGCACCAAACCAGTCCCTGGGTTAAGTTATAAAAAAGCAGACTTGGACTTTTCCGGCAATGAAAGACTCGCTTTCCACGACGCGCTAGTTTGCACCCTGAAAACCGAGACCCCGCTGGAGAGCTAATGCGAGAGGTAGCGGGATCGATGCCCGCATTCTCCACGCGGTGTACCGCCCTTTTACGCTCACTTCAAATGGGCATTCCCTAGATGAGCTTTTGAGGATCAGCGCTGTCGAAAAGTTTTTTTCGGACGAGGTCCTGCGCACATTCCTGGCAAAAGCAGGTCCCACCGAGATTTGAACTTGGATCGCTGGATTCAGAGTCCAGAGTGCTAACCATTATACCATGGAACCTTGGTGTGGGCTGATTTTTCCCACCTAACAGCAGAGGTGTTTAGTCATTCAGCCCAGAAGCGCGACAGCAAAGAGCAAGTGAAGCCTTTTCTTTTTAAGCCCATATTTCCCCGATCCCGACTGGCTTTTAGAGTGCCAGTTTCACCGCCACATCAGCAGTTGCGCATCAGCTCTGTTTTTTTCCAGCCCTTCCGCGAAACAAGCTAAAAAGGTTCCACCGAGATTTGAACTCGGATCGCTGGATCCACACGCTACTCTCACATAACACCCGCTGTCTGGAATCAGGTTAACAGGAGGTGGCGTTGAGGTGTTTTGTCATTCAGCCCAGAAGCGCGACAGCAAAGAGCAAGTGAAGCCTTTTCTTTTTTAGCGTTTGGTCTTTTTCGGACCAGATTGCTCTGCCGAAACCCGGGATCGAACCAGGGACCTTTAGATCTTCAGTCTAACGCTCTCCCAACTGAGCTATTTCGGCCAGGTCTACTGGCAAACGGTTTGTCCATCAGGGATTTCTTGGAGACCGCCGGTCACTATCGAGGTGAGCAGAGCTGAGGGTCCCAGAGAGCAAAAGTGTGGCCCGTATGGGTATCGAACCCCAACCTTGGCGTTATTAGCACCACGCTCTAACCAACTGAGCTAACCTGCCCCTTTCTGACTGTTTTTATCCCCAATTTCCCAGGAATATCCTGGTTGCCCTGGTCAGGCTGAAGAGATTAAAAGCAAAGCCTAAGAAACGGGCTCGTCCGGGATTTGAACCCGGGACCTCTCGCACCCAAAGCGAGAATCATACCCCTAGACCAACGAGCCAACACACACACGTCCTTCCTGCTTCTGCCTGACCGCAAACATTTCCGTTTGCAAGGCTTAAAGCACAAAGGTTTTATTAAATGTACAACTAAACGGTAGCCAGTGCAAAGTTGCCGGCACAGAGGAGACATGCTGCACTTGCACACATGCTGTGTGCTGGACACCTTCTCTCCACATCGTCGAGGGGAATTAGCTCAAATGGTAGAGCGCTCGCTTAGCATGTGAGAGGTAGCGGGATCGATGCCCGCATTCTCCACGCGGTGTACCGCCCTTTTACGCTCACTTCAAAGGGGCACTCTCACAGCCGCTGTGAGCTGCTTCGGGCTGGTCGCGGTTTTTATCCGTGCCTAAATTGCGCCCGTCATCCGGAGCCTCACATTTCGCACAGGCTTGGCATAGCGTCTTGCGGGTAAAGCCTGTGCGAAATGTGAGGCTCCGGATGACGGGCGCAATTTAGGCACGGATAAAAACCGCGACCAGCCCGAAGCAGCTCACAGCGGCTGTGAGAGAGCCCACCCAGGGACGAAGGGAGCTTTTAGGTTTTAAAAAGAGTTTTGAGCAGGACCTCTCTGGAACAAAGGCCTCCACCACCCGGAACAAAACATGAACATTCCATGCACGCGCCACAGCAAACTTGAGCTGATGTAAACTCTCACATAACACCCGCTGTCTTCTTTGCACACGAGGCAACTGAGCAAGCTGCATACGCAAAAAGGGGCCAGAAACGTTGTGTCATGCTTCGGTGTGCTAAATTCTGCAGCCACGTTTGCGGTTACATAGCAGCACGCCACCTAAAAGCTCCCTTCGTCCCTGGGTGGACTCGAACCACCAACCTTTCGGTTAACAGCCGAACGCGCTGACCGATTGCGCCACAGAGACCTGCACCAAACCAGTCCCTGGGTTAAGTTATAAAAAAGCAGACTTGGACTTTTCCGGCAATGAAAGACTCGCTTTCCACGACGCGCTAGTTTGCACCCTGAAAACCGAGACCCCGCTGGAGAGCTAATGCGAGAGGTAGCGGGATCGATGCCCGCATTCTCCACGCGGTGTACTGCCCTTTTACGCTCACTTCAAAGGGGCACTCTCACAGCCGCTGTGAGCTGCTTCGGGCTGGTCGCGGTTTTTATCCGTGCCTAAATTGCGCCCGTCATCCGGAGCCTCACATTTCGCACAGGCTTGGCATAGCGTCTTGCGGGTAAAGTCAGGGTTAAGCCTAGAGGCAGGCGCAGAGTGTACTTTGTTTGTTTAAGCCATATCTGTTGTTGGGGGATACAATCTCACCCAGTAGAGCAGGCCAGTAATATGCACAATCACAACCCGGAGCTAAAGTTCCGTTTCGGGTCTGTCAAACTGGAACTTAACCTACAAAAAACGCTAGTACATCTGGGCGTATGCCAAATCGATTGACCTGATGCCTGATAGCTTACAAGTTACTGGTACCCTCCTTATGAGAGCAAAATCCACATTCGATCAAAGTCGGAAGCTATTGCAGATGCTCGATGGTGTTTTAAAAAGAGTTTTGAGCAGGACCTCTCTGGAACAAAGGCCTCCACCACCCGGAACAAAACATGAACATTCCATGCACGCGCCACAGCAAACTTGAGCTGATGTAAACTCTCACATAACACCCGCTGTCTTCTTTGCACACGAGGCAACTGAGCAAGCTGCATACGCAAAAAGGGGCCAAGAAACGTTGTGTCATGCTTCGGTGTGCTAAATTCTGCAGCCACGTTTGCGGTTACATAGCAGCACGCCACCTAAAAGCTCCCTTCGTCCCTGGGTGGACTCGAACCACCAACCTTTCGGTTAACAGCCGAACGCGCTGACCGATTGCGCCACAGAGACCTGCACCAAACCAGTCCCTGGGTTAAGTTATAAAAAAGCAGACTTGGACTTTTCCGGCAATGAAAGACTCGCTTTCCACGACGCGCTAGTTTGCACCCTGAAAACCGAGACCCCGCTGGAGAGCTAATGCGAGAGGTAGCGGGATCGATGCCCGCATTCTCCACGCGGTGTACCGCCCTTTTACGCTCACTTCAAATGGGCATTCCCTAGATGAGCTTTTGAGGATCAGCGCTGTCGAAAAGTTTTTTTCGGACGAGGTCCTGCGCACATTCCTGGCAAAAGCAGGTCCCACCGAGATTTGAACTTGGATCGCTGGATTCAGAGTCCAGAGTGCTAACCATTATACCATGGAACCTTGGTGTGGGCTGATTTTTCCCACCTAACAGCAGAGGTGTTTAGTCATTCAGCCCAGAAGCGCGACAGCAAAGAGCAAGTGAAGCCTTTTCTTTTTAAGCCCATATTTCCCCGATCCCGACTGGCTTTTAGAGTGCCAGTTTCACCGCCACATCAGCAGTTGCGCATCAGCTCTGTTTTTTTCCAGCCCTTCCGCGAAACAAGCTAAAAAGGTTCCACCGAGATTTGAACTCGGATCGCTGGATCCACACGCTACTCTCACATAACACCCGCTGTCTGGAATCAGGTTAACAGGAGGTGGCGTTGAGGTGTTTAGTCATTCAGCCCAGAAGCGCGACAGCAAAGAGCAAGTGAAGCCTTTTCTTTTTTAGCGTTTGGTCTTTTTCGGACCAGATTGCTCTGCCGAAACCCGGGATCGAACCAGGGACCTTTAGATCTTCAGTCTAACGCTCTCCCAACTGAGCTATTTCGGCCAGGTCTACTGGCAAACGGTTTGTCCATCAGGGATTTCTTGGAGACCGCCGGTCACTATCGAGGTGAGCAGAGCTGAGGGTCCCAGAGAGCAAAAGTGTGGCCCGTATGGGTATCGAACCCCAACCTTGGCGTTATTAGCACCACGCTCTAACCAACTGAGCTAACCTGCCCCTTTCTGACTGTTTTTATCCCCAATTTCCCAGGAATATCCTGGTTGCCCTGGTCAGGCTGAAGAGATTAAAAGCAAAGCCTAAGAAACGGGCTCGTCCGGGATTTGAACCCGGGACCTCTCGCACCCAAAGCGAGAATCATACCCCTAGACCAACGAGCCAACACACACACGTCCTTCCTGCTTCTGCCTGACCGCAAATATTTCCGTTTGCAAGGCTTAAAGCACAAAGGTTTTATTAAATGTACAACTAAACGGTAGCCAGTGCAAAGTTGCCGGCACAGAGGAGACATGCTGCACTTGCACACATGCTGTGTGCTGGACACCTTCTCTCCACATCGTCGAGGGGAATTAGCTCAAATGGTAGAGCGCTCGCTTAGCATGTGAGAGGTAGCGGGATCGATGCCCGCATTCTCCACGCGGTGTACCGCCCTTTTACGCTCACTTCAAAGGGGCACTCTCACAGCCGCTGTGAGCTGCTTCGGGCTGGTCGCGGTTTTTATCCGTGCCTAAATTGCGCCCGTCATCCGGAGCCTCACATTTCGCACAGGCTTGGCATAGCGTCTTGCGGGTAAAGCCTGTGCGAAATGTGAGGCTCCGGATGACGGGCGCAATTTAGGCACGGATAAAAACCGCGACCAGCCCGAAGCAGCTCACAGCGGCTGTGAGAGAGCCCACCCAGGGACGAAGGGAGCTTTTAGGTTTTAAAAAGAGTTTTGAGCAGGACCTCTCTGGAACAAAGGCCTCCACCACCCGGAACAAAACATGAACATTCCATGCACGCGCCACAGCAAACTTGAGCTGATGTAAACTCTCACATAACACCCGCTGTCTTCTTTGCACACGAGGCAACTGAGCAAGCTGCATACGCAAAAAGGGGCCAGAAACGTTGTGTCATGCTTCGGTGTGCTAAATTCTGCAGCCACGTTTGCGGTTACAAGCACCGAAGCGTCTTGCGGGTAAAGTCAGGGTTAAGCCTAGAGGCAGGCGCAGAGTGTACTTTGTTTGTTTAAGCCATATCTGTTGTTGGGGGATACAATCTCACCCAGTAGAGCAGGCCAGTAATATGCACAATCACAACCCGGAGCTAAAGTTCCGTTTCGGGTCTGTCAAACTGGAACTTAACCTACAAAAAACGCTAGTACATCTGGGCGTATGCCAAATCGATTGACCTGATGCCTGATAGCTTACAAGTTACTGGTACCCTCCTTATGAGAGCAAAATCCACATTCGATCAAAGTCGGAAGCTATTGCAGATGCTCGATGGTGTTTTAAAAAGAGTTTTGAGCAGGACCTCTCTGGAACAAAGGCCTCCACCACCCGGAACAAAACATGAACATTCCATGCACGCGCCACAGCAAACTTGAGCTGATGTAAACTCTCACATAACACCCGCTGTCTTCTTTGCACACGAGGCAACTGAGCAAGCTGCATACGCAAAAAGGGGCCAAGAAACTTTGTGTCATGCTTCGGTGTGCTAAATTCTGCAGCCACGTTTGCGGTTACATAGCAGCACGCCACCTAAAAGCTCCCTTCGTCCCTGGGTGGGCTCGAACCACCAACCTTTCGGTTAACAGCCGAACGCGCTGACCGATTGCGCCACAGAGACCTGCACCAAACCAGTCCCTGGGTTAAGTTATAAAAAAGCAGACTTGGACTTTTCCGGCAATGAAAGACTCGCTTTCCACGACGCGCTAGTTTGCACCCTGAAAACCGAGACCCCGCTGGAGAGCTAATGCGAGAGGTAGCGGGATCGATGCCCGCATTCTCCACGCGGTGTACCGCCCTTTTACGCTCACTTCAAATGGGCATTCCCTAGATGAGCTTTTGAGGATCAGCGCTGTCGAAAAGTTTTTTTCGGACGAGGTCCTGCGCACATTCCTGGCAAAAGCAGGTCCCACCGAGATTTGAACTTGGATCGCTGGATTCAGAGTCCAGAGTGCTAACCATTATACCATGGAACCTTGGTGTGGGTTGATTTTTCCCACCTAACAGCAGAGGTGTTTAGTCATTCAGCCCAGAAGCGCGACAGCAAAGAGCAAGTGAAGCCTTTTCTTTTTAAGCCCATATTTCCCCGATCCCGACTGGCTTTTAGAGTGCCAGTTTCACCGCCACATCAGCAGTTGCGCATCAGCTCTGTTTTTTTCCAGCCCTTCCGCGAAACAAGCTAAAAAGGTTCCACCGAGATTTGAACTCGGATCGCTGGATCCACACGCTGGTCCCTGGCCGTCTGAGAGAAAGATAGCGATGAGGCTAGGTGGAATCAGGTTAACAGGAGGTGGCGTTGAGGTGTTTTGTCATTCAGCCCAGAAGCGCGACAGCAAAGAGCAAGTGAAGCCTTTTCTTTTTTGGCGTTTGGTCTTTTTTGGACCAGATTGCTCTGCCGAAACCCGGGATCGAACCAGGGACCTTTAGATCTTCAGTCTAACGCTCTCCCAACTGAGCTATTTCGGCCAGGTCTACCGGCAAACGGTTTGTCCATCAGGGATTTCTTGGAGACCGCCCGTCACTATCGAGGTGAGCAGAGCTGAGGGTCCCAGAGAGCAAAAGTGTGGCCCGTATGGGTATCGAACCCACGACTTTGGCGTTATTAGCACCACGCTCTAACCAACTGAGCTAACCTGCCCCTTTCTGACTGTTTTTATCCCCAATTTCCCAGGAATATCCTGGTTGCCCTGGTCAGGCTGAAGAGATTAAAAGCAAAGCCTAAGAAACGGGCTCGTCCGGGATTTGAACCCGGGACCTCTCGCACCCAAAGCGAGAATCATACCCCTAGACCAACGAGCCAACACACACACGTCCTTCCTGCTGCTGCCTGACCGCAAACATTTCCGTTTGCAAGGCTTAAAGCACAAAGGTTTCATTAAATGTACAACTAAACGGTAGCCAGTGCAAAGTTGCCGGCACAGAGGAGACATGCTGCACTTGCACACATGCTGTGCGCTGGACACCTTCTCTCCACATCGTCGAGGGGAATTAGCTCAAATGGTAGAGCGCTCGCTTAGCATGTGAGAGGTAGCGGGATCGATGCCCGCATTCTCCACGCGGTGTACCGCCCTTTTACGCTCACTTCAAAGGGGCACTCTCACAGCCGCTGTGAGCTGCTTCGGGCTGGTCGCGGTTTTTATCCGTGCCTAAATTGCGCCCGTCATCCGGAGCCTCACATTTCGCACAGGCTTGGCATAGCGTCTTGCGGGTAAAGCCTGTGCGAAATGTGAGGCTCCGGATGACGGGCGCAATTTAGGCACGGATAAAAACCGCGACCAGCCCGAAGCAGCTCACAGCGGCTGTGAGAGAGCCCACCCAGGGACGAAGGGAGCTTTTAGGTTTTAAAAAGAGTTTTGAGTAGGACCTCTCTGGAACAAAGGCCTCCACCACCCGGAACAAAACATGAACATTCCATGCACGCGCCACAGCAAACTTGAGCTGATGTAAACTCTCACATAACACCCGCTGTCTTCTTTGCACACGAGGCAACTGAGCAAGCTGCATACGCAAAAAGGGGCCAGAAACGTTGTGTCATGCTTCGGTGTGCTAAATTCTGCAGCCACGTTTGCGGTTACATAGCAGCACGCCACCTAAAAGCTCCCTTCGTCCCTGGGTGGACTCGAACCACCAACCTTTCGGTTAACAGCCGAACGCGCTGACCGATTGCGCCACAGAGACCTGCACCAAACCAGTCCCTGGGTTAAGTTATAAAAAAGCAGACTTGGACTTTTCCGGCAATGAAAGACTCGCTTTCCACGACGCGCTAGTTTGCACCCTGAAAACCGAGACCCCGCTGGAGAGCTAATGCGAGAGGTAGCGGGATCGATGCCCGCATTCTCCACGCGGTGTACTGCCCTTTTACGCTCACTTCAAAGGGGCACTCTCACAGCCGCTGTGAGCTGCTTCGGGCTGGTCGCGGTTTTTATCCGTGCCTAAATTGCGCCCGTCATCCGGAGCCTCACATTTCGCACAGGCTTGGCATAGCGTCTTGCGGGTAAAGTCAGGGTTAAGCCTAGAGGCAGGCGCAGAGTGTACTTTGTTTGTTTAAGCCATATCTGTTGTTGGGGGATACAATCTCACCCAGTAGAGCAGGCCAGTAATATGCACAATCACAACCCGGAGCTAAAGTTCCGTTTCGGGTCTGTCAAACTGGAACTTAACCTACAAAAAACGCTAGTACATCTGGGCGTATGCCAAATCGATTGACCTGATGCCTGATAGCTTACAAGTTACTGGTACCCTCCTTATGAGAGCAAAATCCACATTCGATCAAAGTCGGAAGCTATTGCAGATGCTCGATGGTGTTTTAAAAAGAGTTTTGAGCAGGACCTCTCTGGAACAAAGGCCTCCACCACCCGGAACAAAACATGAACATTCCATGCACGCGCCACAGCAAACTTGAGCTGATGGAAACTCTCACATAACACCCGCTGTCTTCTTTGCACACGAGGCAACTGAGCAAGCTGCATACGCAAAAAGGGGCCAAGAAACGTTGTGTCATGCTTCGGTGTGCTAAATTCTGCAGCCACGTTTGCGGTTACATAGCAGCACGCCACCTAAAAGCTCCCTTCGTCCCTGGGTGGACTCGAACCACCAACCTTTCGGTTAACAGCCGAACGCGCTGACCGATTGCGCCACAGAGACCTGCACCAAACCAGTCCCTGGGTTAAGTTATAAAAAAGCAGACTTGGACTTTTCCGGCAATGAAAGACTCGCTTTCCACGACGCGCTAGTTTGCACCCTGAAAACCGAGACCCCGCTGGAGAGCTAATGCGAGAGGTAGCGGGATCGATGCCCGCATTCTCCACGCGGTGTACCGCCCTTTTACGCTCACTTCAAATGGGCATTCCCTAGATGAGCTTTTGAGGATCAGCGCTGTCGAAAAGTTTTTTTCGGACGAGGTTTTTTTCCAGCCCTTCCGCGAAACAAGCTAAAAAGGTTCCACCGAGATTTGAACTCGGATCGCTGGATCCACACGCTGGTCCCTGGCCGTCTGAGAGAAAGATAGCGATGAGGCTAGGTGGAATCAGGTTAACAGGAGGTGGCGTTGAGGTGTTTTGTCATTCAGCCCAGAAGCGCGACAGCAAAGAGCAAGTGAAGCCTTTTCTTTTTTAGCGTTTGGTCTTTTTCGGACCAGATTGCTCTGCCGAAACCCGGGATCGAACCAGGGACCTTTAGATCTTCAGTCTAACGCTCTCCCAACTGAGCTATTTCGGCCAGGTCTACTGGCAAACGGTTTGTCCATCAGGGATTTCTTGGAGACCGCCCGTCACTATCGAGGTGAGCAGAGCTGAGGGTCCCAGAGAGCAAAAGTGTGGCCCGTATGGGTATCGAACCCCAACCTTGGCGTTATTAGCACCACGCTCTAACCAACTGAGCTAACCTGCCCCTTTCTGACTGTTTTTATCCCCAATTTCCCAGGAATATCCTGGTTGCCCTGGTCAGGCTGAAGAGATTAAAAGCAAAGCCTAAGAAACGGGCTCGTCCGGGATTTGAACCCGGGACCTCTCGCACCCAAAGCGAGAATCATACCCCTAGACCAAAGAGCCAACACACACACGTCCTTCCTGCTTCTGCCTGACCGCAAACATTTCCGTTTGCAAGGCTTAAAGCACAAAGGTTTTATTAAATGTACAACTAAACGGTAGCCAGTGCAAAGTTGCCGGCACAGAGGAGACATGCTGCACTTGCACACATGCTGTGCGCTGGACACCTTCTCTCCACATCGTCGAGGGGAATTAGCTCAAATGGTAGAGCGCTCGCTTAGCATGTGAGAGGTAGCGGGATCGATGCCCGCATTCTCCACGCGGTGTACCGCCCTTTTACGCTCACTTCAAAGGGGCACTCTCACAGCCGCTGTGAGCTGCTTCGGGCTGGTCGCGGTTTTTATCCGTGCCTAAATTGCGCCCGTCATCCGGAGCCTCACATTTCGCACAGGCTTGGCATAGCGTCTTGCGGGTAAAGTCAGGGTTAAGCCTAGAGGCAGGCGCAGAGTGTACTTTGTTTGTTTAAGCTATATCTGTTGTTGGGGGATACAATCTCACCCAGTAGAGCATGCCAGTAATATGCACAATCACAACCTCAAAGTTCCGTTTCAGGTCTGTCAAACTGGAACTTAACCTACAAAAAACGCTAGTACATCTGGGCGTATGCCAAATCGATTGACCTGATGCCTTGTAGGTTACAAGTCACTGGTACCCTCCTTATGAGAGCAAAATCCACATTCGATCAAAGTCGGAAGCTATTGCAGATGCTCGATGGTGTTTTAAAAAGAGTTTTGAGCAGGACCTCTCTGGAACAAAGGCCTCCACCACCCGGAACAAAACTTGAACATTCCATGCACGCGCCACAGCAAACTTGAGCTGATGTAAACTCTCACATAACACCCGCTGTCTTCTTTGCACACGAGGCAACTGAGCAAGCTGCATACGCAAAAAGGGGCCAGAAACGTTGTGTCATGCTTCGGTGTGCTAAATTCTGCAGCCACGTTTGCGGTTACATGGCAGCACGCCACCTAAAAGCTCCCTTCGTCCCTGGGTGGGCTCTCTCACAGCCGCTGTGAGCTGCTTCGGGCTGGTCGCGGTTTTTATCCGTGCCTAAATTGCGCCCGTCATCCGGAGCCTCACATTTCGCACAGGCTTGGCATAGCGTCTTGCGGGTAAAGTCAGGGTTAAGCCTAGAGGCAGGCGCAGAGTGTACTTTGTTTGTTTAAGCCATATCTGTTGTTGGGGGATACAATCTCACCCAGTAGAGCATGCCAGTAATATGCACAATCACAACCTCAAAGTTCCGTTTCGGGTCTGTCAAACTGGAACTTAACCTACAAAAAACGCTAGTACACCTGGGCGTATGCCAAATCGATTGACCTGATGCCTTGTAGGTTACAAGTTACTGGTACCCTCCTTATGAGAGCAAAATCCACATTCGATCAAAGTCGGAAGCTATTGCAGATGCTCGATGGTGTTTTAAAAAGAGTTTTGAGCAGGACCTCTCTGGAACAAAGGCCTCCACCACCCGGAACAAAACATGAACATTCCATGCACGCGCCACAGCAAACTTGAGCTGATGTAAACTCTCACATAACACCCGCTGTCTTCTTTGCACACGAGGCAACTGAGCAAGCTGCATACGCAAAAAGGGGCCAGAAACGTTGTGTCATGCTTCGGTGTGCTAAATTCTGCAGCCACGTTTGCGGTTACATGGCAGCACGCCACCTAAAAGCTCCCTTCGTCCCTGGGTGGGCTCTCTCACAGCCGCTGTGAGCTGCTTCGGGCTGGTCGCGGTTTTTATCCGTGCCTAAATTGCGCCCGTCATCCGGAGCCTCACATTTCGCACAGGCTTGGCATAGCGTCTTGCGGGTAAAGTCAGGGTTAAGCCTAGAGGCAGGCGCAGAGTGTACTTTGTTTGTTTAAGCCATATCTGTTGTTGGGGGATACAATCTCACCCAGTAGAGCAGGCCAGTAATATGCACAATCACAACCCGGAGCTAAAGTTCCGTTTCGGGTCTGTCAAACTGGAACTTAACCTACAAAAAACGCTAGTACATCTGGGCGTATGCCAAATCGATTGACCTGATGCCTGGTAGGTTACAAGTTACTGGTACCCTCCTTATGAGAGCAAAATCCACATTCGATCAAAGTCGGAAGCTATTGCAGATGCTCGATGGTGTTTTAAAAAGAGTTTTGAGCAGGACCTCTCTGGAACAAAGGCCTCCACCACCCGGAACAAAACATGAACATTCCATGCACGCGCCACAGCAAACTTGAGCTGATGTAAACTCTCACATAACACCCGCTGTCTTCTTTGCACACGAGGCAACTGAGCAAGCTGCATACGCAAAAAGGGGCCAGAAACGTTGTGTCATGCTTCGGTGTGCTAAATTCTGCAGCCACGTTTGCGGTTACATGGCAGCACGCCACCTAAAAGCTCCCTTCGTCCCTGGGTGGGCTCGAACCACCAACCTTTCGGTTAACAGCCGAACGCGCTGACCGATTGCGCCACAGAGACCTGCGCCAAACCAGTCCCTGGGTTAAGTTATAAAAAAGCAGACTTGGACTTTTCCGACAATGAAAGATTTGCTTTCCATGGCGCGCTAGTTTGCACCCTGAAAACCGAGACCGCGCTGGAGAGCTAATGCGAGAAGTAGCGGGATCGATGCCCGCATTCTCCACGCGGTGTACCGCCCTTTTACGCTCACTTCAAAGGGGCACTCTCACAGCCGCTGTGAGCTGCTTCGGGCTGGTCGCGGTTTTTATCCGTGCCTAAATTGCGCCCGTCATCCGGAGCCTCACATTTCGCACAGGCTTGGCATAGCGTCTTGCGGGTAAAGTCAGGGTTAAGCCTAGAGGCAGGCGCAGAGTGTACTTTGTTTGTTTAAGCCATATCTGTTGTTGGGGGATACAATCTCACCCAGTAGAGCAGGCCAGTAATATGCACAATCACAACCCGGAGCTAAAGTTCCGTTTCGGGTCTGTCAAACTGGAACTTAACCTACAAAAAACGCTAGTACATCTGGGCGTATGCCAAATCGATTGACCTGATGCCTGGTAGGTTACAAGTTACTGGTACCCTCCTTATGAGAGCAAAATCCACATTCGATCAAAGTCGGAAGCTATTGCAGATGCTCGATGGTGTTTTAAAAAGAGTTTTGAGCAGGACCTCTCTGGAACAAAGGCCTCCACCACCCGGAACAAAACATGAACATTCCATGCACGCGCCACAGCAAACTTGAGCTGATGTAAACTCTCACATAACACCCGCTGTCTTCTTTGCACACGAGGCAACTGAGCAAGCTGCATACGCAAAAAGGGGCCAGAAACGTTGTGTCATGCTTCGGTGTGCTAAATTCTGCAGCCACGTTTGCGGTTACATGGCAGCACGCCACCTAAAAGCTCCCTTCGTCCCTGGGTGGGCTCGAACCACCAACCTTTCGGTTAACAGCCGAACGCGCTGACCGATTGCGCCACAGAGACCTGCGCCAAACCAGTCCCTGGGTTAAGTTATAAAAAAGCAGACTTGGACTTTTCCGGCAATGAAAGACTCGCTTTCCACGACGCGCTAGTTTGCACCCTGAAAACCGAGACCCCGCTGGAGAGCTAATGCGAGAGGTAGCGGGATCGATGCCCGCATTCTCCACGCGGTGTACCGCCCTTTTACGCTCACTTCAAATGGGCATTCCCTAGATGAGCTTTTGAGGATCAGCGCTGTCGAAAAGTTTTTTTCGGACGAGGTTTTTTTCCAGCCCTTCCGCGAAACAAGCTAAAAAGTAGGGGTGTGCAAAGCAGCCGGTATTTGTATCTGTATTTGTATTTGTTGAGGGGGGGAAAGTATTTGTATTTGTATTCGTATTCGAGTAAAATTCAAAATAGGCCTAAAAAAGGGGGGAGGGGGGGTTGACTAGCTTTCATAACGCACACACGCAAGGTCTCTCGCTCTCTTCCGTGCGCGCGCTACACGGTTTGGGGCACAGTATGTTCTGTCTCGCATGCGCGTAGATTCCGGGAGATTTAAACTAATTTCAGGGAGCCGCTATGAATAGAGATATGCGTGCCATATAACTCCCACAAGTGCATACAATTCGACACAACTACACAAGTATTTTTTAACCGAACGTTAACGTTACTCTGTCTAAATTACCGAGCTAACAGAGCTACGTAAACAGAGCGAACATGAGAGCACCTGCAGACTGCAGACCAGTTAAGGTACAAAAATCTATTCAACAAAAATAGTGATGCAGTTAAGTGTTTTTTTCGCTCAGCCGAGCCCTCTCTGTTGCGTGTGGAGCAGCCTGTGTCAGTCACCTCTTCCTGAACGTCACTCACTCACTCTAACTCACTCACTCCAACTCACTCATCCGTGCATGCACTGCGGTCTCGTGAGGAAACGCAGCTTTTTGATATAAAGTTTTTCTTGTTCCCGAATACAAATATTTTTTTTAAGTATTTGTTCGAAATAACTATTCGTAAAAAACACGTTATTTGTACCTTTCCGAATACCGTATTCGGGTTCGGCTCCACCCCTACTAAAAAGGTTCCACCGAGATTTGAACTCGGATCGCTGGATCCACACGCTGGTCCCTGGCCGTCAGAGAGAAAGATAGCGATGAGGCTAGGTGGAATCAGGTTAACAGGAGGTGGCGTTGAGGTGTTTTGTCATTCAGCCCAGAAGCGCGACAGCAAAGAGCAAGTGAAGCCTTTTCTTTTTTAGCGTTTGGTCTTTTTTGGACCAGATTGCTCTGCCGAAACCCGGGATCGAACCAGGGACCTTTAGATCTTCAGTCTAACGCTCTCCCAACTGAGCTATTTCGGCCAGGTCTACTGGCAAACGGTTTGTCCATCAGGGATTTCTTGGAGACCGCCCGTCACTATCGAGGTGAGCAGAGCTGAGGGTCCCAGAGAGCAAAAGTGTGGCCCGTATGGGTATCGAACCCCAACCTTGGCGTTATTAGCACCACGCTCTAACCAACTGAGCTAACCTGCCCCTTTCTGACTGTTTTTATCCCCAATTTCCCAGGAATATCCTGGTTGCCCTGGTCAGGCTGAAGAGATTAAAAGCAAAGCCTAAGAAACGGGCTCGTCCGGGATTTGAACCCGGGACCTCTCGCACCCAAAGCGAGAATCATACCCCTAGACCAACGAGCCAACACACACACGTCCTTCCTGCTTCTGCCTGACCGCAAACATTTCCGTTTGCAAGGCTTAAAGCACAAAGGTTTCATTAAATGTACAACTAAACGGTAGCCAGTGCAAAGTTGCCGGCACAGAGGAGACATGCTGCACTTGCACACATGCTGTGCGCTGGACACCTTCTCTCCACATCGTCGAGGGGAATTAGCTCAAATGGTAGAGCGCTCGCTTAGCATGTGAGAGGTAGCGGGATCGATGCCCGCATTCTCCACGCGGTGTACCGCCCTTTTACGCTCACTTCAAAGGGGCACTCTCACAGCCGCTGTGAGCTGCTTCGGGCTGGTCGCGGTTTTTATCCGTGCCTAAATTGCGCCCGTCATCCGGAGCCTCACATTTCGCACAGGCTTGGCATAGCGTCTTGCGGGTAAAGTCAGGGTTAAGCCTAGAGGCAGGCGCAGAGTGTACTTTGTTTGTTTAAGCTATATCTGTTGTTGGGGGATACAATCTCACCCAGTAGAGCATGCCAGTAATATGCACAATCACAACCTCAAAGTTCCGTTTCGGGTCTGTCAAACTGGAACTTAACCTACAAAAAACGCTAGTACATCTGGGCGTATGCCAAATCGATTGACCTGATGCCTTGTAGGTTACAAGTCACTGGTACCCTCCTTATGAGAGCAAAATCCACATTCGATCAAAGTCGGAAGCTATTGCAGATGCTCGATGGTGTTTTAAAAAGAGTTTTGAGCAGGACCTCTCTGGAACAAAGGCCTCCACCACCCGGAACAAAACTTGAACATTCCATGCACGCGCCACAGCAAACTTGAGCTGATGTAAACTCTCACATAACACCCGCTGTCTTCTTTGCACACGAGGCAACTGAGCAAGCTGCATACGCAAAAAGGGGCCAGAAACGTTGTGTCATGCTTCGGTGTGCTAAATTCTGCAGCCACGTTTGCGGTTACATGGCAGCACGCCACCTAAAAGCTCCCTTCGTCCCTGGGTGGGCTCTCTCACAGCCGCTGTGAGCTGCTTCGGGCTGGTCGCGGTTTTTATCCGTGCCTAAATTGCGCCCGTCATCCGGAGCCTCACATTTCGCACAGGCTTGGCATAGCGTCTTGCGGGTAAAGTCAGGGTTAAGCCTAGAGGCAGGCGCAGAGTGTACTTTGTTTGTTTAAGCCATATCTGTTGTTGGGGGATACAATCTCACCCAGTAGAGCAGGCCAGTAATATGCACAATCACAACCCGGAGCTAAAGTTCCGTTTCGGGTCTGTCAAACTGGAACTTAACCTACAAAAAACGCTAGTACATCTGGGCGTATGCCAAATCGATTGACCTGATGCCTGGTAGGTTACAAGTTACTGGTACCCTCCTTATGAGAGCAAAATCCACATTCGATCAAAGTCGGAAGCTATTGCAGATGCTCGATGGTGTTTTAAAAAGAGTTTTGAGCAGGACCTCTCTGGAACAAAGGCCTCCACCACCCGGAACAAAACATGAACATTCCATGCACGCGCCACAGCAAACTTGAGCTGATGTAAACTCTCACATAACACCCGCTGTCTTCTTTGCACACGAGGCAACTGAGCAAGCTGCATACGCAAAAAGGGGCCAGAAACGTTGTGTCATGCTTCGGTGTGCTAAATTCTGCAGCCACGTTTGCGGTTACATGGCAGCACGCCACCTAAAAGATCCCTTCGTCCCTGGGTGGGCTCGAACCACCAACCTTTCGGTTAACAGCCGAACGCGCTGACCGATTGCGCCACAGAGACCTGCGCCAAACCAGTCCCTGGGTTAAGCTATAAAAAAGCAGACTTGGACTTTTCCGGCAATGAAAGATTTGCTTTCCACGACGCGCTAGTTTGCACCCTGAAAACCGAGACCGCGCTGGAGAGCTAATGCGAGAAGTAGCGGGATCGATGCCCGCATTCTCCACGCGGTGTACTGCCCTTTTACGCTCACTTCAAAGGGGCACTCTCACAGCCGCTGTGAGCTGCTTCGGGCTGGTCGCGGTTTTTATCCGTGCCTAAATTGCGCCCGTCATCCGGAGCCTCACATTTCGCACAGGCTTGGCATAGCGTCTTGCGGGTAAAGTCAGGGTTAAGCCTAGAGGCAGGCGCAGAGTGTACTTTGTTTGTTTAAGCCATATCTGTTGTTGGGGGATACAATCTCACCCAGTAGAGCAGGCCAGTAATATACACAATCACAACCCGGAGCTAAAGTTCCGTTTCGGGTCTGTCAAACTGGAACTTAACCTACAAAAAACGCTAGTACATCTGGGCGTATGCCAAATCGATTGACCTGATGCCTGATAGCTTACAAGTTACTGGTACCCTCCTTATGAGAGCAAAATCCACATTCGATCAAAGTCGGAAGCTATTGCAGATGCTCGATGGTGTTTTAAAAAGAGTTTTGAGCAGGACCTCTCTGGAACAAAGGCCTCCACCACCCGGAACAAAACATGAACATTCCATGCACGCGCCACAGCAAACTTGAGCTGATGGAAACTCTCACATAACACCCGCTGTCTTCTTTGCACACGAGGCAACTGAGCAAGCTGCATACGCAAAAAGGGGCCAAGAAACGTTGTGTCATGCTTCGGTGTGCTAAATTCTGCAGCCACGTTTGCGGTTACATAGCAGCACGCCACCTAAAAGCTCCCTTCGTCCCTGGGTGGACTCGAACCACCAACCTTTCGGTTAACAGCCGAACGCGCTGACCGATTGCGCCACAGAGACCTGCACCAAACCAGTCCCTGGGTTAAGTTATAAAAAAGCAGACTTGGACTTTTCCGGCAATGAAAGACTCGCTTTCCACGACGCGCTAGTTTGCACCCTGAAAACCGAGACCCCGCTGGAGAGCTAATGCGAGAGGTAGCGGGATCGATGCCCGCATTCTCCACGCGGTGTACCGCCCTTTTACGCTCACTTCAAATGGGCATTCCCTAGATGAGCTTTTGAGGATCAGCGCTGTCGAAAAGTTTTTTTCGGACGAGGTCCTGCGCACATTCCTGGCAAAAGCAGGTCCCACCGAGATTTGAACTTGGATCGCTGGATTCAGAGTCCAGAGTGCTAACCATTATACCATGGAACCTTGGTGTGGGTTGATTTTTCCCACCTAACAGCAGAGGTGTTTAGTCATTCAGCCCAGAAGCGCGACAGCAAAGAGCAAGTGAAGCCTTTTCTTTTTAAGCCCATATTTCCCCGATCCCGACTGGCTTTTAGAGTGCCAGTTTCACCGCCACATCAGCAGTTGCGCATCAGCTCTGTTTTTTTCCAGCCCTTCCGCGAAACAAGCTAAAAAGGTTCCACCGAGATTTGAACTCGGATCGCTGGATCCACACTCTGGTCCCTGGCCGTCTGAGAGAAAGATAGCGATGAGGCTAGGTGGAATCAGGTTAACAGGAGGTGGCGTTGAGGTGTTTTGTCATTCAGCCCAGAAGCGCGACAGCAAAGAGCAAGTGAAGCCTTATCTTTTTTGGCGTTTGGTCTTTTTTGGACCAGATTGCTCTGCCGAAACCCGGGATCGAACCAGGGACCTTTAGATCTTCAGTCTAACGCTCTCCCAACTGAGCTATTTCGGCCAGGTCTACTGGCAAACGGTTTGTCCATCAGGGATTTCTTGGAGACCGCCCGTCACTATCGAGGTGAGCAGAGCTGAGGGTCCCAGAGAGCAAAAGTGTGGCCCGTATGGGTATCGAACCCCAACCTTGGCGTTATTAGCACCACGCTCTAACCAACTGAGCTAACCTGCCCCTTTCTGACTGTTTTTATCCCCAATTTCCCAGGAATATCCTGGTTGCCCTGGTCAGGCTGAAGAGATTAAAAGCAAAGCCTAAGAAACGGGCTCGTCCGGGATTTGAACCCGGGACCTCTCGCACCCAAAGCGAGAATCATACCCCTAGACCAACGAGCCAACACACACACGTCCTTCCTGCTTCTGCCTGACCGCAAACATTTCCGTTTGCAAGGCTTAAAGCACAAAGGTTTCATTAAATGTACAACTAAACGGTAGCCAGTGCAAAGTTGCCGGCACAGAGGAGACATGCTGCACTTGCACACATGCTGTGCGCTGGACACCTTCTCTCCACATCGTCGAGGGGAATTAGCTCAAATGGTAGAGCGCTCGCTTAGCATGTGAGAGGTAGCGGGATCGATGCCCGCATTCTCCACGCGGTGTACCGCCCTTTTACGCTCACTTCAAAGGGGCTCTCTCACAGCCGCTGTGAGCTGCTTCGGGCTGGTCGCGGTTTTTATCCGTGCCTAAATTGCGCCCGTCATCCGGAGCCTCACATTTCGCACAGGCTTGGCATAGCGTCTTGCGGGTAAAGTCAGGGTTAAGCCTAGAGGCAGGCGCAGAGTGTACTTTGTTTGTTTAAGCCATATCTGTTGTTGGGGGATACAATCTCACCCAGTAGAGCAGGCCAGTAATATGCACAATCACAACCCGGAGCTAAAGTTCCGTTTCGGGTCTGTCAAACTGGAACTTAACCTACAAAAAACGCTAGTACATCTGGGCGTATGCCAAATCGATTGACCTGATGCCTGGTAGGTTACAAGTTACTGGTACCCTCCTTATGAGAGCAAAATCCACATTCGATCAAAGTCGGAAGCTATTGCAGATGCTCGATGGTGTTTTAAAAAGAGTTTTGAGCAGGACCTCTCTGGAACAAAGGCCTCCACCACCCGGAACAAAACATGAACATTCCATGCACGCGCCACAGCAAACTTGAGCTGATGTAAACTCTCACATAACACCCGCTGTCTTCTTTGCACACGAGGCAACTGAGCAAGCTGCATACGCAAAAAGGGGCCAGAAACGTTGTGTCATGCTTCGGTGTGCTAAATTCTGCAGCCACGTTTGCGGTTACATGGCAGCACGCCACCTAAAAGCTCCCTTCGTCCCTGGGTGGGCTCGAACCACCAACCTTTCGGTTCACAGCCGAACGCGCTGACCGATTGCGCCACAGAGACCTGCGCCAAACCAGTCCCTGGGTTAAGTTATAAAAAAGCAGACTTGGACTTTTCCGACAATGAAAGATTTGCTTTCCATGGCGCGCTAGTTTGCACCCTGAAAACCGAGACCGCGCTGGAGAGCTAATGCGAGAAGTAGCGGGATCGATGCCCGCATTCTCCACGCGGTGTACTGCCCTTTTACGCTCACTTCAAAGGGGCACTCTCACAGCCGCTGTGAGCTGCTTCGGGCTGGTCGCGGTTTTTATCCGTGCCTAAATTGCGCCCGTCATCCGGAGCCTCACATTTCGCACAGGCTTGGCATAGCGTCTTGCGGGTAAAGTCAGGGTTAAGCCTAGAGGCAGGCGCAGAGTGTACTTTGTTTGTTTAAGCCATATCTGTTGTTGGGGGATACAATCTCACCCAGTAGAGCAGGCCAGTAATATGCACAATCACAACCCGGAGCTAAAGTTCCGTTTCGGGTCTGTCAAACTGGAACTTAACCTACAAAAAACGCTAGTACATCTGGGCGTATGCCAAATCGATTGACCTGATGCCTGATAGCTTACAAGTTACTGGTACCCTCCTTATGAGAGCAAAATCCACATTCGATCAAAGTCGGAAGCTATTGCAGATGCTCGATGGTGTTTTAAAAAGAGTTTTGAGCAGGACCTCTCTGGAACAAAGGCCTCCACCACCCGGAACAAAACATGAACATTCCATGCACGCGCCACAGCAAACTTGAGCTGATGTAAACTCTCACATAACACCCGCTGTCTTCTTTGCACACGAGGCAACTGAGCAAGCTGCATACGCAAAAAGGGGCCAAGAAACGTTGTGTCATGCTTCGGTGTGCTAAATTCTGCAGCCACGTTTGCGGTTACATAGCAGCACGCCACCTAAAAGCTCCCTTCGTCCCTGGGTGGACTCAAACCACCAACCTTTCGGTTAACAGCCGAACGCGCTGACCGATTGCGCCACAGAGACCTGCACCAAACCAGTCCCTGGGTTAAGTTATAAAAAAGCAGACTTGGACTTTTCCGGCAATGAAAGACTCGCTTTCCACGACGCGCTAGTTTGCACCCTGAAAACCGAGACCCCGCTGGAGAGCTAATGCGAGAGGTAGCGGGATCGATGCCCGCATTCTCCACGCGGTGTACCGCCCTTTTACGCTCACTTCAAATGGGCATTCCCTAGATGAGCTTTTGAGGATCAGCGCTGTCGAAAAGTTTTTTTCGGACGAGGTCCTGCGCACATTCCTGGCAAAAGCAGGTCCCACCGAGATTTGAACTTGGATCGCTGGATTCAGAGTCCAGAGTGCTAACCATTATACCATGGAACCTTGGTGTGGGTTGATTTTTCCCACCTAACAGCAGAGGTGTTTAGTCATTCAGCCCAGAAGCGCGACAGCAAAGAGCAAGTGAAGCCTTTTCTTTTTAAGCCCATATTTCCCCGATCCCGACTGGCTTTTAGAGTGCCAGTTTCACCGCCACATCAGCAGTTGCGCATCAGCTCTGTTTTTTTCCAGCCCTTCCGCGAAACAAGCTAAAAAGGTTCCACCGAGATTTGAACTCGGATCGCTGGATCCACACGCTGGTCCCTGGCCGTCTGAGAGAAAGATAGCGATGAGGCTAGGTGGAATCAGGTTAACAGGAGGTGGCGTTGAGGTGTTTTGTCATTCAGCCCAGAAGCGCGACAGCAAAGAGCAAGTGAAGCCTTTTCTTTTTTGGCGTTTGGTCTTTTTTGGACCAGATTGCTCTGCCGAAACCCGGGATCGAACCAGGGACCTTTAGATCTTCAGTCTAACGCTCTCCCAACTGAGCTATTTCGGCCAGGTCTACTGGCAAACGGTTTGTCCATCAGGGATTTCTTGGAGACCGCCCGTCACTATCGAGGTGAGCAGAGCTGAGGGTCCCAGAGAGCAAAAGTGTGGCCCGTATGGGTATCGAACCCACGACTTTGGCGTTATTAGCACCACGCTCTAACCAACTGAGCTAACCTGCCCCTTTCTGACTGTTTTTATCCCCAATTTCCCAGGAATATCCTGGTTGCCCTGGTCAGGCTGAAGAGATTAAAAGCAAAGCCTAAGAAACGGGCTCGTCCGGGATTTGAACCCGGGACCTCTCGCACCCAAAGCGAGAATCATACCCCTAGACCAACGAGCCAACACACACACGTCCTTCCTGCTGCTGCCTGACCGCAAACATTTCCGTTTGCAAGGCTTAAAGCACAAAGGTTTCATTAAATGTACAACTAAACGGTAGCCAGTGCAAAGTTGCCGACACAGAGGAGACATGCTGCACTTGCACACATGCTGTGCGCTGGACACCTTCTCTCCACATCGTCGAGGGGAATTAGCTCAAATGGTAGAGCGCTCGCTTAGCATGTGAGAGGTAGCGGGATCGATGCCCGCATTCTCCACGCGGTGTACCGCCCTTTTACGCTCACTTCAAAGGGGCACTCTCACAGCCGCTGTGAGCTGCTTCGGGCTGGTCGCGGTTTTTATCCGTGCCTAAATTGCGCCCGTCATCCGGAGCCTCACATTTCGCACAGGCTTGGCATAGCGTCTTGCGGGTAAAGCCTGTGCGAAATGTGAGGCTCCGGATGACGGGCGCAATTTAGGCACGGATAAAAACCGCGACCAGCCCGAAGCAGCTCACAGCGGCTGTGAGAGAGCCCACCCAGGGACGAAGGGAGCTTTTAGGTTTTAAAAAGAGTTTTGAGCAGGACCTCTCTGGAACAAAGGCCTCCACCACCCGGAACAAAACATGAACATTCCATGCACGCGCCACAGCAAACTTGAGCTGATGTAAACTCTCACATAACACCCGCTGTCTTCTTTGCACACGAGGCAACTGAGCAAGCTGCATACGCAAAAAGGGGCCAGAAACGTTGTGTCATGCTTCGGTGTGCTAAATTCTGCAGCCACGTTTGCGGTTACATGGCAGCACGCCACCTAAAAGCTCCCTTCGTCCCTGGGTGGGCTCGAACCACCAACCTTTCGGTTAACAGCCGAACGCGCTGACCGATTGCGCCACAGAGACCTGCGCCAAACCAGTCCCTGGGTTAAGTTATAAAAAAGCAGACTTGGACTTTTCCGGCAATGAAAGATTTGCTTTCCACGACGCGCTAGTTTGCACCCTGAAAACCGAGACCGCGCTGGAGAGCTAATGCGAAAAGTAGTGGGATCGATGCCCGCATTCTCCACGCGGTGTACTGCCCTTTTACGCTCACTTCAAAGGGGCACTCTCACAGCCGCTGTGAGCTGCTTCGGGCTGGTCGCGGTTTTTATCCGTGCCTAAATTGCGCCCGTCATCCGGAGCCTCACATTTCGCACAGGCTTGGCATAGCGTCTTGCGGGTAAAGTCAGGGTTAAGCCTAGAGGCAGGCGCAGAGTGTACTTTGTTTGTTTAAGCCATATCTGTTGTTGGGGGATACAATCTCACCCAGTAGAGCAGGCCAGTAATATGCACAATCACAACCCGGAGCTAAAGTTCCGTTTCGGGTCTGTCAAACTGGAACTTAACCTACAAAAAACGCTAGTACATCTGGGCGTATGCCAAATCGATTGACCTGATGCCTGATAGCTTACAAGTTACTGGTACCCTCCTTATGAGAGCAAAATCCACATTCGATCAAAGTCGGAAGCTATTGCAGATGCTCGATGGTGTTTTAAAAAGAGTTTTGAGCAGGACCTCTCTGGAACAAAGGCCTCCACCACCCGGAACAAAACATGAACATTCCATGCACGCGCCACAGCAAACTTGAGCTGATGGAAACTCTCACATAACACCCGCTGTCTTCTTTGCACACGAGGCAACTGAGCAAGCTGCATACGCAAAAAGGGGCCAAGAAACGTTGTGTCATGCTTCGGTGTGCTAAATTCTGCAGCCACGTTTGCGGTTACATAGCAGCACGCCACCTAAAAGCTCCCTTCGTCCCTGGGTGGACTCGAACCACCAACCTTTCGGTTAACAGCCGAACGCGCTGACCGATTGCGCCACAGAGACCTGCACCAAACCAGTCCCTGGGTTAAGTTATAAAAAAGCAGACTTGGACTTTTCCGGCAATGAAAGACTCGCTTTCCACGACGCGCTAGTTTGCACCCTGAAAACCGAGACCCCGCTGGAGAGCTAATGCGAGAGGTAGCGGGATCGATGCCCGCATTCTCCACGCGGTGTACCGCCCTTTTACGCTCACTTCAAATGGGCATTCCCTAGATGAGCTTTTGAGGATTGGGCGCTGTCGAAAAGTTTTTTTCGGACGAGGTTTTTTTCCAGCCCTTCCGCGAAACAAGCTAAAAAGGTTCCACCGAGATTTGAACTCGGATCGCTGGATCCACACGCTGGTCCCTGGCCGTCTGAGAGAAAGATAGCGATGAGGCTAGGTGGAATCAGGTTAACAGGAGGTGGCGTTGAGGTGTTTTGTCATTCAGCCCAGAAGCGCGACAGCAAAGAGCAAGTGAAGCCTTTTCTTTTTTAGCGTTTGGTCTTTTTCGGACCAGATTGCTCTGCCGAAACCCGGGATCGAACCAGGGACCTTTAGATCTTCAGTCTAACGCTCTCCCAACTGAGCTATTTCGGCCAGGTCTACTGGCAAACGGTTTGTCCATCAGGGATTTCTTGGAGACCGCCCGTCACTATCGAGGTGAGCAGAGCTGAGGGTCCCAGAGAGCAAAAGTGTGGCCCGTATGGGTATCGAACCCCAACCTTGGCGTTATTAGCACCACGCTCTAACCAACTGAGCTAACCTGCCCCTTTCTGACTGTTTTTATCCCCAATTTCCCAGGAATATCCTGGTTGCCCTGGTCAGGCTGAAGAGATTAAAAGCAAAGCCTAAGAAACGGGCTCGTCCGGGATTTGAACCCGGGACCTCTCGCACCCAAAGCGAGAATCATACCCCTAGACCAACGAGCCAACACACACACGTCCTTCCTGCTTCTGCCTGACCGCAAACATTTCCGTTTGCAAGGCTTAAAGCACAAAGGTTTTATTAAATGTACAACTAAACGGTAGCCAGTGCAAAGTTGCCGGCACAGAGGAGACATGCTGCACTTGCACACATGCTGTGCGCTGGACACCTTCTCTCCACATCGTCGAGGGGAATTAGCTCAAATGGTAGAGCGCTCGCTTAGCATGTGAGAGGTAGCGGGATCGATGCCCGCATTCTCCACGCGGTGTACCGCCCTTTTACGCTCACTTCAAAGGGGCACTCTCACAGCCGCTGTGAGCTGCTTCGGGCTGGTCGCGGTTTTTATCCGTGCCTAAATTGCGCCCGTCATCCGGAGCCTCACATTTCGCACAGGCTTGGCATAGCGTCTTGCGGGTAAAGTCAGGGTTAAGCCTAGAGGCAGGCGCAGAGTGTACTTTGTTTGTTTAAGCTATATCTGTTGTTGGGGGATACAATCTCACCCAGTAGAGCATGCCAGTAATATGCACAATCACAACCTCAAAGTTCCGTTTCGGGTCTGTCAAACTGGAACTTAACCTACAAAAAACGCTAGTACATCTGGGCGTATGCCAAATCGATTGACCTGATGCCTTGTAGGTTACAAGTCACTGGTACCCTCCTTATGAGAGCAAAATCCACATTCGATCAAAGTCGGAAGCTATTGCAGATGCTCGATGGTGTTTTAAAAAGAGTTTTGAGCAGGACCTCTCTGGAACAAAGGCCTCCACCACCCGGAACAAAACTTGAACATTCCATGCACGCGCCACAGCAAACTTGAGCTGATGTAAACTCTCACATAACACCCGCTGTCTTCTTTGCACACGAGGCAACTGAGCAAGCTGCATACGCAAAAAGGGGCCAGAAACGTTGTGTCATGCTTCGGTGTGCTAAATTCTGCAGCCACGTTTGCGGTTACATGGCAGCACGCCACCTAAAAGCTCCCTTCGTCCCTGGGTGGGCTCTCTCACAGCCGCTGTGAGCTGCTTCGGGCTGGTCGCGGTTTTTATCCGTGCCTAAATTGCGCCCGTCATCCGGAGCCTCACATTTCGCACAGGCTTGGCATAGCGTCTTGCGGGTAAAGTCAGGGTTAAGCCTAGAGGCAGGCGCAGAGTGTACTTTGTTTGTTTAAGCCATATCTGTTGTTGGGGGATACAATCTCACCCAGTAGAGCAGGCCAGTAATATGCACAATCACAACCCGGAGCTAAAGTTCCGTTTCGGGTCTGTCAAACTGGAACTTAACCTACAAAAAACGCTAGTACATCTGGGCGTATGCCAAATCGATTGACCTGATGCCTGGTAGGTTACAAGTTACTGGTACCCTCCTTATGAGAGCAAAATCCACATTCGATCAAAGTCGGAAGCTATTGCAGATGCTCGATGGTGTTTTAAAAAGAGTTTTGAGCAGGACCTCTCTGGAACAAAGGCCTCCACCACCCGGAACAAAACATGAACATTCCATGCACGCGCCACAGCAAACTTGAGCTGATGTAAACTCTCACATAACACCCGCTGTCTTCTTTGCACACGAGGCAACTGAGCAAGCTGCATACGCAAAAAGGGGCCAGAAACGTTGTGTCATGCTTCGGTGTGCTAAATTCTGCAGCCACGTTTGCGGTTACATGGCAGCACGCCACCTAAAAGCTCCCTTCGTCCCTGGGTGGACTCGAACCACCAACCTTTCGGTTAACAGCCGAACGCGCTGACCTATTGCGCCACAGAGACCTGCACCAAACCAGTCCCTGGGTTAAGTTATAAAAAAGCAGACTTGGACTTTTCCGGCAATGAAAGACTCGCTTTCCACGACGCGCTAGTTTGCACCCTGAAAACCGAGACCCCGCTGGAGAGCTAATGCGAGAGGTAGCGGGATCGATGCCCGCATTCTCCACGCGGTGTACCGCCCTTTTACGCTCACTTCAAATGGGCATTCCCTAGATGAGCTTTTGAGGATCAGCGCTGTCGAAAAGTTTTTTTCGGACGAGGTTTTTTTCCAGCCCTTCCGCGAAACAAGCTAAAAAGTAGGGGTGTGCAAAGCAGCCGGTATTTGTATCTGTATTTGTATTTGTTGAGGGGGGGGAAGTATTTGTATTTGTATTCGTATTCGAGTAAAATTCAAAATAGGCCTAAAAAAGGGGGGAGGGGGGGTTGACTAGCTTTCATAACGCACACACGCAAGGTCTCTCGCTCTCTTCCGTGCGCGCGCTACACGGTTTGGGGCACAGTATGTTCTGTCTCGCATGCGCGTAGATTCCGGGAGATTTAAACTAATTTCAGGGAGCCGCTATGAATAGAGATATGCGTGCCATATAACTCCCACAAGTGCATACAATTCGACACAACTACACAAGTATTTTTTAACCGAACGTTAACGTTACTCTGTCTAAATTACCGAGCTAACAGAGCTACGTAAACAGAGCGAACATGAGAGCACCTGCAGACTGCAGACGTCAATAATGCAGCGTAATGGAATAATCTCCCGATCAAACTCCGCTTCCCGAAAGTTATAAACTGCCTCTGGAACCCAGTTAAGGTACAAAAATCTATTCAACAAAAATAGTGATGCAGTTAAGTGTTTTTTTCGCTCAGCCGAGCCCTCTCTGTTGCGTGTGGAGCAGCCTGTGTCAGTCACCTCTTCCTGAACGTCACTCACTCACTCTAACTCACTCACTCCAACTCACTCATCCGTGCATGCACTGCGGTCTCGTGAGGAAACGCAGCTTTTTGATATAAAGTTTTTCTTGTTCCCGAATACAAATATTTTTTTTAAGTATTTGTTCGAAATAACTATTCGTAAAAAACACGTTATTTGTACCTTTCCGAATACCGTATTCGGGTTCGGCTCCACCCCTACTAAAAAGGTTCCACCGAGATTTGAACTCGGATCGCTGGATCCACACGCTGGTCCCTGGCCGTCTGAGAGAAAGATAGCGATGAGGCTAGGTGGAATCAGGTTAACAGGAGGTGGCGTTGAGGTGTTTTGTCATTCAGCCCAGAAGCGCAACAGCAAAGAGCAAGTGAAGCCTTTTCTTTTTTAGCGTTTGGTCTTTTTCGGACCAGATTGCTCTGCCGAAACCCGGGATCGAACCAGGGACCTTTAGATCTTCAGTCTAACGCTCTCCCAACTGAGCTATTTCGGCCAGGTCTACTGGCAAACGGTTTGTCCATCAGGGATTTCTTGGAGACCGCCCGTCACTATCGAGGTGAGCAGAGCTGAGGGTCCCAGAGAGCAAAAGTGTGGCCCGTATGGGTATCGAACCCCAACCTTGGCGTTATTAGCACCACGCTCTAACCAACTGAGCTAACCTGCCCCTTTCTGACTGTTTTTATCCCCAATTTCCCAGGAATATCCTGGTTGCCCTGGTCAGGCTGAAGAGATTAAAAGCAAAGCCTAAGAAACGGGCTCGTCCGGGATTTGAACCCGGGACCTCTCGCACCCAAAGCGAGAATCATACCCCTAGACCAACGAGCCAACACACACACGTCCTTCCTGCTTCTGCCTGACCGCAAACATTTCCGTTTGCAAGGCTTAAAGCACAAAGGTTTCATTAAATGTACAACTAAACGGTAGCCAGTGCAAAGTTGCCGGCACAGAGGAGACATGCTGCACTTGCACACATGCTGTGCGCTGGACACCTTCTCTCCACATCGTCGAGGGGAATTAGCTCAAATGGTAGAGCGCTCGCTTAGCATGTGAGAGGTAGCGGGATCGATGCCCGCATTCTCCACGCGGTGTACCGCCCTTTTACGCTCACTTCAAAGGGGCACTCTCACAGCCGCTGTGAGCTGCTTCGGGCTGGTCGCGGTTTTTATCCGTGCCTAAATTGCGCCCGTCATCCGGAGCCTCACATTTCGCACAGGCTTGGCATAGCGTCTTGCGGGTAAAGTCAGGGTTAAGCCTAGAGGCAGGCGCAGAGTGTACTTTGTTTGTTTAAGCTATATCTGTTGTTGGGGGATACAATCTCACCCAGTAGAGCATGCCAGTAATATGCACAATCACAACCTCAAAGTTCCGTTTCGGGTCTGTCAAACTGGAACTTAACCTACAAAAAACGCTAGTACATCTGGGCGTATGCCAAATCGATTGACCTGATGCCTTGTAGGTTACAAGTCACTGGTACCCTCCTTATGAGAGCAAAATCCACATTCGATCAAAGTCGGAAGCTATTGCAGATGCTCGATGGTGTTTTAAAAAGAGTTTTGAGCAGGACCTCTCTGGAACAAAGGCCTCCACCACCCGGAACAAAACATGAACATTCCATGCACGGGCTGGTCGCGGTTTTTATCCGTGCCTAAATTGCGCCCGTCATCCGGAGCCTCACATTTTGCACAGGCTTGGCATAGCGTCTTGCGGGTAAAGTCAGGGTTAAGCCTAGAGGCAGGCGCAGAGTGTACTTTGTTTGTTTAAGCCATATCTGTTGTTGGGGGATACAATCTCACCCAGTAGAGCAGGCCAGTAATATGCACAATCACAACCCGGAGCTAAAGTTCCGTTTCGGGTCTGTCAAACTGGAACTTAACCTACAAAAAACGCTAGTACATCTGGGCGTATGCCAAATCGATTGACCTGATGCCTGGTAGGTTACAAGTTACTGGTACCCTCCTTATGAGAGCAAAATCCACATTCGATCAAAGTCGGAAGCTATTGCAGATGCTCGATGGTGTTTTAAAAAGAGTTTTGAGCAGGACCTCTCTGGAACAAAGGCCTCCACCACCCGGAACAAAACATGAACATTCCATGCACGCGCCACAGCAAACTTGAGCTGATGTAAACTCTCACATAACACCCGCTGTCTTCTTTGCACACGAGGCAACTGAGCAAGCTGCATACGCAAAAAGGGGCCAGAAACGTTGTGTCATGCTTCGGTGTGCTAAATTCTGCAGCCACGTTTGCGGTTACAGCCGCTGTTACACGTTTGCGGTCACAGCCGCTGTGAGCTGCTTCGGGCTGGTCGCGGTTTTTATCCGTGCCTAAATTGCGCCCGTCATCCGGAGCCTCACATTTCGCACAGGCTTGGCATAGCGTCTTGCGGGTAAAGTCAGGGTTAAGCCTAGAGGCAGGCGCAGAGTGTACTTTGTTTGTTTAAGCCATATCTGTTGTTGGGGGATACAATCTCACCCAGTAGAGCAGGCCAGTAATATGCACAATCACAACCCGGAGCTAAAGTTCCGTTTCGGGTCTGTCAAACTGGAACTTAACCTACAAAAAACGCTAGTACATCTGGGCGTATGCCAAATCGATTGACCTGATGCCTGATAGCTTACAAGTTACTGGTACCCTCCTTATGAGAGCAAAATCCACATTCGATCAAAGTCGGAAGCTATTGCAGATGCTCGATGGTGTTTTAAAAAGAGTTTTGAGCAGGACCTCTCTGGAACAAAGGCCTCCACCACCCGGAACAAAACATGAACATTCCATGCACGCGCCACAGCAAACTTGAGCTGATGTAAACTCTCACATAACACCCGCTGTCTTCTTTGCACACGAAGCAACTGAGCAAGCTGCATACGCAAAAAGGGGCCAAGAAACGTTGTGTCATGCTTCGGTGTGCTAAATTCTGCAGCCACGTTTGCGGTTACATAGCAGCACGCCACCTAAAAGCTCCCTTCGTCCCTGGGTGGACTCAAACCACCAACCTTTCGGTTAACAGCCGAACGCGCTGACCGATTGCGCCACAGAGACCTGCACCAAACCAGTCCCTGGGTTAAGTTATAAAAAAGCAGACTTGGACTTTTCCGGCAATGAAAGACTCGCTTTCCACGACGCGCTAGTTTGCACCCTGAAAACCGAGACCCCGCTGGAGAGCTAATGCGAGAGGTAGCGGGATCGATGCCCGCATTCTCCACGCGGTGTACCGCCCTTTTACGCTCACTTCAAATGGGCATTCCCTAGATGAGCTTTTGAGGATCAGCGCTGTCGAAAAGTTTTTTTCGGACGAGGTCCTGCGCACATTCCTGGCAAAAGCAGGTCCCACCGAGATTTGAACTTGGATCGCTGGATTCAGAGTCCAGAGTGCTAACCATTATACCATGGAACCTTGGTGTGGGTTGATTTTTCCCACCTAACAGCAGAGGTGTTTAGTCATTCAGCCCAGAAGCGCGACAGCAAAGAGCAAGTGAAGCCTTTTCTTTTTAAGCCCATATTTCCCCGATCCCGACTGGCTTTTAGAGTGCCAGTTTCACCGCCACATCAGCAGTTGCGCATCAGCTCTGTTTTTTTCCAGCCCTTCCGCGAAACAAGCTAAAAAGGTTCCACCGAGATTTGAACTCGGATCGCTGGATCCACACGCTGGTCCCTGGCCGTCTGAGAGAAAGATAGCGATGAGGCTAGGTGGAATCAGGTTAACAGGAGGTGGCGTTGAGGTGTTTTGTCATTCAGCCCAGAAGCGTGACAGCAAAGAGCAAGTGAAGCCTTTTCTTTTTTGGCGTTTGGTCTTTTTTGGACCAGATTGCTCTGCCGAAACCCGGGATCGAACCAGGGACCTTTAGATCTTCAGTCTAACGCTCTCCCAACTGAGCTATTTCGGCCAGGTCTACTGGCAAACGGTTTGTCCATCAGGGATTTCTTGGAGACCGCCCGTCACTATCGAGGTGAGCAGAGCTGAGGGTCCCAGAGAGCAAAAGTGTGGCCCGTATGGGTATCGAACCCACGACTTTGGCGTTATTAGCACCACGCTCTAACCAACTGAGCTAACCTGCCCCTTTCTGACTGTTTTTATCCCCAATTTCCCAGGAATATCCTGGTTGCCCTGGTCAGGCTGAAGAGATTAAAAGCAAAGCCTAAGAAACGGGCTCGTCCGGGATTTGAACCCGGGACCTCTCGCACCCAAAGCGAGAATCATACCCCTAGACCAACGAGCCAACACACACACGTCCTTCCTGCTTCTGCCTGACCGCAAACATTTCCGTTTGCAAGGCTTAAAGCACAAAGGTTTTATTAAATGTACAACTAAACGGTAGCCAGTGCAAAGTTGCCGGCACAGAGGAGACATGCTGCACTTGCACACATGCTGTGCGCTGGACACCTTCTCTCCACATCGTCGAGGGGAATTAGCTCAAATGGTAGAGCGCTCGCTTAGCATGTGAGAGGTAGCGGGATCGATGCCCGCATTCTCCACGCGGTGTACCGCCCTTTTACGCTCACTTCAAAGGGGCACTCTCACAGCCGCTGTGAGCTGCTTCGGGCTGGTCGCGGTTTTTATCCGTGCCTAAATTGCGCCCGTCATCCGGAGCCTCACATTTCGCACAGGCTTGGCATAGCGTCTTGCGGGTAAAGTCAGGGTTAAGCCTAGAGGCAGGCGCAGAGTGTACTTTGTTTGTTTAAGCTATATCTGTTGTTGGGGGATACAATCTCACCCAGTAGAGCATGCCAGTAATATGCACAATCACAACCTCAAAGTTCCGTTTCGGGTCTGTCAAACTGGAACTTAACCTACAAAAAACGCTAGTACATCTGGGCGTATGCCAAATCGATTGACCTGATGCCTTGTAGGTTACAAGTCACTGGTACCCTCCTTATGAGAGCAAAATCCACATTCGATCAAAGTCGGAAGCTATTGCAGATGCTCGATGGTGTTTTAAAAAGAGTTTTGAGCAGGACCTCTCTGGAACAAAGGCCTCCACCACCCGGAACAAAACTTGAACATTCCATGCACGCGCCACAGCAAACTTGAGCTGATGTAAACTCTCACATAACACCCGCTGTCTTCTTTGCACACGAGGCAACTGAGCAAGCTGCATACGCAAAAAGGGGCCAGAAACGTTGTGTCATGCTTCGGTGTGCTAAATTCTGCAGCCACGTTTGCGGTTACATGGCAGCACGCCACCTAAAAGCTCCCTTCGTCCCTGGGTGGGCTCTCTCACAGCCGCTGTGAGCTGCTTCGGGCTGGTCGCGGTTTTTATCCGTGCCTAAATTGCGCCCGTCATCCGGAGCCTCACATTTCGCACAGGCTTGGCATAGCGTCTTGCGGGTAAAGTCAGGGTTAAGCCTAGAGGCAGGCGCAGAGTGTACTTTGTTTGTTTAAGCCATATCTGTTGTTGGGGGATACAATCTCACCCAGTAGAGCAGGCCAGTAATATGCACAATCACAACCCGGAGCTAAAGTTCCGTTTCGGGTCTGTCAAACTGGAACTTAACCTACAAAAAACGCTAGTACATCTGGGCGTATGCCAAATCGATTGACCTGATGCCTGGTAGGTTACAAGTTACTGGTACCCTCCTTATGAGAGCAAAATCCACATTCGATCAAAGTCGGAAGCTATTGCAGATGCTCGATGGTGTTTTAAAAAGAGTTTTGAGCAGGACCTCTCTGGAACAAAGGCCTCCACCACCCGGAACAAAACATGAACATTCCATGCACGCGCCACAGCAAACTTGAGCTGATGTAAACTCTCACATAACACCCGCTGTCTTCTTTGCACACGAGGCAACTGAGCAAGCTGCATACGCAAAAAGGGGCCAGAAACGTTGTGTCATGCTTCGGTGTGCTAAATTCTGCAGCCACGTTTGCGGTTACATGGCAGCACGCCACCTAAAAGCTCCCTTCGTCCCTGGGTGGACTCGAACCACCAACCTTTCGGTTAACAGCCGAACGCGCTGACCTATTGCGCCACAGAGACCTGCACCAAACCAGTCCCTGGGTTAAGTTATAAAAAAGCAGACTTGGACTTTTCCGGCAATGAAAGACTCGCTTTCCACGACGCGCTAGTTTGCACCCTGAAAACCGAGACCCCGCTGGAGAGCTAATGCGAGAGGTAGCGGGATCGATGCCCGCATTCTCCACGCGGTGTACCGCCCTTTTACGCTCACTTCAAATGGGCATTCCCTAGATGAGCTTTTGAGGATCAGCGCTGTCGAAAAGTTTTTTTCGGACGAGGTTTTTTTCCAGCCCTTCCGCGAAACAAGCTAAAAAGTAGGGGTGTGCAAAGCAGCCGGTATTTGTATCTGTATTTGTATTTGTTGAGGGGGGGGAAGTATTTGTATTTGTATTCGTATTCGAGTAAAATTCAAAATAGGCCTAAAAAAGGGGGGAGGGGGGGTTGACTAGCTTTCATAACGCACACACGCAAGGTCTCTCGCTCTCTTCCGTGCGCGCGCTACACGGTTTGGGGCACAGTATGTTCTGTCTCGCATGCGCGTAGATTCCGGGAGATTTAAACTAATTTCAGGGAGCCGCTATGAATAGAGATATGCGTGCCATATAACTCCCACAAGTGCATACAATTCGACACAACTACACAAGTATTTTTTAACCGAACGTTAACGTTACTCTGTCTAAATTACCGAGCTAACAGAGCTACGTAAACAGAGCGAACATGAGAGCACCTGCAGACTGCAGACGTCAATAATGCAGCGTAATGGAATAATCTCCCGATCAAACTCCGCTTCCCGAAAGTTATAAACTGCCTCTGGAACCCAGTTAAGGTACAAAAATCTATTCAACAAAAATAGTGATGCAGTTAAGTGTTTTTTTCGCTCAGCCGAGCCCTCTCTGTTGCGTGTGGAGCAGCCTGTGTCAGTCACCTCTTCCTGAACGTCACTCACTCACTCTAACTCACTCACTCCAACTCACTCATCCGTGCATGCACTGCGGTCTCGTGAGGAAACGCAGCTTTTTGATATAAAGTTTTTCTTGTTCCCGAATACAAATATTTTTTTTAAGTATTTGTTCGAAATAACTATTCGTAAAAAACACGTTATTTGTACCTTTCCGAATACCGTATTCGGGTTCGGCTCCACCCCTACTAAAAAGGTTCCACCGAGATTTGAACTCGGATCGCTGGATCCACACGCTGGTCCCTGGCCGTCTGAGAGAAAGATAGCGATGAGGCTAGGTGGAATCAGGTTAACAGGAGGTGGCGTTGAGGTGTTTTGTCATTCAGCCCAGAAGCGCAACAGCAAAGAGCAAGTGAAGCCTTTTCTTTTTTAGCGTTTGGTCTTTTTCGGACCAGATTGCTCTGCCGAAACCCGGGATCGAACCAGGGACCTTTAGATCTTCAGTCTAACGCTCTCCCAACTGAGCTATTTCGGCCAGGTCTACTGGCAAACGGTTTGTCCATCAGGGATTTCTTGGAGACCGCCCGTCACTATCGAGGTGAGCAGAGCTGAGGGTCCCAGAGAGCAAAAGTGTGGCCCGTATGGGTATCGAACCCCAACCTTGGCGTTATTAGCACCACGCTCTAACCAACTGAGCTAACCTGCCCCTTTCTGACTGTTTTTATCCCCAATTTCCCAGGAATATCCTGGTTGCCCTGGTCAGGCTGAAGAGATTAAAAGCAAAGCCTAAGAAACGGGCTCGTCCGGGATTTGAACCCGGGACCTCTCGCACCCAAAGCGAGAATCATACCCCTAGACCAACGAGCCAACACACACACGTCCTTCCTGCTTCTGCCTGACCGCAAACATTTCCGTTTGCAAGGCTTAAAGCACAAAGGTTTCATTAAATGTACAACTAAACGGTAGCCAGTGCAAAGTTGCCGGCACAGAGGAGACATGCTGCACTTGCACACATGCTGTGCGCTGGACACCTTCTCTCCACATCGTCGAGGGGAATTAGCTCAAATGGTAGAGCGCTCGCTTAGCATGTGAGAGGTAGCGGGATCGATGCCCGCATTCTCCACGCGGTGTACCGCCCTTTTACGCTCACTTCAAAGGGGCACTCTCACAGCCGCTGTGAGCTGCTTCGGGCTGGTCGCGGTTTTTATCCGTGCCTAAATTGCGCCCGTCATCCGGAGCCTCACATTTCGCACAGGCTTGGCATAGCGTCTTGCGGGTAAAGTCAGGGTTAAGCCTAGAGGCAGGCGCAGAGTGTACTTTGTTTGTTTAAGCTATATCTGTTGTTGGGGGATACAATCTCACCCAGTAGAGCATGCCAGTAATATGCACAATCACAACCTCAAAGTTCCGTTTCGGGTCTGTCAAACTGGAAATTAACCTACAAAAAACGCTAGTACATCTGGGCGTATGCCAAATCGATTGACCTGATGCCTTGTAGGTTACAAGTCACTGGTACCCTCCTTATGAGAGCAAAATCCACATTCGATCAAAGTCGGAAGCTATTGCAGATGCTCGATGGTGTTTTAAAAAGAGTTTTGAGCAGGACCTCTCTGGAACAAAGGCCTCCACCACCCGGAACAAAACATGAACATTCCATGCACGGGCTGGTCGCGGTTTTTATCCGTGCCTAAATTGCGCCCGTCATCCGGAGCCTCACATTTTGCACAGGCTTGGCATAGCGTCTTGCGGGTAAAGTCAGGGTTAAGCCTAGAGGCAGGCGCAGAGTGTACTTTGTTTGTTTAAGCCATATCTGTTGTTGGGGGATACAATCTCACCCAGTAGAGCAGGCCAGTAATATGCACAATCACAACCCGGAGCTAAAGTTCCGTTTCGGGTCTGTCAAACTGGAACTTAACCTACAAAAAACGCTAGTACATCTGGGCGTATGCCAAATCGATTGACCTGATGCCTGGTAGGTTACAAGTTACTGGTACCCTCCTTATGAGAGCAAAATCCACATTCGATCAAAGTCGGAAGCTATTGCAGATGCTCGATGGTGTTTTAAAAAGAGTTTTGAGCAGGACCTCTCTGGAACAAAGGCCTCCACCACCCGGAACAAAACATGAACATTCCATGCACGCGCCACAGCAAACTTGAGCTGATGTAAACTCTCACATAACACCCGCTGTCTTCTTTGCACACGAGGCAACTGAGCAAGCTGCATACGCAAAAAGGGGCCAGAAACGTTGTGTCATGCTTCGGTGTGCTAAATTCTGCAGCCACGTTTGCGGTTACAGCCGCTGTTACACGTTTGCGGTCACAGCCGCTGTGAGCTGCTTCGGGCTGGTCGCGGTTTTTATCCGTGCCTAAATTGCGCCCGTCATCCGGAGCCTCACATTTCGCACAGGCTTGGCATAGCGTCTTGCGGGTAAAGTCAGGGTTAAGCCTAGAGGCAGGCGCAGAGTGTACTTTGTTTGTTTAAGCCATATCTGTTGTTGGGGGATACAATCTCACCCAGTAGAGCAGGCCAGTAATATGCACAATCACAACCCGGAGCTAAAGTTCCGTTTCGGGTCTGTCAAACTGGAACTTAACCTACAAAAAACGCTAGTACATCTGGGCGTATGCCAAATCGATTGACCTGATGCCTGATAGCTTACAAGTTACTGGTACCCTCCTTATGAGAGCAAAATCCACATTCGATCAAAGTCGGAAGCTATTGCAGATGCTCGATGGTGTTTTAAAAAGAGTTTTGAGCAGGACCTCTCTGGAACAAAGGCCTCCACCACCCGGAACAAAACATGAACATTCCATGCACGCGCCACAGCAAACTTGAGCTGATGTAAACTCTCACATAACACCCGCTGTCTTCTTTGCACACGAAGCAACTGAGCAAGCTGCATACGCAAAAAGGGGCCAAGAAACGTTGTGTCATGCTTCGGTGTGCTAAATTCTGCAGCCACGTTTGCGGTTACATAGCAGCACGCCACCTAAAAGCTCCCTTCGTCCCTGGGTGGACTCAAACCACCAACCTTTCGGTTAACAGCCGAACGCGCTGACCGATTGCGCCACAGAGACCTGCACCAAACCAGTCCCTGGGTTAAGTTATAAAAAAGCAGACTTGGACTTTTCCGGCAATGAAAGACTCGCTTTCCACGACGCGCTAGTTTGCACCCTGAAAACCGAGACCCCGCTGGAGAGCTAATGCGAGAGGTAGCGGGATCGATGCCCGCATTCTCCACGCGGTGTACCGCCCTTTTACGCTCACTTCAAATGGGCATTCCCTAGATGAGCTTTTGAGGATCAGCGCTGTCGAAAAGTTTTTTTCGGACGAGGTCCTGCGCACATTCCTGGCAAAAGCAGGTCCCACCGAGATTTGAACTTGGATCGCTGGATTCAGAGTCCAGAGTGCTAACCATTATACCATGGAACCTTGGTGTGGGTTGATTTTTCCCACCTAACAGCAGAGGTGTTTAGTCATTCAGCCCAGAAGCGCGACAGCAAAGAGCAAGTGAAGCCTTTTCTTTTTAAGCCCATATTTCCCCGATCCCGACTGGCTTTTAGAGTGCCAGTTTCACCGCCACATCAGCAGTTGCGCATCAGCTCTGTTTTTTTCCAGCCCTTCCGCGAAACAAGCTAAAAAGGTTCCACCGAGATTTGAACTCGGATCGCTGGATCCACACGCTGGTCCCTGGCCGTCTGAGAGAAAGATAGCGATGAGGCTAGGTGGAATCAGGTTAACAGGAGGTGGCGTTGAGGTGTTTTGTCATTCAGCCCAGAAGCGTGACAGCAAAGAGCAAGTGAAGCCTTTTCTTTTTTGGCGTTTGGTCTTTTTTGGACCAGATTGCTCTGCCGAAACCCGGGATCGAACCAGGGACCTTTAGATCTTCAGTCTAACGCTCTCCCAACTGAGCTATTTCGGCCAGGTCTACTGGCAAACGGTTTGTCCATCAGGGATTTCTTGGAGACCGCCCGTCACTATCGAGGTGAGCAGAGCTGAGGGTCCCAGAGAGCAAAAGTGTGGCCCGTATGGGTATCGAACCCACGACTTTGGCGTTATTAGCACCACGCTCTAACCAACTGAGCTAACCTGCCCCTTTCTGACTGTTTTTATCCCCAATTTCCCAGGAATATCCTGGTTGCCCTGGTCAGGCTGAAGAGATTAAAAGCAAAGCCTAAGAAACGGGCTCGTCCGGGATTTGAACCCGGGACCTCTCGCACCCAAAGCGAGAATCATACCCCTAGACCAACGAGCCAACACACACACGTCCTTCCTGCTTCTGCCTGACCGCAAACATTTCCGTTTGCAAGGCTTAAAGCACAAAGGTTTTATTAAATGTACAACTAAACGGTAGCCAGTGCAAAGTTGCCGGCACAGAGGAGACATGCTGCACTTGCACACATGCTGTGCGCTGGACACCTTCTCTCCACATCGTCGAGGGGAATTAGCTCAAATGGTAGAGCGCTCGCTTAGCATGTGAGAGGTAGCGGGATCGATGCCCGCATTCTCCACGCGGTGTACCGCCCTTTTACGCTCACTTCAAAGGGGCACTCTCACAGCCGCTGTGAGCTGCTTCGGGCTGGTCGCGGTTTTTATCCGTGCCTAAATTGCGCCCGTCATCCGGAGCCTCACATTTCGCACAGGCTTGGCATAGCGTCTTGCGGGTAAAGTCAGGGTTAAGCCTAGAGGCAGGCGCAGAGTGTACTTTGTTTGTTTAAGCTATATCTGTTGTTGGGGGATACAATCTCACCCAGTAGAGCATGCCAGTAATATGCACAATCACAACCTCAAAGTTCCGTTTCGGGTCTGTCAAACTGGAACTTAACCTACAAAAAACGCTAGTACATCTGGGCGTATGCCAAATCGATTGACCTGATGCCTTGTAGGTTACAAGTCACTGGTACCCTCCTTATGAGAGCAAAATCCACATTCGATCAAAGTCGGAAGCTATTGCAGATGCTCGATGGTGTTTTAAAAAGAGTTTTGAGCAGGACCTCTCTGGAACAAAGGCCTCCACCACCCGGAACAAAACTTGAACATTCCATGCACGCGCCACAGCAAACTTGAGCTGATGTAAACTCTCACATAACACCCGCTGTCTTCTTTGCACACGAGGCAACTGAGCAAGCTGCATACGCAAAAAGGGGCCAAGAAACGTTGTGTCATGCTTCGGTGTGCTAAATTCTGCAGCCACGTTTGCGGTTACATGGCAGCACGCCACCTAAAAGCTCCCTTCGTCCCTGGGTGGGCTCTCTCACAGCCGCTGTGAGCTGCTTCGGGCTGGTCGCGGTTTTTATCCGTGCCTAAATTGCGCCCGTCATCCGGAGCCTCACATTTCGCACAGGCTTGGCATAGCGTCTTGCGGGTAAAGTCAGGGTTAAGCCTAGAGGCAGGCGCAGAGTGTACTTTGTTTGTTTAAGCCATATCTGTTGTTGGGGGATACAATCTCACCCAGTAGAGCAGGCCAGTAATATGCACAATCACAACCCGGAGCTAAAGTTCCGTTTCGGGTCTGTCAAACTGGAACTTAACCTACAAAAAACGCTAGTACATCTGGGCGTATGCCAAATCGATTGACCTGATGCCTGGTAGGTTACAAGTTACTGGTACCCTCCTTATGAGAGCAAAATCCACATTCGATCAAAGTCGGAAGCTATTGCAGATGCTCGATGGTGTTTTAAAAAGAGTTTTGAGCAGGACCTCTCTGGAACAAAGGCCTCCACCACCCGGAACAAAACATGAACATTCCATGCACGCGCCACAGCAAACTTGAGCTGATGTAAACTCTCACATAACACCCGCTGTCTTCTTTGCACACGAGGCAACTGAGCAAGCTGCATACGCAAAAAGGGGCCAGAAACGTTGTGTCATGCTTCGGTGTGCTAAATTCTGCAGCCACGTTTGCGGTTACATGGCAGCACGCCACCTAAAAGCTCCCTTCGTCCCTGGGTGGGCTCGAACCACCAACCTTTCGGTTAACAGCCGAACGCGCTGACCGATTGCGCCACAGAGACCTGCGCCAATCCAGTCCCTGGGTTAAGTTATAAAAAAGCAGACTTGGACTTTTCCGGCAATGAAAGATTTGCTTTCCACGACGCGCTAGTTTGCACCCTGAAAACCGAGACCGCGCTGGAGAGCTAATGCGAAAAGTAGTGGGATCGATGCCCGCATTCTCCACGCGGTGTACTGCCCTTTTACGCTCACTTCAAAGGGGCACTCTCACAGCCGCTGTGAGCTGCTTCGGGCTGGTCGCGGTTTTTATCCGTGCCTAAATTGCGCCCGTCATCCGGAGCCTCACATTTCGCACAGGCTTGGCATAGCGTCTTGCGGGTAAAGTCAGGGTTAAGCCTAGAGGCAGGCGCAGAGTGTACTTTGTTTGTTTAAGCCATATCTGTTGTTGGGGGATACAATCTCACCCAGTAGAGCAGGCCAGTAATATGCACAATCACAACCCGGAGCTAAAGTTCCGTTTCGGGTCTGTCAAACTGGAACTTAACCTACAAAAAACGCTAGTACATCTGGGCGTATGCCAAATCGATTGACCTGATGCCTGGTAGGTTACAAGTTACTGGTACCCTCCTTATGAGAGCAAAATCCACATTCGATCAAAGTCGGAAGCTATTGCAGATGCTCGATGGTGTTTTAAAAAGAGTTTTGAGCAGGACCTCTCTGGAACAAAGGCCTCCACCACCCGGAACAAAACATGAACATTCCATGCACGCGCCACAGCAAACTTGAGCTGATGTAAACTCTCACATAACACCCGCTGTCTTCTTTGCACACGAGGCAACTGAGCAAGCTGCATACGCAAAAAGGGGCCAGAAACGTTGTGTCATGCTTCGGTGTGCTAAATTCTGCAGCCACGTTTGCGGTTACATGGCAGCACGCCACCTAAAAGCTCCCTTCGTCCCTGGGTGGGCTCGAACCACCAACCTTTCGGTTAACAGCCGAACGCGCTGACCGATTGCGCCACAGAGACCTGCGCCAAACCAGTCCCTGGGTTAAGTTATAAAAAAGCAGACTTGGACTTTTCCGGCAATGAAAGATTTGCTTTCCACGACGCGCTAGTTTGCACCCTGAAAACCGAGACCGCGCTGGAGAGCTAATGCGAAAAGTAGTGGGATCGATGCCCGCATTCTCCACGCGGTGTACTGCCCTTTTACGCTCACTTCAAAGGGGCACTCTCACAGCCGCTGTGAGCTGCTTCGGGCTGGTCGCGGTTTTTATCCGTGCCTAAATTGCGCCCGTCATCCGGAGCCTCACATTTCGCACAGGCTTGGCATAGCGTCTTGCGGGTAAAGTCAGGGTTAAGCCTAGAGGCAGGCGCAGAGTGTACTTTGTTTGTTTAAGCCATATCTGTTGTTGGGGGATACAATCTCACCCAGTAGAGCAGGCCAGTAATATGCACAATCACAACCCGGAGCTAAAGTTCCGTTTCGGGTCTGTCAAACTGGAACTTAACCTACAAAAAACGCTAGTACATCTGGGCGTATGCCAAATCGATTGACCTGATGCCTGATAGCTTACAAGTTACTGGTACCCTCCTTATGAGAGCAAAATCCACATTCGATCAAAGTCGGAAGCTATTGCAGATGCTCGATGGTGTTTTAAAAAGAGTTTTGAGCAGGACCTCTCTGGAACAAAGGCCTCCACCACCCGGAACAAAACATGAACATTCCATGCACGCGCCACAGCAAACTTGAGCTGATGGAAACTCTCACATAACACCCGCTGTCTTCTTTGCACACGAGGCAACTGAGCAAGCTGCATACGCAAAAAGGGGCCAAGAAACGTTGTGTCATGCTTCGGTGTGCTAAATTCTGCAGCCACGTTTGCGGTTACATAGCAGCACGCCACCTAAAAGCTCCCTTCGTCCCTGGGTGGACTCGAACCACCAACCTTTCGGTTAACAGCCGAACGCGCTGACCGATTGCGCCACAGAGACCTGCACCAAACCAGTCCCTGGGTTAAGTTATAAAAAAGCAGACTTGGACTTTTCCGGCAATGAAAGACTCGCTTTCCACGACGCGCTAGTTTGCACCCTGAAAACCGAGACCCCGCTGGAGAGCTAATGCGAGAGGTAGCGGGATCGATGCCCGCATTCTCCACGCGGTGTACCGCCCTTTTACGCTCACTTCAAATGGGCATTCCCTAGATGAGCTTTTGAGGATCAGCGCTGTCGAAAAGTTTTTTTCGGACGAGGTTTTTTTCCAGCCCTTCCGCGAAACAAGCTAAAAAGTAGGGGTGTGCAAAGCAGCCGGTATTTGTATCTGTATTTGTATTTGTTGAGGGGGGGAAAGTATTTGTATTTGTATTCGTATTCGAGTAAAATTCAAAATAGGCCTAAAAAAGGGGGGAGGGGGGGTTGACTAGCTTTCATAACGCACACACGCAAGGTCTCTCGCTCTCTTCCGTGCGCGCGCTACACGGTTTGGGGCACAGTATGTTCTGTCTCGCATGCGCGTAGATTCCGGGAGATTTAAACTAATTTCAGGGAGCCGCTATGAATAGAGATATGCGTGCCATATAACTCCCACAAGTGCATACAATTCGACACAACTACACAAGTATTTTTTAACCGAACGTTAACGTTACTCTGTCTAAATTACCGAGCTAACAGAGCTACGTAAACAGAGCGAACATGAGAGCACCTGCAGACTGCAGACGTCAATAATGCAGCGTAATGGAATAATCTCCCGATCAAACTCCGCTTCCCGAAAGTTATAAACTGCCTCTGGAACCCAGTTAAGGTACAAAAATCTATTCAACAAAAATAGTGATGCAGTTAAGTGTTTTTTTCGCTCAGCCGAGCCCTCTCTGTTGCGTGTGGAGCAGCCTGTGTCAGTCACCTCTTCCTGAACGTCACTCACTCACTCTAACTCACTCACTCCAACTCACTCATCCGTGCATGCACTGCGGTCTCGTGAGGAAACGCAGCTTTTTGATATAAAGTTTTTCTTGTTCCCGAATACAAATATTTTTTTTAAGTATTTGTTCGAAATAACTATTCGTAAAAAACACGTTATTTGTACCTTTCCGAATACCGTATTCGGGTTCGGCTCCACCCCTACTAAAAAGGTTCCACCGAGATTTGAACTCGGATCGCTGGATCCACACGCTGGTCCCTGGCCGTCTGAGAGAAAGATAGCGATGAGGCTAGGTGGAATCAGGTTAACAGGAGGTGGCGTTGAGGTGTTTTGTCATTCAGCCCAGAAGCGCGACAGCAAAGAGCAAGTGAAGCCTTTTCTTTTTTAGCGTTTGGTCTTTTTCGGACCAGATTGCTCTGCCGAAACCCGGGATCGAACCAGGGACCTTTAGATCTTCAGTCTAACGCTCTCCCAACTGAGCTATTTCGGCCAGGTCTACTGGCAAACGGTTTGTCCATCAGGGATTTCTTGGAGACCGCCCGTCACTATCGAGGTGAGCAGAGCTGAGGGTCCCAGAGAGCAAAAGTGTGGCCCGTATGGGTATCGAACCCCAACCTTGGCGTTATTAGCACCACGCTCTAACCAACTGAGCTAACCTGCCCCTTTCTGACTGTTTTTATCCCCAATTTCCCAGGAATATCCTGGTTGCCCTGGTCAGGCTGAAGAGATTAAAAGCAAAGCCTAAGAAACGGGCTCGTCCGGGATTTGAACCCGGGACCTCTCGCACCCAAAGCGAGAATCATACCCCTAGACCAACGAGCCAACACACACACGTCCTTCCTGCTTCTGCCTGACCGCAAACATTTCCGTTTGCAAGGCTTAAAGCACAAAGGTTTCATTAAATGTACAACTAAACGGTAGCCAGTGCAAAGTTGCCGGCACAGAGGAGACATGCTGCACTTGCACACATGCTGTGCGCTGGACACCTTCTCTCCACATCGTCGAGGGGAATTAGCTCAAATGGTAGAGCGCTCGCTTAGCATGTGAGAGGTAGCGGGATCGATGCCCGCATTCTCCACGCGGTGTACCGCCCTTTTACGCTCACTTCAAAGGGGCACTCTCACAGCCGCTGTGAGCTGCTTCGGGCTGGTCGCGGTTTTTATCCGTGCCTAAATTGCGCCCGTCATCTGGAGCCTCACATTTCGCACAGGCTTGGCATAGCGTCTTGCGGGTAAAGTCAGGGTTAAGCCTAGAGGCAGGCGCAGAGTGTACTTTGTTTGTTTAAGCTATATCTGTTGTTGGGGGATACAATCTCACCCAGTAGAGCATGCCAGTAATATGCACAATCACAACCTCAAAGTTCCGTTTCGGGTCTGTCAAACTGGAACTTAACCTACAAAAAACGCTAGTACATCTGGGCGTATGCCAAATCGATTGACCTGATGCCTTGTAGGTTACAAGTCACTGGTACCCTCCTTATGAGAGCAAAATCCACATTCGATCAAAGTCGGAAGCTATTGCAGATGCTCGATGGTGTTTTAAAAAGAGTTTTGAGCAGGACCTCTCTGGAACAAAGGCCTCCACCACCCGGAACAAAACTTGAACATTCCATGCACGCGCCACAGCAAACTTGAGCTGATGTAAACTCTCACATAACACCCGCTGTCTTCTTTGCACACGAGGCAACTGAGCAAGCTGCATACGCAAAAAGGGGCCAGAAACGTTGTGTCATGCTTCGGTGTGCTAAATTCTGCAGCCACGTTTGCGGTTACATGGCAGCACGCCACCTAAAAGCTCCCTTCGTCCCTGGGTGGGCTCTCTCACAGCCGCTGTGAGCTGCTTCGGGCTGGTCGCGGTTTTTATCCGTGCCTAAATTGCGCCCGTCATCCGGAGCCTCACATTTCGCACAGGCTTGGCATAGCGTCTTGCGGGTAAAGTCAGGGTTAAGCCTAGAGGCAGGCGCAGAGTGTACTTTGTTTGTTTAAGCCATATCTGTTGTTGGGGGATACAATCTCACCCAGTAGAGCAGGCCAGTAATATGCACAATCACAACCCGGAGCTAAAGTTCCGTTTCGGGTCTGTCAAACTGGAACTTAACCTACAAAAAACGCTAGTACATCTGGGCGTATGCCAAATCGATTGACCTGATGCCTGGTAGGTTACAAGTTACTGGTACCCTCCTTATGAGAGCAAAATCCACATTCGATCAAAGTCGGAAGCTATTGCAGATGCTCGATGGTGTTTTAAAAAGAGTTTTGAGCAGGACCTCTCTGGAACAAAGGCCTCCACCACCCGGAACAAAACATGAACATTCCATGCACGCGCCACAGCAAACTTGAGCTGATGTAAACTCTCACATAACACCCGCTGTCTTCTTTGCACACGAGGCAACTGAGCAAGCTGCATACGCAAAAAGGGGCCAGAAACGTTGTGTCATGCTTCGGTGTGCTAAATTCTGCAGCCACGTTTGCGGTTACATGGCAGCACGCCACCTAAAAGCTCCCTTCGTCCCTGGGTGGGCTCGAACCACCAACCTTTCGGTTAACAGCCGAACGCGCTGACCGATTGCGCCACAGAGACCTGCGCCAAACCAGTCCCTGGGTTAAGCTATAAAAAAGCAGACTTGGACTTTTCCGGCAATGAAAGATTTGCTTTCCACGACGCGCTAGTTTGCACCCTGAAAACCGAGACCGCGCTGGAGAGCTAATGCGAGAAGTAGCGGGATCGATGCCCGCATTCTCCACGCGGTGTACTGCCCTTTTACGCTCACTTCAAAGGGGCACTCTCACAGCCGCTGTGAGCTGCTTCGGGCTGGTCGCGGTTTTTATCCGTGCCTAAATTGCGCCCGTCATCCGGAGCCTCACATTTCGCACAGGCTTGGCATAGCGTCTTGCGGGTAAAGTCAGGGTTAAGCCTAGAGGCAGGCGCAGAGTGTACTTTGTTTGTTTAAGCCATATCTGTTGTTGGGGGATACAATCTCACCCAGTAGAGCAGGCCAGTAATATACACAATCACAACCCGGAGCTAAAGTTCCGTTTCGGGTCTGTCAAACTGGAACTTAACCTACAAAAAACGCTAGTACATCTGGGCGTATGCCAAATCGATTGACCTGATGCCTGATAGCTTACAAGTTACTGGTACCCTCCTTATGAGAGCAAAATCCACATTCGATCAAAGTCGGAAGCTATTGCAGATGCTCGATGGTGTTTTAAAAAGAGTTTTGAGCAGGACCTCTCTGGAACAAAGGCCTCCACCACCCGGAACAAAACATGAACATTCCATGCACGCGCCACAGCAAACTTGAGCTGATGGAAACTCTCACATAACACCCGCTGTCTTCTTTGCACACGAGGCAACTGAGCAAGCTGCATACGCAAAAAGGGGCCAGAAACGTTGTGTCATGCTTCGGTGTGCTAAATTCTGCAGCCACGTTTGCGGTTACAGCCGCTGTTACACGTTTGCGGTCACAGCCGCTGTGAGCTGCTTCGGGCTGGTCGCGGTTTTTATCCGTGCCTAAATTGCGCCCGTCATCCGGAGCCTCACATTTCGCACAGGCTTGGCATAGCGTCTTGCGGGTAAAGTCAGGGTTAAGCCTAGAGGCAGGCGCAGAGTGTACTTTGTTTGTTTAAGCCATATCTGTTGTTGGGGGATACAATCTCACCCAGTAGAGCAGGCCAGTAATATGCAAAATCACAACCCGGAGCTGAAGTTCCGTTTCGGGTCTGTCAAACTGGAACTTAACCTACAAAAAACGCTAGTACATCTGGGCGTATGCCAAATCGATTGACCTGATGCCTGGTAGGTTACAAGTTACTGGTACCCTCCTTATGAGAGCAAAATCCACATTCGATCAAAGTCGGAAGCTATTGCAGATGCTCGATGGTGTTTTAAAAAGAGTTTTGAGCAGGACCTCTCTGGAACAAAGGCCTCCACCACCCGGAACAAAACATGAACATTCCATGCACGCGCCACAGCAAACTTGAGCTGATGTAAACTCTCACATAACACCCGCTGTCTTCTTTGCACACGAGGCAACTGAGCAAGCTGCATACGCAAAAAGGGGCCAGAAACGTTGTGTCATGCTTCGGTGTGCTAAATTCTGCAGCCACGTTTGCGGTTACATGGCAGCACGCCACCTAAAAGCTCCCTTCGTCCCTGGGTGGGCTCGAACCACCAACCTTTCGGTTAACAGCCGAACGCGCTGACCGATTGCGCCACAGAGACCTGCGCCAAACCAGTCCCTGGGTTAAGTTATAAAAAAGCAGACTTGGACTTTTCCGGCAATGAAAGATTTGCTTTCCACGACGCGCTAGTTTGCACCCTGAAAACCGAGACCGCGCTGGAGAGCTAATGCGAGAAGTAAAAAGTAGGGGTGTGCAAAGCAGCCGGTATTTGTATCTGTATTTGTATTTGTTGAGGGGGGGAAAGTATTTGTATTTGTATTCGTATTCGAGTAAAATTCAAAATAGGCCTAAAAAAGGGGGGAGGGGGGGTTGACTAGCTTTCATAACGCACACACGCAAGGTCTCTCGCTCTCTTCCGTGCGCGCGCTACACGGTTTGGGGCACAGTATGTTCTGTCTCGCATGCGCGTAGATTCCGGGAGATTTAAACTAATTTCAGGGAGCCGCTATGAATAGAGATATGCGTGCCATATAACTCCCACAAGTGCATACAATTCGACACAACTACACAAGTATTTTTTAACCGAACGTTAACGTTACTCTGTCTAAATTACCGAGCTAACAGAGCTACGTAAACAGAGCGAACATGAGAGCACCTGCAGACTGCAGACGTCAATAATGCAGCGTAATGGAATAATCTCCCGATCAAACTCCGCTTCCCGAAAGTTATAAACTGCCTCTGGAACCCAGTTAAGGTACAAAAATCTATTCAACAAAAATAGTGATGCAGTTAAGTGTTTTTTTCGCTCAGCCGAGCCCTCTCTGTTGCGTGTGGAGCAGCCTGTGTCAGTCACCTCTTCCTGAACGTCACTCACTCACTCTAACTCACTCACTCCAACTCACTCATCCGTGCATGCACTGCGGTCTCGTGAGGAAACGCAGCTTTTTGATATAAAGTTTTTCTTGTTCCCGAATACAAATATTTTTTTTAAGTATTTGTTCGAAATAACTATTCGTAAAAAACACGTTATTTGTACCTTTCCGAATACCGTATTCGGGTTCGGCTCCACCCCTACTAAAAAGGTTCCACCGAGATTTGAACTCGGATCGCTGGATCCACACGCTGGTCCCTGGCCGTCTGAGAGAAAGATAGCGATGAGGCTAGGTGGAATCAGGTTAACAGGAGGTGGCGTTGAGGTGTTTTGTCATTCAGCCCAGAAGCGCGACAGCAAAGAGCAAGTGAAGCCTTTTCTTTTTTAGCGTTTGGTCTTTTTCGGACCAGATTGCTCTGCCGAAACCCGGGATCGAACCAGGGACCTTTAGATCTTCAGTCTAACGCTCTCCCAACTGAGCTATTTCGGCCAGGTCTACTGGCAAACGGTTTGTCCATCAGGGATTTCTTGAGCTGCTTCGGGCTGGTCGCGGTTTTTATCCGTGCCTAAATTGCGCCCGTCATCCGGAGCCTCACATTTCGCACAGGCTTGGCATAGCGTCTTGCGGGTAAAGTCAGGGTTAAGCCTAGAGGCAGGCGCAGAGTGTACTTTGTTTGTTTAAGCTATATCTGTTGTTGGGGGATACAATCTCACCCAGTAGAGCATGCCAGTAATATGCACAATCACAACCTCAAAGTTCCGTTTCGGGTCTGTCAAACTGGAACTTAACCTACAAAAAACGCTAGTACATCTGGGCGTATGCCAAATCGATTGACCTGATGCCTTGTAGGTTACAAGTCACTGGTACCCTCCTTATGAGAGCAAAATCCACATTCGATCAAAGTCGGAAGCTATTGCAGATGCTCGATGGTGTTTTAAAAAGAGTTTTGAGCAGGACCTCTCTGGAACAAAGGCCTCCACCACCCGGAACAAAACTTGAACATTCCATGCACGCGCCACAGCAAACTTGAGCTGATGTAAACTCTCACATAACACCCGCTGTCTTCTTTGCACACGAGGCAACTGAGCAAGCTGCATACGCAAAAAGGGGCCAGAAACGTTGTGTCATGCTTCGGTGTGCTAAATTCTGCAGCCACGTTTGCGGTTACATGGCAGCACGCCACCTAAAAGCTCCCTTCGTCCCTGGGTGGGCTCTCTCACAGCCGCTGTGAGCTGCTTCGGGCTGGTCGCGGTTTTTATCCGTGCCTAAATTGCGCCCGTCATCCGGAGCCTCACATTTCGCACAGGCTTGGCATAGCGTCTTGCGGGTAAAGTCAGGGTTAAGCCTAGAGGCAGGCGCAGAGTGTACTTTGTTTGTTTAAGCCATATCTGTTGTTGGGGGATACAATCTCACCCAGTAGAGCAGGCCAGTAATATGCACAATCACAACCCGGAGCTAAAGTTCCGTTTCGGGTCTGTCAAACTGGAACTTAACCTACAAAAAACGCTAGTACATCTGGGCGTATGCCAAATCGATTGACCTGATGCCTGGTAGGTTACAAGTTACTGGTACCCTCCTTATGAGAGCAAAATCCACATTCGATCAAAGTCGGAAGCTATTGCAGATGCTCGATGGTGTTTTAAAAAGAGTTTTGAGCAGGACCTCTCTGGAACAAAGGCCTCCACCACCCGGAACAAAACATGAACATTCCATGCACGCGCCACAGCAAACTTGAGCTGATGTAAACTCTCACATAACACCCGCTGTCTTCTTTGCACACGAGGCAACTGAGCAAGCTGCATACGCAAAAAGGGGCCAGAAACGTTGTGTCATGCTTCGGTGTGCTAAATTCTGCAGCCACGTTTGCGGTTACATGGCAGCACGCCACCTAAAAGCTCCCTTCGTCCCTGGGTGGGCTCGAACCACCAACCTTTCGGTTAACAGCCGAACGCGCTGACCGATTGCGCCACAGAGACCTGCGCCAAACCAGTCCCTGGGTTAAGTTATAAAAAAGCAGACTTGGACTTTTCCGGCAATGAAAGATTTGCTTTCCCCGACGCGCTAGTTTGCACCCTGAAAACCGAGACCGCGCTGGAGAGCTAATGCGAGAAGTAGCGGGATCGATGCCCGCATTCTCCACGCGGTGTACTGCCCTTTTACGCTCACTTCAAAGGGGCACTCTCACAGCCGCTGTGAGCTGCTTCGGGCTGGTCGCGGTTTTTATCCGTGCCTAAATTGCGCCCGTCATCCGGAGCCTCACATTTCGCACAGGCTTGGCATAGCGTCTTGCGGGTAAAGTCAGGGTTAAGCCTAGAGGCAGGCGCAGAGTGTACTTTGTTTGTTTAAGCCATATCTGTTGTTGGGGGATACAATCTCACCCAGTAGAGCAGGCCAGTAATATGCACAATCACAACCCGGAGCTAAAGTTCCGTTTCGGGTCTGTCAAAGTTCCGTTTCGGGTCTGTCAAACTGGAACTTAACCTACAAAAAACGCTAGTACATCTGGGCGTATGCCAAATCGATTGACCTGATGCCTTGTAGGTTACAAGTCACTGGTACCCTCCTTATGAGAGCAAAATCCACATTCGATCAAAGTCGGAAGCTATTGCAGATGCTCGATGGTGTTTTAAAAAGAGTTTTGAGCAGGACCTCTCTGGAACAAAGGCCTCCACCACCCGGAACAAAACTTGAACATTCCATGCACGCGCCACAGCAAACTTGAGCTGATGTAAACTCTCACATAACACCCGCTGTCTTCTTTGCACACGAGGCAACTGAGCAAGCTGCATACGCAAAAAGGGGCCAGAAACGTTGTGTCATGCTTCGGTGTGCTAAATTCTGCAGCCACGTTTGCGGTTACATGGCAGCACGCCACCTAAAAGCTCCCTTCGTCCCTGGGTGGGCTCTCTCACAGCCGCTGTGAGCTGCTTCGGGCTGGTCGCGGTTTTTATCCGTGCCTAAATTGCGCCCGTCATCCGGAGCCTCACATTTCGCACAGGCTTGGCATAGCGTCTTGCGGGTAAAGTCAGGGTTAAGCCTAGAGGCAGGCGCAGAGTGTACTTTGTTTGTTTAAGCCATATCTGTTGTTGGGGGATACAATCTCACCCAGTAGAGCAGGCCAGTAATATGCACAATCACAACCCGGAGCTAAAGTTCCGTTTCGGGTCTGTCAAACTGGAACTTAACCTACAAAAAACGCTAGTACATCTGGGCGTATGCCAAATCGATTGACCTGATGCCTGGTAGGTTACAAGTTACTGGTACCCTCCTTATGAGAGCAAAATCCACATTCGATCAAAGTCGGAAGCTATTGCAGATGCTCGATGGTGTTTTAAAAAGAGTTTTGAGCAGGACCTCTCTGGAACAAAGGCCTCCACCACCCGGAACAAAACATGAACATTCCATGCACGCGCCACAGCAAACTTGAGCTGATGTAAACTCTCACATAACACCCGCTGTCTTCTTTGCACACGAGGCAACTGAGCAAGCTGCATACGCAAAAAGGGGCCAGAAACGTTGTGTCATGCTTCGGTGTGCTAAATTCTGCAGCCACGTTTGCGGTTACATGGCAGCACGCCACCTAAAAGCTCCCTTCGTCCCTGGGTGGGCTCGAACCACCAACCTTTCGGTTAACAGCCGAACGCGCTGACCGATTGCGCCACAGAGACCTGCGCCAAACCAGTCCCTGGGTTAAGTTATAAAAAAGCAGACTTGGACTTTTCCGGCAATGAAAGATTTGCTTTCCCCGACGCGCTAGTTTGCACCCTGAAAACCGAGACCGCGCTGGAGAGCTAATGCGAGAAGTAGCGGGATCGATGCCCGCATTCTCCACGCGGTGTACTGCCCTTTTACGCTCACTTCAAAGGGGCACTCTCACAGCCGCTGTGAGCTGCTTCGGGCTGGTCGCGGTTTTTATCCGTGCCTAAATTGCGCCCGTCATCCGGAGCCTCACATTTCGCACAGGCTTGGCATAGCGTCTTGCGGGTAAAGTCAGGGTTAAGCCTAGAGGCAGGCGCAGAGTGTACTTTGTTTGTTTAAGCCATATCTGTTGTTGGGGGATACAATCTCACCCAGTAGAGCAGGCCAGTAATATGCACAATCACAACCCGGAGCTAAAGTTCCGTTTCGGGTCTGTCAAAGTTCCGTTTCGGGTCTGTCAAACTGGAACTTAACCTACAAAAAACGCTAGTACATCTGGGCGTATGCCAAATCGATTGACCTGATGCCTTGTAGGTTACAAGTCACTGGTACCCTCCTTATGAGAGCAAAATCCACATTCGATCAAAGTCGGAAGCTATTGCAGATGCTCGATGGTGTTTTAAAAAGAGTTTTGAGCAGGACCTCTCTGGAACAAAGGCCTCCACCACCCGGAACAAAACTTGAACATTCCATGCACGCGCCACAGCAAACTTGAGCTGATGTAAACTCTCACATAACACCCGCTGTCTTCTTTGCACACGAGGCAACTGAGCAAGCTGCATACGCAAAAAGGGGCCAGAAACGTTGTGTCATGCTTCGGTGTGCTAAATTCTGCAGCCACGTTTGCGGTTACATGGCAGCACGCCACCTAAAAGCTCCCTTCGTCCCTGGGTGGGCTCTCTCACAGCCGCTGTGAGCTGCTTCGGGCTGGTCGCGGTTTTTATCCGTGCCTAAATTGCGCCCGTCATCCGGAGCCTCACATTTCGCACAGGCTTGGCATAGCGTCTTGCGGGTAAAGTCAGGGTTAAGCCTAGAGGCAGGCGCAGAGTGTACTTTGTTTGTTTAAGCCATATCTGTTGTTGGGGGATACAATCTCACCCAGTAGAGCAGGCCAGTAATATGCACAATCACAACCCGGAGCTAAAGTTCCGTTTCGGGTCTGTCAAACTGGAACTTAACCTACAAAAAACACTAGTACATCTGGGCGTATGCCAAATCGATTGACCTGATGCCTGGTAGGTTACAAGTTACTGGTACCCTCCTTATGAGAGCAAAATCCACATTCGATCAAAGTCGGAAGCTATTGCAGATGCTCGATGGTGTTTTAAAAAGAGTTTTGAGCAGGACCTCTCTGGAACAAAGGCCTCCACCACCCGGAACAAAACATGAACATTCCATGCACGCGCCACAGCAAACTTGAGCTGATGTAAACTCTCACATAACACCCGCTGTCTTCTTTGCACACGAGGCAACTGAGCAAGCTGCATACGCAAAAAGGGGCCAGAAACGTTGTGTCATGCTTCGGTGTGCTAAATTCTGCAGCCACGTTTGCGGTTACATGGCAGCACGCCACCTAAAAGCTCCCTTCGTCCCTGGGTGGGCTCGAACCACCAACCTTTCGGTTAACAGCCGAACGCGCTGACCGATTGCGCCACAGAGACCTGCGCCAAACCAGTCCCTGGGTTAAGTTATAAAAAAGCAGACTTGGACTTTTCCGGCAATGAAAGATTTGCTTTCCACGACGCGCTAGTTTGCACCCTGAAAACCGAGACCGCGCTGGAGAGCTAATGCGAGAAGTAGCGGGATCGATGCCCGCATTCTCCACGCGGTGTACTGCCCTTTTACGCTCACTTCAAAGGGGCACTCTCACAGCCGCTGTGAGCTGCTTCGGGCTGGTCGCGGTTTTTATCCGTGCCTAAATTGCGCCCGTCATCCGGAGCCTCACATTTCGCACAGGCTTGGCATAGCGTCTTGCGGGTAAAGTCAGGGTTAAGCCTAGAGGCAGGCGCAGAGTGTACTTTGTTTGTTTAAGCCATATCTGTTGTTGGGGGATACAATCTCACCCAGTAGAGCAGGCCAGTAATATGCACAATCACAACCCGGAGCTAAAGTTCCGTTTCGGGTCTGTCAAACTGGAACTTAACCTACAAAAAACGCTAGTACATCTGGGCGTATGCCAAATCGATTGACCTGATAGCTTACAAGTTACTGGTACCCTCCTTATGAGAGCAAAATCCACATTCGATCAAAGTCGGAAGCTATTGCAGATGCTCGATGGTGTTTTAAAAAGAGTTTTGAGCAGGACCTCTCTGGAACAAAGGCCTCCACCACCCGGAACAAAACATGAACATTCCATGCACGCGCCACAGCAAACTTGAGCTGATGGAAACTCTCACATAACACCCGCTGTCTTCTTTGCACACGAGGCAATTGAGCAAGCTGCATACGCAAAAAGGGGCCAAGAAACGTTGTGTCATGCTTCGGTGTGCTAAATTCTGCAGCCACGTTTGCGGTTACATAGCAGCACGCCACCTAAAAGCTCCCTTCGTCCCTGGGTGGACTCGAACCACCAACCTTTCGGTTAACAGCCGAACGCGCTGACCGATTGCGCCACAGAGACCTGCACCAAACCAGTCCCTGGGTTAAGTTATAAAAAAGCAGACTTGGACTTTTCCGGCAATGAAAGACTCGCTTTCCACGACGCGCTAGTTTGCACCCTGAAAACCGAGACCCCGCTGGAGAGCTAATGCGAGAGGTAGCGGGATCGATGCCCGCATTCTCCACGCGGTGTACCGCCCTTTTACGCTCACTTCAAATGGGCATTCCCTAGATGAGCTTTTGAGGATCAGCGCTGTCGAAAAGTTTTTTTCGGACGAGGTTTTTTTCCAGCCCTTCCGCGAAACAAGCTAAAAAGTAGGGGTGTGCAAAGCAGCCGGTATTTGTATCTGTATTTGTATTTGTTGAGGGGGGGAAAGTATTTGTATTTGTATTCGTATTCGAGTAAAATTCAAAATAGGCCTAAAAAAGGGGGGAGGGGGGGTTGACTAGCTTTCATAACGCACACACGCAAGGTCTCTCGCTCTCTTCCGTGCGCGCGCTACACGGTTTGGGGCACAGTATGTTCTGTCTCGCATGCGCGTAGATTCCGGGAGATTTAAACTAATTTCAGGGAGCCGCTATGAATAGAGATATGCGTGCCATATAACTCCCACAAGTGCATACAATTCGACACAACTACACAAGTATTTTTTAACCGAACGTTAACGTTACTCTGTCTAAATTACCGAGCTAACAGAGCTACGTAAACAGAGCGAACATGAGAGCACCTGCAGACTGCAGACGTCAATAATGCAGCGTAATGGAATAATCTCCCGATCAAACTCCGCTTCCCGAAAGTTATAAACTGCCTCTGGAACCCAGTTAAGGTACAAAAATCTATTCAACAAAAATAGTGATGCAGTTAAGTGTTTTTTTCGCTCAGCCGAGCCCTCTCTGTTGCGTGTGGAGCAGCCTGTGTCAGTCACCTCTTCCTGAACGTCACTCACTCACTCTAACTCACTCACTCCAACTCACTCATCCGTGCATGCACTGCGGTCTCGTGAGGAAACGCAGCTTTTTGATATAAAGTTTTTCTTGTTCCCGAATACAAATATTTTTTTTAAGTATTTGTTCGAAATAACTATTCGTAAAAAACACGTTATTTGTACCTTTCCGAATACCGTATTCGGGTTCGGCTCCACCCCTACTAAAAAGGTTCCACCGAGATTTGAACTCGGATCGCTGGATCCACACGCTGGTCCCTGGCCGTCTGCGAGAAAGATAGCGATGAGGCTAGGTGGAATCAGGTTAACAGGAGGTGGCGTTGAGGTGTTTTGTCATTCAGCCCAGAAGCGCGACAGCAAAGAGCAAGTGAAGCCTTTTCTTTTTTAGCGTTTGGTCTTTTTCGGACCAGATTGCTCTGCCGAAACCCGGGATCGAACCAGGGACCTTTAGATCTTCAGTCTAACGCTCTCCCAACTGAGCTATTTCGGCCAGGTCTACTGGCAAACGGTTTGTCCATCAGGGATTTCTTGGAGACCGCCCGTCACTATCGAGGTGAGCAGAGCTGAGGGTCCCAGAGAGCAAAAGTGTGGCCCGTATGGGTATCGAACCCCAACCTTGGCGTTATTAGCACCACGCTCTAACCAACTGAGCTAACCTGCCCCTTTCTGACTGTTTTTATCCCCAATTTCCCAGGAATATCCTGGTTGCCCTGGTCAGGCTGAAGAGATTAAAAGCAAAGCCTAAGAAACGGGCTCGTCCGGGATTTGAACCCGGGACCTCTCGCAGTCAAAGCGAGAATCATACCCCTAGACCAACGAGCCAACACACACACGTCCTTCCTGCTTCTGCCTGACCGCAAACATTTCCGTTTGCAAGGCTTAAAGCACAAAGGTTTCATTAAATGTACAACTAAACGGTAGCCAGTGCAAAGTTGCCGGCACAGAGGAGACATGCTGCACTTGCACACATGCTGTGCGCTGGACACCTTCTCTCCACATCGTCGAGGGGAATTAGCTCAAATGGTAGAGCGCTCGCTTAGCATGTGAGAGGTAGCGGGATCGATGCCCGCATTCTCCACGCGGTGTACCGCCCTTTTACGCTCACTTCAAAGGGGCACTCTCACAGCCGCTGTGAGCTGCTTCGGGCTGGTCGCGGTTTTTATCCGTGCCTAAATTGCGCCCGTCATCCGGAGCCTCACATTTCGCACAGGCTTGGCATAGCGTCTTGCGGGTAAAGTCAGGGTTAAGCCTAGAGGCAGGCGCAGAGTGTACTTTGTTTGTTTAAGCTATATCTGTTGTTGGGGGATACAATCTCACCCAGTAGAGCATGCCAGTAATATGCACAATCACAACCTCAAAGTTCCGTTTCGGGTCTGTCAAACTGGAACTTAACCTACAAAAAACGCTAGTACATCTGGGCGTATGCCAAATCGATTGACCTGATGCCTTGTAGGTTACAAGTCACTGGTACCCTCCTTATGAGAGCAAAATCCACATTCGATCAAAGTCGGAAGCTATTGCAGATGCTCGATGGTGTTTTAAAAAGAGTTTTGAGCAGGACCTCTCTGGAACAAAGGCCTCCACCACCCGGAACAAAACTTGAACATTCCATGCACGCGCCACAGCAAACTTGAGCTGATGTAAACTCTCACATAACACCCGCTGTCTTCTTTGCACACGAGGCAACTGAGCAAGCTGCATACGCAAAAAGGGGCCAGAAACGTTGTGTCATGCTTCGGTGTGCTAAATTCTGCAGCCACGTTTGCGGTTACATGGCAGCACGCCACATAAAAGCTCCCTTCGTCCCTGGGTGGGCTCTCTCACAGCCGCTGTGAGCTGCTTCGGGCTGGTCGCGGTTTTTATCCGTGCCTAAATTGCGCCCGTCATCCGGAGCCTCACATTTCGCACAGGCTTGGCATAGCGTCTTGCGGGTAAAGTCAGGGTTAAGCCTAGAGGCAGGCGCAGAGTGTACTTTGTTTGTTTAAGCCATATCTGTTGTTGGGGGATACAATCTCACCCAGTAGAGCAGGCCAGTAATATGCACAATCACAACCCGGAGCTAAAGTTCCGTTTCGGGTCTGTCAAACTGGAACTTAACCTACAAAAAACGCTAGTACATCTGGGCGTATGCCAAATCGATTGACCTGATGCCTGGTAGGTTACAAGTTACTGGTACCCTCCTTATGAGAGCAAAATCCACATTCGATCAAAGTCGGAAGCTATTGCAGATGCTCGATGGTGTTTTAAAAAGAGTTTTGAGCAGGACCTCTCTGGAACAAAGGCCTCCACCACCCGGAACAAAACATGAACATTCCATGCACGCGCCACAGCAAACTTGAGCTGATGTAAACTCTCACATAACACCCGCTGTCTTCTTTGCACACGAGGCAACTGAGCAAGCTGCATACGCAAAAAGGGGCCAGAAACGTTGTGTCATGCTTCGGTGTGCTAAATTCTGCAGCCACGTTTGCGGTTACATGGCAGCACGCCACCTAAAAGCTCCCTTCGTCCCTGGGTGGGCTCGAACCACCAACCTTTCGGTTAACAGCCGAACGCGCTGACCGATTGCGCCACAGAGACCTAGTTTGCACCCTGAAAACCGAGACCGCGCTGGAGAGCTAATGCGAAAAGTAGCGGGATCGATGCCCGCATTCTCCACGCGGTGTACTGCCCTTTTACGCTCACTTCAAAGGGGCACTCTCACAGCCGCTGTGAGCTGCTTCGGGCTGGTCGCGGTTTTTATCCGTGCCTAAATTGCGCCCGTCATCCGGAGCCTCACATTTCGCACAGGCTTGGCATAGCGTCTTGCGGGTAAAGTCAGGGTTAAGCCTAGAGGCAGGCGCAGAGTGTACTTTGTTTGTTTAAGCCATATCTGTTGTTGGGGGATACAATCTCACCCAGTAGAGCAGGCCAGTAATATGCACAATCACAACCCGGAGCTAAAGTTCCGTTTCGGGTCTGTCAAACTGGAACTTAACCTACAAAAAACGCTAGTACATCTGGGCGTATGCCAAATCGATTGACCTGATGCCTGATAGCTTACAAGTTACTGGTACCCTCCTTATGAGAGCAAAATCCACATTCGATCAAAGTCGGAAGCTATTGCAGATGCTCGATGGTGTTTTAAAAAGAGTTTTGAGCAGGACCTCTCTGGAACAAAGGCCTCCACCACCCGGAACAAAACATGAACATTCCATGCACGCGCCACAGCAAACTTGAGCTGATGGAAACTCTCACATAACACCCGCTGTCTTCTTTGCACACGAGGCAACTGAGCAAGCTGCATACGCAAAAAGGGGCCAAGAAACGTTGTGTCATGCTTCGGTGTGCTAAATTCTGCAGCCACGTTTGCGGTTACATAGCAGCACGCCACCTAAAAGCTCCCTTCGTCCCTGGGTGGACTCGAACCACCAACCTTTCGGTTAACAGCCGAACGCGCTGACCGATTGCGCCACAGAGACCTGCACCAAACCAGTCCCTGGGTTAAGTTATAAAAAAGCAGACTTGGACTTTTCCGGCAATGAAAGACTCGCTTTCCACGACGCGCTAGTTTGCACCCTGAAAACCGAGACCCCGCTGGAGAGCTAATGCGAGAGGTAGCGGGATCGATGCCCGCATTCTCCACGCGGTGTACCGCCCTTTTACGCTCACTTCAAATGGGCATTCCCTAGATGAGCTTTTGAGGATCAGCGCTGTCGAAAAGTTTTTTTCGGACGAGGTTTTTTTCCAGCCCTTCCGCGAAACAAGCTAAAAAGGTTCCACCGAGATTTGAACTCGGATCGCTGGATCCACACGCTGGTCCCTGGCCGTCTGCGAGAAAGATAGCGATGAGGCTAGGTGGAATCAGGTTAACAGGAGGTGGCGTTGAGGTGTTTTGTCATTCAGCCCAGAAGCGCGACAGCAAAGAGCAAGTGAAGCCTTTTCTTTTTTAGCGTTTGGTCTTTTTCGGACCAGATTGCTCTGCCGAAACCCGGGATCGAACCAGGGACCTTTAGATCTTCAGTCTAACGCTCTCCCAACTGAGCTATTTCGGCCAGGTCTACTGGCAAACGGTTTGTCCATCAGGGATTTCTTGGAGACCGCCCGTCACTATCGAGGTGAGCAGAGCTGAGGGTCCCAGAGAGCAAAAGTGTGGCCCGTATGGGTATCGAACCCCAACCTTGACCTGATGCCTTGTAGGTTACAAGTCACTGGTACCCTCCTTATGAGAGCAAAATCCACATTCGATCAAAGTCGGAAGCTATTGCAGATGCTCGATGGTGTTTTAAAAAGAGTTTTGAGCAGGACCTCTCTGGAACAAAGGCCTCCACCACCCGGAACAAAACTTGAACATTCCATGCACGCGCCACAGCAAACTTGAGCTGATGTAAACTCTCACATAACACCCGCTGTCTTCTTTGCACACGAGGCAACTGAGCAAGCTGCATACGCAAAAAGGGGCCAGAAACGTTGTGTCATGCTTCGGTGTGCTAAATTCTGCAGCCACGTTTGCGGTTACATGGCAGCACGCCACATAAAAGCTCCCTTCGTCCCTGGGTGGGCTCTCTCACAGCCGCTGTGAGCTGCTTCGGGCTGGTCGCGGTTTTTATCCGTGCCTAAATTGCGCCCGTCATCCGGAGCCTCACATTTCGCACAGGCTTGGCATAGCGTCTTGCGGGTAAAGTCAGGGTTAAGCCTAGAGGCAGGCGCAGAGTGTACTTTGTTTGTTTAAGCCATATCTGTTGTTGGGGGATACAATCTCACCCAGTAGAGCAGGCCAGTAATATGCACAATCACAACCCGGAGCTAAAGTTCCGTTTCGGGTCTGTCAAACTGGAACTTAACCTACAAAAAACGCTAGTACATCTGGGCGTATGCCAAATCGATTGACCTGATGCCTGGTAGGTTACAAGTTACTGGTACCCTCCTTATGAGAGCAAAATCCACATTCGATCAAAGTCGGAAGCTATTGCAGATGCTCGATGGTGTTTTAAAAAGAGTTTTGAGCAGGACCTCTCTGGAACAAAGGCCTCCACCACCCGGAACAAAACATGAACATTCCATGCACGCGCCACAGCAAACTTGAGCTGATGTAAACTCTCACATAACACCCGCTGTCTTCTTTGCACACGAGGCAACTGAGCAAGCTGCATACGCAAAAAGGGGCCAGAAACGTTGTGTCATGCTTCGGTGTGCTAAATTCTGCAGCCACGTTTGCGGTTACATGGCAGCACGCCACCTAAAAGCTCCCTTCGTCCCTGGGTGGGCTCGAACCACCAACCTTTCGGTTAACAGCCGAACGCGCTGACCGATTGCGCCAAAGCTGGGGAACAATAGTCTGTTAGAGGGGGGGAAGAAAGGGAAGAAGGGGGAAGAGGGAAAAAAGAGGAAAAAAGAGAGAAAAGAAGGAAAAAGGAGAGGAAAAGAAAAGAAAGAGATTTTTTTATGACTTTGTCCCCCCAATATCAATATTTTTGAAAGTCTACGTTTGTCATAAATTATTGCAAAAACTGTTTTTTTGTATCTTCCTATACATTTATATGGGATTAAAGATGATCACAAGGTTGGCGGTTCGAATCCCACTGCTGCCAGAAATTCAGATTACTGTGTTATGCTGTGAATTATGTTTTATCATTAAAAATCACATAACTGGTTTCCATATTACAGAAATGAGTTCTGTTCTGTCGTTTTACAATATAAATGAATATTGTACTAATGATATTTAAATGATTCTAGATATTTTATTCATAGTAAATTATACTATACTTTTAATTATATTCATTAAACTATAGTTTTAATTATATTTCTGCTTCAGTAATTTTATAAAAACTATTGTAAAAACTAGTCAATTATTGTATTATTGAATTCATCCATTACAACATTTTTTTTCACAAGTGACTAACTTTTGAATGATACTATAGTAAAGGAACACACAAAAAACAAGGAGAGAAGCATTTATGATCAAAAGACCAAACTTTCATTTTATTTTCATCCTTTTTTTAAAAACTATACACAAGGAGAACTATATACAAGGACAACTATATACAAGGAAAACTATATACAAGGAGAAATAAATTATTTATTTTCTTTTTTTTATATCCTCCAACCACTGCTCCTTTGGCACTGTCTCTACTGAGGGGCAGTATACAATTCCCTTGTACTGACTGTGCCCAGTCTCTGCTGTTCTGAACTGCCCGCATTTCTTGCACGTGTTGTGCTGCACTTTGCGGGTCAGTTTTCGAACTGGAGCTAGAGCTGGAGCAGGAGGGGCAGAGGAGAGGCTGACCCTTAGAGCCTGTGGAGCAGCAACCAGGACGGGCCCCTGCTGTGAGGCAACTGGCGTCAACATCAGCAGTTGAGTGCCTGGGGGTGGAGCAGGAAATAGTTGCCGCTGGGTTGGTGGTGTCTCAGCTGCTGGTGCCAAAACCACTGGGGCTGAAGGGATCTTCCTCTTCCTCTTCACCTGTGCCTGGCCCACAGTGCTACTTGGCAGGTGGTACTGGTGAGCCGGGCCTGGCTGGGGGGGCGCAGATGGGGGGCGCACATTGGCAGGGAGCAGAGGGTCAGCAGCAACAGACAAGCGGCTAGGCAGTTCCAGCCCCTGCATTACTACTGCATTGTCCTGTCTTTTTACCCGGCTGTTGTGCCACTGAACCAAGGTGGTGTGGCTCACGTCCACCAGCTGGATGGTGGTCTGCTGCATTACGGTTGCATTTCCCAGAATGCACCGCCTGATTTTTCTATAGTCCTCCAGGATGAGGTCCCATCTAGACACTGTGCCAGTGCCCTTCTTCTTGGGACTCCGGTGAATGGCACAGAGCCTGACAAAAATTGTCTCAATCAGGCGAGAACAATCTGGCCACTGGGCAAGTGGGGCAGTGGTGGTGAGTGCGTGCCTCTTCACACTCTCCACCCCTGGAGTGAACTCCTGCCTCTTCTTGGGTGACCTGAACCTCCCAGTATCCAGCCTGCTCCTGTGTCTGGAAGAAAACACGACTCTCCTCTTGTCGAAGTCCAGCAGGTTCTGCCAAATAGCAACAATATTGCTCACCTAAGCAGAGAAGAGCATATAATACAGAGCAAATGAGAAAAAAAAACAAGCAAGTGTAAACATGTATGACAAGTCAAAGAGGGAAAGTATAAAAAGTTGAATGATCCTGACCTGCTGGTTGGTGAGTGCCAGAGAGGGATGGTTCCTGAGTTCCACAAGACACTCCGCCAGGCTGTCGACTCTGTCCATACCTGGCACACCAAAGTCATCCACAGCCTGAAAAAAATAAAGATATGAGCAACAATATGAGAACAGTGAAGTGGGATAAAACACAGATACATATACACTGGTCTATAGAAATACCAGGATTGATTATTGCATTCTAAACAATAATTTACAATAATTTAGACATTTGTAATAAAAAAAAGTATTTACATACCGCAGACTCATCAGGAGAGGCTGAAGCACCTGGCTGCGGCATGGAGGAGGCAGCAGACTGGGTGGAGGAGGCAGCTGACTGGGTGGAGGAGGCAGCGGAGGAGGCAACAGACTGGGTGGAGGAGGCAGCAGACTGGGGGGTGGAGGAAGCAGTGGAGGAGGCAGCAGACTGTGGGGTGGAGGAGGCAGCAGACTGGGGGGTAGAGGAGGCAGCGGAGGAGGCAACAGACTGGGTGGAGGAGGCAGCAGACTGGGGGGTGGAGGAGGCAGCGGAGGAGGCAGCAGACTGGGTGGAGGAGGCAGCAGACTGGGTGGAGGAGGCAGTATGGGTAGAGCTAACAGGCTGGCATGAGGGAACAGCCAGGTCAGCAGCCATGGTGGATAAGGCAGCAGGCTGTGTGGATGAGGCAGCGGGCCGGGTGGTGGAGGAGGAGGCAGTAAGGCTTGAGGCAACAGACTGGCAGGAGGGAGCAGCCAGGGCAGCAGCCAAGGTGGATGAAGCAGGAGGCTGAGACGGGGTAGCAGCAGGCTGAGAGAAGGTGGCAGGCGTGGTGGAGGATAGAGACTCAGAGGGCATAAAGCAGGAGGAGACAGAGAAGCTAGGGTCATCGGTAAGACTTGACACAGTAATGTCATGAGTCTGGTCTTCCCCGAAGCCCTCGTCTTCTTCGTCCACGCCTTCATCCACATCCTCCAGCATGTTCTCTGTCTCCTCTGAGTCGGGGTTCACCACCAGAGGCTGTCCAGTCTGACTCAGGAGATAGTCAACACCAAGCAGCTCTCCTATGAAAAATAACAAAAAAGCACACACATACATGACTAATTATATTCAAAGCATTCTGTCAAGATATAATGCAACTGTAATCAGACTCAGTGTATGGTTGGCTTTGTTAATGGGAATAATAAAATTATGGACTCAATCTCTAGTTGGAACATTAAAAACCCACAAATTAAAAGTATAATGTAGCCAGATAAGGGTAAGACATACCAGTGTATTTGGCAGGTGCCCTGAAAGTTGGCACAAAAGCCCGGCCAAACACCTTCAGGCTGTTGGTGTTGACGCAGTGAGCCATATCCCCGGAGTAGGTGAGAAGGGACGCTGGCTTGCCGGTCACTGCCGCAGTCCCCCGATCCTGATTCCACCTGTTCAGGCCTTCCAGGAGGTATAGCTGGAAGTTCAGTGCATTGGCACTGGTTCCTAGAAGAAGAACAAAACATTTATACCACTGTAAAAGGATGTGCCTTTCAATCTGAATAATGCATAGCAGTTATTTAAGACATCATACATGTGAGACACTAACCTGGAATGAACCTGTTCAGGTGGCAATGGAAAGATTCCAGGGATGTGGACCCTCTGGCACAGCGATACCTGGTCAGGATGACCCCCGCCTTTTTGGTGGTGCCTACCTCAGTGTAGAGCGGCACTTCTGGCAAGTCCTGGATGCACCTGACATGGCGTTTCTGCACACGCCAGATGTGCTCCATGCGCACTTGATCCAGAAGTGGCACACCCATAAGGTCCCTCCCATTGGCCCCCCCCAGCTCCTGCAGCAGCCTCTCGATGAGGCGAATGGTGTCCTCCTCACCGCGCGTCCTCCTGCGGCAGTAAAGGCTGAGGTCCCTTTTACTGATGCTCCTGTCCACCAGGAGGTCAGTAATAGCTGGCATGCCCTCCTGCATCAGCTGTTGTTTTTTGGCCTGCCGCAACAGGCTGAGGTCCCCCGCATCCCACTCAAAAATGCAGGCGGACAGGCATCCCATGAAGGTTGGGTAGAGGGGATGGGCATCGGTGGTGCAGCCCACGGCCAGCCTTCTCATAAAGTGCCAGATGTCCAGCCGGATGTGGAGGTCTGGCCATTGCCCAAACCTTGTGTGCAGCTTGCTGGTTGCCCCCTCACTACTCACGCAGCAGCCACAGTCCACATACAGCAGCACTGGGGGTGGAACGGCTGCCAGGCGGTACCGCTCCATGACACCAGCCACCATCCTGTCCAGTCCTGGCCCCTCCTGCACCGACAGGACACTGGTCAGTATCTGGCCGACCTCATTGCCAATAGAGCTCACCCAGAGTGCTGTCCCCCGTCCATGGCCAGCCAGCTTCTTTGTGATCTGGAATTTACCAATGTAACGACACATTCAGAGATCTGAACTTATTGTTTTAAGAGAGAAAAATCTCATTTGAGAATTGAGCCAAAGCGATTGAGAAAAATGTCTATTTGGCAGTATTTAAGAACATGTAAGTCTATTACAGAGTCAGATTATTTATTACCTTTTTGGTGGAATCCATCTTTAAGATGGTGCCAAAGGTCGACGTGATGCTGGCCTTGATGTGGTCTATACGGCAGAGGATGTCCCTGCCGTATACGGACAGCACCCAACGACTGGTGGGGATGTCGATGGGCTCTGGAGGCTCCTGGCAGACCACCGGAAAGAGGCTGGGTCGATCCACAAAGTCAGCACACTCCCCAAGATAGTGTGCCAACCGATTCAGCCATTCTTCCCCATGGTTCTCTTTCAACTGCCTCACCAATCGAGCTGGACTGTTGCCCAGCGTCCGGTCCCGAAGCAGCCTAATGACACGGATGTCACAGGCATACCTGAAAACGCATTGTTGCTGTGATTAGTTACATGTTAATTGAAGGGTCAATTCAGTGGTTTAATTCTTACAATCAACATCTTTTCTACACTGATTTACTCACTTGCGGGTCAGGATCAGCCGGAACATTTTCTGGTGAGGCAGGTCAAGCTGGTCCCGGACAGTCTGACTTGTTGACAGATAGTTAAGAGAACACACAGTGCACCTGAGTGTCTCTGTCACCATCAGGTAGTACCTGTCAATGTCCAGGACCTTCCGAGCCCTCTTGTGAACACCATAGCCCGTCAGGTTCTTGCCACAATCTGGGCAGGACACCCTCACCTTCCACAGGTGGTAGGGCATCCACACCATCAATCGATGGGTGAAGAACCGGTCTGGAGTTGGTGTCTGGTGGTAAATGAGGGCTGGGACAGGGGGCTCATACCACAGCTTCAAATCTGGCCGCAGCTTGCCAGAGTGAAATAAGGTGTTGGCAATCCACCTCTGGTCCTGCACAGGGATGGTCTTGCTCATTTCCCCTGGCAACCAGAATGAAGCTGAGGCCCCAGCCGGGGCTGGCATGACTCCTCCAGGCTCCTCCTGTTTGGAAGACAATTTGTTTATTGTATAAATAAAGGCTTCTGTAATATACACCACAGCCTGTCCAATAGTGTTTTTTAATTGCTTTGTTGCAATTCCCACAAGCAATTGGTACATTTTCAAAACTCTTAGTACTAATAATACAACAGATAATCAAAAGTGCACTTTTTTTTCTAAGCATTTCAGCATATTTCCATTTGTGGAAATAAAGACATTCTTTAAATTACTACATTATTAGCTTAATAACTATGTGATTTGTATATGTACATCTCTGTTAACAGGTCACTCTAAATTGTATCCTAGACGCATGCATTTTCTGTAAAGCTCCTTTGAAACTATATACATTGTAAATACATAATACATTATAAATAAAATGTATAATTAATAAATAAATAATAATAAAAAATATATATACATATACAAATAAATGTGAATTGAATTGAATACTATAAAACTGAATACTTCTCATTTAGGTTAACTAGAATGAAAGCATGAGATCAGGTTTTGAAAGAATGACTAGCTGTATTACATGTGTGATCAGCTTGGAGTTTTGTAAAGAGTTTTGAAAATGTATGCCTTACTTGTGAAACAGTACCAAAGTGAATTTAAAAAAAAAAGTAAGTTGCTGCTATACTCACAGAGGATGGAGCAGGACTGGGGCTCCTCACAGAGGATGGAGCAGGACTGGGGCTCCTCACAGAGGATGGAGAAGGGGTGGTGGTCCTCACAGAGGCCATAGATGGGGCCCTCACAAACGATGGAGAAGGGGTGGTGGTCCTGACGGAGGATGGAGGAGGAGACGGGCTGGGAGGAGAAGGGCTGGGGGTCCTTGAAGAGGATGGAGCAGGACTGGGGCTCCTCACAGAGGATGGTGAAGGGGTGGTGGTCCTCACAGAGGCCATAGATGGGGCCCTCATAAAGGATGGAGAAGGAGTGGTGGTCCTCACGGAGGATGGAGGAGGAGAGGGGCTGGGAGAAGGGCTGGGGGTCCTTGAAGAGGGTGGAGGAGAGGGGCTGGGGGTCCTCCGACCCACTAAATTTGGCTTAAGTGACGACATCTGGGACCCACCAAACCGTGACTTAGTGAACTAAAAAGAGAAACAAAGTTAATTGTATGACAACCACACTATACATTTTCAACACAAACATTTTTATTCAAATCGAATGTTTACTTATGTGTGGTGGGTAGGTTTAGGGGTAAGGGTCTGTTTGGTGATAGAAAATATAAATTAACCTGACATAAAGGCAATGGAAGTCTATGCAATGTCCTCACTAATATAGTCAAACAAAAATGTGTGTGTGTGTGCGTGCGTGCAAGCGTGCGTGCGTGTAAAAATGTGAATGGCCTGACTGATCAGTCTGCAGGAGTATGCTAAAATTATTTTGATGTTGGTGGGCCGTAGATCATATCAAACAAATACAAAATGAATCTAAGTAAACATTAATTACAGATTTAATATTCACCATTGACAAACTTGGAGGGGGCCTCAGGAATGTCCGTGGGGCAGGAGCCGTGTTTGAAGCCTCAGACTGGGGAGCAGCTGTGCCAGGAGCCTCAGACTGGGGAGCAGCTGTGCCAGGAGCCTCAGACTGGGGAGGTGCAGCAGAAGACTGAGTGGCAGCGGCAGGCTGCGTAAACAACACCAGAAGGGCATAAGATGTAGTGAAACAGCATAACAGTATTTTAACATATATGTAATGCAACATTAAATGTCATTTTCAAATGCATCACCTTAGTGGTGTGGAATCCACAGTTGCAGGCCATGGATCCTCCAAAGAGGGTGGTCTGTCCGTGGACCTGCATGGGGCATTTCTCAATCTGAAAAGACAAGAAGCATTATTTACTGATATTTTCTGCACCATTCATTTTCAGGTGACCTGCATACTACATACTATGTAATGAGATACAGATAACTTTGCTTTACCTTCTGATAGAGGTCATACCACTTCCGCTGCCTTGGGGCTGGTCTATTTCCTCCTCCAGAAGGCCAAACCCCAGAGCTGGCAAAAGCCCTCAACCTCATCATCCACTCGCCATCTCCCATGGCCTTGTGGCTCTTTGGCTTTGTGCTCATCTAAACATAACAGGGAAATAAAAGTAAACAAATGCATTTTTGCAAGTACTGGACTACACTGATTTTTCCCCCCACTAAATTATAATGATACAACTATATAAAAAAAGAATTCAAACAAAACTTCAAGCTAACTAAATGATGGCACCCCTTCCGGAAAATGATTTTACAACAAATAAAACATGGTTCATATAGTTTAACACAAACGAACCATGGTTTTGCTACACTAACCATAGTCTAACCATAATATTCATAGTAAAAACTGTGGTTATATAAATGGTAATCAGCTAAATAAACATACTATAGTAAAACCATGGTTAATTTTCTTAAGGGATGACTATATCTACTACTTATAACATTGTTTTATTTATTCAAACCAAACTTCAAGCTGACTAAATGGTGTTTATTATTTAAGATTATAGGCAACTGGTGATAAAGTGACCACAGTTTATAAACAGAAACACTTAAACTATAGTAAAACCATGGTTATTATAAGTGATGACTTTATCTACAACTATAAGAGGTTTTATTTATTCAAACCAATCTTCAAATGGGGTTTAATATTTAAGATTATAGGCAACTGGTGATAATGTGACCACAGTTTATGAACAGAAACACTTATACTATAGTAAAAGCATGGTTATTATAAGTGATGACTTTATCTACAACTATAAGAGGTTTTATTTATTCAAACCGAACTTCAAGCTGGCTAAATGGTGTTTAATATGCTAGATTAGAGGCAACTCGTGATGACGTGGCCATAGTTTATAAACAGAAACACTTATTTTACTATAGTAAAACCATGGTTAATATAAGTGATGACGTTATCTACAACTATAAGCTTTTTTTTCATTCAAACCGAACTTAAAGCTGACTAAATGGTGTTTAATATGTAAGATTATAGGCAACTCGTGATCACGTGATCACCGTTTATGAAGACAATCACTTTTACTATAGTAAAACCACGTAAACATCGCGACAGACAGATCTAGCATACAGAACACCGATTCCTAATTACATCTCACAAAATAAAGTCATTTAACATGAATTTAATGATGGTTTTTTATTCATAATTCTCCTCAGAACGTTAGGTTAGTAACTTAGTGATTGCTAAAAGAAAACACTCGACAAAACGACTTTGTGTGAGGGATGAAAATGTAACTAATACATGGACAATTGATAATATAGTCAACAGAAGAAGAAAAACAAACATTTAAAACTTACTTTGCTCGGTAATAACGGAGTTATAGAGGTTTCTGAAGAGCGCGTTTCGTCATCCAATCTCACAATGGATGTAAGCGCGGTGAGTGGCTGTGTCCATTCTCATGCCGCGACGCGATTGGCTCTCGTCCAATCTCACAATGGACAGCGAGCGATGCGATTGGCGCTCGTCCAATCTCACATTGGAAAGCGAGCGACGCGATTGGACGAGGATAGAGCGGCAGAGACAGACGATCCTGATCCAGGTAGCGCCACAGAGACCTAGTTTGCACCCTGAAAACCGAGACCGCGCTGGAGAGCTAATGCGAAAAGTAGCGGGATCGATGCCCGCATTCTCCACGCGGTGTACTGCCCTTTTACGCTCACTTCAAAGGGGCACTCTCACAGCCGCTGTGAGCTGCTTCGGGCTGGTCGCGGTTTTTATCCGTGCCTAAATTGCGCCCGTCATCCGGAGCCTCACATTTCGCACAGGCTTGGCATAGCGTCTTGCGGGTAAAGTCAGGGTTAAGCCTAGAGGCAGGCGCAGAGTGTACTTTGTTTGTTTAAGCCATATCTGTTGTTGGGGGATACAATCTCACCCAGTAGAGCAGGCCAGTAATATGCACAATCACAACCCGGAGCTAAAGTTCCGTTTCGGGTCTGTCAAACTGGAACTTAACCTACAAAAAACGCTAGTACATCTGGGCGTATGCCAAATCGATTGACCTGATGCCTGATAGCTTACAAGTTACTGGTACCCTCCTTATGAGAGCAAAATCCACATTCGATCAAAGTCGGAAGCTATTGCAGATGCTCGATGGTGTTTTAAAAAGAGTTTTGAGCAGGACCTCTCTGGAACAAAGGCCTCCACCACCCGGAACAAAACATGAACATTCCATGCACGCGCCACAGCAAACTTGAGCTGATGGAAACTCTCACATAACACCCGCTGTCTTCTTTGCACACGAGGCAACTGAGCAAGCTGCATACGCAAAAAGGGGCCAAGAAACGTTGTGTCATGCTTCGGTGTGCTAAATTCTGCAGCCACGTTTGCGGTTACATAGCAGCACGCCACCTAAAAGCTCCCTTCGTCCCTGGGTGGACTCGAACCACCAACCTTTCGGTTAACAGCCGAACGCGCTGACCGATTGCGCCACAGAGACCTGCACCAAACCAGTCCCTGGGTTAAGTTATAAAAAAGCAGACTTGGACTTTTCCGGCAATGAAAGACTCGCTTTCCACGACGCGCTAGTTTGCACCCTGAAAACCGAGACCCCGCTGGAGAGCTAATGCGAGAGGTAGCGGGATCGATGCCCGCATTCTCCACGCGGTGTACCGCCCTTTTACGCTCACTTCAAATGGGCATTCCCTAGATGAGCTTTTGAGGATCAGCGCTGTCGAAAAGTTTTTTTCGGACGAGGTTTTTTTCCAGGCCTTCCGCGAAACAAGCTAAAAAGGTTCCACCGAGATTTGAACTCGGATCGCTGGATCCACACGCTGGTCCCTGGCCGTCTGAGAGAAAGATAGCGATGAGGCTAGGTGGAATCAGGTTAACAGGAGGTGGCGTTGAGGTGTTTTGTCATTCAGCCCAGAAGCGCGACAGCAAAGAGCAAGTGAAGCCTTTTCTTTTTTAGCGTTTGGTCTTTTTCGGATGAGATTGCTCTGCCGAAACCCGGGATCGAACCAGGGACCTTTAGATCTTCAGTCTAACGCTCTCCCAACTGAGCTATTTCGGCCAGGTCTACTGGCAAACGGTTTGTCCATCAGGGATTTCTTGGAGACCGCCCGTCACTATCGAGGTGAGCAGAGCTGAGGGTCCCAGAGAGCAAAAGTGTGGCCCGTATGGGTATCGGACCCCAACCTTGGCGTTATTAGCACCACGCTCTAACCAACTGAGCTAACCTGCCCCTTTCTGACTGTTTTTATCCCCAATTTCCCAGGAATATCCTGGTTGCCCTGGTCAGGCTGAAGAGATTAAAAGCAAAGCCTAAGAAACGGGCTCGTCCGGGATTTGAACCCGGGACCTCTCGCACCCAAAGCGAGAATCATACCCCTAGACCAACGAGCCAACACACACACGTCCTTCCTGCTTCTGCCTGACCGCAAACATTTCCGTTTGCAAGGCTTAAAGCACAAAGGTTTTATTAAATGTACAACTAAACGGTAGCCAGTGCAAAGTTGCCGGCACAGAGGAGACATGCTGCACTTGCACACATGCTGTGCGCTGGACACCTTCTCTCCACATCGTCGAGGGGAATTAGCTCAAATGGTAGAGCGCTCGCTTAGCATGTGAGAGGTAGCGGGATCGATGCCCGCATTCTCCACGCGGTGTACCGCCCTTTTACGCTCACTTCAAAGGGGCACTCTCACAGCCGCTGTGAGCTGCTTCGGGCTGGTCGCGGTTTTTATCCGTGCCTAAATTGCGCCCGTCATCCGGAGCCTCACATTTCGCACAGGCTTGGCATAGCGTCTTGCGGGTAAAGTCAGGGTTAAGCCTAGAGGCAGGCGCAGAGTGTACTTTGTTTGTTTAAGCTATATCTGTTGTTGGGGGATACAATCTCACCCAGTAGAGCATGCCAGTAATATGCACAATCACAACCTCAAAGTTCCGTTTCGGGTCTGTCAAACTGGAACTTAACCTACAAAAAACGCTAGTACATCTGGGCGTATGCCAAATCGATTGACCTGATGCCTTGTAGGTTACAAGTCACTGGTACCCTCCTTATGAGAGCAAAATCCACATTCGATCAAAGTCGGAAGCTATTGCAGATGCTCGATGGTGTTTTAAAAAGAGTTTTGAGCAGGACCTCTCTGGAACAAAGGCCTCCACCACCCGGAACAAAACTTGAACATTCCATGCACGCGCCACAGCAAACTTGAGCTGATGTAAACTCTCACATAACACCCGCTGTCTTCTTTGCACACAAGGCAACTGAGCAAGCTGCATACGCAAAAAGGGGCCAGAAACGTTGTGTCATGCTTCGGTGTGCTAAATTCTGCAGCCACGTTTGCGGTTACATGGCAGCACGCCACCTAAAAGCTCCCTTCGTCCCTGGGTGGGCTCTCTCACAGCCGCTGTGAGCTGCTTCGGGCTGGTCGCGGTTTTTATCCGTGCCTAAATTGCGCCCGTCATCCGGAGCCTCACATTTCGCACAGGCTTGGCATAGCGTCTTGCGGGTAAAGTCAGGGTTAAGCCTAGAGGCAGGCGCAGAGTGTACTTTGTTTGTTTAAGCCATATCTGTTGTTGGGGGATACAATCTCACCCAGTAGAGCAGGCCAGTAATATGCACAATCACAACCCGGAGCTAAAGTTCCGTTTCGGGTCTGTCAAACTGGAACTTAACCTACAAAAAACGCTAGTACATCTGGGCGTATGCCAAATCGATTGACCTGATGCCTGGTAGGTTACAAGTTACTGGTACCCTCCTTATGAGAGCAAAATCCACATTCGATCAAAGTCGGAAGCTATTGCAGATGCTCGATGGTGTTTTAAAAAGAGTTTTGAGCAGGACCTCTCTGGAACAAAGGCCTCCACCACCCGGAACAAAACATGAACATTCCATGCACGCGCCACAGCAAACTTGAGCTGATGTAAACTCTCACATAACACCCGCTGTCTTCTTTGCACACGAGGCAACTGAGCAAGCTGCATACGCAAAAAGGGGCCAGAAACGTTGTGTCATGCTTCGGTGTGCTAAATTCTGCAGCCACGTTTGCGGTTACATGGCAGCACGCCACCTAAAAGCTCCCTTCGTCCCTGGGTGGGCTCGAACCACCAACCTTTCGGTTAACAGCCGAACGCGCTGACCGATTGCGCCACAGAGACCTGCGCCAAACCAGTCCCTGGGTTAAGTTATAAAAAAGCAGACTTGGACTTTTCCGGCAATGAAAGATTTGCTTTCCACGACGCGCTAGTTTGCACCCTGAAAACCGAGACCGCGCTGGAGAGCTAATGCGAGAAGTAGCGGGATCGATGCCCGCATTCTCCACGCGGTGTACTGCCCTTTTACGCTCACTTCAAAGGGGCACTCTCACAGCCGCTGTGAGCTGCTTCGGGCTGGTCGCGGTTTTTATCCGTGCCTAAATTGCGCCCGTCATCCGGAGCCTCACATTTCGCACAGGCTTGGCATAGCGTCTTGCGGGTAAAGTCAGGGTTAAGCCTAGAGGCAGGCGCAGAGTGTACTTTGTTTGTTTAAGCCATATCTGTTGTTGGGGGATACAATCTCACCCAGTAGAGCAGGCCAGTAATATGCACAATCACAACCCGGAGCTAAAGTTCCGTTTCGGGTCTGTCAAACTGGAACTTAACCTACAAAAAACGCTAGTACATCTGGGCGTATGCCAAATCGATTGACCTGATGCCTGATAGCTTACAAGTTACTGGTACCCTCCTTATGAGAGCAAAATCCACATTCGATCAAAGTCGGAAGCTATTGCAGATGCTCGATGGTGTTTTAAAAAGAGTTTTGAGCAGGACCTCTCTGGAACAAAGGCCTCCACCACCCGGAACAAAACATGAACATTCCATGCACGCGCCACAGCAAACTTGAGCTGATGTAAACTCTCACATAACACCCGCTGTCTTCTTTGCACACGAGGCAACTGAGCAAGCTGCATACGCAAAAAGGGGCCAAGAAACGTTGTGTCATGCTTCGGTGTGCTAAATTCTGCAGCCACGTTTGCGGTTACATAGCAGCACGCCACCTAAAAGCTCCCTTCGTCCCTGGGTGGACTCGAACCACCAACCTTTCGGTTAACAGCCGAACGCGCTGACCGATTGCGCCACAGAGACCTGCACCAAACCAGTCCCTGGGTTAAGTTATAAAAAAGCAGACTTGGACTTTTCCGGCAATGAAAGACTCGCTTTCCACGACGCGCTAGTTTGCACCCTGAAAACCGAGACCCCGCTGGAGAGCTAATGCGAGAGGTAGCGGGATCGATGCCCGCATTCTCCACGCGGTGTACCGCCCTTTTACGCTCACTTCAAATGGGCATTCCCTAGATGAGCTTTTGAGGATCAGCGCTGTCGAAAAGTTTTTTTCGGACGAGGTTTTTTTCCAGCCCTTCCGCGAAACAAGCTAAAAAGTAGGGGTGTGCAAAGCAGCCGGTATTTGTATCTGTATTTGTATTTGTTGAGGGGGGGAAAGTATTTGTATTTGTATTCGTATTCGAGTAAAATTCAAAATAGGCCTAAAAAAGGGGGGAGGGGGGGTTGACTAGCTTTCATAACGCACACACGCAAGGTCTCTCGCTCTCTTCCGTGCGCGCGCTACACGGTTTGGGGCACAGTATGTTCTGTCTCGCATGCGCGTAGATTCCGGGAGATTTAAACTAATTTCAGGGAGCCGCTATGAATAGAGATATGCGTGCCATATAACTCCCACAAGTGCATACAATTCGACACAACTACACAAGTATTTTTTAACCGAACGTTAACGTTACTCTGTCTAAATTACCGAGCTAACAGAGCTACGTAAACAGAGCGAACATGAGAGCACCTGCAGACTGCAGACGTCAATAATGCAGCGTAATGGAATAATCTCCCGATCAAACTCCGCTTCCCGAAAGTTATAAACTGCCTCTGGAACCCAGTTAAGGTACAAAAATCTATTCAACAAAAATAGTGATGCAGTTAAGTGTTTTTTTCGCTCAGCCGAGCCCTCTCTGTTGCGTGTGGAGCAGCCTGTGTCAGTCACCTCTTCCTGAACGTCACTCACTCACTCTAACTCACTCACTCCAACTCACTCATCCGTGCATGCACTGCGGTCTCGTGAGGAAACGCAGCTTTTTGATATAAAGTTTTTCTTGTTCCCGAATACAAATATTTTTTTTAAGTATTTGTTCGAAATAACTATTCGTAAAAAACACGTTATTTGTACCTTTCCGAATACCGTATTCGGGTTCGGCTCCACCCCTACTAAAAAGGTTCCACCGAGATTTGAACTCGGATCGCTGGATCCACACGCTGGTCCCTGGCCGTCTGAGAGAAAGATAGCGATGAGGCTAGGTGGAATCAGGTTAACAGGAGGTGGCGTTGAGGTGTTTTGTCATTCAGCCCAGAAGCGCGACAGCAAAGAGCAAGTGAAGCCTTTTCTTTTTTAGCGTTTGGTCTTTTTCAGACCAGATTGCTCTGCCGAAACCCGGGATCGAACCAGGGACCTTTAGATCTTCAGTCTAACACTCTCCCAACTGAGCTATTTCGGCCAGGTCTACTGGCAAACGGTTTGTCCATCAGGGATTTCTTGGAGACCGCCCGTCACTATCGAGGTGAGCAGAGCTGAGGGTCCCAGAGAGCAAAAGTGTGGCCCGTATGGGTATCGAACCCCAACCTTGGCGTTATTAGCACCACGCTCTAACCAACTGAGCTAACCTGCCCCTTTCTGACTGTTTTTATCCCCAATTTCCCAGGAATATCCTGGTTGCCCTGGTCAGGCTGAAGAGATTAAAAGCAAAGCCTAAGAAACGGGCTCGTCCGGGATTTGAACCCGGGACCTCTCGCACCCAAAGCGAGAATCATACCCCTAGACCAACGAGCCAACACACACACGTCCTTCGTGCTTCTGCCTGACCGCAAACATTTCCGTTTGCAAGGCTTAAAGCACAAAGGTTTCATTAAATGTACAACTAAACGGTAGCCAGTGCAAAGTTGCCGGCACAGAGGAGACATGCTGCACTTGCACACATGCTGTGCGCTGGACACCTTCTCTCCACATCGTCGAGGGGAATTAGCTCAAATGGTAGAGCGCTCGCTTAGCATGTGAGAGGTAGCGGGATCGATGCCCGCATTCTCCACGCGGTGTACCGCCCTTTTACGCTCACTTCAAAGGGGCACTCTCACAGCCGCTGTGAGCTGCTTCGGGCTGGTCGCGGTTTTTATCCGTGCCTAAATTGCGCCCTTCATCCGGAGCCTCACATTTCGCACAGGCTTGGCATAGCGTCTTGCGGGTAAAGTCAGGGTTAAGCCTAGAGGCAGGCGCAGAGTGTACTTTGTTTGTTTAAGCTATATCTGTTGTTGGGGGATACAATCTCACCCAGTAGAGCATGCCAGTAATATGCACAATCACAACCTCAAAGTTCCGTTTCGGGTCTGTCAAACTGGAACTTAACCTACAAAAAACGCTAGTACATCTGGGCGTATGCCAAATCGATTGACCTGATGCCTTGTAGGTTACAAGTCACTGGTACCCTCCTTATGAGAGCAAAATCCACATTCGATCAAAGTCGGAAGCTATTGCAGATGCTCGATGGTGTTTTAAAAAGAGTTTTGAGCAGGACCTCTCTGGAACAAAGGCCTCCACCACCCGGAACAAAACTTGAACATTCCATGCACGCGCCACAGCAAACTTGAGCTGATGTAAACTCTCACATAACACCCGCTGTCTTCTTTGCACACGAGGCAACTGAGCAAGCTGCATACGCAAAAAGGGGCCAGAAACGTTGTGTCATGCTTCGGTGTGCTAAATTCTGCAGCCACGTTTGCGGTTACATGGCAGCACGCCACCTAAAAGCTCCCTTCGTCCCTGGGTGGGCTCTCTCACAGCCGCTGTGAGCTGCTTCGGGCTGGTCGCGGTTTTTATCCGTGCCTAAATTGCGCCCGTCATCCGGAGCCTCACATTTCGCACAGGCTTGGCATAGCGTCTTGCGGGTAAAGTCAGGGTTAAGCCTAGAGGCAGGCGCAGAGTGTACTTTGTTTGTTTAAGCCATATCTGTTGTTGGGGGATACAATCTCACCCAGTAGAGCAGGCCAGTAATATGCACAATCACAACCCGGAGCTAAAGTTCCGTTTCGGGTCTGTCAAACTGGAACTTAACCTACAAAAAACGCTAGTACATCTGGGCGTATGCCAAATCGATTGACCTGATGCCTGGTAGGTTACAAGTTACTGGTACCCTCCTTATGAGAGCAAAATCCACATTCGATCAAAGTCGGAAGCTATTGCAGATGCTCGATGGTGTTTTAAAAAGAGTTTTGAGCAGGACCTCTCTGGAACAAAGGCCTCCACCACCCGGAACAAAACATGAACATTCCATGCACGCGCCACAGCAAACTTGAGCTGATGTAAACTCTCACATAACACCCGCTGTCTTCTTTGCACACGAGGTAACTGAGCAAGCTGCATACGCAAAAAGGGGCCAAGAAACGTTGTGTCATGCTTCGGTGTGCTAAATTCTGCAGCCACGTTTGCGGTTACATGGCAGCACGCCACCTAAAAGGTCCCTTCGTCCCTGGGTGGGCTCGAACCACCAACCTTTCGGTTAACAGCCGAACGCGCTGACCGATTGCGCCACAGAGACCTGCGCCAAGCCAGTCCCTGGGTTAAGTTATAAAAAAGCAGACTTGGACTTTTCCGGCAATGAAAGACTCGCTTTCCACGACGCGCTAGTTTGCACCCTGAAAACCGAGACCCCGCTGGAGAGCTAATGCGAGAGGTAGCGGGAGCGGGGGCACTCTCACTGCCGCTGTGAGCTGCTTCGGGCTGGTCGCGGTTTTTATCCGTGCCTAAATTGCGCCCGTCATCCGGAGCCTCACATTTCGCACAGGCTTGGCATAGCGTCTTGCGGGTAAAGTCAGGGTTAAGCCTAGAGGCAGGCGCAGAGTGTACTTTGTTTTTTAAGCCATATCTGTTGTTGGGGGATACAATCTCACCCAGTAGAGCAGGCCAGTAATATGCACAATCACAACCCGGAGCTAAAGTTCCGTTTCGGGTCTGTCAAACTGGAACTTAACCTACAAAAAACGCTAGTACATCTGGGCGTATGCCAAATCGATTGACCTGATGCCTGATAGGTTACAAGTTACTGGTACCCTCCTTATGAGAGCAAAATCCACATTCGATCAAAGTCGGAAGCTATTGCAGATGCTCGATGGTGTTTTAAAAAGAGTTTTGAGCAGGACCTCTCTGGAACAAAGGCCTCCACCACCCGGAACAAAACATGAACATTCCATGCACGCGCCACAGCAAACTTGAGCTGATGTAAGCTCTCACATAACACCCGCTGTCTTCTTTGCACACGAGGCAACTGAGCAAGCTGCATACGCTAAAAGGGGCCAAGAAACGTCGTGTCATGCTTCGGTGTGGTAAATTCTGCAGCCGCGTTTGCGGTTACATGGCAGCACGTCACCTAAAAGCTCCCTTTGTCCCTGGGTGGGCTCGAACCACCAACCTCTCGGTTAACAGCCGAACGCGCTGACCGATTGCCCATATTTCGATTTTTAAGCCCATATTTCCCCGATCCCGACTGGCTTTTAGAGTGCCAGTTTCACCGCCACATCAGCAGTTGCGCATCAGCTCTGTTTTTTTCCAGCCTTTCCGCGAAACAAGCTAAAAAGGTTCCACCGAGATTTGAACTCGGATCGCTGGATCCACACGCTGGTCCCTGGTCGTCTGAGAGATAGATAGCGATGAGGCTAGGTGGAATCAGGTTAACAGGAGGTGGCGTTGAGGTGTTTTGTCATTCAGCCCAGAAGCGCGACAGCAAAGAGCAAGTGAAGCCTTTTCTTTTTTGGCGTTTGGTCACTGGAGACCCTCGACCAAAAACACAGGGACCAGATTGCTCTGCCGAAACCCGGGATCGAAAAAGGGACCTTTAGATTTTATTTCGGCCAGGTCTACTGGCAAACGGTTTGTCCATGAGGGATTTCTTGGAGACCGCCCGTCACTATCGAGGTGAGCAGAGCTGAGGGTCCCAGAGACCAAAAGTGTGGCCCGTATGGGGATCGAACCCACGACCTTGGCGTTATTAGCACCACGCTCTAACCAACTGAGCTAACCGGCCCCTTTCTGACTGTTTTTATCCCCAATTTCCCAGGAATATCCTGGTTGCCCTGGTCAGGCTGAAGAGATTAAAAGTAAAGCGTAAGAAACGGGCTCGTCCGGGATTTGAACCCGGGACCTCTCGCACCCAAAGCCGGCACAGAGGAAATACGGTCTCTTTGCTTTGTGGCCATTGGAAACCGCTCTGCAGCACTTGCACACATGCTTGCAGAATCATACCCCTAGACCAACGAGCCAACACACATGTCCTTCCTGCTGCTGCCTGGCCGCAAACATTTCCGTTTGCAAGGCTTAAAGCACAAAGGTTTAATTAAATGTACAACTAAACGGTAGCCAGTGCAAAGTTGCCGGCACAGAGGAAATACGGTCTCTTTGCTTTGTGGCCATTGGAAACCGCTCTGCAGCACTTGCACACATGCTGTGTGATGGACACCTTCTCTCCACATCGTCGAGGGGAATTAGCTCAAATGGTAGAGCGCTCGCTTAGCATGTGAGAGGTAGCGGGATCGATGCCCGCATTCTCCACGCGGTGTACCGCCCTTTTACGCTCACTTCAAAGGGGCACTCTCACAGCCGCTTCGGGCTGGTCGCGGTTTTTATCCGTGCCTAAATTGCGCCCGTCATCCGGAGCCTCACATTTCGCACAGGCTTGGCATAGCGTCTTGCGGGTAAAGTCAGGGTTAAGCCTAGAGGCAGGCGCAGAGTGTACTTTGTTTTTTTAAGCCATATCTGTTGTTGGGGGATACAATCTCACCCAGTAGAGCAGGCCAGTAATATGCACAATCACAACCCGGAGCTAAAGTTCCGTTTCGGGTCTGTCAAACTGGAACTTAACCTACAAAAAACGCTAGTACATCTGGGCGTATGCCAAATCGATTGACCTGATGCCTGATAGGTTACAAGTTACTGGTACCCTCCTTATGAGAGCAAAATCCACATTCGATCAAAGTCGGAAGCTATTGCAGATGCTCGATGGTGTTTTAAAAAGAGTTTTGAGCAGGACCTCTCTGGAACAAAGGCCTCCACCACCCGGAACAAAACATGAACATTCCATGCACGTTTGTCCATCAGGGATTTCTTGGAGGGTCCCAGAGACCAAAAGTGTGGCCCGTATGGGGATCGAACCCACGACCTTGGCGTTATTAGCACCACGCTCTAACCAACTGAGCTAACCGGCCCCTTTCTGACTGTTTTTATCCCCAATTTCCCAGGAATATCCTGGTTGCCCTGGTCAGGCTGAAGAGATTAAAAGTAAAGCGTAAGAAACGGGCTCGTCCGGGATTTGAACCCGGGACCTCTCGCACCCAAAGCGAGAATCATACCCCTAGACCAACGAGCCAACACACACATGTCCTTCCTGCTGCTGCCTGGCCGCAAACATTTCCGTTTGCAAGGCTTAAAGCACAAAGGTTTAATTAAATGTACAACTAAACGGTAGCCAGTGCAAAGTTGCCGGCACAGAGGAAATACGGTCTCTTTGCTTTGTGGCCATTGGAAACCGCTCTGCAGCACTTGCACACATGCTGTGCGATGGACACCTTCTCTCCACATCGTCGAGGGGAATTAGCTCAAATGGTAGAGCGCTCGCTTAGCATGTGAGAGGTAGCGGGATCGATGCCCGCATTCTCCACACGGTGTACCGCCCTTTTACGCTCACTTCAAAGGGGCACTCTCACAGCCGCTTCGGGCTGGTCGCGGTTTTTATCCGTGCCTAAATTGCGCCCGTCATCCGGAGCCTCACATTTCGCACAGGCTTGGCATAGCGTCTTGCGGGTAAAGTCAGGGTTAAGCCTAGAGGCAGGCGCAGAGTGTACTTTGTTTTTTAAGCCATATCTGTTGTTGGGGGATACAATCTCACCCAGTAGAGCAGGCCAGTAATATGTACAATCACAACCCGGAGCTAAAGTTCCGTTTCGGGTCTGTCAAACTGGAACTTAACCTACAAAAAACGCTAGTACATCTGGGCGTATGCCAAATCGATTGACCTGATGCCTGATAGGTTACAAGTTACTGGTACCCTCCTTATGAGAGCAAAATCCACATTCGATCAAAGTCGGAAGCTATTGCAGATGCTCGATGGTGTTTTAAAAAGAGTTTTGAGCAGGACCTCTCTGGAACAAAGGCCTCCACCACCCGGAACAAAACATGAACATTCCATGCACGCGCCACAGCAAACTTGAGCTGATGTAAGCTCTCACATAACACCCGCTGTCTTCTTTGCACACGAGGCAACTGAGCAAGCTGCATACGCTAAAAGGGGCCAAGAAACGTCGTGTCATGCTTCGGTGTGGTAAATTCTGCAGCCGCGTTTGCGGTTACATGGCAGCACGTCACCTAAAAGCTCCCTTTGTCCCTGGGTGGGCTCGAACCACCAACCTTTCGGTTAACAGCCGAACGCGCTGACCGATTGCCCATATTTCGATTTTTAAGCCCATATTTCCCCGATCCCGACTGGCTTTTAGAGTGCCAGTTTCACCGCCACATCAGCAGTTGCGCATCAGCTCTGTTTTTTTCCAGCCTTTCCGCAAAACAAGCTAAAAAGGTTCCACCGAGATTTGAACTCGGATCGCTGGATCCACACGCTGGTCCCTGGTCGTCTGAGAGATAGATAGCGATGAGGCTAGGTGGAATCAGGTTAACAGGAGGTGGCGTTGAGGTGTTTTGTCATTCAGCCCAGAAGCGCGACAGCAAAGAGCAAGTGAAGCCTTTTCTTTTTTGGCGTTTGGTCACTGGAGACCCTCGACCAAAAACACAGGGACCAGATTGCTCTGCCGAAACCCGGGATCGAAAAAGGGACCTTTAGATTTTATTTCGGCCAGGTCTACTGGCAAACGGTTTGTCCATGAGGGATTTCTTGGAGACCGCCCGTCACTATCGAGGTGAGCAGAGCTGAGGGTCCCAGAGACCAAAAGTGTGGCCCGTATGGGGATCGAACCCACGACCTTGGCGTTATTAGCACCACGCTCTAACCAACTGAGCTAACCGGCCCCTTTCTGACTGTTTTTATCCCCAATTTCCCAGGAATATCCTGGTTGCCCTGGTCAGGCTGAAGAGATTAAAAGTAAAGCGTAAGAAACGGGCTCGTCCGGGATTTGAACCCGGGACCTCTCGCACCCAAAGCCGGCACAGAGGAAATACGGTCTCTTTGCTTTGTGGCCATTGGAAACTGCTCTGCAGCACTTGCACACATGCTTGCAGAATCATACCCCTAGACCAACGAGCCAACACACATGTCCTTCCTGCTGCTGCCTGGCCGCAAACATTTCCGTTTGCAAGGCTTAAAGCACAAAGGTTTAATTAAATGTACAACTAAACGGTAGCCAGTGCAAAGTTGCCGGCACAGAGGAAATACGGTCTCTTTGCTTTGTGGCCATTGGAAACCGCTCTGCAGCACTTGCACACATGCTGTGTGATGGACACCTTCTCTCCACATCGTCGAGGGGAATTAGCTCAAATGGTAGAGCGCTCGCTTAGCATGTGAGAGGTAGCGGGATCGATGCCCGCATTCTCCACGCGGTGTACCGCCCTTTTACGCTCACTTCAAAGGGGCACTCTCACAGCCGCTTCGGGCTGGTCGCGGTTTTTATCCGTGCCTAAATTGCGCCCGTCATCCGGAGCCTCACATTTCGCACAGGCTTGGCATAGCCTTGCCAAGCTTGGCATACACTCTGCGCCACAATCTCACCCAGTAGAGCAGGCCAGTAATATGCACAATCACAACCCGGAGCTAAAGTTCCGTTTCGGGTCTGTCAAACTGGAACTTAACCTACAAAAAACGCTAGTACATCTGGGCGTATGCCAAATCGATTGACCTGATGCCTGATAGGTTACAAGTTACTGGTACCCTCCTTATGAGAGCAAAATCCACATTCGATCAAAGTCGGAAGCTATTGCAGATGCTCGATGGTGTTTTAAAAAGAGTTTTGAGCAGGACCTCTCTGGAACAAAGGCCTCCACCACCCGGAACAAAACATGAACATTCCATGCACGTTTGTCCATCAGGGATTTCTTGGAGGGTCCCAGAGACCAAAAGTGTGGCCCGTATGGGGATCGAACCCACGACCTTGGCGTTATTAGCACCACGCTCTAACCAACTGAGCTAACCGGCCCCTTTCTGACTGTTTTTATCCCCAATTTCCCAGGAATATCCTGGTTGCCCTGGTCAGGCTGAAGAGATTAAAAGTAAAGCGTAAGAAACGGGCTCGTCCGGGATTTGAACCCGGGACCTCTCGCACCCAAAGCGAGAATCATACCCCTAGACCAACGAGCCAACACACACATGTCCTTCCTGCTGCTGCCTGGCCGCAAACATTTCCGTTTGCAAGGCTTAAAGCACAAAGGTTTAATTAAATGTACAACTAAACGGTAGCCAGTGCAAAGTTGCCGGCACAGAGGAGATACGGTCTCTTTGCTTTGTGGCCATTGGAAACCGCTCTGCAGCACTTGCACACATGCTGTGCGATGGACACCTTCTCTCCACATCGTCGAGGGGAATTAGCTCAAATGGTAGAGCGCTCGCTTAGCATGTGAGAGGTAGCGGGATCGATGCCCGCATTCTCCACACGGTGTACCGCCCTTTTACGCTCACTTCAAAGGGGCACTCTCACAGCCGCTTCGGGCTGGTCGCGGTTTTTATCCGTGCCTAAATTGCGCCCGTCATCCGGAGCCTCACATTTCGCACAGGCTTGGCATAGCGTCTTGCGGGTAAAGTCAGGGTTAAGCCTAGAGGCAGGCGCAGAGTGTACTTTGTTTTTTAAGCCATATCTGTTGTTGGGGGATACAATCTCACCCAGTAGAGCAGGCCAGTAATATGTACAATCACAACCCGGAGCTAAAGTTCCGTTTCGGGTCTGTCAAACTGGAACTTAACCTACAAAAAACGCTAGTACATCTGGGCGTATGCCAAATCGATTGACCTGATGCCTGATAGGTTACAAGTTACTGGTACCCTCCTTATGAGAGCAAAATCCACATTCGATCAAAGTCGGAAGCTATTGCAGATGCTCGATGGTGTTTTAAAAAGAGTTTTGAGCAGGACCTCTCTGGAACAAAGGCCTCCACCACCCGGAACAAAACATGAACATTCCATGCACGCGCCACAGCAAACTTGAGCTGATGTAAGCTCTCACATAACACCCGCTGTCTTCTTTGCACACGAGGCAACTGAGCAAGCTGCATACGCTAAAAGGGGCCAAGAAACCTCGTGTCATGCTTCGGTGTGGTAAATTCTGCAGCCGCGTTTGCGGTTACATGGCAGCACGTCACCTAAAAGCTCCCTTCGTCCCTGGGTGGGCTCGAACCACCAACCTTTCGGTTAACAGCCGAACGCGCTGACCGATTGCGCCACAGAGACCTGCGCCAAACCAGTCCCTGGGTTAAGTTATAAAAAAGCAGACTTGGACTTTTCCGGCAATGAAAGACTCGCTTTCCACGACGCGCTAGTTTGCACGCTGAAAACCGAGACCCCGCTGGAGAGCTAATGCGAGAGGTAGCGGGATCGATGCCCGCATTCTCCACGCGGTGTACGTGGGTTGATTTTTCCCACCTAACAGCAGAGGTGTTTAGTCATTCAGCCCAGAAGCGCGACAGCAAAGAGCAAGTGAAGCCTTTTATTTTTAAGCCCATATTTCCCCGATCCCGACTGGCTTTTAGAGTGCCAGTTTCACCGCCACATCAGCAGTTGCGCATCAGCTCTGTTTTTTTCCAGCCTTTCCGTGAAACAAGCTAAAAAGGTTCCACCGAGATTTGAACTCGGATCGCTCACTTTTACGCTCACTTCAAAGGGGCACTCTCACAGCCGCTTCGGGCTGGTCGCGGTTTTTATCCGTGCCTAAATTGTGCCCGTCATCCGGAGCCTCACATTTCGCACAGGCTTGGCATAGCGTCTTGCGGGTAAAGTCAGGGTTAAGCCTAGAGGCAGGCGCAGAGTGTACTTTGTTTTTTTAAGCCATATCTGTTGTTGGGGGATACAATCTCACCCAGTAGAGCAGGCCAGTAATATGCACAATCACAACCCGGAGCTAAAGTTCCGTTTCGGGTCTGTCAAACTGGAACTTAACCTACAAAAAACGCTAGTACATCTGGGCGTATGCCAAATCGATTGACCTGATGCCTGATAGGTTACAAGTTACTGGTACCCTCCTTATGAGAGCAAAATCCACATTCGATCAAAGTCGGAAGCTATTGCAGATGCTCGATGGTGTTTTAAAAAGAGTTTTGAGCAGGACCTCTCTGGAACAAAGGCCTCCACCACCCGGAACAAAACATGAACATTCCATGCACGTTTGTCCATCAGGGATTTCTTGGAGGGTCCCAGAGACCAAAAGTGTGGCCCGTATGGGGATCGAACCCACGACCTTGGCGTTATTAGCACCACGCTCTAACCAACTGAGCTAAACGGCCCCTTTCTGACTGTTTTTATCCCCAATTTCCCAGGAATATCCTGGTTGCCCTGGTCAGGCTGAAGAGATTAAAAGTAAAGCGTAAGAAACGGGCTCGTCCGGGATTTGAACCCGGGACCTCTCGCACCCAAAGCGAGAATCATACCCCTAGACCAACGAGCCAACACACACATGTCCTTCCTGCTGCTGCCTGGCCGCAAACATTTCCGTTTGCAAGGCTTAAAGCACAAAGGTTTAATTAAATGTACAACTAAACGGTAGCCAGTGCAAAGTTGCCGGCACAGAGGAAATACGGTCTCTTTGCTTTGTGGCCATTGGAAACCGCTCTGCAGCACTTGCACACATGCTGTGCGATGGACACCTTCTCTCCACATCGTCGAGGGGAATTAGCTCAAATGGAAGAGCGCTCGCTTAGCATGTGAGAGGTAGCGGGATCGATGCCCGCATTCTCCACACGGTGTACCGCCCTTTTACGCTCACTTCAAAGGGGCACTCTCACAGCCGCTTCGGGCTGGTCGCGGTTTTTATCCGTGCCTAAATTGCGCCCGTCATCCGGAGCCTCACATTTCGCACAGGCTTGGCATAGCGTCTTGCGGGTAAAGTCAGGGTTAAGCCTAGAGGCAGGCGCAGAGTGTACTTTGTTTTTTAAGCCATATCTGTTGTTGGGGGATACAATCTCACCCAGTAGAGCAGGCCAGTAATATGCACAATCACAACCCGGAGCTAAAGTTCCGTTTCGGGTCTGTCAAACTGGAACTTAACCTACAAAAAACGCTAGTACATCTGGGCGTATGCCAAATCGATTGACCTGATGCCTGATAGGTTACAAGTTACTGGTACCCTCCTTATGAGAGCAAAATCCACATTCGATCAAAGTCGGAAGCTATTGCAGATGCTCGATGGTGTTTTAAAAAGAGTTTTGAGCAGGACCTCTCTGGAACAAAGGCCTCCACCACCCGGAACAAAACATGAACATTCCATGCACGCGCCACAGCAAACTTGAGCTGATGTAAGCTCTCACATAACACCCGCTGTCTTCTTTGCACACGAGGCAACTGAGCAAGCTGCATACGCTAAAAGGGGCCAAGAAACGTCGTGTCATGCTTCGGTGTGGTAAATTCTGCAGCCGCGTTTGCGGTTACATGGCAGCACGTCACCTAAAAGCTCCCTTTGAACGCGCTGACCGATTGCGCCACAGAGACCTGCACCAAACCAGTTCCTGGGTTAAGTTATAAAAAAGCAGACTTGGACTTTTCCGGCAATGAAAGACTCGCTTTCCACGACGCGCTAGTTTGCACGCTGAAAACCGAGACCCCGCTGGAGAGCTAATGCGAGAGGTAGCGGGATCGATGCCCGCATTCTCCACGCGGTGTACGTGGGTTGATTTTTCCCACCTAACAGCAGAGGTGTTTAGTCATTCAGCCCAGAAGCGCGACAGCAAAGAGCAAGTGAAGCCTTTTATTTTTAAGCCCATATTTCCCCGATCCCGACTGGCTTTTAGAGTGCCAGTTTCACCGCCACATCAGCAGTTGCGCATCAGCTCTGTTTTTTTCCAGCCTTTCCGCGAAACAAGCTAAAAAGGTTCCACCGAGATTTGAACTCGGATCGCTGGATCCACACGCTGGTCCCAGGTCGTCTGAGAGATAGATAGCGATGAGGCTAGGTGGAATCAGGTTAACAGGAGGTGGCGTTGAGGTGTTTTGTCATTCAGCCCAGAAGCGCGACAGCAAAGAGCAAGTGAAGCCTTTTCTTTTTTGGCGTTTGGTCACTGGAGACCCTCGACCAAAAACACAGGGACCAGATTGCTCTGCCGAAACCCGGGATCGAACCAGGGACCTTTAGATCTTCAGTCTAACGCTCTCCCAACTGAGCTATTTCGGCCAGGTCTACTTGCAAACGGTTTGTCCATCAGGGATTTCTTGGAGACTGCCCGTCACTATCGAGGTGAGCAGAGCTGAGGGTCCCAGAGACCAAAAGTGTGGCCCGTATGGGGATCGAACCCACGACCTTGGCGTTATTAGCACCACGCTCTAACCAACTGAGCTAACCGGCCCCTTTCTGACTGTTTTTATCCCCAATTTCCCAGGAATATCCTGGTTGCCCTGGTCAGGCTGAAGAGATTAACAGTAAAGCGTAAGAAACGGGCTCGTCCGGGATTTGAACCCGGGACCTCTCGCACCCAAAGCCGGCACAGAGGAAAGACGGTCTCTTTGCTTTGTGGCCATTGGAAACCGCTCTGCAGCACTTGCACACATGCTTGCAGAATCATACCCCTAGACCAACGAGCCAACACACACATGTCCTTCCTGCTGCTGCCTGGCCGCAAACATTTCCGTTTGCAAGGCTTAAAGCACAAAGGTTTAATTAAATGTACAACTAAACGGTAGCCAGTGCAAAGTTGCCGGCACAGAGGAAATACGGTCTCTTTGCTTTGTGGCCATTGGAAACCGCTCTGCAGCACTTGCACACATGCTGTGCGATGGACACCTTCTCTCCACATCGTCGAGGGGAATTAGCTCAAATGGTAGAGCGCTTGCTTAGCATGTGAGAGGTAGCGGGATCGATGCCCGCATTCTCCACACGGTGTACCGCCCTTTTACGCTCACTTCAAAGGGGCACTCTCACAGCCGCTTCGGGCTGGTCGCGGTTTTTATCCGTGCCTAAATTGTGCCCGTCATCCGGAGCCTCACATTTCGCACAGGCTTGGCATAGCGTCTTGCGGGTAAAGTCAGGGTTAAGCCTAGAGGCAGGCGCAAAGTGTACTTTGTTTTTTAAGCCATATCTGTTGTTGGGGGATACAATCTCACCCAGTAGAGCAGGCCAGTAATATGCACAATCACAACCCGGAGCTAAAGTTCCGTTTCGGGTCTGTCAAACTGGAACTTAACCTACAAAAAACGCTAGTACATCTGGGCGTATGCCAAATCGATTGACCTGATGCCTGATAGGTTACAAGTTACTGGTACCCTCCTTATGAGAGCAAAATCCACATTCGATCAAAGTCGGAAGCTATTGCAGATGCTCGATGGTGTTTTAAAAAGAGTTTTGAGCAGGACCTCTCTGGAACAAAGGCCTCCACCACCCGGAACAAAACATGAACATTCCATGCACGTTTGTCCATCAGGGATTTCTTGGAGGGTCCCAGAGACCAAAAGTGTGGCCCGTATGGGGATCGAACCCACGACCTTGGCGTTATTAGCACCACGCTCTAACCAACTGAGCTAACCGGCCCCTTTCTGCCTGTTTTTATCCCCAATTTCCCAGGAATATCCTGGTTGCCCTGGTCAGGCTGAAGAGATTAAAAGTAAAGCGTAAGAAACGGGCTCGTCCGGGATTTGAACCCAGGACCTCTCGCACCCAAAGCGAGAATCATACCCCTAGACCAACGAGCCAACACACACATGTCCTTCCTGCTGCTGCCTGGCCGCAAACATTTCCGTTTGCAAGGCTTAAAGCACAAAGGTTTAATTAAATGTACAACTAAACGGTAGCCAGTGCAAAGTTGCCGGCACAGAGGAAATACGGTCTCTTTGCTTTGTGGCCATTGGAAACCGCTCTGCAGCACTTGCACACATGCTGTGCGATGGACACCTTCTCTCCACATCGTCGAGGGGAATTAGCTCAAATGGTAGAGCGCTCGCTTAGCATGTGAGAGGTAGCGGGATCGATGCCCGCATTCTCCACACGGTGTACCGCCCTTTTACGCTCACTTCAAAGGGGCACTCTCACAGCCGCTTCGGGCTGGTCGCGGTTTTTATCCGTGCCTAAATTGCGCCCGTCATCCGGAGCCTCACATTTCGCACAGGCTTGGCATAGCGTCTTGCGGGTAAAGTCAGGGTTAAGCCTAGAGGCAGGCGCAGAGTGTACTTTGTTTTTTTAAGCCATATCTGTTGTTGGGGGATACAATCTCACCCAGTAGAGCAGGCCAGTAATATGCACAATCACAACCCGGAGCTAAAGTTCCGTTTCGGGTCTGTCAAACTGGAACTTAACCTACAAAAAACGCTAGTACATCTGGGCGTATGCCAAATCGATTGACCTGATGCCTGATAGGTTACAAGTTACTGGTACCCTCCTTATGAGAGCAAAATCCACATTCGATCAAAGTCGAAAGCTATTGCAGATGCTCGATGGTGTTTTAAAAAGAGTTTTGAGCAGGACCTCTCTGGAACAAAGGCCTCCACCACCCGGAACAAAACATGAACATTCCATGCACGCACCACAGCAAACTTGAGCTGATGTAAGCTCTCACATAACACCCGCTGTCTTCTTTGCACACGAGGCAACTGAGCAAGCTGCATACGCTAAAAGGGGCCAAGAAACGTCGTGTCATGCTTCGGTGTGGTAAATTCTGCAGCCGCGTTTGCGGTTACATGGCAGCACGTCACCTAATAGCTCCCTTCGTCCCTGGGTGGGCTCGAACCACCAACCTTTCGGTTAACAGCCGAACGCGCTGACCGATTGCGCCACAGAGACCTGCGCCAAACCAGTCCCTGGGTTAAGTTATAAAAAAGCAGACTTGGACTTTTCCGGCAATGAAAGACTCGCTTTCCACGACGCGCTAGTTTGCACGCTGAAAACCGAGACCCCGCTGGAGAGCTAATGCAAGAGGTAGCGGGATCGATGCCCGCATTCTCCACGCGGTGTACGTGGGTTGATTTTTCCCACCTAACAGCAGAGGTGTTTAGTCATTCAGCCCAGAAGCGCGACAGCAAAGAGCAAGTGAAGCCTTTTCTTTTTAAGCCCATATTTCCCCGATCCCGACTGGCTTTTAGAGTGCCAGTTTCACCGCCACATCAGCAGTTGCGCATCAGCTCTGTTTTTTTCCAGCCTTTCCGTGAAACAAGCTAAAAAGGTTCCACCGAGATTTGAACTCGGATCGCTGGATCCACACGCTGGTCCCTGGTCGTCTGAGAGATAGATAGCGATGAGGCTAGGTGGAATGAGGTTAACAGGAGGTGGCGTTGAGGTGTTTTGTCATTCAGCCCAGAAGCGCGACAGCAAAGAGCAAGTGAAGCCTTTTCTTTTTTGGCGTTTGGTCACTGGAGACCCTCGACCAAAAACACAGGGACCAGATTGCTCTGCCGAAACCCGGGATCGAACCAGGGAGCTTTAGATCTTCAGTCTAACGCTCTCCCAACTGAGCTATTTCGGCCAGGTCTACTGGCAAACGGTTTGTCCATCAGGGATTTCTTGGAGACCGCCCGTCACTATCGAGGTGAGCAGAGCTGAGGGTCCCAGAGACCAAAAGTGTGGCCCGTATGGGGATCGAACCCACGACCTTGGCGTTATTAGCACCACGCTCTAACCAACTGAGCTAACCGGCCCCTTTCTGACTGTTTTTATCCCCAATTTATTAGGAATATCCTGGTTGCCCTGGTCAGGCTGAAGAGATTAAAAGTAAAGCGTAAGAAACGGGCTCGTCCGGGATTTGAACCCGGGACCTCTCGCACCCAAAGCCGGCACAGAGGAAATACGGTCTCTTTGCTTTGTGGCCATTGGAAACCGCTCTGCAGCACTTGCACACATGCTTGCAGAATCATACCCCTAGACCAACGAGCCAACACACACATGTCCTTCCTGCTGCTGCCTGGCCGCAAACACAGAGACCTGCGCCAAACCAGTCCCTGGGTTAAGTTATAAAAAAGCAGACTTGGACTTTTCCGGCAATGAAAGACTCGCTTTCCACGACGCGCTAGTTTGCACGCTGAAAACCGAGACCCCGCTGGAGAGCTAATGCAAGAGGTAGCGGGATCGATGCCCGCATTCTCCACGCGGTGTACGTGGGTTGATTTTTCCCACCTAACAGCAGAGGTGTTTAGTCATTCAGCCCAGAAGCGCGACAGCAAAGAGCAAGTGAAGCCTTTTCTTTTTAAGCCCATATTTCCCCGATCCCGACTGGCTTTTAGAGTGCCAGTTTCACCGCCACATCAGCAGTTGCGCATCAGCTCTGTTTTTTTCCAGCCTTTCCGTGAAACAAGCTAAAAAGGTTCCACCGAGATTTGAACTCGGATCGCTGGATCCACACGCTGGTCCCTGGTCGTCTGAGAGATAGATAGCGATGAGGCTAGGTGGAATGAGGTTAACAGGAGGTGGCGTTGAGGTGTTTTGTCATTCAGCCCAGAAGCGCGACAGCAAAGAGCAAGTGAAGCCTTTTCTTTTTTGGCGTTTGGTCACTGGAGACCCTCGACCAAAAACACAGGGACCAGATTGCTCTGCCGATCGAACCAGGATCGAACCAGGGAGCTTTAGATCTTCAGTCTAACGCTCTCCCAACTGAGCTATTTCGGCCAGGTCTACTGGCAAACGGTTTGTCCATCAGGGATTTCTTGGAGACCGCCCGTCACTATCGAGGTGAGCAGAGCTGAGGGTCCCAGAGACCAAAAGTGTGGCCCGTATGGGGATCGAACCCACGACCTTGGCGTTATTAGCACCACGCTCTAACCAACTGAGCTAACCGGCCCCTTTCTGACTGTTTTTATCCCCAATTTCCCAGGAATATCCTGGTTGCCCTGGTCAGGCTGAAGAGATTAAAAGTAAAGCGTAAGAAACGGGCTCGTCCGGGATTTGAACCCGGGACCTCTCGCACCCAAAGCCGGCACAGAGGAAATACGGTCTCTTTGCTTTGTGGCCATTGGAAACCGCTCTGCAGCACTTGCACACATGCTTGCAGAATCATACCCCTAGACCAACGAGCCAACACACACATGTCCTTCCTGCTGCTGCCTGGCCGCAAACATTTCCGTTTGCAAGGCTTAAAGCACAAAGGTTTAATTAAATGTACAACTAAACGGTAGCCAGTGCAAAGTTGCCGGCACAGAGGAAATACGGTCTCTTTGCTTTGTGGCCATTGGAAACCGCTCTGCAGCACTTGCACACATGCTGTGCGATGGACACCTTCTCTCCACATCGTTGAGGGTAATTAGCTCAAATGGTAGAGCGCTCGCTTAGCATGTGAGAGGTAGCGGGATCGATGCCCGCATTCTCCACGCGGTGTACCGCCCTTTTACGCTCACTTCAAAGGGGCACTCTCACAGCCGATTCGGGCTGGTCGCGGTTTTTATCCGTGCCTAAATTGCGCCCGTCATCCGGAGCCTCACATTTCGCACAGGCTTGGCATAGCGTCTTGCGGGTAAAGTCAAGGTTAAGCCTAGAGGCAGGCGCAGAGTGTACTTTGTTTTTTTAAGCCATATCTGTTGTTGGGGGATACAATCTCACCCAGTAGAGCAGGCCAGTAATATGCACAATCACAATGCACGCGCCACAGCAAACTTGAGCTGATGTAAACTCTCACATAACACCCGCTGTCTTCTTTGCACACGAGGCCACTGAGCAAGCTGCATACGCTAAAAGGGGCCAAGAAACGTCGTGTCATGCTTCGGTGTGGTAAATTCTGCAGCCGCGTTTGCGGTTACATGGCAGCACGTCACCTAAAAGCTCCCTTCGTCCCTGGGTGGGCTCGAACCACCAACCTTTCGGTTAACAGCCGAACGCGCTGACCGATTGCGCCACAGAGACCTGCGCCAAACCAGTCCCTGGGTTAAGTTATAAAAAAGCAGACTTGGACTTTTCCGGCAATGAAAGACTCGCTTTCCACGACGCGCTAGTTTGCACGCTGAAAACCGAGACCCCGCTGGAGAGCTAATGCGAGAGGTAGCGGGATCGATGCCCGCATTCTCCACGCGGTGTACGTGGGTTGATTTTTCCCACCTAACAGCAGAGGTGTTTAGTCATTCAGCCCAGAAGCGCGACAGCAAAGAGCAAGTGAAGCCTTTTCTTTTTAAGCCCATATTTCCCCGATCCCGACTGGCTTTTAGAGTGCCAGTTTCACCGCCACATCAGCAGTTGCGCATCAGCTCTGTTTTTTTCCAGCCTTTCCGCGAAACAAGCTAAAAAGGTTCCACCGAGATTTGAACTCGGATCGCTGGACCACACGCTGGTCCCTGGTCGTCTGAGAGATAGATAGCGATGAGGCTAGGTGGAATTAGGTTAACAGGAGGTGGCGTTGAGGTGTTTTGTCATTCAGCCCAGAAGCGCGACAGCAAAGAGCAAGTGAAGCCTTTTCTTTTTTGGCGTTTGGTCACTGGAGACCCTCGACCAAAAACACAGGGACCAGATTGCTCTGCCGAAACCCGGGATCGAACCAGGGACCTTTAGATTTTATTTCGGCCAGGTCTACTGGCAAACGGTTTGTCCATGAGGGATTTCTTGGAGACCGCCCGTCACTATCGAGGTGAGCAGAGCTGAGGGTCCCAGAGACCAAAAGTGTGGCCCGTATGGGGATCGAACCCACGACCTTGGCGTTATTAGCACCACGCTCTAACCAACTGAGCTAACCGGCCCCTTTCTGACTGTTTTTATCCCCAATTTCCCAGGAATATCCTGGTTGCCCTGGTCAGGCTGAAGAGATTAAAAGTAAAGCGTAAGAAACGGGCTCGTCCGGGATTTGAACCCGGGACCTCTCGCACCCAAAGCCGGCACAGAGGAAATACGGTCTCTTTGCTTTGTGGCCATTGGAAACCGCTCTGCAGCACTTGCACACATGCTTGCAGAATCATACCCCTAGACCAACGAGCCAACACACACATGTCCTTCCTGCTGCTGCCTGGCCGCAAACATTTCCGTTTGCAAGGCTTAAAGCACAAAGGTTTAATTAAATGTACAACTAAACGGTAGCCAGTGCAAAGTTGCCGGCACAGAGGAAATACGGTCTCTTTGCTTTGTGGCCATTGGAAACCGCTCTGCAGCACTTGCACACATGCTGTGTGATGGACACCTTCTCTCCACATCGTCGAGGGGAATTAGCTCAAATGGTAGAGCGCTCGCTTAGCATGTGAGAGGTAGCGGGATCGATGCCCGCATTCTCCACGCGGTGTACGTGGGTTGATTTTTCCCACCTAACAGCAGAGGTGTTTAGTCATTCAGCCCAGAAGCGCGACAGCAAAGAGCAAGTGAAGCCTTTTCTTTTTAAGCCCATATTTCCCCGATCCCGACTGGCTTTTAGAGTGCCAGTTTCACCGCCACATCAGCAGTTGCGCATCAGCTCTGTTTTTTTCCAGCCTTTCCGCGAAACAAGCTAAAAAGGTTCCACCGAGATTTGAACTCGGATCGCTGGACCACACGCTGGTCCCTGGTCGTCTGAGAGATAGATAGCGATGAGGCTAGGTGGAATTAGGTTAACAGGAGGTGGCGTTGAGGTGTTTTGTCATTCAGCCCAGAAGCGCGACAGCAAAGAGCAAGTGAAGCCTTTTCTTTTTTGGCGTTTGGTCACTGGAGACCCTCGACCAAAAACACAGGGACCAGATTGCTCTGCCGAAACCCGGGATCGAACCAGGGACCTTTAGATTTTATTTCGGCCAGGTCTACTGGCAAACGGTTTGTCCATGAGGGATTTCTTGGAGACCGCCCGTCACTATCGAGGTGAGCAGAGCTGAGGGTCCCAGAGACCAAAAGTGTGGCCCGTATGGGGATCGAACCCACGACCTTGGCGTTATTAGCACCACGCTCTAACCAACTGAGCTAACCGGCCCCTTTCTGACTGTTTTTATCCCCAATTTCCCAGGAATATCCTGGTTGCCCTGGTCAGGCTGAAGAGATTAAAAGTAAAGCGTAAGAAACGGGCTCGTCCGGGATTTGAACCCGGGACCTCTCGCACCCAAAGCCGGCACAGAGGAAATACGGTCTCTTTGCTTTGTGGCCATTGGAAACCGCTCTGCAGCACTTGCACACATGCTTGCAGAATCATACCCCTAGACCAACGAGCCAACACACACATGTCCTTCCTGCTGCTGCCTGGCCGCAAACATTTCCGTTTGCAAGGCTTAAAGCACAAAGGTTTAATTAAATGTACAACTAAACGGTAGCCAGTGCAAAGTTGCCGGCACAGAGGAAATACGGTCTCTTTGCTTTGTGGCCATTGGAAACCGCTCTGCAGCACTTGCACACATGCTGTGTGATGGACACCTTCTCTCCACATCGTCGAGGGGAATTAGCTCAAATGGTAGAGCGCTCGCTTAGCATGTGAGAGGTAGCGGGATCGATGCCCGCATTCTCCACGCGGTGTACCGCCCTTTTACGCTCACTTCAAAGGGGCACTCTCACAGCCGCTTCGGGCTGGTCGCGGTTTTTATCCGTGCCTAAATTGCGCCCGTCATCCGGAGCCTCACATTTCGCACAGGCTTGGCATAGCGTCTTGCGGGTAAAGTCAGGGTTAAGCCTAGAGGCAGGCGCAGAGTGTACTTTGTTTTTTTAAGCCATATCTGTTGTTGGGGGATACAATCTCACCCAGTAGAGCAGGCCAGTAATATGCACAATCACAACCCGGAGCTAAAGTTCCGTTTCGGGTCTGTCAAACTGGAACTTAACCTACAAAAAACGCTAGTACATCTGGGCGTATGCCAAATCGATTGACCTGATGCCTGATAGGTTACAAGTTACTGGTACCCTCCTTATGAGAGCAAAATCCACATTTGATCAAAGTCGGAAGCTATTGCAGATGCTCGATGGTGTTTTAAAAAGAGTTTTGAGCAGGACCTCTCTGGAACAAAGGCCTCCACCACCCGGAACAAAACATGAACATTCCATGCACGCGCCACAGCAAACTTGAGCTGATGTAAACTCTCACATAACACCCGCTGTCTTCTTTGCACACGAGGCAACTGAGCAAGCTGCATACGCTAAAAGGGGCCAAGAAACGTTGTGTCATGCTTCGGTGTGGTAAATTCTGCAGCCGCGTTTGCGGTTACATGGCAGCACGTCACCTAAAAGCTCCCTTCGTCCCTGGGTGGGCTCGAACCACCAACCTTTCGGTTAACAGCCGAATGCGCTGACCGATTGCACCACAGAGACCTGCGCCAAACCAGTCCCTGGGTTAAGTTATAAAAAAGCAGACTTGGACTTTTCCGGCAATGAAAGACTCGCTTTCCACGACGCGCTAGTTTGCACGCTGAAAACCGAGACCCCGCTGGAGAGCTAATGCGAGAGGTAGCGGGATCGATGCCCGCATTCTCCACGCGGTGTACGTGGGTTGATTTTTCCCACCTAACAGCAGAGGTGTTTAGTCATTCAGCCCAGAAGCGCGACAGCAAAGAGCAAGTGAAGCCTTTTCTTTTTAAGCCCATATTTCCCCGATCCCGACTGGCTTTTAGAGTGCCAGTTTCACCGCCACATCAGCAGTTGCGCATCAGCTCTGTTTTTTTCCAGCCTTTCCGTGAAACAAGCTAAAAAGGTTCCACCGAGATTTGAACTCGGATCGCTGGATCCACACGCTGGTCCCTGGTCGTCTGAGAGATAGATAGCGATGAGGCTAGGTGGAATCAGGTTAACAGGAGGTGGCGTTGAGGTGTTTTGTCATTCAGCCCAGAAGCGCGACAGCAAAGAGCAAGTGAAGCCTTTTCTTTTTTGGCGTTTGGTCACTGGAGACCCTCGACCAAAAACACAGGGACCAGATTGCTCTGCCGAAACCCGGGATCGAACCAGGGACCTTTAGATCTTCAGTCTAACGCTCTCCCAACTGAGCTATTTCGGCCAGGTCTACTGGCAAACGGTTTGTCCATCAGGGATTTCTTGGAGACCGCCCGTCACTATCGAGGTGAGCAGAGACCAAAAGTGTGGCCCGTATGGGGATCGAACCCACGACCTTGGCGTTATTAGCACCACGCTCTAACCAACTGAGCTAAGCGACCCCTTTCTGACTGTTTTTATCCCCAATTTCCCAGGAATATCCTGGTTGCCCTGGTCAGGCTGAAGAGATTAAAAGTAAAGCGTAAGAAACGGGCTCGTCCGGGATTTGAACCCGGGACCTCTCGCACCCAAAGCGAGAATCATACCCCTAGACCAACGAGCCAACACACACATGTCCTTCCTGCTGCTGCCTGGCCGCAAACATTTCCGTTTGCAAGGCTTAAAGCACAAAGGTTTAATTAAATGTACAACTAAACGGTAGCCAGTGCAAAGTTGCCGGCACAGAGGAAATACGGTCTCTTTGCTTTGTGGCCATTGGAAACCGCTCTGCAGCACTTGCACACATGCTGTGCGATGGACACCTTCTCTCCACATCGTCGAGGGGAATTAGCTCAAATGGTAGAGCGCTCGCTTAGCATGTGAGAGGTAGCGGGATCAATGCCCGCATTCTCCACGCGGTGTACCGCCCTTTTACGCTCACTTCAAAGGGGCACTCTCACAGCCGCTTCGGGCTGGTCGCGGTTTTTATCCGTGCCTAAATTGCGCCCGTCATCCGGAGCCTCACATTTCGCACAGGCTTGGCATAGCGTCTTGCGGGTAAAGTCAGGGTTAAGCCTAGAGGCAGGCGCAGAGTGTACTTTGTTTTTTTAAGCCATATCTGTTGTTGGGGGATACAATCTCACCCAGTAGAGCAGGCCAGTAATATGCACAATCACAACCCGGAGCTAAAGTTCCGTTTCGGGTCTGTCAAACTGGAACTTAACCTACAAAAAACGCTAGTACATCTGGGCGTATGCCAAATCGATTGACCTGATGCCTGATAGGTTACAAGTTACTGGTACCCTCCTTATGAGAGCAAAATCCACATTCGATCAAAGTCGGAAGCTATTGCAGATGCTCGATGGTGTTTTAAAAAGAGTTTTGAGCAGGACCTCTCTGGAACAAAGGCCTCCACCACCCGGAACAAAACATGAACATTCCATGCACGTTTGTCCATCAGGGATTTCTTGGAGGGTCCCAGAGACCAAAAGTGTGGCCCGTATGGGGATCGAACCCACGACCTTGGCGTTATTAGCACCACGCTCTAACCAACTGAGCTAACCGGCCCCTTTCTGACTGTTTTTATCCCCAATTTCCCAGGAATATCCTGGTTGCCCTGGTCAGGCTGAAGAGATTAAAAGTAAAGCGTAAGAAACGGGCTCGTCCGGGATTTGAACCCGGGACCTCTCGCACCCAAAGCGAGAATCATACCCCTAGACCAACGAGCCAACACACACATGTCCTTCCTGCTGCTGCCTGGCCGCAAACATTTCCGTTTGCAAGGCTTAAAGCACAAAGGTTTAATTAAATGTACAACTAAACGGTAGCCAGTGCAAAGTTGCCGGCACAGAGGAAATACGGTCTCTTTGCTTTGTGGCCATTGGAAACCGCTCTGCAGCACTTGCACACATGCTGTGCGATGGACACCTTCTCTCCACATCGTCGAGGGGAATTAGCTCAAATGGTAGAGCGCTCGCTTAGCATGTGAGAGGTAGCGGGATCGATGCCCGCATTCTCCACACGGTGTACCGCCCTTTTACGCTCACTTCAAAGGGGCACTCTCACGGCCGCTTCGGGCTGGTCGCGGTTTTTATCCGTGCCTAAATTGCGCCCGTCATCCGGAGCCTCACATTTCGCACAGGCTTGGCATAGCGTCTTGCGGGTAAAGTCAGGGTTAAGCCTAGAGGCAGGCGCAGAGTGTACTTTGTTTTTTAAGCCATATCTGTTGTTGGGGGATACAATCTCACCCAGTAGAGCAGGCCAGTAATATGCACAATCACAACCCGGAGCTAAAGTTCCGTTTCGGGTCTGTCAAACTGGAACTTAACCTACAAAAAACGCTAGTACATCTGGGCGTATGCCAAATCGATTGACCTGATGCCTGATAGGTTACAAGTTACTGGTACCCTCCTTATGAGAGCAAAATCCACATTCGATCAAAGTCGGAAGCTATTGCAGATGCTCGATGGTGTTTTAAAAAGAGTTTTGAGCAGGACCTCTCTGGAACAAAGGCCTCCACCACCCGGAACAAAACATGAACATTCCATGCACGCGCCACAGCAAACTTGAGCTGATGTAAGCTCTCACATAACACCCGCTGTCTTCTTTGCACACGAGGCAACTGAGCAAGCTGCATACGCTAAAAGGGGCCAAGAAACGTCGTGTCATGCTTCGGTGTGGTAAATTCTGCAGCCGCGTTTGCGGTTACATGGCAGCACGTCACCTAAAAGCTCCCTTTGAACGCGCTGACCGATTGCGCCACAGAGACCTGCACCAAACCAGTTCCTGGGTTAAGTTATAAAAAAGCAGACTTGGACTTTTCCGGCAATGAAAGACTCGCTTTCCACGACGCGCTAGTTTGCACGCTGAAAACCGAGACCCCGCTGGAGAGCTAATGCGAGAGGTAGCGGGATCGATGCCCGCATTCTCCACGCGGTGTACGTGGGTTGATTTTTCCCACCTAACAGCAGAGGTGTTTAGTCATTCAGCCCAGAAGCGCGACAGCAAAGAGCAAGTGAAGCCTTTTATTTTTAAGCCCATATTTCCCCGATCCCGACTGGCTTTTAGAGTGCCAGTTTCACCGCCACATCAGCAGTTGCGCATCAGCTCTGTTTTTTTCCAGCCTTTCCACGAAACAAGCTAAAAAGGTTCCACCGAGATTTGAACTCGGATCGCTGGATCCACACGCTGGTCCCTGGTCGTCTGAGAGATAGATAGCGATGAGGCTAGGTGGAATCAGGTTAACAGGAGGTGGCGTTGAGGTGTTTTGTCATTCAGCCCAGAAGCGCGACAGCAAAGAGCAAGTGAAGCCTTTTCTTTTTTGGCGTTTGGTCACTGGAGACCCTCGACCAAAAACACAGGGACCAGATTGCTCTGCCGAAACCCGGGATCGAAAAAGGGACCTTTAGATTTTATTTCGGCCAGGTCTACTGGCAAACGGTTTGTCCATGAGGGATTTCTTGGAGACCACCCGTCACTATCGAGGTGAGCAGAGCTGAGGGTCCCAGAGACCAAAAGTGTGGCCCGTATGGGGATCGAACCCACGACCTTGGCGTTATTAGCACCACGCTCTAACCAACTGAGCTAACCGGCCCCTTTCTGACTGTTTTTATCCCCAATTTCCCAGGAATATCCTAGTTGCCCTGGTCAGGCTGAAGAGATTAAAAGTAAAGCGTAAGAAACGGGCTCGTCCGGGATTTGAACCCGGGACCTCTCGCACCCAAAGCCGGCACAGAGGAAATACGGTCTCTTTGCTTTGTGGCCATTGGAAACCGCTCTGCAGCACTTGCATGTCCTTCCTGCTGCTGCCTGGCCGCAAACATTTCCGTTTGCAAGGCTTAAAGCACAAAGGTTTAATTAAATGTACAACTAAACGGTAGCCAGTGCAAAGTTGCCGGCACAGAGGAAATACGGTCTCTTTGCTTTGTGGCCATTGGAAACCGCTCTGCAGCACTTGCACACATGCTGTGTGATGGACACCTTCTCTCCACATAGTCGAGGGGAATTAGCTCAAATGGTAGAGCGCTCGCTTAGCATGTGAGAGGTAGCGGGATCGATGCCCGCATTCTCCACGCGGTTTACCGCCCTTTTACGCTCACTTCAAAGGGGCACTCTCACAGCCGCTTCGGGCTGGTCGCGGTTTTTATCCGTGCCTAAATTGCGCCCGTCATCCGGAGCCTCACATTTCGCACAGGCTTGGCATAGCGTCTTGCGGGTAAAGTCAGGGTTAAGCCTAGAGGCAGGCGCAGAGTGTACTTTGTTTTTTTAAGCCATATCTGTTGTTGGGGGATACAATCTCACCCAGTAGAGCAGGCCAGTAATATGCACAATCACAACCCGGAGCTAAAGTTCCGTTTCGGGTCTGTCAAACTGGAACTTAACCTACAAAAAACGCTAGTACATCTGGGCGTATGCCAAATCGATTGACCTGATGCCTGATAGGTTACAAGTTACTGGTACCCTCCTTATGAGAGCAAAATCCACATTCGATCAAAGTCGGAAGCTATTGCAGATGCTCGATGGTGTTTTAAAAAGAGTTTTGAGCAGGACCTCTCTGGAACAAAGGCCTCCACCACCCGGAACAAAACATGAACATTCCATGCACGTTTGTCCATCAGGGATTTCTTGGAGGGTCCCAGAGACCAAAAGTGTGGCCCGTATGGGGATCGAACCCACGACCTTGGCGTTATTAGCACCACGCTCTAACCAACTGAGCTAACCGGCCCCTTTCTGACTGTTTTTATCCCCAATTTCCCAGGAATATCCTGGTTGCCCTGGTCAGGCTGAAGAGATTAAAAGTAAAGCGTAAGAAACGGGCTCGTCCAGGATTTGAACCCGGGACCTCTCGCACCCAAAGCGAGAATCATACCCCTAGACCAACGAGCCAACACACACATGTCCTTCCTGCTGCTGCCTGGCCGCAAACATTTCCGTTTGCAAGGCTTAAAGCACAAAGGTTTAATTAAATGTACAACTAAACGGTAGCCAGTGCAAAGTTGCCGGCACAGAGGAAATACGGTCTCTTTGCTTTGTGGCCATTGGAAACCGCTCTGCAGCACTTGCACACATGCTGTGCGATGGACACCTTCTCTCCACATCGTCGAGGGGAATTAGCTCAAATGGTAGAGCGCTCGCTTAGCATGTGAGAGGTAGCGGGATCGATGCCCGCATTCTCCACATGGTGTACCGCCCTTTTACGCTCACTTCAAAGGGGCACTCTCACAGCCACTTCGGGCTGGTCGCGGTTTTTATCCGTGCCTAAATTGCGCCCGTCATCCGGAGCCTCACATTTCGCACAGGCTTGGCATAGCGTCTTGCGGGTAAAGTCAGGGTTAAGCCTAGAGGCAGGCGCAGAGTGTACTTTGTTTTTTAAGCCATATCTGTTGTTGGGGGATACAATCTCACCCAGTAGAGCAGGCCAGTAATATGCACAATCACAACCCGGAGCTAAAGTTCCGTTTCGGGTCTGTCAAACTGGAACTTAACCTACAAAAAACGCTAGTACATCTGGGCGTATGCCAAATCGATTGACCTGATGCCTGATAGGTTACAAGTTACTGGTACCCTCCTTATGAGAGCAAAATCCACATTCGATCAAAGTCGGAAGCTATTGCAGATGCTCGATGGTGTTTTAAAAAGAGTTTTGAGCAGGACCTCTCTGGAACAAAGGCCTCCACCACCCGGAACAAAACATGAACATTCCATGCACGCGCCACAGCAAACTTGAGCTGATGTAAGCTCTCACATAACACCCGCTGTCTTCTTTGCACACGAGGCAACTGAGCAAGCTGCATACGCTAAAAGGGGCCAAGAAACGTCGTGTCATGCTTCGGTGTGGTAAATTCTGCAGCCGCGTTTGCGGTTACATGGCAGCACGTCACCTAAAAGCTCCCTTTGAACGCGCTGACCGATTGCGCCACAGAGACCTGCACCAAACCAGTTCCTGGGTTAAGTTATAAAAAAGCAGACTTGGACTTTTCCGGCTATGAAAGACTCGCTTTCCACGACGCGCTAGTTTGCACGCTGAAAACCGAGACCCCGCTGAAGAGCTAATGCGAGAGGTAGCGGGATCGATGCCCGCATTCTCCACGCGGTGTACGTGGGTTGATTTTTCCCACCTAACAGCAGAGGTGTTTAGTCATTCAGCCCAGAAGCGCGACAGCAAAGAGCAAGTGAAGCCTTTTCTTTTTAAGCCCATATTTCCCCGATCCCGACTGGCTTTTAGAGTGCCAGTTTCACCGCCACATCAGCAGTTGCGCATCAGCTCTGTTTTTTTCCAGCCTTTCCGCGAAACAAGCTAAAAAGGTTCCACCGAGATTTGAACTCGGATCGCTGGACCACACGCTGGTCCCTGGTCGTCTGAGAGATAGATAGCGATGAGGCTAGGTGGAATCAGGTTAACAGGAGGTGGCGTTGAGGTGTTTTGTCATTCAGCCCAGAAGCGCGACAGCAAAGAGCAAGTGAAGCCTTTTCTTTTTTGGCGTTTGGTCACTGGAGACCCTCGACCAAAAACACAGGGACCAGATTGCTCTGCCGAAACCCGGGATCGAACCAGGGACCTTTAGATCTTCAGTCTAACGCTCTCCCAACTGAGCTATTTCGGCCAGGTCTACTGGGAAACGGTTTGTCCATCAGGGATTTCTTGGAGACCGCCCGTCACTATTGAGGTGAGCAGAGCTGAGGGTCCCAGAGACCAAAAGTGTGGCCCGTATGGGGATCTAACCCACGACCTTGGCGTTATTAGCACCACGCTCTAACCAACTGAGCTAACCGGCCCCTTTCTGACTGCTTTTATCCCCAGTTTCCCAGGAATATCCTGGTTGCCCTGGTCAGTCTGAAGAGATTAAAAGTAAAGCGTAAGAAACGGGCTCGTCCGGGATTTGAACCCGGGACCTCTCGCACCCAAAGCGAGAATCATACCCCTAGACCAACGAGCCAACACACACATGTCCTTCCTGCTGCTGCCTGGCCGTAAACATTTCCGTTTGCAAGGCTTAAAGCACAAAGGTTTAATTAAATGTACAACTAAACGGTAGCCAGTGCAAAGTTGCCGGCACAGAGGAAATACGGTCTCTTTGCTTTGTGGCCATTGGAAACCGCTCTGCAGCACTTGCACACATGCTGTGCGATGGACACCTTCTCTCCACATCGTTGAGGGGAATTAGCTCAAATGGTAGAGCGCTCGCTTAGCATGTGAGAGGTAGCGGGATCGATGCCTGCATTCTCCAAGCGGTGTACCGCCCTTTTACGCTCACTTCAAAGGGGCACTCTCACAGCCGCTTCGGGCTGGTCGCGGTTTTTATCCGTGCCTAAATTGCGCCCGTCATCCAGAGCCTCACATTTCGCACAGGCTTGGCATAGCGTCTTGCGGGTAAAGTCAGGGTTAAGCCTAGAGGCAGGCGCAGAGTGTACTTTGTTTTTTTAAGCCATATCTGTTGTTGGGGGATACAATCTCACCCAGTAGAGCAGGCCAGTAATATGCACAATCACAACCCGGAGCTAAAGTTCCGTTTCGGGTCTGTCAAACTGGAACTTAACCTACAAAAAACGCTAGTACATCTGGGCGTATGCCAAATCGATTGACCTGATGCCTGATAGGTTACAAGTTACTGGTACCCTCCTTATGAGAGCAAAATCCACATTCGATCAAAGTCGGAAGCTATTGCAGATGCTCGATGGTGTTTTAAAAAGAGTTTTGAGCAGGACCTCTCTGGAACAAAGGCCTCCACCACCCGGAACAAAACATGAACATTCCATGCACGCGCCACAGCAAACTTGAGCTGATGTAAACTCTCACATAACACCCGCTGTCTTCTTTGCACACGAGGCAACTGAGCAAGCTGCATACGCTAAAAGGGGCCAAGAAACGTCGTGTCATGCTTCGGTGTGGAAAATTCTGCAGCCGCGTTTGCGGTTACATGGCAGCACGTCACCTAAAAGCTCCCTTCGTCCCTGGGTGGGCTCGAACCACCAACCTTTCGGTTAACAGCCGAACGCGCTGACCGATTGCGCCACAGAGACCTGCGCCAAAACAGTCCCTGGGTTAAGTTATAAAAAAGCAGACTTGGACTTTTCCGGCAATGAAAGACTCGCTTTCCACGACGAGCTAGTTTGCACGCTGAAAATCGAGACCCCGCTGGAGAGCTAATGCGAGAGGTAGCGGGATCGATGCCCGCATTCTCCACGCGGTGTACGTGGGTTGATTTTTCCCACCTAACAGCAGAGGTGTTTAGTCATTCAGCCCAGAAGCGCGACAGCAAAGAGCAAGTGAAGCCTTTTCTTTTTAAGCCCATATTTCCCCGATCCCGACTGGCTTTTAGAGTGCCAGTTTCACCGCCACATCAGCAGTTGCGCATCAGCTCTGTTTTTTTCCAGCCTTTCCGCGAAACAAGCTAACAAGGTTCCACCGAGATTTGAAGTCGGATCGCTGGATCCACACGCTGGTCCCTGGTCGTCTGAGAGATAGATAGCGATGAGGCTAGGTGGAATCAGGTTAACAGGAGGTGGCGTTGAGGTGTTTTGTCATTCAGCCCAGAAGCGCGACAGCAAAGAGCAAGTGAAGCCTTTTCTTTTTTGGCGTTTGGTCACTGGAGACCCTCGACCAAAAACACAGGGACCAGATTGCTCTGCCGAAACCCGGGATCGAACCAGGGACCTTTAGATCTTCAGTCTAACGCTCTCCCAACTGAGCTATTTCGGCCAGGTCTACTGACAAACGGTTTGTCCATCAGGGATTTCTTGGAGACCGCCCATCACTATGGAGGTGAGCAGAGCTGAGGGTCCCAGAGACCAAAAGTGTGGCCCGTATGGGGATCGAACCCACGACCTTGGCGTTATTAGCACCACGCTCTAACCAACTGAGCTAACCGGCCCCTTTCTGACTGTTTTTATCCCCAATTTCCCAGGAATATCCTGGTTGCCCTGGTCAGGCTGAAGAGATTAAAAGTAAAGCGTAAGAAACGGGCTCGTCCGGGATTTGAACCCGGGACCTCTCGCACCCAAAGCGAGAATCATACCCCTAGACCACCCTATCTCAAAGTCTATATTCAAAGATCCAAATCTGAATTTTCATCAATGTCAAAGGTCCGAAACTATGGGGTGCTCGGTTTTGTTGGCGGGGGGGGGGGGGGGGGGGTGTATGGGGCTTACACGAGACACACACGCGCATTTGCACACACACGTAAGGTCTCTCGCTCTCTCCCTCTCTGCCGTACGCGCGCTGCACGGTTTGGAGCTCGCGAGCTCTAGATTCCGAGAGATTTGAACTAATTTGCAGCCATCAGGAGCCGCTATCAATATGCGGGAGACTCCTGGAACTTCCGGGAGATTTGAAATATCTGTGAACGCATACCTCTCTGGCCAAGCATCTTTGAAAACTCTATTTTCTTCGTCAACTTTTCTTTTCCTGGACAATGACATCTTCCACAGCCATTCAAACGCTTACGCCGGGAAGTGTCGCGTCACGGTCGCGCCCGATTACGTCGAAAGTCACACGCTCACTGGATGTCATGGCAACTAAATCACGGAGGAAAACTTTAAATATCTCGCCTTCGTTTTAATTTTGGACCATCATAAAAAATAAACAAATGATTTTAACATGCGTTTATCAAAATAGGAAATCCAGACTTTAATCCCTTACACACAATTAGGGCTCTTGAAACACGAAATGGAGGCGGGTCCGGATTGAATTCCCTCCGGGTCCGGATCCGGACCGGGGTCCGGACTTTGAGAAGCACTGCCCTAGACCAACGAGCCAACACACACATGTCCTTCCTGCTGCTGCCTGGCCGCAAACATTTCCGTTTGCAAGGCTTAAAGCACAAAGGTTTAATTAAATGTACAACTAAACGGTAGCCAGTGCAAAGTTGCCGGCACAGAGGAAATACGGTCTCTTTGCTTTGTGGCCATTGGAAACCGCTCTGCAGCACTTGCACACATGCTGTGCGATGGACACCTTCTCTCCACATCGTCGAGGGGAATTAGCTCATCAGTAGCGGGATCGATGCCCGCATTCTCCACGCGGTGTACCGCCCTTTTATGCTCACTTCAAAGGGGCACTCTCACAGCCGCTTCGGGCTGGTCGCGGTTTTTATCTGTGCCTAAATTGCGCCCGTCATCCGGAGCCTCACATTTCGCACAGGCTTGGCATAGCGTCTTGCGGGTAAAGTCAGGGTTAAGCCTAGAGGCAGGTGCAGAGTGTACTTTGTTTTTTTAAGCCATATCTGTTGTTGGGGGATACAATCTCACCCAGTAGAGCAGGCCAGTAATATGCACAATCACAACCCGGAGCTAAAGTTCCGTTTCGGGTCTGTCAAACTGGAACTTAACCTACAAAAAACGCTAGTACATCTGGGCGTATGCCAAATCGATTGACCTGATGCCTGATAGGTTACAAGTTACTGGTACCCTCCTTATGAGAGCAAAATCCACATTCGATCAAAGTCGGAAGCTATTGCAGATGCTCGATGGTGTTTTAAAAAGAGTTTTGAGCAGGACCTCTCTGGAACAAAGGCCTCCACCACCCGGAGCAAAACATGAACATTCCATGCACGTTTGTCCATCAGGGATTTCTTGGAGGGTCCCAGAGACCAAAAGTGTGGCCCGTATGGGGATCGAACCCACGACCTTGGCGTTATTAGCACCACGCTCTAACCAACTGAGCTAACCGGCCCCTTTCTGACTGTTTTTATCCCCAATTTCCCAGGAATATCCTGGTTGCCCTGGTCAGGCTGAAGAGATTAAAAGTAAAGCGTAAGAAACGGGCTCGTCCGGGATTTGAACCCGGGACCTCTCGCACCCAAAGCGAGAATCATACCCCTAGACCAACGAGCCAACACACACATGTCCTTCCTGCTGCTGCCTGGCCGCAAACATTTCCGTTTGCAAGGCTTAAAGCACAAAGGTTTAATTAAATGTACAACTAAACGGTAGCCAGTGCAAAGTTGCCGGCACAGAGGAAATACGGTCTCTTTGCTTTGTGGCCATTGGAAACCGCTCTGCAGCACTTGCACACATGCTGTGCGATGGACACCTTCTCTCCACATCGTCGAGGGGAATTAGCTCATCAGTAGCGGGATCGATGCCCGCATTCTCCACGCGGTGTACCGCCCTTTTACGCTCACTTCAAAGGGGCACTCTCACAGCCGCTTCGGGCTGGTCGCGGTTTTTATCCGTGCCTAAATTGCGCCCGTCATCCGGAGCCTCACATTTCGCACAGGCTTGGCATAGCGTCTTGCGGGTAAAGTCAGGGTTAAGCCTAGAGGCAGGCGCAGAGTGTACTTTGTTTTTTTAAGCCATATCTGTTGTTGGGGGATACAATCTCACCCAGTAGAGCAGGCCAGTAATATGCACAATCACAACCCGGAGCTAAAGTTCCGTTTCGGGTCTGTCAAACTGGAACTTAACCTACAAAAAACGCTAGTACATCTGGGCGTATGCCAAATCGATTGACCTGATGCCTGATAGGTTACAAGTTACTGGTACCCTCCTTATGAGAGCAAAATCCACATTCGATCAAAGTCGGAAGCTATTGCAGATGCTCGATGGTGTTTTAAAAAGAGTTTTGAGCAGGACCTCTCTGGAACAAAGGCCTCCACCACCCGGAACAAAACATGAACATTCCATGCACGTTTGTCCATCAGGGATTTCTTGGAGGGTCCCAGAGACCAAAAGTGTGGCCCGTATGGGGATCTAACCCACGACCTTGGCGTTATTAGCACCACGCTCTAACCAACTGAGCTAACCGGCCCCTTTCTGACTGCTTTTATCCCCAGTTTCCCAGGAATATCCTGGTTGCCCTGGTCAGTCTGAAGAGATTAAAAGTAAAGCGTAAGAAACGGGCTCGTCCGGGATTTGAACCCGGGACCTCTCGCACCCAAAGCGAGAATCATACCCCTAGACCAACGAGCCAACACACACATGTCCTTCCTGCTGCTGCCTGGCCGTAAACATTTCCGTTTGCAAGGCTTAAAGCACAAAGGTTTAATTAAATGTACAACTAAACGGTAGCCAGTGCAAAGTTGCCGGCACAGAGGAAATACGGTCTCTTTGCTTTGTGGCCATTGGAAACCGCTCTGCAGCACTTGCACACATGCTGTGCGATGGACACCTTCTCTCCACATCGTCGAGGGGAATTAGCTCAAATGGTAGAGCGCTCGCTTAGCATGTGAGAGGTAGCGGGATCGATGCCTGCATTCTCCAAGCGGTGTACCGCCCTTTTACGCTCACTTCAAAGGGGCACTCTCACAGCCGCTTCGGGCTGGTCGCGGTTTTTATCCGTGCCTAAATTGCGCCCGTCATCCAGAGCCTCACATTTCGCACAGGCTTGGCATAGCGTCTTGCGGGTAAAGTCAGGGTTAAGCCTAGAGGCAGGCGCAGAGTGTACTTTGTTTTTTTAAGCCATATCTGTTGTTGGGGGATACAATCTCACCCAGTAGAGCAGGCCAGTAATATGCACAATCACAACCCGGAGCTAAAGTTCCGTTTCGGGTCTGTCAAACTGGAACTTAACCTACAAAAAACGCTAGTACATCTGGGCGTATGCCAAATCGATTGACCTGATGCCTGATAGGTTACAAGTTACTGGTACCCTCCTTATGAGAGCAAAATCCACATTCGATCAAAGTCGGAAGCTATTGCAGATGCTCGATGGTGTTTTAAAAAGAGTTTTGAGCAGGACCTCTCTGGAACAAAGGCCTCCACCACCCGGAACAAAACATGAACATTCCATGCACGCGCCACAGCAAACTTGAGCTGATGTAAACTCTCACATAACACCCGCTGTCTTCTTTGCACACGAGGCAACTGAGCAAGCTGCATACGCTAAAAGGGGCCAAGAAACGTCGTGTCATGCTTCGGTGTGGAAAATTCTGCAGCTGCGTTTGCGGTTACATGGCAGCACGTCACCTAAAAGCTCCCTTCGTCCCTGGGTGGGCTCGAACCACCAACCTTTCGGTTAACAGCCGAACGCGCTGACCGATTGCGCCACAGAGACCTGCGCCAAAACAGTCCCTGGGTTAAGTTATAAAAAAGCAGACTTGGACTTTTCCGGCAATGAAAGACTCGCTTTCCACGACGAGCTAGTTTGCACGCTGAAAATCGAGACCCCGCTGGAGAGCTAATGCGAGAGGTAGCGGGATCGATGCCCGCATTCTCCACGCGGTGTACGTGGGTTGATTTTTCCCACCTAACAGCAGAGGTGTTTAGTCATTCAGCCCAGAAGCGCGACAGCAAAGAGCAAGTGAAGCCTTTTCTTTTTAAGCCCATATTTCCCCGATCCCGACTGGCTTTTAGAGTGCCAGTTTCACCGCCACATCAGCAGTTGCGCATCAGCTCTGTTTTTTTCCAGCCTTTCCGCGAAACAAGCTAACAAGGTTCCACCGAGATTTGAAGTCGGATCGCTGGATCCACACGCTGGTCCCTGGTCGTCTGAGAGATAGATAGCGATGAGGCTAGGTGGAATCAGGTTAACAGGAGGTGGCGTTGAGGTGTTTTGTCATTCAGCCCAGAAGCGCGACAGCAAAGAGCAAGTGAAGCCTTTTCTTTTTTGGCGTTTGGTCACTGGAGACCCTCGACCAAAAACACAGGGACCAGATTGCTCTGCCGAAACCCGGGATCGAACCAGGGACCTTTAGATCTTCAGTCTAACGCTCTCCCAACTGAGCTATTTCGGCCAGGTCTACTGACAAACGGTTTGTCCATCAGGGATTTCTTGGAGACCGCCCATCACTATGGAGGTGAGCAGAGCTGAGGGTCCCAGAGACCAAAAGTGTGGCCCGTATGGGGATCGAACCCACGACCTTGGCGTTATTAGCACCACGCTCTAACCAACTGAGCTAACCGGCCCCTTTCTGACTGTTTTTATCCCCAATTTCCCAGGAATATCCTGGTTGCCCTGGTCAGGCTGAAGAGATTAAAAGTAAAGCGTAAGAAACGGGCTCGTCCGGGATTTGAACCCGGGACCTCTCGCACCCAAAGCGAGAATCATACCCCTAGACCACCCTATCTCAAAGTCTATATTCAAAGATCCAAATCTGAATTTTCATCAATGTCAAAGGTCCGAAACTATGGGGTGCTCGGTTTTGTTGGCGGGGGGGGGGGGGGGGGTGTATGGGGCTTACACGAGACACACACGCGCATTTGCACACACACGTAAGGTCTCTCGCTCTCTCCCTCTCTGCCGTACGCGCGCTGCACGGTTTGGAGCTCGCGAGCTCTAGATTCCGAGAGATTTGAACTAATTTGCAGCCATCAGGAGCCGCTATCAATATGCGGGAGACTCCTGGAACTTCCGGGAGATTTGAAATATCTGTGAACGCATACCTCTCTGGCCAAGCATCTTTGAAAACTCTATTTTCTTCGTCAACTTTTCTTTTCCTGGACAATGACATCTTCCACAGCCATTCAAACGCTTACGCCGGGAAGTGTCGCGTCACGGTCGCGCCCGATTACGTCGAAAGTCACACGCTCACTGGATGTCATGGCAACTAAATCACGGAGGAAAACTTTAAATATCTCGCCTTCGTTTTAATTTTGGACCATCATAAAAAATAAACAAATGATTTTAACATGCGTTTATCAAAATAGGAAATCCAGACTTTAATCCCTTACACACAATTAGGGCTCTTGAAACACGAAATGGAGGCGGGTCCGGATTGAATTCCCTCCGGGTCCGGATCCGGACCGGGGTCCGGACTTTGAGAAGCACTGCCCTAGACCAACGAGCCAACACACACATGTCCTTCCTGCTGCTGCCTGGCCGCAAACATTTCCGTTTGCAAGGCTTAAAGCACAAAGGTTTAATTAAATGTACAACTAAACGGTAGCCAGTGCAAAGTTGCCGGCACAGAGGAAATACGGTCTCTTTGCTTTGTGGCCATTGGAAACCGCTCTGCAGCACTTGCACACATGCTGTGCGATGGACACCTTCTCTCCACATCGTCGAGGGGAATTAGCTCATCAGTAGCGGGATCGATGCCCGCATTCTCCACGCGGTGTACCGCCCTTTTATGCTCACTTCAAAGGGGCACTCTCACAGCCGCTTCGGGCTGGTCGCGGTTTTTATCCGTGCCTAAATTGCGCCCGTCATCCGGAGCCTCACATTTCGCACAGGCTTGGCATAGCGTCTTGCGGGTAAAGTCAGGGTTAAGCCTAGAGGCAGGTGCAGAGTGTACTTTGTTTTTTTAAGCCATATCTGTTGTTGGGGGATACAATCTCACCCAGTAGAGCAGGCCAGTAATATGCACAATCACAACCCGGAGCTAAAGTTCCGTTTCGGGTCTGTCAAACTGGAACTTAACCTACAAAAAACGCTAGTACATCTGGGCGTATGCCAAATCGATTGACCTGATGCCTGATAGGTTACAAGTTACTGGTACCCTCCTTATGAGAGCAAAATCCACATTCGATCAAAGTCGGAAGCTATTGCAGATGCTCGATGGTGTTTTAAAAAGAGTTTTGAGCAGGACCTCTCTGGAACAAAGGCCTCCACCACCCGGAACAAAACATGAACATTCCATGCACGTTTGTCCATCAGGGATTTCTTGGAGGGTCCCAGAGACCAAAAGTGTGGCCCGTATGGGGATCGAACCCACGACCTTGGCGTTATTAGCACCACGCTCTAACCAACTGAGCTAACCGGCCCCTTTCTGACTGTTTTTATCCCCAATTTCCCAGGAATATCCTGGTTGCCCTGGTCAGGCTGAAGAGATTAAAAGTAAAGCGTAAGAAACGGGCTCGTCCGGGATTTGAACCCGGGACCTCTCGCACCCAAAGCGAGAATCATACCCCTAGACCAACGAGCCAACACACACATGTCCTTCCTGCTGCTGCCTGGCCGCAAACATTTCCGTTTGCAAGGCTTAAAGCACAAAGGTTTAATTAAATGTACAACTAAACGGTAGCCAGTGCAAAGTTGCCGGCACAGAGGAAATACGGTCTCTTTGCTTTGTGGCCATTGGAAACCGCTCTGCAGCACTTGCACACATGCTGTGCGATGGACACCTTCTCTCCACATCGTCGAGGGGAATTAGCTCATCAGTAGCGGGATCGATGCCCGCATTCTCCACGCGGTGTACCGCCCTTTTACGCTCACTTCAAAGGGGCACTCTCACAGCCGCTTCGGGCTGGTCGCGGTTTTTATCTGTGCCTAAATTGCGCCCGTCATCCGGAGCCTCACATTTCGCACAGGCTTGGCATAGCGTCTTGCGGGTAAAGTCAGGGTTAAGCCTAGAGGCAGGCGCAGAGTGTACTTTGTTTTTTTAAGCCATATCTGTTGTTGGGGGATACAATCTCACCCAGTAGAGCAGGCCAGTAATATGCACAATCACAACCCGGAGCTAAAGTTCCGTTTCGGGTCTGTCAAACTGGAACTTAACCTACAAAAAACGCTAGTACATCTGGGCGTATGCCAAATCGATTGACCTGATGCCTGATAGGTTACAAGTTACTGGTACCCTCCTTATGAGAGCAAAATCCACATTCGATCAAAGTCGGAAGCTATTGCAGATGCTCGATGGTGTTTTAAAAAGAGTTTTGAGCAGGACCTCTCTGGAACAAAGGCCTCCACCACCCGGAACAAAACATGAACATTCCATGCACGCGCCACAGCAAACTTGAGCTGATGTAAACTCTCACATAACACCCGCTGTCTTCTTTGCACACGAGGCAACTGAGCAAGCTGCATACGCTAAAAGGGGCCAAGAAACGTCGTGTCATGCTTCGGTGTGGTAAATTCTGCAGCCGCGTTTGCGGTTACATGGCAGCACGTCACCTAAAAGCTCCCTTCGTCCCTGGGTGGGCTCGAACCACCAACCTTTCGGTTAACAGCCGAACGCGCTGACCGATTGCGCCACAGAGACCTGCGCCAAACCAGTCCCTGGGTTAAGTTATAAAAAAGCAGACTTGGACTTTTCCGGCAATGAAAGACTCGCTTTCCACGACGCGCTAGTTTGCACGCTGAAAACCGAGACCCCGCTGGAGAGCTAATGCGAGAGGTAGCGGGATCGATGCCCGCATTCTCCACGCGGTGTACGTGGGTTGATTTTTCCCACCTAACAGCAGAGCTGTTTAGTCATTCAGCCCAGAAGCGCGACAGCAAAGAGCAAGTGAAGCCTTTTCTTTTTAAGCCCATATTTCCCCGATCCCGACTGGCTTTTAGAGTGCCAGTTTCACCGCCACATCAGCAGTTGCGCATCAGCTCTGTTTTTTTCCAGCCTTTCCGCGAAACAAGCTAAAAAGGTTCCACCGAGATTTGAACTCGGATCGCTGGACCACACGCTGGTCCCTGGTCGTCTGAGAGATAGATAGCGATGAGGCTAGGTGGAATCAGGTTAACAGGAGGTGGCGTTGAGGTGTTTTGTCATTCAGCCCAGAAGCGCGACAGCAAAGAGCAAGTGAAGCCTTTTCTTTTTTGGCGTTTGGTCACTGGAGACCCTCGACCAAAAACACAGGGACCAGATTGCTCTGCCGAAACCCGGGATCGAACCAGGGACCTTTAGATCTTCAGTCTAACGCTCTCCCAACTGAGCTATTTCGGCCAGGTCTACTGGCAAACGGTTTGTCCATCAGGGATTTCTTGGAGACCGCCCGTCACTATCGAGGTGAGCAGAGCTACCACCACCCGGAACAAAACATGAACATTCCATGCACGTTTGTCCATCAGGGATTTCTTGGAGGGTCCCAGAGACCAAAAGTGTGGCCCGTATGGGGATCGAACCCACGACCTTGGCGTTATTAGCACCACGCTCTAACCAACTGAGCTAACCGGCCCCTTTCTGACTGTTTTTATCCCCAATTTCCCAGGAATATCCTGGTTGCCCTGGTCAGGCTGAAGAGATTAAAAGTAAAGCGTAAGAAACGGGCTCGTCCGGGATTTGAACCCGGGACCTCTCGCACCCAAAGCGAGAATCATACCCCTAGACCAACGAGCCAACACACACATGTCCTTCCTGCTGCTGCCTGGCCGCAAACATTTCCGTTTGCAAGGCTTAAAGCACAAAGGTTTAATTAAATGTACAACTAAACGGTAGCCAGTGCAAAGTTGCCGGCACAGAGGAAATACGGTCTCTTTGCTTTGTGGCCATTGGAAACCGCTCTGCAGCACTTGCACACATGCTGTGCGATGGACACCTTCTCTCCACATCGTCGAGGGGAATTAGCTCATCAGTAGCGGGATCGATGCCCGCATTCTCCACGCGGTGTACCGCCCTTTTACGCTCACTTCAAAGGGGCACTCTCACAGCCGCTTCGGGCTGGTCGCGGTTTTTATCCGTGCCTAAATTGCGCCCGTCATCCGGAGCCTCACATTTCGCACAGGCTTGGCATAGCGTCTTGCGGGTAAAGTCAGGGTTAAGCCTAGAGGCAGGCGCAGAGTGTACTTTGTTTTTTTAAGCCATATCTGTTGTTGGGGGATACAATCTCACCCAGTAGAGCAGGCCAGTAATATGCACAATCACAACCCGGAGCTAAAGTTCCGTTTCGGGTCTGTCAAACTGGAACTTAACCTACAAAAAACGCTAGTACATCTGGGCGTATGCCAAATCGATTGACCTGATGCCTGATAGGTTACAAGTTACTGGTACCCTCCTTATGAGAGCAAAATCCACATTCGATCAAAGTCGGAAGCTATTGCAGATGCTCGATGGTGTTTTAAAAAGAGTTTTGAGCAGGACCTCTCTGGAACAAAGGCCTCCACCACCCGGAACAAAACATGAACATTCCATGCACGCGCCACAGCAAACTTGAGCTGATGTAAACTCTCACATAACACCCGCTGTCTTCTTTGCACACGAGGCAACTGAGCAAGCTGCATACGCTAAAAGGGGCCAAGAAACGTCGTGTCATGCTTCGGTGTGGTAAATTCTGTAGCCGCGTTTGCGGTTACATGGCAGCACGTCACCTAAAAGCTCCCTTCGTCCCTGGGTGGGCTCGAACCACCAACCTTTCGGTTAACAGCCGAACGCGCTGACCGATTGCGCCACAGAGACCTGCGCCAAACCAGTCCCTGGGTTAAGTTATAAAAAAGCAGACTTGGACTTTTCCGGCAATGAAAGACTCGCTTTCCACGACGCGCTAGTTTGCACGCTGAAAACCGAGACCCCGCTGGAGAGCTAATGCGAGAGGTAGCGGGATCGATGCCCGCATTCTCCACGCGGTGTACGTGGGTTGATTTTTCCCACCTAACAGCAGAGGTGTTTAGTCATTCAGCCCAGAAGCGCGACAGCAAAGAGCAAGTGAAGCCTTTTCTTTTTAAGCCCATATTTCCCCGATCCCGACTGGCTTTTAGAGTGCCAGTTTCACCGCCACATCAGCAGTTGCGCATCAGCTCTGTTTTTTTCCAGCCTTTCCGCGAAACAAGCTAAAAAGGTTCCACCGAGATTTGAACTCGGATCGCTGGACCACACGCTGGTCCCTGGTCGTCTGAGAGATAGATAGCGATGAGGCTAGGTGGAATCAGGTTAACAGGAGGTGGCGTTGAGGTGTTTTGTCATTCAGCCCAGAAGCGCGACAGCAAAGAGCAAGTGAAGCCTTTTCTTTTTTGGCGTTTGGTCACTGGAGACCCTCGACCAAAAACACAGGGACCAGATTGCTCTGCCGAAACCCGGGATCGAACCAGGGACCTTTAGATCTTCAGTCTAACGCTCTCCCAACTGAGCTATTTCAGCCAGGTCTACTGACAAACGGTTTGTCCATCAGGGATTTCTTGGAGACCGCGCGTCACTATCGAGGTGAGCAGAGCTGAGGGTCCCAGAGACCAAAAGTGTGGCCCGTATGGGGATCGAACCCACGACCTTGGCGTTATTAGCACCACGCTCTAACCAACTGAGCTAACCGGCCCCTTTCTGACTGTTTTTATCCCCAATTTCCCAGGAATATCCTGGTTGCCCTGGTCAGGCTGAAGAGATTAAAAGTAAAGCGTAAGAAACGGGCTCGTCCGGGATTTGAACCCGGGACCTCTCGCACCCAAAGCGAGAATCATACCCCTAGACCAACGAGCCAACACACACATGTCCTTCCTGCTGCTGCCTGGCCGCAAACATTTCCGTTTGCAAGGCTTAAAGCACAAAGGTTTAATTAAATGTACAACTAAACGGTAGCCAGTGCAAAGTTGCCGGCACAGAGGAAATACGGTCTCTTTGCTTTGTGGCCATTGGAAACCGCTCTGCAGCACTTGCACACATGCTGTGCGATGGACACCTTCTCTCCACATCGTCGAGGGGAATTAGCTCATCAGTAGCGGGATCGATGCCCGCATTCTCCACGCGGTGTACCGCCCTTTTACGCTCACTTCAAAGGGGCACTCTCACAGCCGCTTCGGGCTGGTCGCGGTTTTTATCCGTGCCTAAATTGCGCCCGTCATCCGGAGCCTCACATTTCGCACAGGCTTGGCATAGCGTCTTGCGGGTAAAGTCAGGGTTAAGCCTAGAGGCAGGCGCAGAGTGTACTTTGTTTTTTTAAGCCATATCTGTTGTTGGGGGATACAATCTCACCCAGTAGAGCAGGCCAGTAATATGCACAATCACAACCCGGAGCTAAAGTTCCGTTTCGGGTCTGTCAAACTGGAACTTAACCTACAAAAAACGCTAGTACATCTGGGCGTATGCCAAATCGATTGACCTGATGCCTGATAGGTTACAAGTTACTGGTACCCTCCTTATGAGAGCAAAATCCACATTCGATCAAAGTCGGAAGCTATTGCAGATGCTCGATGGTGTTTTAAAAAGAGTTTTGAGCAGGACCTCTCTGGAACAAAGGCCTCCACCACCCGGAACAAAACATGAACATTCCATGCACGTTTGTCCATCAGGGATTTCTTGGAGGGTCCCAGAGACCAAAAGTGTGGCCCGTATGGGGATCGAACCCACGACCTTGGCGTTATTAGCACCACGCTCTAACCAACTGAGCTAACCGGCCCCTTTCTGACTGTTTTTATCCCCAATTTCCCAGGAATATCCTGGTTGCCCTGGTCAGGCTGAAGAGATTAAAAGTAAAGCGTAAGAAACGGGCTCGTCCGGGATTTGAACCCGGGACCTCTCGCACCCAAAGCGAGAATCATACCCCTAGACCAACGAGCCAACACACACATGTCCTTCCTGCTGCTGCCTGGCCGCAAACATTTCCGTTTGCAAGGCTTAAAGCACAAAGGTTTAATTAAATGTACAACTAAACGGTAGCCAGTGCAAAGTTGCCGGCACAGAGGAAATACGGTCTCTTTGCTTTGTGGCCATTGGAAACCGCTCTGCAGCACTTGCACACATGCTGTGCGATGGACACCTTCTCTCCACATCGTCGAGGGGAATTAGCTCATCAGTAGCGGGATCGATGCCCGCATTCTCCACGCGGTGTACCGCCCTTTTACGCTCACTTCAAAGGGGCACTCTCACAGCCGCTTCGGGCTGGTCGCGGTTTTTATCCGTGCCTAAATTGCGCCCGTCATCCGGAGCCTCACATTTCGCACAGGCTTGGCATAGCGTCTTGCGGGTAAAGTCAGGGTTAAGCCTAGAGGCAGGCGCAGAGTGTACTTTGTTTTTTTAAGCCATATCTGTTGTTGGGGGATACAATCTCACCCAGTAGAGCAGGCCAGTAATATGCACAATCACAACCCAGAGCTAAAGTTCCGTTTCGGGTCTGTCAAACTGGAACTTAACCTACAAAAAACGCTAGTACATCTGGGCGTATGCCAAATCGATTGACCTGATGCCTGATAGGTTACAAGTTACTGGTACCCTCCTTATGAGAGCAAAATCCACATTCGATCAAAGTCGGAAGCTATTGCAGATGCTCGATGGTGTTTTAAAAAGAGTTTTGAGCAGGACCTCTCTGGAACAAAGGCCTCCACCACCCGGAACAAAACATGAACATTCCATGCACGCGCCACAGCAAACTTGAGCTGATGTAAACTCTCACATAACACCCGCTGTCTTCTTTGCACACGAGGCAACTGAGCAAGCTGCATACGCTAAAAGGGGCCAAGAAACGTCGTGTCATGCTTCGGTGTGGTAAATTCTGCAGCCGCGTTTGCGGTTACATGGCAGCACGTCACCTAAAAGCTCCCTTCGTCCCTGGGTGGGCTCGAACCACCAACCTTTCGGTTAACAGCCGAACGCGCTGACCGATTGCGCCACAGAGACCTGCGCCAAAACAGTCCCTGGGTTAAGTTATAAAAAAGCAGACTTGGACTTTTCCGGCAATGAAAGACTCGCTTTCCACGACGAGCTAGTTTGCACGCTGAAAATCGAGACCCCGCTGGAGAGCTAATGCGAGAGGTAGCGGGATCGATGCCCGCATTCTCCACGCGGTGTACGTGGGTTGATTTTTCCCACCTAACAGCAGAGGTGTTTAGTCATTCAGCCCAGAAGCGCGACAGCAAAGAGCAAGTGAAGCCTTTTCTTTTTAAGCCCATATTTCCCCGATCCCGACTGGCTTTTAGAGTGCCAGTTTCACCGCCACATCAGCAGTTGCGCATCAGCTCTGTTTTTTTCCAGCCTTTCCGCGAAACAAGCTAACAAGGTTCCACCGAGATTTGAACTCGGATCGCTGGATCCACACGCTGGTCCCTGGTCGTCTGAGAGATAGATAGCGATGAGGCTAGGTGGAATCAGGTTAACAGGAGGTGGCGTTGAGGTGTTTTGTCATTCAGCCCAGAAGCGCGACAGCAAAGAGCAAGTGAAGCCTTTTCTTTTTTGGCGTTTGGTCACTGGAGACCCTCGACCAAAAACACAGGGACCAGATTGCTCTGCCGAAACCCGGGATCGAACCAGGGACCTTTAGATCTTCAGTCTAACGCTCTCCCAACTGAGCTATTTCGGCCAGGTCTACTGACAAACGGTTTGTCCATCAGGGATTTCTTGGAGACCGCCCATCACTATGGAGGTGAGCAGAGCTGAGGGTCCCAGAGACCAAAAGTGTGGCCCGTATGGGGATCGAACCCACGACCTTGGCGTTATTAGCACCACGCTCTAACCAACTGAGCTAACCGGCCCCTTTCTGACTGTTTTTATCCCCAATTTCCCAGGAATATCCTGGTTGCCCTGGTCAGGCTGAAGAGATTAAAAGTAAAGCGTAAGAAACGGGCTCGTCCGGGATTTGAACCCGGGACCTCTCGCACCCAAAGCGAGAATCATACCCCTAGACCACCCTATCTCAAAGTCTATATTCAAAGATCCAAATCTGAATTTTCATCAATGTCAAAGGTCCGAAACTATGGGGTGCTCGGTTTTGTTGGCGGGGGGGGGGGGGGGGGGGTGTATGGGGCTTACACGAGACACACACGCGCATTTGCACACACACGTAAGGTCTCTCGCTCTCTCCCTCTCTGCCGTACGCGCGCTGCACGGTTTGGAGCTCGCGAGCTCTAGATTCCGAGAGATTTGAACTAATTTGCAGCCATCAGGAGCCGCTATCAATATGCGGGAGACTCCTGGAACTTCCGGGAGATTTGAAATATCTGTGAACGCATACCTCTCTGGCCAAGCATCTTTGAAAACTCTATTTTCTTCGTCAACTTTTCTTTTCCTGGACAATGACATCTTCCACAGCCATTCAAACGCTTACGCCGGGAAGTGTCGCGTCACGGTCGCGCCCGATTACGTCGAAAGTCACACGCTCACTGGATGTCATGGCAACTAAATCACGGAGGAAAACTTTAAATATCTCGCCTTCGTTTTAATTTTGGACCATCATAAAAAATAAACAAATGATTTTAACATGCGTTTATCAAAATAGGAAATCCAGACTTTAATCCCTTACACACAATTAGGGCTCTTGAAACACGAAATGGAGGCGGGTCCGGATTGAATTCCCTCCGGGTCCGGATCCGGACCGGGGTCCGGACTTTGAGAAGCACTGCCCTAGACCAACGAGCCAACACACACATGTCCTTCCTGCTGCTGCCTGGCCGCAAACATTTCCGTTTGCAAGGCTTAAAGCACAAAGGTTTAATTAAATGTACAACTAAACGGTAGCCAGTGCAAAGTTGCCGGCACAGAGGAAATACGGTCTCTTTGCTTTGTGGCCATTGGAAACCGCTCTGCAGCACTTGCACACATGCTGTGCGATGGACACCTTCTCTCCACATCGTCGAGGGGAATTAGCTCATCAGTAGCGGGATCGATGCCCGCATTCTCCACGCGGTGTACCGCCCTTTTACGCTCACTTCAAAGGGGCACTCTCACAGCCGCTTCGGGCTGGTCGCGGTTTTTATCCGTGCCTAAATTGCGCCCGTCATCCGGAGCCTCACATTTCGCACAGGCTTGGCATAGCGTCTTGCGGGTAAAGTCAGGGTTAAGCCTAGAGGCAGGCGCAGAGTGTACTTTGTTTTTTTAAGCCATATCTGTTGTTGGGGGATACAATCTCACCCAGTAGAGCAGGCCAGTAATATGCACAATCACAACCCGGAGCTAAAGTTCCGTTTCGGGTCTGTCAAACTGGAACTTAACCTACAAAAAACGCTAGTACATCTGGGCGTATGCCAAATCGATTGACCTGATGCCTGATAGGTTACAAGTTACTGGTACCCTCCTTATGAGAGCAAAATCCACATTCGATCAAAGTCGGAAGCTATTGCAGATGCTCGATGGTGTTTTAAAAAGAGTTTTGAGCAGGACCTCTCTGGAACAAAGGCCTCCACCACCCGGAACAAAACATGAACATTCCATGCACGTTTGTCCATCAGGGATTTCTTGGAGGGTCCCAGAGACCAAAAGTGTGGCCCGTATGGGGATCGAACCCACGACCTTGGCGTTATTAGCACCACGCTCTAACCAACTGAGCTAACCGGCCCCTTTCTGACTGTTTTTATCCCCAATTTCCCAGGAATATCCTGGTTGCCCTGGTCAGGCTGAAGAGATTAAAAGTAAAGCGTAAGAAACGGGCTCGTCCGGGATTTGAACCCGGGACCTCTCGCACCCAAAGCGAGAATCATACCCCTAGACCAACGAGCCAACACACACATGTCCTTCCTGCTGCTGCCTGGCCGCAAACATTTCCGTTTGCAAGGCTTAAAGCACAAAGGTTTAATTAAATGTACAACTAAACGGTAGCCAGTGCAAAGTTGCCGGCACAGAGGAAATACGGTCTCTTTGCTTTGTGGCCATTGGAAACCGCTCTGCAGCACTTGCACACATGCTGTGCGATGGACACCTTCTCTCCACATCGTCGAGGGGAATTAGCTCATCAGTAGCGGGATCGATGCCCGCATTCTCCACGCGGTGTACCGCCCTTTTACGCTCACTTCAAAGGGGCACTCTCACAGCCGCTTCGGGCTGGTCGCGGTTTTTATCCGTGCCTAAATTGCGCCCGTCATCCGGAGCCTCACATTTCGCACAGGCTTGGCATAGCGTCTTGCGGGTAAAGTCAGGGTTAAGCCTAGAGGCAGGCGCAGAGTGTACTTTGTTTTTTTAAGCCATATCTGTTGTTGGGGGATACAATCTCACCCAGTAGAGCAGGCCAGTAATATGCACAATCACAACCCGGAGCTAAAGTTCCGTTTCGGGTCTGTCAAACTGGAACTTAACCTACAAAAAACGCTAGTACATCTGGGCGTATGCCAAATCGATTGACCTGATGCCTGATAGGTTACAAGTTACTGGTACCCTCCTTATGAGAGCAAAATCCACATTCGATCAAAGTCGGAAGCTATTGCAGATGCTCGATGGTGTTTTAAAAAGAGTTTTGAGCAGGACCTCTCTGGAACAAAGGCCTCCACCACCCGGAACAAAACATGAACATTCCATGCACGCGCCACAGCAAACTTGAGCTGATGTAAGCTCTCACATAACACCCGCTGTCTTCTTTGCACACGAGGCAACTGAGCAAGCTGCATACGCTAAAAGGGGCCAAGAAACGTTGTGTCATGCTTCGGTGTGGTAAATTCTGCAGCCGCGTTTGCGGTTACAGGGCAGCACGTCACCTAAAAGCTCCCTTCGTCCCTGGGTGGGCTCGAACCACCAACCTTTCGGTTAACAGCCGAACGCGCTGACCGATTGCGCCACAGAGACCTGCGCCAAACCAGTCCCTGGGTTAAGTTATAAAAAAGCAGACTTGGACTTTTCCGGCAATGAAAGACTCGCTTTCCACGACGCGCTAGTTTGCACGCTGAAAACCGAGACCCCGCTGGAGAGCTAATGCGAGAGGTAGCGGGATCGATGCCCGCATTCTCCACGCGGTGTACGTGGGTTGATTTTTCCCACCTAACAGCAGAGGTGTTTAGTCATTCAGCCCAGAAGCGCGACAGCAAAGAGCAAGTGAAGCCTTTTCTTTTTAAGCCCATATTTCCCCGATCCCGACTGGCTTTTAGAGTGCCAGTTTCACCGCCACATCAGCAGTTGCGCATCAGCTCTGTTTTTTTCCAGCCTTTCCGCGAAACAAGCTAAAAAGGTTCCACCGAGATTTGAACTCGGATCGCTGGATCCACACGCTGGTCCCTGGTCGTCTGAGAGATAGATAGCGATGAGGCTAGGTGGAATCAGGTTAACAGGAGGTGGCGTTGAGGTGTTTTGTCATTCAGCCCAGAAGCGCGACAGCAAAGAGCAAGTGAAGCCTTTTCTTTCTGAAGGCCCCTTTCTGACTGTTTTTATCCCCAATTTCCCAGGAATATCCTGGTTACCCTGGTCAGGCTGAAGAGATTAAAAGTAAAGCGTAAGAAACGGGCTCGTCCGGGATTTGAACCCGGGACCTCTCGCACCCAAAGCGAGAATCATACCCCTAGACCAACGAGCCAACACACACATGTCCTTCCTGCTGCTGCCTGGCCGCAAACATTTCCGTTTGCAAGGCTTAAAGCACAAAGGTTTAATTAAATGTACAACTAAACGGTAGCCAGTGCAAAGTTGCCGGCACAGAGGAAATACGGTCTCTTTGCTTTGTGGCCATTGGAAACCGCTCTGCAGCACTTGCACACATGCTGTGCGATGGACACCTTCTCTCCACATCGTCGAGGGGAATTAGCTCAAATGGTAGAGCGCTCGCTTAGCATGTGAGAGGTAGCGGGATCGATGCCCGCATTCTCCACACGGTGTACCGCCCTTTTACGCTCACTTCAAAGGGGCACTCTCACAGCCGCTTCGGGCTGGTCGCGGTTTTTATCCGTGCCTAAATTGCGCCCGTCATCCGGAGCCTCACATTTCGCACAGGAAAGACTCGCTTTCCACGACGCGCTAGTTTGCACGCTGAAAACCGAGACCCCGCTGGAGAGCTAATGCGAGAGGTAGCGGGATCGATGCCCGCATTCTCCACGCGGTGTACGTGGGTTGATTTTTCCCACCTAACAGCAGAGCTGTTTAGTCATTCAGCCCAGAAGCGCGACAGCAAAGAGCAAGTGAAGCCTTTTCTTTTTAAGCCCATATTTCCCCGATCCCGACTGGCTTTTAGAGTGCCAGTTTCACCGCCACATCAGCAGTTGCGCATCAGCTCTGTTTTTTTCCAGCCTTTCCGCGAAACAAGCTAAAAAGGTTCCACCGAGATTTGAACTCGGATCGCTGGACCACACGCTGGTCCCTGGTCGTCTGAGAGATAGATAGCGATGAGGCTAGGTGGAATCAGGTTAACAGGAGGTGGCGTTGAGGTGTTTTGTCATTCAGCCCAGAAGCGCGACAGCAAAGAGCAAGTGAAGCCTTTTCTTTTTTGGCGTTTGGTCACTGGAGACCCTCGACCAAAAACACAGGGACCAGATTGCTCTGCCGAAACCCGGGATCGAACCAGGGACCTTTAGATCTTCAGTCTAACGCTCTCCCAACTGAGCTATTTCGGCCAGGTCTACTGGCAAACGGTTTGTCCATCAGGGATTTCTTGGAGACCGCCCGTCACTATCGAGGTGAGCAGAGCTGAGGGTCCCAGAGACCAAAAGTGTGGCCCGTATGGGGATCGAACCCACGACCTTGGCGTTATTAGCACCACGCTCTAACCAACTGAGCTAACCGGCCCCTTTCTGACTGTTTTTATCCCCAATTTCCCAGGAATATCCTGGTTGCCCTGGTCAGGCTGAAGAGATTAAAAGTAAAGCGTAAGAAACGGGCTCGTCCGGGATTTGAACCCGGGACCTCTCGCACCCAAAGCGAGAATCATACCCCTAGACCAACGAGCCAACACACACATGTCCTTCCTGCTGTGGCCATTGGAAACCGCTCTGCAGCACTTGCACACATGCTGTGCGATGGACACCTTCTCTCCACATCGTCGAGGGGAATTAGCTCAAATGGCAGAGCGCTCGCTTAGCATGTGAGAGGTAGCGGGATCGATGCCCGCATTCTCCACACGGTGTACCGCCCTTTTACGCTCACTTCAAAGGGGCACTCTCACAGCCGCTTCGGGCTGGTCGCGGTTTTTATCCGTGCCTAAATTGCGCCCGTCATCCGGAGCCTCACATTTCGCACAGGCTTGGCATAGCGTCTTGCGGGTAAAGTCAGGGTTAAGCCTAGAGGCAGGCGCAGAGTGTACTTTGTTTTTTTAAGCCATATCTGTTGTTGGGGGATACAATCTCACCCAGTAGAGCAGGCCAGTAATATGCACAATCACAACCCGGAGCTAAAGTTCCGTTTCGGGTCTGTCAAACTGGAACTTAACCTACAAAAAACGCTAGTACATCTGGGCGTATGCCAAATCGATTGACCTGATGCCTGATAGGTTACAAGTTACTGGTACCCTCCTTATGAGAGCAAAATCCACATTCGATCAAAGTCGGAAGCTATTGCAGATGCTCGATGGTGTTTTAAAAAGAGTTTTGAGCAGGACCTCTCTGGAACAAAGGCCTCCACCACCCGGAACAAAACATGAACATTCCATGCACGCGCCACAGCAAACTTGAGCTGATGTAAGCTCTCACATAACACCCGCTGTCTTCTTTGCACACGAGGCAACTGAGCAAGCTGCATACGCTAAAAGGGGCCAAGAAACGTCGTGTCATGCTTCGGTGTGGTAAATTCTGCAGCCGCGTTTGCGGTTACAGGGCAGCACGTCACCTAAAAGCTCCCTTCGTCCCTGGGTGGGCTCGAACCACCAACCTTTCGGTTAACAGCCGAACGCGCTGACCGATTGCGCCACAGAGACCTGCGCCAAACCAGTCCCTGGGTTAAGTTATAAAAAAGCAGACTTGGACTTTTCCGGCAATGAAAGACTCGCTTTCCACGACGCGCTAGTTTGCACGCTGAAAACCGAGACCCCGCTGGAGAGCTAATGCGAGAGGTAGCGGGATCGATGCCCGCATTCTCCACGCGGTGTACGTGGGTTGATTTTTCCCACCTAACAGCAGAGGTGTTTAGTCATTCAGCCCAGAAGCACGACAGCAAAGAGCAAGTGAAGCCTTTTCTTTTTAAGCCCATATTTCCCCGATCCCGACTGGCTTTTAGAGTGCCAGTTTCACCGCCACATCAGCAGTTGCGCATCAGCTCTGTTTTTTTCCAGCCTTTCCGCGAAACAAGCTAAAAAGGTTCCACCGAGATTTGAACTCGGATCGCTGGACCACACGCTGGTCCCTGGTCGTCTGAGAGATAGATAGCGATGAGGCTAGGTGGAATCAGGTTAACAGGAGGTGGCGTTGAGGTGTTTTGTCATTCAGCCCAGAAGCGCGACAGCAAAGAGCAAGTGAAGCCTTTTCTTTCTGAAGGCCCCTTTCTGACTGTTTTTATCCCCAATTTCCCAGGAATATCCTGGTTGCCCTGGTCAGGCTGAAGAGATTAAAAGTAAAGCGTAAGAAACGGGCTCGTCCGGGATTTGAACCCGGGACCTCTCGCACCCAAAGCGAGAATCATACCCCTAGACCAACGAGCCAACACACACATGTCCTTCCTGCTGCTGCCTGGCCGCAAACATTTCCGTTTGCAAGGCTTAAAGCACAAAGGTTTAATTAAATGTACAACTAAACGGTAGCCAGTGCAAAGTTGCCGGCACAGAGGAAATACGGTCTCTTTGCTTTGTGGCCATTGGAAACCGCTCTGCAGCACTTGCACACATGCTGTGCGATGGACACCTTCTCTCCACATCGTCGAGGGGAATTAGCTCAAATGGTAGAGCGCTCGCTTAGCATGTGAGAGGTAGCGGGATCGATGCCCGCATTCTCCACACGGTGTACCGCCCTTTTACGCTCACTTCAAAGGGGCACTCTCACAGCCGCTTCGGGCTGGTCGCGGTTTTTATCCGTGCCTAAATTGCGCCCGTCATCCGGAGCCTCACATTTCGCACAGGCTTGGCATAGCGTCTTGCGGGTAAAGTCAGGGTTAAGCCTAGAGGCAGGCGCAGAGTGTACTTTGTTTTTTTAAGCCATATCTGTTGTTGGGGGATACAATCTCACCCAGTAGAGCAGGCCAGTAATATGCACAATCACAACCCGGAGCTAAAGTTCCGTTTCGGGTCTGTCAAACTGGAACTTAACCTACAAAAAACGCTAGTACATCTGGGCGTATGCCAAATCGATTGACCTGATGCCTGATAGGTTACAAGTTACTGGTACCCTCCTTATGAGAGCAAAATCCACATTCGATCAAAGTCGGAAGCTATTGCAGATGCTCGATGGTGTTTTAAAAAGAGTTTTGAGCAGGACCTCTCTGGAACAAAGGCCTCCACCACCCGGAACAAAACATGAACATTCCATGCACGCGCCACAGCAAACTTGAGCTGATGTAAACTCTCACATAACACCCGCTGTCTTCTTTGCACACGAGGCAACTGAGCAAGCTGCATACGCTAAAAGGGGCCAAGAAACGTCGTGTCATGCTTCGGTGTGGTAAATTCTGCAGCCGCGTTTGCGGTTACATGGCAGCACGTCACCTAAAAGCTCCCTTCGTCCCTGGGTGGGCTCGAACCACCAACCTTTCGGTTAACAGCCGAACGCGCTGACCGATTGCGCCACAGAGACCTGCGCCAAACCAGTCCCTGGGTTAAGTTATAAAAAAGCAGACTTGGACTTTTCCGGCAATGAAAGACTCGCTTTCCACGACGCGCTAGTTTGCACGCTGAAAACCGAGACCCCGCTGGAGAGCTAATGCGAGAGGTAGCGGGATCGATGCCCGCATTCTCCACGCGGTGTACGTGGGTTGATTTTTCCCACCTAACAGCAGAGGTGTTTAGTCATTCAGCCCAGAAGCGCGACAGCAAAGAGCAAGTGAAGCCTTTTCTTTTTAAGCCCATATTTCCCCGATCCCGACTGGCTTTTAGAGTGCCAGTTTCACCGCCACATCAGCAGTTGCGCATCAGCTCTGTTTTTTTCCAGCCTTTCCGCGAAACAAGCTAAAAAGGTTCCACCGAGATTTGAACTCGGATCGCTGGACCACACGCTGGTCCCTGGTCGTCTGAGAGATAGATAGCGATGAGGCTAGGTGGAATCAGGTTAACAGGAGGTGGCGTTGAGGTGTTTTGTCATTCAGCCCAGAAGCGCGACAGCAAAGAGCAAGTGAAGCCTTTTCTTTTTTGGCGTTTGGTCACTGGAGACCCTCGACCAAAAACACAGGGACCAGATTGCTCTGCCGAAACCCGGGATCGAACCAGGGACCTTTAGATCTTCAGTCTAACGCTCTCCCAACTGAGCTATTTCAGCCAGGTCTACTGACAAACGGTTTGTCCATCAGGGATTTCTTGGAGACCGCGCGTCACTATCGAGGTGAGCAGAGCTGAGGGTCCCAGAGACCAAAAGTGTGGCCCGTATGGGGATCGAACCCACGACCTTGGCGTTATTAGCACCACGCTCTAACCAACTGAGCTAACCGGCCCCTTTCTGACTGTTTTTATCCCCAATTTCCCAGGAATATCCTGGTTGCCCTGGTCAGGCTGAAGAGATTAAAAGTAAAGCGTAAGAAACGGGCTCGTCCGGGATTTGAACCCGGGACCTCTCGCACCCAAAGCGAGAATCATACCCCTAGACCAACGAGCCAACACACACATGTCCTTCCTGCTGCTGCCTGGCCGCAAACATTTCCGTTTGCAAGGCTTAAAGCACAAAGGTTTAATTAAATGTACAACTAAACGGTAGCCAGTGCAAAGTTGCCGGCACAGAGGAAATACGGTCTCTTTGCTTTGTGGCCATTGGAAACCGCTCTGCAGCACTTGCACACATGCTGTGCGATGGACACCTTCTCTCCACATCGTCGAGGGGAATTAGCTCATCAGTAGCGGGATCGATGCCCGCATTCTCCACGCGGTGTACCGCCCTTTTACGCTCACTTCAAAGGGGCACTCTCACAGCCGCTTCGGGCTGGTCGCGGTTTTTATCCGTGCCTAAATTGCGCCCGTCATCCGGAGCCTCACATTTCGCACAGGCTTGGCATAGCGTCTTGCGGGTAAAGTCAGGGTTAAGCCTAGAGGCAGGCGCAGAGTGTACTTTGTTTTTTTAAGCCATATCTGTTGTTGGGGGATACAATCTCACCCAGTAGAGCAGGCCAGTAATATGCACAATCACAACCCGGAGCTAAAGTTCCGTTTCGGGTCTGTCAAACTGGAACTTAACCTACAAAAAACGCTAGTACATCTGGGCGTATGCCAAATCGATTGACCTGATGCCTGATAGGTTACAAGTTACTGGTACCCTCCTTATGAGAGCAAAATCCACATTCGATCAAAGTCGGAAGCTATTGCAGATGCTCGATGGTGTTTTAAAAAGAGTTTTGAGCAGGACCTCTCTGGAACAAAGGCCTCCACCACCCGGAACAAAACATGAACATTCCATGCACGTTTGTCCATCAGGGATTTCTTGGAGGGTCCCAGAGACCAAAAGTGTGGCCCGTATGGGGATCGAACCCACGACCTTGGCGTTATTAGCACCACGCTCTAACCAACTGAGCTAACCGGCCCCTTTCTGACTGTTTTTATCCCCAATTTCCCAGGAATATCCTGGTTGCCCTGGTCAGGCTGAAGAGATTAAAAGTAAAGCGTAAGAAACGGGCTCGTCCGGGATTTGAACCCGGGACCTCTCGCACCCAAAGCGAGAATCATACCCCTAGACCAACGAGCCAACACACACATGTCCTTCCTGCTGCTGCCTGGCCGCAAACATTTCCGTTTGCAAGGCTTAAAGCACAAAGGTTTAATTAAATGTACAACTAAACGGTAGCCAGTGCAAAGTTGCCGGCACAGAGGAAATACGGTCTCTTTGCTTTGTGGCCATTGGAAACCGCTCTGCAGCACTTGCACACATGCTGTGCGATGGACACCTTCTCTCCACATCGTCGAGGGGAATTAGCTCATCAGTAGCGGGATCGATGCCCGCATTCTCCACGCGGTGTACCGCCCTTTTACGCTCACTTCAAAGGGGCACTCTCACAGCCGCTTCGGGCTGGTCGCGGTTTTTATCCGTGCCTAAATTGCGCCCGTCATCCGGAGCCTCACATTTCGCACAGGCTTGGCATAGCGTCTTGCGGGTAAAGTCAGGGTTAAGCCTAGAGGCAGGCGCAGAGTGTACTTTGTTTTTTTAAGCCATATCTGTTGTTGGGGGATACAATCTCACCCAGTAGAGCAGGCCAGTAATATGCACAATCACAACCCAGAGCTAAAGTTCCGTTTCGGGTCTGTCAAACTGGAACTTAACCTACAAAAAACGCTAGTACATCTGGGCGTATGCCAAATCGATTGACCTGATGCCTGATAGGTTACAAGTTACTGGTACCCTCCTTATGAGAGCAAAATCCACATTCGATCAAAGTCGGAAGCTATTGCAGATGCTCGATGGTGTTTTAAAAAGAGTTTTGAGCAGGACCTCTCTGGAACAAAGGCCTCCACCACCCGGAACAAAACATGAACATTCCATGCACGCGCCACAGCAAACTTGAGCTGATGTAAACTCTCACATAACACCCGCTGTCTTCTTTGCACACGAGGCAACTGAGCAAGCTGCATACGCTAAAAGGGGCCAAGAAACGTCGTGTCATGCTTCGGTGTGGTAAATTCTGCAGCCGCGTTTGCGGTTACATGGCAGCACGTCACCTAAAAGCTCCCTTCGTCCCTGGGTGGGCTCGAACCACCAACCTTTCGGTTAACAGCCGAACGCGCTGACCGATTGCGCCACAGAGACCTGCGCCAAACCAGTCCCTGGGTTAAGTTATAAAAAAGCAGACTTGGACTTTTCCGGCAATGAAAGACTCGCTTTCCACAACGCGCTAGTATGCACGCTGAAAACCGAGACCCCGCTGGAGAGCTAATGCGAGAGGTAGCGGGATCGATGCCCGCATTCTCCACGCGGTGTACCGCCCTTTTATGCTCACTTCAAATGGGCATTCCCTAGATGAGCTTTTGAGGATCAGCGCTGTCGAAAAGTTTTTTTCGGACGAGGTCCTGCGCACATTCCTGGCAAAAGCAGGCCCCACCGAGATTTGAACTTGGATCGCTGGATTCAGAGTCCAGAGTGCTAACCATTACACCATGGAACCTTGGCGTGGGTTGATTTTTCCCACCTAACAGCAGAGGTGTTTAGTCATTCAGCCCAGAAGCGCGACAGCAAAGAGCAAGTGAAGCCTTTTCTTATTAAGCCCATATTTCCCCGATCCCGACTGGCTTTTAGAGTGCCAGTTTCACCGCCACATCAGCAGTTGCGCATCAGCTCTGTTTTTTTCCAGCCCTTCCGCGAAACAAGCTAAAAAGGTTCCACCGAGATTTGTCTCGGTTTGTCTACTGGCAAATGGTTTGTCCAACAGGGATTTCTTGGAGACCGCCCGTCACTATCGAGGTTTGCAGAGCTGAGGGTCCCAGAGAGCAAAAGTGTGGCCCGTATGGGGATCGAACCCACGACCTTGGTGTTATTAGCACCACGCTCTAACCAACTGAGCTAATCGGCCCCTTTCTGACTGTTTTTATCCCCAATTTCCCAGGAATATCCTGGTTGCCCTGGTCAGGCTGAAGAGATTAAAAGCTAAGCCTAAGAAACAGGCTCGTCCGGGATTTGAACCCAGGACCTCTCGCACCCAAAGCGAGAATCATACCCCTAGACCAACGAGCCATCACACACACGTCCTTCCTGCTGCTGCCTGGGCGCAAACATTTCCGTTTGCAAGGCTTAAAGCACAAAGGTTTAATTAAATGTACAACTAAACGGTAGCCAGTGCAAAGTTGCCGGCACAGAGGAAATACGGTCTCTTTGCTTTGTGGCCATTGGAAACCGCGCTGCAGCACTTGCACACATGCTGTGCGATGGACACCTTCTCTCCCCATCGTTGAGGGGAATTAGCTCAAATGGTAGAGCGCTCGCTTAGCATGCGAGAGGTAGCGGGATCGATTCCCGCATTCTCCACGCGGTGGACCGCCCTTTTACGCTCACTTCAAAGGGGCACTCCCTAGATGAGCTTTTGATGATCAGCGCTGTCGAAACGTTTTTTCCGGACGAGGTCCTGCCGGGCAGCCGCTGTGAGCTGCTTCGGGCTGGTCACGGTTTTTATCCGTGCCTAAATTGCGCCCGTCATCCGGAGCCTCACATTTCGCACAGGCTTGGCATAGCGTCTTGCGGGTAAAGTTAGGGTTAAGCCTAGAGGCAGGCTCAGAGTGTACTTTGTTTGTTTAAGCCATATCTGTTGTTGGGGGATATATATTTAGAACCCAGCGGATTACACACCTCAAATTCATCCTCATATAGGTGTAACCTTAGAGCATCTGGATTATCTGCAAATACCTTGTGGTTCCTGAAATAATATCCGTCTATATAATCAGTTAGAACATGTTCATCTCTTTCACAGCTTCGCTCTCTCTGCATAGAATCCCAAACATCTTCATGAGAGCAGTATTTCTGAAGTACATCACAAATGGGTACATATGAGTAGCTTCCAACTTTACGACCACTTGGGTCTCGCAGTGCGTAGTCTACAGGTTCAGTCATTTCAAGGTTGGATTTGCAGTAGTTTTTCAACATATGCGGAGACCTAACAAGTTTTGATACCTCTGAAAAAAAGTCAAAACACTGCAGAACTTCATAAAGTTCAGGACAAGATTCCACATTGAAGCCATTTTTTTAAAGATGATATTTTAGAAATGCATCATAGTTTGCTTTAAAGAATTCAAATAAAAAAATTACGTCATCTAGTATTTCTTGTTGAACAGTCTGAGGAAGGTGTTTTTTTTCCCCCTCGATTTCAGAATAAAGCCAAAAAGATTCTCTCTAAACTGCACTAACAGTTCATTCATCTCAGGAGGTTCAGGAGAATTGACAGCATCACTGGGCCCCTACTCCTCCTCGCCCACTACTGTTTCCAGGATATCATGAGCAGTGGCTCGTCTGGCTATAATGTCTTTATGCTTCCTGTAAATATGTCGTCGGAAGGACTCATATGTAGAAAATGTTGATTGACAGTTGTTAAGGCCACACGTTATGGTAAAATGTGGCTCATGTGCATGAACAAGTCCGATGTGCTGGATTAACTTCACCAATGTGAAGGCTCTTCGAGTTCTAAAATGTTGATTACCCTGGTCACACTCACAGGTAGAGGCTTATTCACCAACCTCAGACATTTTTAGAACATATCGCTGAATGAAAATTAGGGTATTCTTCAGACGAGATGGATATACCAGTGCAAGCAAGCACAAAAAGCAGCAATAACACCTTCCTCCAAACCAAGCGCCCTGCAGACTGACTGCCCATCCAGTTTGACCACTGCAGGGACCCTTTGAGTCAGCACACGTCGAGATGTACAGTAGGATATGGCGATGGTGGCTGATCCTGCAAGAGATCATAAAGTAGTTAAAATGCCGAAATCTACCACAAACAAACCAACTGTTCATACACATACACACACACACACACACACACACACTAAAAAAACATCTACGGTAAGTAGTCATTTAAACAAAAAGAAATAAGCATATGCAAATTACACACCTCCCCAAGTATGACGAGAATGTCATTTTTCTCCCTGAACAGGATCGGCTAATCAATCCCTGAAAATTAAGTAAAAAAAAAAAAAAGGAAGTGTATTACGTGAATGTACAGTGTATTTTGGTTAGTTAGACCTTATCTTGTCTGAAGACAAATAGAAGAGAAATTAAGCTTAAATGGCTCCACAACACTAGGGGTGACCATGGCTGATAGGTGAGTCACCTACCGGGGACATCTTCGGTGAGGGCAGCCTCTCTTTCCTCCAAAGCCAGATCTGCAAGGGGAGATTTCCTTTGAGTCAATTTACAGTTTTTTACAATCACTTTGTTACTATTTTCAGAACCTTGATGTAATTTTTCACAACTCTAGACACAAAACTCACAACCAATGATCAAAAAGCACATTTTTCAAAACTCTAACCCTTTTCTCAATTGCTTGGATACAATACACATAAAACTTAGATCATTTGTTCATTCAACAAAGATCACCTGTTCAATATGACACAACTTAACATCAAAGTACTACTATTTCAAAAGGCAATTCACATTACATTTCAAATGAGTGTCTATTCATTTCCTTACAATGATCTAACTATCAATTGATACAGCTGCTCAAAATGATAAGTAACTGTTGCATTACTCTTAATGCATAGTTGTATGGAAACAGACAAACAATATTCCATGTTTACAGTAAATTTACAGTAGATAATGAGATTCATTGTCACCAATTAGCATGGCATGAACCAATTAGACTACAATATCCATGGATGTAGCCTAATATTTTATCATACTGTAATGCTTCATCAGACACTGTGTCTATGGTGCCAAATACTGTACCACCTTTTCAGACTATGTACAGTATTGACAGTACAGTACTGTATAGATGCAGGCCCTTGTAACTGCGTGTCCAATTCTGCCAATCACAGCAGAGCAGTGTCAGGCCTGGACTCGCCATGCCAAAGGTTTTTTTCCAAGATGTCATTTTCCAACATCCATTGTGATGTAGATGAGAACCTGTGGCCAAATCCACAACACAGAGTTGATGACAGTGTAGAAGTACAGTAATCACTCCTGTTTAGTTTCTTACAGCAAGTTGAGGAACACTGCATTTGATGTTTTACAGTACTGTCTTTTCTTTTCTATTTCATAGCTAATTATTTTTGCTTTGATTCAAAAAACCATGTTGTGATTGTACTGTAGTGTTTTGCATCAATATATTACAAACTTTGTTCACAATGATTCCACTGTGTCTGTAATATTCTCTCTACTACTGCAGTACTTTTACAGAGATGTATTTACTGTACATGTAGTACCATAATGAAACCTGTATCACCTATTTTGCTCTACAATATTTAATGATTGTACGAACAATGACACAGTGAAACTATCGGTTGCTTGTGTGTGGGTGATCTATAGTTATGTTTCAATGGTATTTCACAGTTAATTTGTTTTTTGAACCAATGATTGTGCAAGTGCAAGATTTCTTTAAAGATGTGAATGCACAATGCAATGTTTTGAACATTAGACAGCCTGTGTTACAAGTGATTATCGTTTTGAGTTTTGTGTCTAGAGTTTTGAAAAATGACATCAAGGTTCTGAAAATAGTAGCAAAGTGATTGTAAAAAACTGTAAGCACTTTGGGTACTAGGACCTTAAAGCCATCTTCGAATCTTCGGCAGATATTCATTTCATCATGAAGCCGGCCCATTTCCTGAAATAGCTGCAACACAGCACAAACACACGGGAAACATGTCACAACATTATCATAGGATATTAAAATTAAATTTCAAAGAGAGTGTCACAGGTCGGGGCGGGCCGAATCAGACTGCACCCACCCCTGGGACCCGTACCACCCTTGGGGAGTCGGACAGAGGCCAGGCAAGGAGGACAGACAACGAGACTTCAAGTAAAACGGTATTTTATTGAATATAAAATTGGATAAAGAAATTAAAATGGTGAGTCTTCTGTGCAGGGTCGTTCCGTTCGGCAGACCCGCCGAAGGCCCACAGGGCGCAATGTAAAAGGAGGGGGGTGGAGGCTGCTACAGGACAATCCAGGTGCGTATTTCAGGTATGTACTCCTCTTCCTCACGGTGAGAAGCAGACAGAAGACATACGGCTGGGGGGTTTCGCTGGAGTGCAGGTAAGTGTACAGGCACGTAATCCTCTCCTTCCACAGGTGACAGACAGAGCACTCACGGCTGGAAGGCTTCACTGCAAAGCGGACAGAGGAATATACAGGCACGTAATCCTCTTCTTCTCAGGGGACAGACAGGGAGCTTATGGCTAGAGAGCTTCACTGCAAAGCAGACAGGTGAATATACGGACACGTAATCCTCTTCTTCACAGGTGACAGACAGAGAACTTACGGCGGGAGGGCTTTACTGCAAAGCAGACAGGTGAATATACGGACACGTAATCCTCTTCTTCACAGGTGACAGACAGAGAACTTACCTGTCTGCTTTCCAGTGAAGCTCTCCAGCCGTGAGTATTCAGGCACGTAATCCTCTCGAAGGGCCGGGAGACGCAGAGCTTGCGGTGGGGGAGTTTCGCTGCGAACAGACAGGTGAATATACAGGCACGTAATCCCCTTCCTTGGCTAGAAAGCTTCACTGCAAAGCAGTCAGTTGAGCATCCACCTACGTGTCCCTCTTCACAATGGGCTGTCAGATAATACACTCAAATGTCTGTGGAGTACAACAGTGTTAGCCTCTTCTTCTGTCTTTAGAACGTGATAGAAAACTCAGGTAAGTAATGGACATCCAGCGGGTTTAAGTTCACACTTCACACATCAAAACAGTGCATCACATAACTTCATCTCAGCACTCAGTGGGAAATACACATATAGAGGGCCGTCGCCCATTTCCTGACCTGTCATTACATCAAGGAGTCCCGTAGACACGAGAGAGGAGGATGGAGATTGATTGAACTACTCACAGTCTCTCACAAACGATCTCACTGTCCAGCGATTCCCTCCTTCCCGTTGAGTCGGCGTGCTCTTTCTCCCAAACTCACAGTGCCGCGCACGTTTGCCGGCCCCACTTCCTCTTCTCCAACGCTCACGCTTCCTCCGAGATCACAGTCCCCAAAACAACTCCCTCTCTGGTCTGTACTCTCTCCTTTTATCCTCCCCTAATGGCAACTTGTCCCAATCGCGGGGCTTCAATTCCCTTATGCGCAGCTGCCGGCGATTTGGAGGCAATCTAGGCAGAACATTAGTTCCGCCTTGCAATCTCTCCGAAAGGTGGAATTTCGCCGCCTCGTGACAAGAGCCTTTAGTAATTTAATATGAACTCCAACACAAATGTAAGATAATAAATGTAGACAAACCCCGCATGGACTCTTAAGGAATGGATATTTGTTAATGGCTTCTTCGACAGTCATCCCATTGGCAATCTCTCGCCTTCTCCAAGCAAATGTCCTCATCATCCGTTCCTCCACCATTCGGGCATCTGGCTTTGTCTTCCGGTACTGGTCCTGCAGGACTTTCACATGCCTTGCTATGAGAGGTATCCTCCTCCCCAATAATATCCACCTCCTACAACACAGAGGGATGACAAACATTTGCTCATTTGACAGTTGATTTTCCCCTTTTTTATGTTTATGAAAAATGAGCCCTTAATAATAATTTATTTAATTTATTACATTTTATATAGCGCTTTATCATAGCTACTTAAAGCACTTTACAGGAGGGATTATTGTCTACCATGCTGGGTTAAGGGGCTAACCATTGGGCCACACTGCTTGTGTGTAAAACATGCACATAGATATACAACAAACCAAAGAAGATGCTCTGACCTTTGATGCCTTGGCTCGTTTGCTTGTGTTTTCTTCCTGTTGTAAAGGCTTTTTGTGATGACAAAATTTCTGTTTCATTGTTCTCACCTCTTCATCATCTACCAGTGGCACCCGCTCATATTTGAACTTATGTTTTAGAGACATGTGCCAGGTATGCTATTTAAAAGAATATAAAATAGAGCAACTAAATAAGCATACAAACTACTTGCAGAAAACTGAAAGCACAAGCATGAAAATACATGGTGGAAAACAATGTGTGCATCAAAATGCAGAGAACATAGTTAATATCTTGACTGGATTAGTACTCTAGGTATAATAAATAAAGGTTGGCGATTAATAATCTGTCAACTCACATAACCATTGCCTTCTTTGTCCTTTAAGAAAGGGTATTTCAAAATCAGGGCCTTACACACTTTCACGTAGTCATCATTGGTCGGAAACCTGTAACAGCGATGCAAAAGAAGGAATGTAACATCAGACATAGTATTAATAACTAAAATGCCGTGATCCAGTTGGGTTGCAAAACTTACATTTTGATCAGGGCCATGGTTTCATACAATGTTCTTATGATTTTGTTGTGACTGGATCTCTCAATTTTGCATGGCGGTTTTTGGTCCAACTTTGTCTGAACATCTCTGGGAAATTTAGGAATGATGAAAACTGCTGGGAAGGCTGATGATGGGATGGCATGACTATGATGAAATAAAATAATAGTCTTAAAATGTTGGGAAATTAACCACACTGTAACAATACAAGTTAAATACATATTCAATACAAGTTCAGACTACACAGACAGTGTAACATTATGCATTAGTGTGTACACACTATTGCATAATGTTACACTACATAAACTACCAGAGCCAGGTGAATTCAGATCCAGATAGAAAAATTCTTCAGTGGTAACCATAAAGCTATATTATATTGCTATGAGATTATAGAGTTATTTTCCATGGTTCTACTTAGGCCTAACGTTATAACAATGAGATAACATTACTGTTACCGGTACCTTGATTCCGCTGTAGCGTTCTCTGAATGTACCGGGACAGGCTCGAGGGTTAGTGTCACGGTTTCTTTCCACTGCTGAACAAATCGGTTGAATTTGGCTTGCTTCTTAAACGATCCTTCAAAGAGGTATGAAACCATCCTCTCAGTCAATCCATAGTCCACTGCTTCTCCGTCAACTTCATTATCTAGACAATAGAGAAAAGAAAAACAGCAATGTTAACCACCACTGTGGTAAGAGCATACAACAATTTAAAAAGGCACAATTATGTCAGACTGTAACATTAATGTAAGTCAATGGGGAAAACATTTTTTTTTGCTCCAGTTTGGTTCATTGGGTATTTTTCTCATATCCAGAGGTATGGGCTTGCCGTTTGGTCCGGACTTTGAGAAGCCCTAATATCCATATAAAAACACATTGAAAGTATTTAGCCGTAACTTAGCTACCTCATTAGAGACGCTGGAAATGCTCTCTCTCACACACACACACACACACACACACACACACAGCACTAAATATTAATATAATGTAACGTTAGGCCTATCTTATTTTTTTTCCAGAACAGCGGGGAAAGTATTGAAAGAAGTTAAAACCATTAATGATAGTAATCGGTTTATTTTTATAACAGCAGCTGGATAACGTTAGTAATGTAAACTTTACTCGAAAGGGAGGTTAACCGTTGGTCGGTTCTGTCAGTTAACCTGATGTTGTAATTTAACGTTAGTCTTACATGGTTTTACGAAGATGTTCTAAGACAGTTTGAGGACAAAATAAATACTAAATCATAATTTAAAACCCTCACTGGCTATCGATAGTCACATTCCGCCCAAATGGCTTTGCTTTAGCATTACAGTTTTTTTCAATCGCTAACAAGCGCTTACCCATACTTCAGATACTTTTTCTAAACTCTTAACACAGACCCACACCTACAAAACACAATTGGCCAAATGGTTAATTTTCTTCTCAAAAACACATTTTGTTAAATATATACTAACTCGTCATTTCAAAATAGAACACATCTTTCTCTGCACACACTAACTTTACCAAAATGCTGGAAATCTGTCTCAAAATGAAATTATTTTGTCAAAGAATAACACTTGTTTTCACTTCACACGGTACATGCAGTCAATCAAAGTACACCAGGTTTCAAAATACTGGCTATTGTTGACATTGCAAAAACTGCATAGACTTTGATGTTTCAGTTTTACAGGTATTTGCATGCAAAACATGCAATCCAACCTTTTTACACTAAATTTCTTGGTTGGGAACTGTATGTCCACATGTACAGTAATGTTCACATTCAAAAGCATTCTAGTAAAAAGCAAATCAGTTTTTTTTCCCTTTACTGTTTACAACAGGAGGTACAGTAGAAACACGGTATGATAGAACAGAAAAAGTTTTACAGTATTGCTTACAAAAAAGCACAAAATTACTGTATCTAATCTCTGCGATCTTCAGGGTTAGGCCACATGTTTTCATCAAATATTGCACTTCTGCTCCTCTCACTGCTCCTCTCACTGCATCTCTCACTGCTCCTCTCACTGCACCTCTCACTGCTCCTCTCACTGCACCTCTCACTGCACCTCTCACTGCATCTCTCACTGCATCTCTCACCACATCTCACTGCACATCTCACTGCACCTCTCACCGCACCTCTCACTGCATCTCTCACTGCTCCTGCTATTCTCCCTGGGCCCCTTGCTCTTACTCTTCCTCGTCCAGACATTACAGTGTTTGTCTTTTTCTGTTTCTGTTTTCAAAAACATCACTCCTCAAAGTCCTAATTTTACTGTATAAGTGTCAATGTAATAGAAAAAAATTGGGTAATTTTGGGTCGGCCCAATTTACCCAACATAAATCAGCTGTGTGTCAATTATTCAATTGTTTGTTTATTATTTTGCTGAGATATATTGTTTTTGAACTGATATCATTGCAGGAGCAGAGGTTTTTATACTGTATCTAAGGTTTGGAATATTGTTTTTGCAATTGTGGGATGGTGTGTGTTAACATTCGCAAATACTACAAAAACAATCCATAATTTTGTTGGGAGGTATAACTTGTCTGTTAAGAAAATGTAAGCATTGTGGAAATGTGTTCACTGACTGCATATTGTGTGAAAACGACATGAAATGTGTGAATGGTATGGCCACAATAGACCGATGCTGTGCTAATTGTGTTTAGAGTTTTGAAAATGTGACTACTGGTTGGACAAACGCTTGTTAGCGACTGAAAAAAACTGTAAAAAAGACGGTTGGGTGGCACAAACGGGTTTTTTTTTGTCTCCTCTGACGCAGTCCAGCTAGCTAACGTAAGTCAGAACAAAATACTTTTCGCTGATTTGTATGCCATTATTGTCATCTCTGTGTTTGTAAGCATAAAAAAAAAAAAAAAAACTTTTCGGCGGCAAAAACGCTTCTCATCCTCCTCTGACGCAGTAGTTTTAAAGCTAATGTTAACGCTAGGTAATGTTAACAGTTAGCGCAATGTTTTAACTAACTAGTTAACGTTAAAATCATGGCAATCATCAATGTCGAGTCTAGCTAGCTAAAGTTGACAGAGTATGAACTTGACATAAGTTAACTTCCAACTTTGAATTAACACCACAAACACTGATTAAAAATTTAAATACTTTGTTCACAGAGTAAACGCAACAACGTATCTGACTTGCAACACACACACTGTGTGCTCACTCAAGGTGATTTTATTCATTAAACAACCAATCACAAATGTACACACCCCCATTATTCATCACGTGACATTTCATTCATTCCATACATAAATATCAATCAATAATAAAAAAAAAACATAATGCACATTGAGAGCACATGGTTAACACCCCCACTTGCTCTCACATTGTTAACATAGAACGCATCTTTTTCCAAAAATTTGCATGCGAGTTTTATTTATTTTTATACCGTGTATTCTCCATGTAAATTCGTGCACCGAACCGTGACGCCCGTACCGTTTCGGTTCAATACGAATACATGTACCGTTCCACCCCTAATACGTATATATATATATATATATATATATATATAATCAAAATATAAATGAAAGTCAAAAGCACATTTTTAGTCATACCTGGAAACAAATCCTGTTCAAATAGGTTATATGGGCCATTCTATAGAAGTGGTTCAAAGTTAGAGTTGGAAACATCTTGAAAAGAAAATTGTCTTTTTCCATAAATCTCTTATAAAGTATTATTTTCTAAAGTAGGCCAATACATTTTATCATACATATTTCAAAGTTAAGGATTCATTATTTTGATATAGCCTAGCTTGCATTGGAACAAACACTATAACAGTTGATTAGTTTATTTTTGACAAAACATACTATATATTTAACATATGAGCAGAAACTGTCTAACAAAAGCTTATTTGATGTCTATTAATCTAAAATGTCTGTCTAAAAACTTTATAATCTATCCAAAACTAGTCAACGAAATGTTGTCATTACAGACACTATTCTATATCGCGATTAGATCAAATCTCAGTAGGCTATAGCAATATAGTTTGGATGTGTTCATGTAAAAATAACGTTTACTAATGTAGGAGCGAGAGTGAATGAACGCACAGATTCGATGTACATCTGTAGTAACATCGCGCGCGCGCGTGTCTGTGCCATTCATCCATTCACACACAGACACGCAATTCATATTTAAACAGTCTTTGTGCAGTTTACAGACACTATTCAATAACGCGATTAGAACAAAGCACTTAAGAATAAATAACTTACTGCATCAGCTGAATCCGTGCTCCTCGAAATGAAACTACCAGCACTTCTGAGGTAACTTTTCCAGGATTATTACGATAGTATTATTCCTCACAGCGCAGCAAGACGAGGTAAAGTACAAGATTCTTATTAAACTGGATGTTTTATCCAGCTGATGTGGGCGTTTTCATGGCTTGCCTCAACATTTGCGTTTGAATAGTGCGCGCTCTCAGTGGGCGTGGTCACATTAACACGTAATACGCTATAATTAGCTGAAAGGAAAAAGACTGACATCTCTCTTCATACAAATTACATAAACTGAGAATATTTGTTATATATATATATAATTACTTCATTTAAAAGAAGAGCTTCATAACGAAAAATCTTTCGTACCTGTGTGACAAGTATTTACTTAGTTACAGTTAATTTTTGGACGCGTTTCAGAATGAACTTCACTGACAGAGGGAAGGCAAAATTCGCATAATGTTTATTTTTCTTTATTTGACAAAAAGCACAACACTTTGTTTTTATTGTGAGTATCCACAAAAAAAATAGACACTTAACAGGATCTAATGATGTACAACACTTATATGTAAGATCAAAATCAACAGTAATTTGAGTCTCTTTTGCACTAAGGAAAAAAGTGAGCTTGTCGCGCCGGCGTGATGGCCGACCCCAGAGAGTTAAACTGGTTTAAATCACTGAGACATTTGTGTTCTTCGCTTTTCACTGGATCTCGTGACCGAGGCGGATCAGAGTAAACCCATCTGCTCTAGTGAGCTCGCGTTGCGCTGCCGTTTGGACTTTGAGCCAAACGGATAATCAGTCCATGAGGCGCGCGCGGTTCAAGTGAGTTTCGTTCCGCTTTTGGCACATAAACATCGAACATTTATCGAACTCTTGATATCGTTTTATCGAGAAAAATTGTATCGTGATTAATGAAGCTTAGCACAAGTTCTGCCAGGAAGACTCAATTGTTCACGTCATGTATTACCTTATTTATCCAATCATATCCAGTATAAAAGGGTGGTACTTACTCATGTCTGAGTTCTCAGATGCTGTCGCTTCAACCACCTCCATCCTCCCCATCTACCACCAGACGGGACTTTCCTTCTTCTCCCTAACATTTCTATCCAGAAATGGCGCCGGGCTCTGGGATAGGTTCTAAGTTTTCTACTTTTCTACTTTTTCTACTTTCTCCGTTTACAAAAATGCATGGCTGGCCATATCTCCTACAGAGGGTGAAGTTTTTGATCACATATGACCCACCCTCTTTGAATTCTGGGTCACTGCCATTTTTTATCGACAGATTTGTCTCTCCATCTGTCAGAACAGATAGTGTGGTGACCTTATATGTTCCTACATTGATTTTAGCATTGTCTGAGACAAAATTCAAAGCCTTTTGGCTCCTGCGGGTTCCCACACACTTGACTTTAAGTGGTACTTGCCTGTCATGGTCAATAAACAGTGGATTCAAATGCAAGTAAAACTCAGTTTATTGAAGTATAGTTGATGATAAGATAGTGAGTAGTCAGAAGCAAGAGTCCAGGAATAAACGCCCTTGGTAGCGCAGGGACGCTGATGGACAACCCAGTCAGTCGCGATGGTGAAGGATGATGGAAATCCGATGCGCTGGCGGCCAGGACTCGGGGACACGAAGAACAGAACCTCTGTGGAAGAATGCAGAGTGAAGAGGACAGGAATACTGGATACAGGTGCAAACACAGAAGATATGAGGACAGGCAGGATACAACACACCGGGAACCTTCAACAACGATCTGACAAAGACAAGACGAAACTGTGAGCATAAGTAGGCGCCGCTGATCAGCTGCAGGTGGAACCGCTGGTCAGCGGTACTGATCAGTGAACACGCCCACCTGCACACACAACAACATGTAGTGAGAAAGAGTCAGTGAATTCATGAACTGTGACACTTGCCGACTTGTAGGGGGTTGCCATCCTAAGGCCACATTTACACATAGCCGGGGATTTAGAGAAACAAATATTTCCCCCCCTCCGTTTTCAATAATAACATCGTGCACACAACATCATTTTCAAAAAAATTGTCATTTACATCAACCCGCATAAATACGCCGTCGAGCGCCATCATAGCTATGCCAAACCTATGGGCGGCAGTGTAGGGAGAAGGATATGCAATGCAAGCCAATGCAATGCATGGCCTGATTGGCCATGCAAGCTAATCAGAATCCGTGCACTCCTTTGCCTCTGCTCCTCGATATAGTAGAGCAGTTGTATTTGCGAATGCAAACAGGCCAAAAGCGTTTGCACAAAAGTAAAAATGAATACCACCTTAACAGCATCCATGATCAGTAGCCAAACAAGCTGTAAACATAGGGCACTCACATGATGTTAAGCATTTTCTGGAGCATAATGTGACGTTTGAGAACCAAAAACCCCGTTTCTCCCAGTTTACACGGCAACACATAACCGGCGTTATCAGAAATCTCCACTTTGGCCGGAGTTTTTAGAAATAATAGTTTTCTGTGATAAAAACGAGGTTTTAGTGCAAATGAGAGGCCAAACCGCAGGGAAATATCTGCGTCTTCCTTTCATGTAAACGGGGCTTAAGAGTAATACAAAAAAAAAAAAAAATTATAGTTAACTTTCATAATATTTTCAATGACGTTTTAAAACATGAACATTTCATGACAAAAATTAGTTGTATATATACGTATACGAGTCATTCTACGAAAATGTGCCATTTTCTATTCTGAAAATCAGATTATCAAAGTATTGTTTTTGATGTTTTTAAGGACTTATTTGATTTAAGTAGACCCTTACCTGTCAGAAAAATATGTGGTATATATATTATATATACATATTCATAAAATAAATAACTTACCAATTCACAAAATTAACGGAATGCATAGCTGATATAAAAAACTGGATGACTAGTAATTTCCTACTACTTAACTCTGAAAAAACAGAGTTTCTAATTATTGGACAAAAAACTTCCTCACGTAATAACCTAGAATACTGTCTAACACTTGATGGCTGCTCTGTCAAGTCTTCGTCGTCGGTTAGGAACCTGGGTGTGCTCTTTGATACCAATCTTTCATTTGAAAATCACGTGTCTAGTATCTGTAAAACCACATTTTTCCATCTTAAAAATATATCTAAATTACGTCATATGCTCTCAATGACGAATGCGGAACAGTTAGTTCATGCGTTCATGACATCAATGCTAGATTATTGTAATGCTATTATGGGTGATTGCCCTGCACGCTTATTATGTTGTAAAATATGCTTAGTATGCAATGTTAGGCTGGATAGATTAGATCAGCCGGAACCGGGAACACTCCCCATAAATCCTGATGTACTTCTTACATCATAAAGAAGGATGGCGTCTATGCTAATATTAGTCTCTCTGTTTATCCCGAGGTTTACCGCAGTCCGCCGGATCCAGGCCGTATCCAGATCTGATGAAGGACCTGTGCCTGGACACGACGACAACGCAGTCCTGAAGTGTCACAGGGTTTCCGCGGGGCATTAAAAAGCATTAAAAGTCCTTAAATGGATTTAGCAAAAATTAAGGCCTTAAATGGCATTAAAAAGTATTAAATTTGATTCCTACAGGCATTAAAATTTTTTATAGTTTTGAAGAGAACATTATATCAATTTATTTGAATATAGCCTTCATAATTAATCATTTGTATTTGCATATAATACATATTCACCCAGTAGAGCAGGCCAGTAATATGCACAATCACAACCCGGAGCTAAAGTTCCGTTTCGGGTCTGTCAGACCGGAACTTAACCTACAAAAAACGCTAGTACACATGGGCATATGCCAAATCGATTAACCTGATGCCTGATAGGTTACAAGTTACTGGTGCCCTCCTTATGAGAACAAAATCCACATTCAATCAAAGTCGGAAGCTATTGCAGATGCTCGATGGTGTTTTAAAAGGAGTTTTGAGCAGGACCTCTCTGGAACACAGGCCTCCACCACCCGGAACAAAACATGAACATTCCATGCACGCGCCACAGCAAACTTGAGCTGATGTAAACTCTCACATAACACCCGCTGTCTTCTTTGCACACGAGGCAACTGAGCAAGCTGCATACGCTAAAAGGGGCCAAGAAACGTCGTGTCATGCTTCGGTGTGCTAAATTCTGCAGCCGCGTTTGCGATTACATGGCAGCTCGTCACCTAAAAAGCTGGGGAACAATAGTCTGTTTGAGGGGGGGAAGAAAGGGAAGAAGGGGGAAGAGGGAAAAAAGAGAGAGAAGAAGGAAAAAGGAGAGGAAAAGAAAAGAAAGAGATTTTTTTTTACTTTGTCCCCCCAATATCAATATTTTTGAAAGTCTACGTTTGTCATAAATTATTTAAAAATCTGTTTTTTGTATCTTCCTATAACATTTATATGGGATTAAAGATGATCACAAGGTTGGCGGTTCGAATCCCACTGCTGCCAGAAATTAAAATTACTGTGTTATGCTGTAAATTATGTTTTATCATTAAAATTCACATAACTGGTTTCCATATTACAGAAATGAGTTCTGTTCTATCGTTTTACAATATAAATGAACATTGTACTAATGATATATAAATGATTCTAGATATTTTATTTATAGTAATTTATACTATACTTTTAATTATATTCATTAAACTAGTTTTAATTATATTTCTGCTTCAGTAATTTTATAAAAATTATTGTAAAAACTAGTCAATTATTTTATTACTGAATTCATCCATTACAACATTTTTTTCACAAGTGACTAACTTTTGAATGATACTATAGTAAATGAACACACAAAAAACAAGGAGAGAAGCATTTATGATCAAAAGACCAAACTTTCATTTTATTTTCATCCTTTTTTTAAAAACTATATACAAGGAAAACTATATACAAGGAGAAATAAATTATTTATTGTCTTTTTTTTATATCCTCCAACCACTGCTCCTTTGGCACTGTCTCTACTGAGGGGCAGTATACAATTCCCTTGTACTGACTGTGCCCAGTCTCTGCTGTTACCTTAAATGATATGTTTATCTCTGTAAAGCTGCTTTGAAACAATCCATTGTTAAAAGCGCTATATAAATGAAGATGACTTGACTTGACTTGCTGTTCTGAACTGCCCGCATTTCTTGCACGTGTTGTGCTGCACTTTGCGGGTCAGTTTTCGAACTGGAGCTAGAGCTGGAGCAGGAGGGGCAGGAGGGGCTGACCCTTAGAGCCTGTGGAGCAGCAACCAGGACGGGCCCCTGCTGTGAGGCAACTGGCGTCAACATCAGCAGTTGAGTGCCTGGGGGTGGAGCAGGAAATAGTTGCCGCTGGGTTGGTGGTGTCTCCGCTGCTGGTGCCAAAACCACTGGGGCTGAAGGGATCTTCCTCTTCCTCTTCACCTGTGCCTGGCCCACAGTGCTACTTGGCAGGTGGTACTGGTGAGCCGGGCCTGGCTGGGGGGGCGCAGATGGGGGGCGCACATTGGCAGGGAGCAGAGGGTCAGCAGCAACCGACAAGCGGCTAGGCAGTTCCAGCCCCTGCATTACTACTGCATTGTCCTGTCTTTTTACCCGGCTGTTGTGCCACTGAACCAAGGTGGTGTGGCTCACGTCCACCAGCTGGATGGTGGTCTGCTGCATTACTGTTGCATTTCCCAGAATGCACCGCCTGATTTTTCTATAGTCCTCCAGGATGAGGTCCCATCTGGACACTGTGCCAGTCCCCTTCTTCTTGGGACTACGGTGAATGGCACAGAGCCTGACAAAAATTGTCTCAATCAGGCGAGAACAATCTGGCCACTGGGCAAGTGGGGCAGTGGTGGTGAGTGCATGCCTCTTCACACTCTCCACCCCTGGAGTGAACTCCTGCCTCTTCTTGGGGGACCTGAACCTCCCAGTATCCAGCCTGCTCCTGTGTCTGGAAGAAAACACGACTCTCCTCTTGTCGAAGTCCAGCAGGTTCTGCCAAATAGCAACAATATTGCTCACCTAAGCAGAGAAGAGCATATAATACAGAGCAAATGAAAAAAAAAAACAAGCAAGTGTAAACATGTATGACAAGTCAAAGAGGGAAAGTATAAAAAGTTGAATGATCCTGACCTGCTGGTTGGTGAGTGCCAGAGAGGGATGGTTCCTGAGTTCCACAAGACACTCCGCCAGGCTGTCGACTCTGTCCATACCTGGCACACCAAAGTCATCCACAGCCTGAAAAAAATAAAGATATGAGCAACAATATGAGAACAGTGAAGTGGGATAAAACACAGATACACTGGTCTATTGAAATGACAGGATTGATTATTGCATTCTAAAATGTCAGCAGACGGTGACAATAATTTAGACATTTGTAATAAAAAAAGTATTTACATACCGCAGACTCATCAGGAGATGCTGAAGCACCTGGCTGCGGCATGGAGGAGGCAGTGGAGGAGGCAGCAGACTGGGTGGAGGAGGCAGCGGAGGAAGCAACAGACTGGATGGAGGAGGCAGCGGAGGAGGCAGCAGACTGGGGGGTGGAGGAGGCAGCAGACTGGGTGGAGGAGGCAGTATGGGTAGAGCTAACAGGCTGGCATGAGGGAACAGCCAGGTCAGCAGCCATGGTGGATAAGGCAGCAGGCTGTGTAGATGAGGCAGCGGGCCGGGTGGAGGAGGAGGAGGCAGTAAGGCTTGAGGCAACAGACTGGCAGGAGGGAGCAGCCACGGTGGATGAGGCAGCAGGCTGAGACGGGGTAGCAGCAGGCTGAGAGAAGGTGGCAGACGTGGTGGAGGATAGAGACTCAGAGGGCATAAAGCAGGAGGAGACAGAGAAGCTAGGATCATCGGTAAGACTTGACACAGTAATGTCATGAGTCTGGTCTTCCCCAAAGCCCTCGTCTTCTTCGTCCACGCCTTCATCCACATCCTCCAGCATGTTCTCTGTCTCCTCTGAGTCGGGGTTCACCACCAGAGGCTGTCCAGTCTGACTCAGGAGATAGTCATACCAAGCAGCTCTCCTATGAAAAAGAACAAAAAAGCACACAAATACATGACTAATTATATTCAAAGCATTCTGTCAAGATATAATGCAACTGTAATCAGACTCAGTGTATGGTTGGCTTTGTAAATGGGAATAATAAAATGATAGATTCAATATCTAGTTGGAAAATTAAAACCCCACAAATTAAAAGTATAATGTAGCCAGATAAGGGTAAGACATACCAGTGTATTTGGCAGGTGCCCTGAAAGTTGGCACAAAAGCCCGGCCAAACACCTTCAGGCTGTTGGTGTTGACGCAGTGAGCCATATCCCCGGAGTAGGTGAGAAGGGACGCTGGCTTGCTGGTCACTGCCGCAGTCCCTCGATCCTGATTCCACCTGTTCAGGCCTTCCAGGAGGTATAGCTGGAAGTTCAGTGCATTGGCACTGGTTCCTAAAAGAAGAACAAAACTTTTATACCACTGTAAAAGGATGTGCCTTTCAATCTGAATAATGCATAGCAGTTATTTAAGACATCATACATGTGAGACACTAACCTGGAATGAACCTGTTCAGGTGGCAATGGAACGATTCCAGGGATGTGGACCCTCTGGCACAGCGATACCTGGTCAGGATGACCCCCGCCTTTTTGGTGGTGCCTACCTCAGTATAGAGCGGCACTTCTGGCAAGTCCTGGATGCACCTGACATGGCGTTTCTGCACACGCCAGATGTGCTCCATGCGCACTTGATCCAGAAGTGGCACACCCATAAGGTCCCTCCCATTGGCCCCCCCCCAGCTCCTGCAGCAGCCTCTCGATGAGGCGAATGGTGTCCTCCTCACTGCGCGTCCTCCTGCGGCAGTAAAGGCTGAGGTCCCTTTTACTGATGCTCCTGTCCACCAGGAGGTCAGTAATAGCTGGGATACCCTCCTGCATCAGCTGTTGTTTTTTGGCCTGCCGCAACAGGCTGAGGTCCCCCGCATCCCACTCAAAAATGTAGGCGGACAGGCATCCCATGAAGGTTGGGTAGAGGGGATGGGCATCGGTGGTGCAGCCCACGGCCAGCCTTCTCATAAAGTGCCAGATGTCCAGCCGTATGTGGAGGTCTGGCCATTGCCCAAACCTGGTGTGCAGCTTGCTGGTTGCCCCCTCACTACTCACGCAGCAGCCACAGTCCACATACAGCAGCACTGGGGGTGGAACGGCTGCCAGGCGGTACCGCTCCATGACACCAGCCACCATCCTGTCCAGTCCTGGCCCCTCCTGCACCGACAGGACACTGGTCAGTATCTGGCCGACCTCGTTGCCAATAGAGCTCACCCAGAGTGCTGTCCCCCGTCCATGGCCAGCCAGCTTCTTTGTGATCTGGAATTTACCAATGTAACGACACATTCAGAGATCTGAACTTATTGTTTTAAGAGAGAAAAATCTCATTTGAGAATTGAGCCAAAGCGATTGAGAAAAATGTCTATTTGGCAGTTTTTTAAGAACATGTTAGTCTATTACAGAGTCAGATTAATTATTACCTTTTTGGTGGAATCCATCTTTAAGATGGTGCCAAAGGTCGACGTGATGCTGGCCTTGATGTGGTCTATACGGCAGAGTGTAAGGACTGGGCTAAAAGGGTGAATCTGAATAACTAAATACATCCTGCTAAAGACCCAAAAAGACTGAATGCAACACACACACACACACACACACTCTCTCTCAGGAATGGCCAGAGTCATAAAATGCTTGAAACATTCCTTGCCCTTCCCCCATCTCTGCAAGAGAGATAACAGAACTCTGACACACACACACACATAATGGACCTTTACATTACACGCATAAAACGAGCCATTACCAATTGTATACGATATATTCCTGTATGTCTGTGTGTTTCCCAGTCCATGGTAGTTTAGAAATTATCTCCTAGCGTATCAGTGAAACTCTTGAGAGTGTGTATTATGTATTAAGATGTATCTTCATATTCCAAGTATGTGTAAATGTTGTGTTTGGTACCGTTTTAATTATCTCGTTCCAACTGATTTGGTCAGATACAGAAGATTACAGTAAAATGTATGTTTTCTATGTTTTTATCATCTTGTGGAATGATTCTGACAAATTCTGACTGGTCATAAAAGAGGCGGACACGGCCATAGTTTAACTTTGACAAGACAAAGAGAATTTGGCCGCCAAAAGTTTCGTTGAATGTCATTGGCCAGTTCGCACCTCAGAGGTGTGGACTCCAGCTCCCCTAAAGAGGACTGAACCTCCCTCTGGACGCGCTCTTGCAGTCTGACCGTCTCAGAGAAACATGTGATGCTAGCGATCTCCTCATGGAGATCTGATCCCACCATGGATCTTTTCTTTTGTTCGTCTAAAGTTCGTCTCTTCTTTAACTTACTCCCGAGTTCGTCTCCCAGGAAAGGAAATGGACTTTGCCGAACTATTTCCTCAGGTAACGTCACCTCAAAGACTTTAAGCCTTTCAAACACTCGCGCCGAATGCCACGTGATCCCCGGCCAACCATGCACGCGTCGGGACGGGCCGTGCAAAAACGCTGCGGCCGCGCTCCACACGACGCGCGCAGGCAGGACAGGACCTTCGTTCAACATGCGGGCCGACCGGACCGCGCAAGGAGCCCGCGACACACACACAGACCTCACGTTTGCAAGTATCATTCCCGTTACAGCTTCTAAGAAGCCTTACAATGGTGTTTTCGTGTTGTTTCAGAAGGGTTGATGTCGAGGTGAAATTGTACCAGCTCTGTCTCTCTCCCTCGCTCTCTCTCACCAACTTTCTCCCTTTCTCTCTCTCCAACTCATGTTTACATGGGTACCAATTGTCTAAACGCCCCGCGTCGTCTTAGTCTGTGTTTAATGTTTGTAAATACATGTATCATTGTAGTAAATGCTTAAGTAGTTCAGCTTCATTAAATACATTATATCCTTTTGATTGACTCATTGCCTGTTGCTCATAACCCGAGTCACTGATATGCTTCGATAACGTTGCGAGCTCTTTACAGAAATACCTCAGACGGGTATGTGTAAACTTTATAGAGCAAGAAAACTAATTCTTGTGGCCACAGAATTTGTTTTCACAACTCTATAAATTAATTGAGCTAATTAATTTTACCTGTCTTGTAAAACGTGGTCTGTATAATTAGTTACAATTCATTTGTGATTAATTGTGGGGATACACCTGTATGCACGCAGGTAAAATGACAAAGCCTCCCTTAATGGGAGATTTATTAACATGTAAGACTGGGCTGATCCAAATCTGTATGAATAATTATTAGTTATTAATTATTAATTATGACATGCAAATTCCCCATTGATCAGACCCAAGCAGAGTCTTTACAGTTTGGTGGAGGAATGCTGGGGCATTTCAAACTTGTTTATGAGCAATTCAGATTCAATCTAATGTGTATATTGTTATTTAATATTGTTTATGTAATATTTAATATTACACGTGCGCATCGGAGTGAACGCTTGCGAACTCCCGATCTGATTTAACAAGCTGCTAAATGTTCAAACATCTTAGTCACTTTTAATCACTAAAAGTAAACTGCAGTTCATAGTATTAAATTTGTCCCACAAAAGACGAAGAAACCTCTTTTGAACGATGACATTTTTAATGTTAAACTCCCCTGTCCGAACGATGTTCTTCTGTCAGGGTGAAGACAAGATTTAGTGAATCGATGCTCTTTCACTATTCTTAAAAAGGCCTTATTTTATAATCGTTAGATTAACGATAAACTCCTGGTTAAAACATTGACGTAGCTACTCAATTGTAAAAACCTAAAGCATATTTAATCATAGGTGCTATTTGATATATGTTATGGGAGTCGAAAAACAGATGAATAATTCCTGTTTCCTTTTGCACGACGCAGCGAAGAAAACCTGCTAACGTGTTAAATAAATATAGCACCGATAAAATCCAAAACTGAAAACATTTTTAATCAATGCCATTTGATAAATGTTATTTGGAGTTGAAAAACAGATGAATAATTCCTGTTTCCTTTTGCACGACGCAGCGAAGAAAACCTGCTAACGTGTTAAATAAATATAGCACCGATAAAAATCCAAAACTGAAAACATTTTTAATCAATGCCATTTGATAAATGTTATTTGGAGTTGAAAAACAGATGAATAATTCCTGTTTCCTTTTGCACGACGCAGCGAAGAAAACCTGCTAACGTGTTAAATAAATATAGCACCGATAAAAATCCAAAACTGAAAACATTTTTAATCAATGCCATTTGATAAATGTTATTTGGAGTTGAAAAACAGATGAATAATTCCTGTTTCCTTGCACAACGCAGCGAAGAAAACCTGCCAATGTGTTTAAAATAAGTATAGCACCGGAAAGAAATCCGTCGAGATTTAAATGAGACAGTGCATGTCCCCGAGACAATCGAAAGCGGGCTGGTTGCAATACTACTGCCAAACGCTAGGGTGCGCCCTTGAGTGTTTTCCAGTATCAGATTGCCTCCACGCCCTCCAGGAGCGCAATAGCGCCATCGTGTGGACACTAGCGGTAAAGTGTCTTTTCTTCAATTTTCTCTTCCCACAACTTCAAAGTTTACCAGTGAGATTTTGAACTCGTGTTTCTAACTTTCAATGCATGGCAATTTACAGCCTCGTTTACTAACATGATTTTCCCTGCCTTGACTGTGTGCACTTGTTTTGGATTTTGGTTCAAACCACATTTGAACTTAAAAATTCAAAATTATGTCTTAGCAGTTTCTGATGACCGCTCTGTTTTGAAATGGCTTTCTCCCAGTTGATCTTATGTTGGTTACTACCACTGACACCTCACTGTGGTCGTGATCATCAAATATAAGGCCAACCCTTAATTTCCTACACTTATTCAAATTTGGTTTGAAACAAACAGATTTCAGGGTTAATTTGAATTAAGTCTCATTGCTCGTTGGGAATTGTTTTATGGCTTTTTCTATATTTCCCTTTTCAAATTATTTTTAATAAGTTTGATTTGATTTTATTACAACTGTCTCCTTGCTGTTCTAGAAGTTACTTAACATCTATGAATACGCTTGATTTGAATCGTATTTAAACCAGTTTGAATGCAATTTAAATCAAGTTCTCTGTCAGCCAGCTTGACCACTAAGAGGAAGTGGCCCAAACCCCTTTGTGGCCCAAACGCGCCACTACAGCCTGCTTCCTCCTGTGCTCTTCCTGCGGCTCTAAAACTCTCCTCCGAAGGGAGACTAGGTTATTCTGATAATTAACATTGTCATAATTCCCTTTGTTTTTACCATAATTTTAGTAAAGCCGTTGCCTTTGATTTTTCTAAAAAAAAAAAGAGACACTCAATTTGATTTAGATAAAAGAGCTTTAATTCACGTTGAGGTTCAATTGTTCTTCATCCTGTTTTGTGTTCGTAGGTAGAAATTGGCACCAGCACTGACTGAGCACGGGTCTCGGACTTTCCTGTATCTTTCCCTTCGTGCGGCCCGCAACACGACATTACCAATGCGGCACCGCCGGTTGTGTTCCAGGTCAAGTTGCTTGCGAGGGCGCACCTAGGTACAGATGCACCGAAAGGCCCGGGACACTGCTGTCAAGTGTTTGGGGCAACAGAAGGACCAACCACGATACTGACTTCGAGCGGAATGACCTCATTTCACCCCAGGCAAACTAGAAAAAGGTATTAAACCCATCCACTTAATATTGGCCACAGAATCTAGAGATTCCCCGGTCATGGGAGTGTTTGGCTCCTTCTCAAAGCCACAAACTGCAGGCTTAGGCCTCCTTTTCCCCTTTTAACACTTCTCGTGTACTATTAATGCCATTTCATTACAGAACTTTCCATTTTTTTTGATGGTTGCATGTTACTTCAAACTTTGCTATCTTGCCATTGCTCTATTCAGTTGTGCTCTGTTCCTTTCAGTTCACCTAGAAGACAGAACCTATCTGAGACCACAAGGAACGCTGAATAATAGTTTGACAAACCAAGCCGTTAGCATAAACAGGTGACCCCTAAGCTACCGCCCTGTTAAATTTTATTCAGGCCCATACTGACCCACCTAAATTGTCCCACCGAATGATTTAACTGTCTGCATCAGTTAACCAAAATTTTCATACACGGCATAGCCGGTATTATAGCTCGTTAGACATAGACGAACTTGCATTGGTCTCTCTGTGTGTGTTGTGTTCCTCTCGCCCACAGTGAAGCCAGTATGTTCCGGTCCTACAGTCCCACAACCCGCTGGGACAACATGGAGACATGGCTGAGATTCATGACACCTCCATTCCTGCCCAAGGTCGCCAGTGACAGAGCCCGAGCCAAGAGCAGCTGGACGCAGACGTGGACACGCTAATGTCGCACCAACCCAGCCAAAGCTCCCACGACAAAGACTGGGCCAAACACGTTAAAACCTCGCTTTCCAGCTCACCGCGCAAGCACGCCTCCACAAAGGAGCCGCATCGCCCTGGAGCACAAGGTTGCAACGCCGAGGATGACAATGACCCCGAGCTACAAAAGGAAGTGGAAAGACTTCAAACTGCCCTGGCTAACCTTCATCGACACAGACCGAAGTGAATAGTCAGAGAAAAGAACCAGAGAGGAACTCGACGAGAAACTCAGACAAAGTGAAGCCTCTTGCAAAGAGCAGAGACCGAACTGAAAGAGACTCGAAAGCGCACTGCCTGCGAAAAACTCAAAAGAGGCCCGTGCGACCATCCACAAGCCCGTTCAACAGAGACAAGATCTCGAACACGAACTTGGCACCGATCACACAGAGTTGCCACACTCTTATAGACTGCAGCATGACCTGAAAAGGGGAAACACACACCACAAGTTTCCCCTGACCGGTCCGCACATTTCAGCCAACGCACAAGAGCTGAAAAGGGGGGTGAAAAAGCCCGCCTTCCACACATCTCTGACAATCTACAGGACATTGATTTTTCACCTGCAGTCTCCAACCGGTGAACACACGTCACAGACACCCAGCAGCACAGACCTAGAAGAAGTGCTACCACCACCGGCTCCGAACGAGTTTGCTGTGGAACTTACAACGAACCTGTGACTGAGGACACAAGTTTCAAGAAACTTTCCCTCCAAAACCCGTCAGCCACCATAGTTCTTCTGCCCCCACGCAATGCCCACTCAACGATGCGTGAAGGTCCCCTCAGTAAGAATTCCTAAAACCCCAAATTCCTGAACTGCAAAACCAGAAGACACACTGCACGAACACCGTGCAAGACTCAGCTAATAGGTCCTTGATCAACATCGGACATAAAACTTTTAAAAAGTAGATGAAAGTGTGCTCAGAGAGTTGCAAGACTCTGCGTCTGTAAAATTAGAATTTTACTGATTTAAAGGAATCTTAGACGGACATGTAAGCCTCAACGGCCGACAGACTATGCACGACTCTTTTGAAACAAACGGTTTCTAGATGTTGAGTAAATCGGCACCGCTAAACATTAGGTTCCGTGACAGTGTAGAGTTACATAGAACACCAGCTCCAAATAGGTTATACGTTACCTTGACGCCAGAGTGTAGTAAAATCACCTGAGTTCTAAACTACCGTTAACCCACGGGCGTGCACTTGATCATCGCGATCCAACTAAAACAAAACGTGCAATACGTGTTTCGATCGCTGGCTTGTCTAAATGCCGATAAAACAATAGCTGGAATTGACATCTCTACTTCAAGTAAAAGAGCCTTAGATTCTCAACTGGTATCAGTAACTTCAGCATTAAAGCGTAAGTCTGTGTGAAAAAGGTATCATCTCAGCAGCTTGTAATCTGTACCGATATCCATTCCGCTTTGGTTAAAAAGAAATCCAAATCGCGGTATGACTAAAACCTGTTTCTGACAAAGAAAACTCAGAACAGTTATCTATGTAGACCCGGGTGATGCTCCCCTTTCTACGATGTAAAGGCCCTCAGGAAAAAAAAGAAAAATAAATTTGTTGCTAGATTGATGTAATTCACCTAAATTTTGGCTGCATCTACAAGCAGAAAGCTACTAAGCGATCAAACCAAGTCACGTGCTGAAAAATCAGCATTTATGCACGAGAAGAAACGTAACTACATACGCGTAGACAAGCGTTGACTTGCAGCAATTCTATTTCCTTACTTTGTAAACAAATAGAATAAGTCATGTAAAGTAAAGAGCAAAGTTCCATTAGTACAATTAGCAAATGCCAAAACACATCTGCAGTTTACTAAATGGAACATAAAGTTCTTGAAAAACAAAGTATAGGCGCCTCCTGTTAACCCTTTAAAACGTGTGTGATTCATGTAAAATGTACAGACATTCTTCAAGTACTGTTGAATTGTTCTGACATGCTCTGGTTCCCATGACAACAACTTGCCACAGGAAGTGTTAACTCGTAATGTCACTTTTGTAAACAAACCAGCCTGGGTGGCTAAGCTAAATCTAGCCTAGCATCCAGCTAACTTGGGCTAAGCTAACCTAGCCTAGCATCAAGCTAACTTAGGCTAAGCTAACCTAGCTTAGTATCAAGCTAACTTAGGCTAAGCTAACCTAACCTAGCTCCCGTACAGCATAGGCTAAGCTAAATAACTTCCACAGTTAGCAGCTAGCATCATTTACTTGAACCCTTAATCACCGCCTGTGTTCCACAGGGCAAAGTATTCTAGAATACTTTCCTCAACACCAGTTAGGGTTTCTAATTATCCACTTTCCGTGTTTGCAATTCTTATTAGCTAAAGTTCACCTTCACTGGTTTAGGAATACTCCTTGCTAACCGTTGAAGACTAACTTCGCAGATCCCCTGTTAATTAAACTTAAGTTTAACTACATGTAAACTGCGTAACTAACTACAGAAGAATTTGTATAACCATAGGAATTTTCATCTGCATGTGGACTAAACCTTTGGAGGGACACACACGAGGTGGTTTTGAACATGCAACCGCTACAACCCACTATAAAGTGTTGATCAAAGCAAATCCAAAGTTTAGTCACTAATGCCACTGATTATTCTCGATTTCAGATCATTCCCATAGTTTTGATCACTTTTATTTCTTTTCGCTTTTAATTTTTTTTTTGCTCTTTGTTAATTCTTTAATTTCTTTGACTTTAAAAATAATAGCACTCAGCTATTCCCTTGGCTATTCGATCATCTATATGATTTACTTTTATTTCCTCTCTTATTCAAATGTGGTTCCAGTCCCCATAGGGCCCAGAAAGGAAACAGAGACACCTATACTTGTGATTGTGTTTATTTTCAACAAGCGTATTCATTTTTGTGACCCTGAAACACAAGTATTTCAGCACTTTACTAGGGCACAACTATAGTCCAGAGAATTGATAATAAGCATTATTCAAATAGGACAGCTGTCCTTTTCCCCCCTATCATTCACTTCGTCAAGCCGTAGTGAACCATGACTATGCCCTTTTCAGGACATACTCTCGGAACCACATAAAGTCTTGGCCTCCTAACATCCACAGCTAAGATAAGGATACAAGACACACTTCACTAGCTAGCCACACGTGAAACACCTAGCTTTATGCTACATACCTAGTGAACCCGTTAAACCGTGGTTCTGAACTTTTAGGGTAATGGATTAGTCTCTCCCCACAAGTGTGACAAAAGTCACAGAGCCCCTGCTTCACCTGACCTTAACCTTTCAGCTTACCAAAGACTATGACAAAACAATGGACACTATGAGAAACCACCTCTAACCCCTCCAACCACCCACGGACGCCGTCTGCACAAACCGACAACCGGTGCCCCAGACAACCTACGTCAACAAGCACATGCTGCGTGCACTAAACAACATTCAGCGTTCTGCACCTGATGCCATCACCGCGCCACAGCTTGTGATGCCACAGTGCAAAAGGGGGGTAATGCCAATGTATGCCGCTGCACGCCGCAGCACCAGAGACACTTGCAAGACACCGAAGCAAGTGGCATACCGGCGTTCTCAAAGTAAAAAAACAAAAAAAAACTGTCCTAACCAAAAGGACGAGACTCGCTGAAATTTTTCCTCCCTTTCTCTCTTTCTCTCTCCCTTTCACTTTTACCAAGATGCCGCTGTGCCTCCAGCCAACCAGAGGGCAACCGTAATCGGACATCTCACCAGGTCGGGCACCAGGACTCCTTTTCTGCCGGACCCGCACTCAGAAAGTGAATGTGCCACCTGATCCTCACAACGCCTACAGAACACACTACCCCAGCGTAACAACACAATACAGCTGGGTAGGTGCCGATGGACAAAGGACTCCCGCACTCACGCTGAGACCGTGGTTGAACGCATGCTCAAGCAACTTGAGAAAATGACTGTCACGCTAGCGGAGCCAGGTGGCCACAACCACCGCCGCACTGCCGTCAGAACTCTGTTTAACACTTGTATGTCCAGCATGAATGCAGCAAACCTCGCCAACGTGGGACGGCATGTAGCCGAAATTCAGACTGAGATTCCACAGATAAAAGAGCACTCACAACAGAGTGCATCCCTGCAGACCATCGACAAGACACTAAAGGGAACTGTGGTAACTTTCAACACTCACAGCGTTGAACCCCATGCACTCCAACACTCACTCCATGAAACAGCTGTTTACTGTCTTCCAGAATGACTTTGCTCAAACTCAGCTGGTAACAGCCCTGATGACAAACCTGCTGCAGGGGGTGAACTCCTCCATCGACAGCCTCGCCAGGGGTAGAATTCCACCGCACCTGATACCCTTAAGCCTCGTGAAAACCGTGCTGGCGTCCGCCATCACCACGCCACGAGTACAAATACACCTTTCCTACTCTCTGGGTAGTGCCATCCCTCTCTGCGCCGACTACAAGCAGAGAAGTTGTGGGGTTTCCAGAGATCCACACGCCGGACGGGGTTGACTGCAACGACGGCAACACAAAGCCGTCCTAAGCTCCGAACCCGTACGTGTGCACATTGACCAAAGAAATTCACTATCTCTGCCCTAACAAGCCTCTCCTCAGAGACAACACTGACGGAATCTGCGGGCTGCAGATCAGCGACACCCGCTGCCCTGCCGAAGCCAAGCTACGCACTCAAGGCATCAAGACCCAAGCAGAGAGTGTAAGTGACAGGCGGCTCGCTAACACTCCTGTGCGCACAGCTGCACTCACTTACGACCAGAATGACACCGACACCTGTGTCACCTCGCTCCACTAGAGCCTGTCAATCCAAGCACCGGAAAGTGCCATCCTTCACCTTGGCGACCTGGCATGGTACCATCTTCCATGCAAAGAGTACAAATTAAAACTGGAAATCCCATCCTTCTCCAGGTACCACACTTTCACCCTAACTCCAGAACGGGAGTTATGGTTTGCGAAAGGGGGGTGATCCCAGCTAATTGACATTGCTCCTATCGACACAGCTCTCCAAGCTTTGTCTCGACTACCCATTCTGACTACCTCACCTGTTGTCCAAGCCTGGACCGCAGCCGACACTGCACGGTGTACCTCTATGGTAGTCAGACACACCCTGACACTGGGCTTGACCTTCATCCTATACAGGAGACTCAACGAGATACAAACATCTTCAGCCAAGCTCACGAAAGGTTTCGGACGAAACCCGCAAAAAGGGGGTGCCAAGTCAGAGACCAGGCCAGAGGCAGCTTCGAACCTCATAGAGCTGAATCCTCAGCCCTAATAACCACCTGCTGCATGAGTCATGATTCACCTGCCATCCGTCCATTGTGATGATTGTTGTCCGATTAAGTCCACACAGGGACTTCATCAGACAAAAAGGGGGACTGTAAGGACTGGGCTAAAAGGGTGAATCTGAATAACTAAATACATCCTGCTAAAGACCCAAAAAGACTGAATGCAACACACACACACACACACACACAATCTCTCTCAGGAATGGCCAGAGTCATAAAATGCTTGAAACATTCCTTGCCCTTCCCCCATCTCTGCAAGAGAGATAACAGAACTCTGACACACACACACACATAATGGACCTTTACATTACACGGATAAAACGAGCCATTACCAATTGTATACGATATATTCCTGTATGTCTGTGTGTTTCCCAGTCCATGGTAGTTTAGAAATGATCTCCTAGTGTATCAGTGAAACTCTTGAGAGTGTGTATTATGTATTAAGATGTATCTTCATATTCCAAGTATGTGTAAATGTTGTGTTTGGTACCGTTTTAATTATCTCGTTCCAACTGATTTGGTCAGATACAGAAGATTACAGTAAAATGTATGTTTTCTATGTTTTTATCATCTTGTGGAATGATTCTGACAAATTCTGACTGGTCATAAAAGAGGCGGACACGGCCATAGTTTAACTTTGACAAGACAAAGAGAATTTGGCCGCCAAAAGTTTCGTTGAATGTCATTGGCCAGTTCGCACCTCAGAGGTGTGGACTCCAGCTCCCCTAAAGAGGACTGAACCTCCCTCTGGACGCGCTCTTGCAGTCTGACCGTCTCAGAGAAACATGTGATGCTAGCGATCTCCTCATGGAGATCTGATCCCACCATGGATCTTTTCTTTTGTTCGTCTAAAGTTCGTCTCTTCTTTAACTTACTCCCGAGTTCGTCTCCCAGGAAAGGAAATGGACTTTGCCGAACTATTTCCTCGGGTAACGTCACCTCAAAGACTTTAAGCCTTTCAAACACTCGCGCCGAATGCCACGTGATCCCCCATGGAACAAAGGGGCCACGCGCAAGCGGCCAACCATGCACGCGTCGGGACGGGCCGTGCAAAAACGCTGCGGCCGCGCTCCACACGACGCGCGCAGGCAGGACAGGACCTTCGTTCAACATGCGGGCCGACCGGACCGCGCAAGGAGCCCGCGACACACACACAGACCTCACGTTTGCAAGTATCATTCCCGTTACAGCTTCTAAGAAGCCTTACAATGGTGTTTTCGTGTTGTTTCAGAAGGGTTGATGTCGAGGTGAAATTGTACCAGCTCTGTCTCTCTCCCTCGCTCTCTCTCACCAACTTTCTCCCTTTCTCTCTCTCCAACTCATGTTTACATGGGTACCAATTGTCTAAACGCCCCGCGTCGTCTTAGTCTGTGTTTAATGTTTGTAAATACATGTATCATTGTAGTAAATGCTTAAGTAGTTCAGCTTCATTAAATACATTATATCCTTTTGATTGACTCATTGCCTGTTGCTCATAACCCGAGTCACTGATATGCTTCGATAACGTTGCGAGCTCTTTACAGAAATACCTCAGACGGGTATGTGTAAACTTTATAGAGCAAGAAAACTAATTCTTGTGGCCACAGAATTTGTTTTCACAACTCTATAAATTAATTGAGCTAATTAATTTTACCTGTCTTGTAAAACGTGGTCTGTATAATTAGTTACAATTCATTTGTGATTAATTGTGGGGATACACCTGTATGCACGCAGGTAAAATGACAAAGCCTCCCTTAATGGGAGATTTATTAACATGTAAGACTGGGCTGATCCAAATCTGTATGAATAATTATTAGTTATTAATTATTAATTATGACATGCAAATTCCCCATTGATCAGACCCAAGCAGAGTCTTTACAAGAGGATGTCCCTGCCGTATACGGACAGCACCCAACGACTGGTGGGGATGTCGATGGGCTCTGGAGGCTCCTGGCAGACCACCGGAAAGAGGCTGGGTCGATCCACAAAGTCAGCACACTCCCCAAGATAGTGTGCCAACCGATTCAGCCATTCTTCCCCATGGTTCTCTTTCAACTGCCTCACCAATCGAGCTGGACTGTTGCCCAGCGTCCGGTCCCGAAGCAGCCTAATGACACGGATGTCACAGGCATACCTGAAAATGCATTGTTGCTGTGATTAGTTACATGTTAATTGAAGGGTCAATTCAGTGGTGTAATTCTTACAATCAACATCTTTTCTACACTGATTTACTCACTTGCGGGTCAGGATCAGCCGGAACATTTTCTGGTCAGGCAGGTCAAGCTGGTCCCGGACAGTCTGACTTGTTGACAGATAGTTAAGAGAACACACAGTGCACCTGAGTGTCTCTGTCACCATCATATACATATACAAATAAATGTGAAATTGAATTGAATACTATAAAACTTTTGATTTGCATCTCTTCTCATTTAGTTTAACTAGAATTAAAGCATGAGATCAGGTTTTGAAAGAATGACTAGCTGTATTACATGTGTGATCAGCTTGGAGTTTTGTAAAGAGTTTTGAAAATGTATGCCTTACTTGTGAAACAGTACCAAAGTGAATTTTTAAAAAAAGTCAATTGCTGCTATACTCACAGAGGATGGAGCAGGACTGGGGCTCCTCACAGAGAATGGAGAAGGGGTGGTGGTCCTCACAGATGCCATAGATGGGGTCCTCACAAACGATGGAGAAGGGGTGGTGGTCCTCACGGAGGATGGAGGAGGAGACGGGCTGGGAGGAGAAGGGCTGGGGGTCCTTGAAGAGGATGGAGCAGGACTGGGGCTCCTCACAGAGGACGGTGAAGGGTTGGTGGTCCTCACAGAGGCCATAGATGGGGCCCTCATAAAGGATGGAGAAGGGGTGGAGGTCCTCACGGAGGATGGAGGAGGAGAGGGGCTGGGAGAAGGGCTGGGGGTCCTTGAAGAGGGTGGAGGAGAGGGGCTGGGGGTCCTCCGACCCACTAAATTTGGCTTAAGTGACGACATCTGGGACCCACCAAACCGTGACTTAGTGAACTAAAAAGAGAAACAAAGTTAATTGTATGACAACATTTTTATTCAAATCGAGTGTTTACACGTGTGATGGGTAGGTTTAGGGCTAAGGGTCGGTTTGGTGATAGAAAATATAAATTAACCTGACATAAAGGCAATGGAAGTCTGTGCAATGTCCTCACTAATATAGTCAAACAAAAATGTGTGTGTGTGTGCGCATGCAAGCGTGCGTATAAAAATGTGAATGGCCTGACTGATCAGTCTGTAGGGGTATGCTAGAATTATTTTGATGTTGGTGGGCCGTAGATCATATCAAACAAATACAAAATGAATATAAGTAAACATTAATTACAGATTAAATATTCACCATTGACAAACTCGGAGGGGGCCTCAGGAATGTCCGTGGGGTAGGAGCCGTGTCTGAAGCCTCAGACTGGGGGGCAGCTGTGCCAGGAGCCGTGTCTGAAGCCTCAGACTGGGGAGGTGCAGCAGAAGACTGAGTGGCAGCGGCAGGCTGCGAAAACAACACCAGAAGGGCATAAGATGTAGTGAAACAGCATAACAGTATTTTAACAGATATGTGATGCAACATTAAATGTCATTTTCAAATACATCACCTTAGTGGTGTGGAATCCACAGTTGCAGGCCATGGACCCTCCAAATAGGGTGGTCTGTCCGTGGACCTGCATGGGGCATTTCTCAATCTGAAAAGACACGAACCCTTATTTAATGATATTTTCTGCACCATTCATTTTTCAGGTGACCTGCATACTACATACTATGTAATGAGATATAGGTAACTTTGCTTTACTTTCTGATAGAGGTCATACCACTTACGCTGCCTTGGGGCTGGTCTATTTCCTCCTCCAGAAGGCCAAACCCCAGAGCTGGCAAAAGCCCTCAACCTCACCATCCACTCGCCATCTCCCATGGCCTTGTGGCTCTTTGGCTTAGTGCTCATCTAAACATAAAAGGGAAATAATAGTAAACAAATGCATTTTTGCAAGTACTGGACAACTACACTGATTTTTTCCTCTTCATTCAAACATAATGATAAATTATATAAAAAAAGAATACAAAATATATATATATATATATATATAAATATAAATATAGCTGCGAGCAGCGATTACGGGCCCAAGCCAGTGGCACCGCAGCCCCGGTGCCTTTAGTTACCTAAAGGCACCGGAGTGGCGGTGCCACCGGCTTTGGCCCTTCATCGCTGCTCGCAGCTATATTTATATTTATATATATATATATATATATAAACAAGCCGGTGGCACCGCCACCCTGGTGCCTTTAGGGTTACTGTGCATGACGGGCAATAACTTAACCCCGCTTTGACTGTTGAGAAGATGTGTACTGTAGAGCTTGCATTGGTGTGGGCTCTGCAAAAGTGTGCATTGAGGGCACATATCATATGCGTGAGCAACCTTCTGAAACCTAAAATGAAAAATGAGACACCCTACGGTCTCATGGACTTAATGGACACATGAAATAAGTAAGTTATGAAAGTTAAATCAATTGTGCCAAGACAGAATATTACTTGCCTGATCTGATTAGAAAAAAAGTGTGTGTGTGAAACGTGATTGAACAATGTAGACATAAAAACATACTCCGTCCTTTTGTTCATACAGGACATTATTCAAACTGCAAAGTGTTTACTTATATTTGTGAACAATCGCAATAAAACACAACATTGTGCTTTTGTCAAACTGTAAACTACAACTGTCACCCAACCAAAATCTCTTTTTTATTTTATACAGAAATAAATAATCTATCATTCAGATGAGAATAAAGTTAGTGTTAGGTCAAATTTTAAGGAAAACTCTGAAATAAAGCACATTCATTTAAAATTCATTCAGGTTCAATTACCAAACATACAAATCTTAATGTAATTTAAAGCAAACAATACATTTAAAATATATGGGTTGTATGCCTATTTTTTTTTATATAAAAATATATATATCCAAAAAGTAACAGACACAATCATACACACACACACACACACACACACACACACACACACACACACAGACACAGACACACACATAAGTCAAATCACTTACATTTTATATGCAATATTGACTTTTTTCTGTTTCAGCAGTGAAACTAGTTAAACAAAGATCACAGCAGAACCATCGAGCATCTCACAGCAACGTGTTTTCTCATTACTGAATGATTCAGCATTTTGACCGAATCGGTTGACTCAAAGATTCAATGACCAATTCATAATCTGTCTCATTCATGAATGACTCAGCCGTTCGAACGAATCGTTCGAACAAATGAATCAATGACTCGCTCATTAAGACGGTCGCCTGGCGACACCTAATGACGGCTTAGTGATATGTTTAAAAGTATCATTCTTTCCAACGATTGTTAATTAACTCATATTTGAAACATAAGCTATATATATATATATATATATATATATATATATATATATATACACACACATATATACACACACATATATACACAAAAATAAAATAAAAACACATTTGAAGCGTGTTTGCTTACTAAATTGTGAGCAGAACGAAAGTTGCAGCAAATATCAGCAACAGGAGTCAAATTTCATTAATCACGAGAGTGAAGAGCTGACTGAAAAGATGATGACGGAATAGGCTATATTTTATGTAAAAGCGCCTATTTAAGCGAATCTATCATTGTACTCTTTTGTTGTTGTGTTTTCCGTGAAAAATAATAGACTATTGAACTCACAATTCAAGCAATTGGCCCCCGATATTGCACTAATTTTAAAGTGACACTAAAAAGTATGTGGCTGCAGTGGCATTCATTACGGTGCGCGTCCATGGCGACGAGCAAGCAAAACAGAGCGAACGTTTTTTTCATTTCTACTTCCATAGAAATTCATTCGAGCGCACTGCGAGCGCCACCACTATAAATGTCCTTACTTTACTTTCACTTTTAACTTAGCGATATAAAAGCCCCCGGTGTTACACGTCAAATAACCGGTGAGAAAAAATTCTCGGAGTCACATAGCAGCTACCTATATTTAAATACAACAGGCCTACCTGATTTTGAACACAAGAGGGCAGTATAGCCCTATGTATTATTTGATATATTTATTTTTTAACTGAATAGTGCATCCTGGCTGTTTTTAAACTTGTACATTATTCTTAAATTGCAAAACAAGAATAAAATGGGTTTAGTTCTGATATTTGTATAATTTTATCTAGAAATAAATGGTGTATAATTAAATTTTTAGAAGATATGAGGCTTTTAGTGTTTATTTTTTTTACATGACTTTAATCCCTCGCCATAGCAAAACAATTAGAGATATTCAATAGATATTCACAATTATGCTTCTTTAATGTATTTTCATCATGTTGAAAAAGTTTGGTGGGAATAAAATAAACCACTTAAGAGGAGTGGGTAAAAATGTAGAGCCTGGTTTTGCAAAACATCCACATTAAGACAAAAATAGCCCACTTCCTGTTGGGCTGGCTTAAAGTTGTTTGGCCCGATGAGATCTATATGAGTACAGAGTTTCATAATATTACATGCAAGTGTGTTTGATTTATGGACCAAATTTTCTGACGAAGTTTATGGACCAAGTTAATTTAATTAATAAACTAATTATATAAAACTATTTTCAATGTACTACAATTCAACTGGTTATATGCCTTTACTTATTAATACAACTTATTTAAAAAATACAAGGCGTAAGACATTTATTTTCTTTTTTAATGCAGGCCAAACCACACAGCAGTCAAATGGTTAATCTAGCCCCCCTCCCCCTCCCCACACTCACAGACACACACACACACACACAGAGACGTAGGCTCAGAGAGAGAGAGAGACATAAAATGACAATTTTCAAACCAAAATATCTGACTTCCTGTTGGTTGGAGCTATTGAGTGTAAATTAGAAACTTGTCTGGCTGGAGGAGAACAATACACATACCGATTTTTATTACTGTAGATAAAATTAATCCCCCCACTTTTGACAAAAGGTGGCGCTACTGAGCCCTCAACACGCCCGTTTCTGAAACTTTGCACATGTCTACTGGCTAATAAATGAGATGTGTCTGTCGAGTTTCATGCAATTTTAAGCAATTTCAGGCATGCTAAGAGTCTCAAAAGCATAAAAAAAGAATATTAAAGTTTGATGCGTTGCAACGACAACAGTATCTAAGATATCAAGAATCCATTCACAGGTCTACATCTGCCGTGTGTTTACATTATAGTAGTGAAGTTTGAAGCAAATCGGGTAAAAATAAGAGGGTGATTTCAAAGCATTTAGGAAGTGACACACTTCCTTCTGCCAGTTGGTGGCGCTATAACTTTGACTCACAATAGTCACATCCATGTGATCGGGCTCTTACGACGAACACACTGCTGAAGTTTCATCAAGATCAGTTAATGTATGCAGTAGTTATGACACACTTCCTGTTTCACGTTTCTCGCCATAATTTTGTTTCCTCGCCACGGCCAAACCGTTCGAGATATCAAAAATCCCCTCGCAAACTTTCATCCTCAATGTCTTGACTTCATGCTGACCGAGTTTCGTGCCGTTTGTTTGAATTCTCTAGGAGGAGTATTTCACATTCCATTGCGTGTGTTTTACCAACAACCCTAAATAGCCGACTTCCTGTTGGGCTGGGGTAAAAAGTAAGAGTGTGAAGTATATATGAAACCAGGAGATCTACATGTGTACCGAGTTTCATATTATTACATGCAAGCGTGTTTGATTTATGGACCATGTTTTCGGACCCCGTTCCAGGGGGCGCTGTCGAGCCCCCCTGCCACGCCCGGGTACCATCTTCAGCCCGGCCCTGATGGCCGCGGGTTCTGACATGTGTGCAAAGTTTCAGGAGTTTTTGAGCATGTTAAGGCCTCCAAAAGTGTCCAAAAGGTAGCAGAAAAATAATAAGTCGGAAGAAGAAGAATAATAAATAATCCTAAGGAAAACAATAGGGCCTTTGCCCTTTGGGCTTGGGCCCTAATGAAACTTCAAGCTAACTAAATGATGGCACCCCTTACGAAAAATGCTTTTACTACAAATAAAACATGGTTCATATAGTTAAACCATGTAACACAAATTAACCATGGTTTTGCTACACTAACCATAGTCCAAACATTATATTTGTAGTAAAAACTGTGGTTATATAAATATAAACTAATCTGTAAAAAACATGGTTACTACTCTTTTACTATAGTAAATTAATTTTCTTAAGGGATGACTACATCATTTGTCATACTATAACATTGTTTTTTCATTCAAACTAAACTTCAAGCTGACTAAATTGTGTGTAATATGTAAGATTATAGGCAACTGGTGATAATGTGACCACAGTTTATAAACAGAAACACTTATACCATAGTAAAACCATGGTTATTATAAGTAATGACTTTATCTACAACTATAAGATGAATTTTCATTCAAACTAAACTTCAAGCTGACTAAATTGTGTGTAATATGTAAGATTATAGGCAACTGGTGATAACGTGACCACAGTTTATAAACAGAAACACTTTATACCATAGTAAAACCATGGTTATTATAAGTGATGACTTTTTCTATAACTATAAGATGTTTTTTCATTCAAACTAAAATTACAAGCTGACTAAATGTGTGAAATATGTAAGATTTTAGGCAACTGGTGATAACGTGACCACAGTTTATAAACAGAAACACTTATACCATGGTAAAACCATGGTTATTATAAGTGATGACTTTTAGAGTTCTCAACGGGTCGGGTCGGCCCGACAAACCCGACGGGAGCCGGGTTCGGGTCGAAAATATTTGCAAATGACTCGGGTCGGGTCGGACCTCGGGCTTAATCTTTTGAATTGTACAGTGAAAGAAAAAAAAAACATTTATTATTCATCGCTGCTGTTCACTGTAAAGAAAGTCTGGCTGCTGCGTGCAACGTGCATCGCGATGCGAGGGCAGACCTGACGCCGCTGCGTGCACGCCTTTAGCCCGGAGAAGAAGATGGAGTTGGTGAAAAGTAAACTTGCTGCAGGTGAAATCACCGTTGCTCAGGGGCGGCGCGACACGTTGTGTGATTATCTCGGCAGTTTAGGACATCGCACAAGATTTGCGTCAATACAGAAAACATTTAATCACTGGATAGATTTTTTCGTTTATTGAAATGTGGTTATGTCAGCTGGATGGGCGGAATGTGTGAGACGTGAGAGTGCGCGCGCGCGCGGCCGGGGCTCTCTCTCTCTCTGCGTCAAGCGCAGCAGTCATTCTACATACATCACTCACCGATCAAAAGGGTGGCGTCGGGCCGCGGGTCGGGTTCGGGCAGATAATTCATGTTGATGTGTCGGGTTACATCGGGTCCGGGCTTTAAAAGCCACGGGCCGGGTCGGGTCGGGTTGTAATTTTCAGGCCCGTTGAGAACTCTAATGACTTTATCTACAACTATAAGAGGTTTTATTTATTCAAACCGAACTTCAAGCTGACTAAATGATGTTTAATATATAAGATTACAGGCAACTAGTGATCACGTGATCACGGTTTATAAAGACAATCACGTTTACTATAGTAAAACCACGTAAACATTGCGACCGACAGATCTAGCATACAGAACACAGATAACTTATTACATATCACAAAATAAAGTCTTTTAACATGAATTTAATGATGATTTCATTCATAATTCTCCTCAGAACGTAAGGCTAGTAACTTAGTGATTGCTAAAAGGAAATACTCGACAAAACGACTTTGTGTGAAGGATGAAAATGTAACTAATATATGGACAATTAAGAATATAGTAAACAGAAGTAGAAAAACAAACATTTAATACTTACTTTGTTCGGTTTTAACTCAGTTATAGAGGTTTCCGAAGAGCGCCGTGTCGTCATCCAATCTCACAATGGATGTAAGCGCGGTGAGTGGCTGTGTCCATTCTCATGCCGCGACGCGATTGGCTCTCGTCCAATCTCACAATGAAGAGCGAGCGATGCGATTGGCCCTCGTCCAATCTCACATTGGAAAGCGAGCGACGCGATTGGACGAGGATGGAGCGGCAGAGACAGACGATTCTAATCCAGGTAGCGCCACAGAGACCTGCACCAAACCAGTCCCTGGGTTAAGTTATAAAAAAGCAGACTTGGACTTTTCCGGCAATGAAAGACTCGCTTTCCACGACGCGCTAGTTTGCACCCTGAAAACCGAGACCCCGCTGGAGAGCTAATGCGAGAGGTAGCAGGAGCGGGGGCACTCTCACAGCCGCTGTGAGCTGCTTCGGGCTGGTCGCGGTTTTTATCCGTGCCTAAATTGCGCCCGTCATCCGGAGCCTCACATTTCGCACAGGCTTGGCATAGCGTCTTGCGGGTAAAGTCAGGGTTAAGCCTAGAGGCAGGCGCAGAGTGTACTTTGTTTGTTTAAGCCATATCTGTTGTTGGGGGATACAATCTCACCCAGTAGAGCATGCCAGTAATATGCACAATCACAACCTCAAAGTTCCGTTTCGGGTCTGTCAAACTGGAACTTAACCTACAAAAAACGCTAGTACATCTGGGCGTATGCCAAATCGATTGACCTGATGCCTGGTAGGTTACAAGTTACTGGTACCCTCCTTATGAGAGCAAAATCCACCTTCGATCAAAGTCGGAAGCTATTGCAGATGCTCGATGGTGTTTTAAAAAGAGTTTTGAGCAGGACCTCTCTGGAACAAAGGCCTCCACCACCCGGAACAAAACATGAACATTCCATGCACGCGCCACAGCAAACTTGAGCTGATGTAAACTCTCACATAAGACCCGCTGTCTTCTTTGCACACGAGGCAACTGAGCAAGCTGCATACGCAAAAAGGGGCCAGAAACGTTGTGTCATGCTTCGGTGTGCTAAATTCTGCAGCCACTTTTGCGGTTACATGGCAGCACGCCACCTAAAAGCTCCCTTCGTCCCTGGGTGGGCTCGAACCACCAACCTTTCGGTTAACAGCCGAACGCGCTGACCGATTGCGCCACAGAGACCTGTGCCAAACCAGTCCCTGGGTTAAGTTATAAAAAAGCAGACTTGGACTTTTCCGGCAATGAAAGATTTGCTTTCCACGACGCGCTAGTTTGCACCCTGAAAACCGAGACCGCGCTGGAGAGCTAATGCGAGAAGTAGCGGGATCGATGCCCGCATTCTCCACGCGGTGTACTGCCCTTTTACGCTCACTTCAAAGGGGCACTCTCACAGCCGCTGTGAGCTGCTTCGGGCTGGTCGCGGTTTTTATCCGTGCCTAAATTGCGCCCGTCATCCGGAGCCTCACATTTCGCACAGGCTTGGCATAGCGTCTTGCGGGTAAAGTCAGGGTTAAGCCTAGAGGCAGGCGCAGAGTGTACTTTGTTTGTTTAAGCCATATCTGTTGTTGGGGGATACAATCTCACCCAGTAGAGCAGGCCAGTAATATGCACAATCACAACCCGGAGCTAAAGTTCCGTTTCGGGTCTGTCAAACTGGAACTTAACCTACAAAAAACGCTAGTACATCTGGGCGTATGCCAAATCGATTGACCTGATGCCTGATAGCTTACAAGTTACTGGTACCCTCCTTATGAGAGCAAAATCCACATTCGATCAAAGTCGGAAGCTATTGCAGATGCTCGATGGTGTTTTAAAAAGAGTTTTGAGCAGGACCTCTCTGGAACAAAGGCCTCCACCACCCGGAACAAAACATGAACATTCCATGCACGCGCCACAGCAAACTTGAGCTGATGTAAACTCTCACATAACACCCGCTGTCTTCTTTGCACACGAGGCAACTGAGCAAGCTGCATATGCAAAAAGGGGCCAAGAAACGTTGTGTCATGCTTCGGTGTGCTAAATTCTGCAGCCACGTTTGCGGTTACATGGCAGCACGCCACCTAAAAGCTCCCTTCGTCCCTGGGTGGGCTCGAACCACCAACCTTTCAGTTAACAGCCGAACGCCCTGACCGATTGCGCCACAGAGACCTGCGGCAAACCAGTCCCTGGGTTAAGTTATAAAAAAGCAGACTTGGACTTTTCCGGCAATGAAAGACTCGCTTTCCACGACGCGCTAGTTTGCACCCTGAAAACCGAGACCCCGCTGGAGAGCTAATGCGAGAGGTAGCGGGAGCGGGGGCACTCTCACAGCCGCTGTGAGCTGCTTCGGGCTGGTCGCGGTTTTTATCCGTGCCTAAATTGCGCCCGTCATCCGGAGCCTCACATTTCGCACAGGCTTGGCATAGCGTCTTGCGGGTAAAGTCAGGGTTAAGCCTAGAGGCAGGCGCAGAGTGTACTTTGTTTGTTTAAGCCATATCTGTTGTTGGGGGATACAATCTCACCCAGTAGAGCAGGCCAGTAATATGCACAATCACAACCTCAAAGTTCCGTTTCGGGTCTGTCAAACTGGAACTTAACCTACAAAAAACGCTAGTACATCTGGGCGTATGCCAAATCGATTGACCTGATGCCTGATAGGTTACAAGTTACTGGTACCCTCCTTATGAGAGCAAAATCCACATTCGATCAAAGTCGGAAGCTATTGCAGATGCTCGATGGTGTTTTAAAAAGAGTTTTGAGCAGGACCTCTCTGGAACAAAGGCCTCCACCACCCGGAACAAAACATGAACATTCCATGCACGCGCCACAGCAAACTTGAGCTGATGTAAACTCTCACATAACACCCGCTGTCTTCTTTGCACACGAGGCAACTGAGCAAGCTGCATATGCAAAAAGGGGCCAAGAAACGTTGTGTCATGCTTCGGTGTGCTAAATTCTGAAGCCACGTTTGCGGTTACATGGCAGCACGCCACCTAAAAGCTCCCTTCGTCCCTGGGTGGGCTCGAACCACCAACCTTTCGGTTAACAGCCGAACGCGCTGACCGATTGCGCCACAGAGACCTGCGCCAAACCAGTCCCTGGGTTAAGTTATAAAAAAGCAGACTTGGACTTTTCTGGCAATGAAAGATTTGCTTTCCACGACGCGCTAGTTTGCACCCTGAAAACCGAGACCGCGCTGAAGAGCTATTGCGAGAGGGAGCGGGATCGATGCCCGCATTCTCCACGCGGTGTACTGCCCTTTTACGCTCACTTCAAAGGGGCACTCTCACAGCCGCTGTGAGCTGCTTCGGGCTGGTCGCGGTTTTTATCCGTGCCTAAATTGCGCCCGTCATCCGGAGCCTCACATTTCGCACAGGCTTGGCATAGCGTCTTGCGGGTAAAGTCAGGGTTAAGCCTAGAGGCAGGCGCAGAGTGTACTTTGTTTGTTTAAGCCATATCTGTTGTTGGGGGATACAATCTCACCCAGTAGAGCAGGCCAGTAATATGCACAATCACAACCCGGAGCTAAAGTTCCGTTTCGGGTCTGTCAAACTGGAACTTAACCTACAAAAAACGCTAGTACATCTGGGCGTATGCCAAATCGATTGACCTGATGCCTGATAGCTTACAAGTTACTGGTACCCTCCTTATGAGAGCAAAATCCACATTCGATCAAAGTCGGAAGCTATTGCAGATGCTCGATGGTGTTTTAAAAAGAGTTTTGAGCAGGACCTCTCTGGAACAAAGGCCTCCACCACCCGGAATAAAACATGAACATTCCATGCACGCACCATAGCAAACTTGAGCTGATGTAAACTCTCACATAACACCCGCTGTCTTCTTTGCACACGAGGCAACTGAGCAAGCTGCATACGCAAAAAGGGGCCAAGAAACGTTGTGTCATGCTTCGGTGTGCTAAATTCTGCAGCCACGTTTGCGGTTACATGGCAGCACGCCACCTAAAAGCTCCCTTCGTCCCTGGGTGGACTCGAACCACCAACCTTTCGGTTAACAGCCGAACGCGCTGACCGATTGCGCCACAGAGACCTGCACCAAACCAGTCCCTGGGTTAAGTTATAAAAAAGCAGACTTGGACTTTTCCGGCAATGAAAGACTCGCTTTCCACGACGCGCTAGTTTGGACCCTGAAAACCGAGACCCCGCTGGAGAGCTAATGCGAGAGGTAGCGGGATCGATGCCCGCATTCTCCACGCGGTGTACCGCCCTTTTACGCTCACTTCAAATGGGCATTCCCTAGATGAGCTTTTGAGGATCAGCGCTGTCGAAAAGTTTTTTTCGGACGAGGTCCTGCGCACATTCCTGGCAAAAGCAGGTCCCACCGAGATTTGAACTTGGATCGCTGGATTCAGAGTCCAGAGTGCTAACCATTATACCATGGAACCTTGGTGTGGGTTGATTTTTCCCACCTAACAGCAGAGGTGTTTAGTCATTCAGCCCAGAAGCGCGACAGCAAAGAGCAAGTGAAGCCTTTTCTTTTTAAGCCCATATTTCCCCGATCCCGACTGGCTTTTAGAGTGCCAGTTTCACCGCCACATCAGCAGTTGCGCATCAGTTCTGTTTTTTTCCAGCCCTTCCGCGAAACAAGCTAAAAAGGTTCCACCGAGATTTGAACTCGGATCGCTGGATCCACACGCTGGTCCCTGGCCGTCTGAGAGAAAGATAGCGATGAGGCTAGGTGGAATCAGGTTAACAGGAGGTGGCGTTGAGGTGTTTTGTCATTCAGCCCAGAAGCGCGACAGCAAAGAGCAAGTGAAGCCTTTTCTTTTTTGGCGTTTGGTCTTTTTCGGACCAGATTGCTCTGCCGAAACCCGGGATCGAACCAGGGACCTTTAGATCTTCAGTCTAACGCTCTCCCAACTGAGCTATTTCGGCCAGGTCTACTGGCAAACGGTTTGTCCATCAGGGATTTCTTGGAGACCGCCCGTCACTATCGAGGTGAGCAGAGCTGAGGGTCCCAGAGAGCATAAGTGTGGCCCGTATGGGGATCGAACCCACGACCTTGGCGTTATTAGCACCACGCTCTAACCAACTGAGCTAACCTGCCCCTTTCTGACTATTTTATCCCCAATTTCCCAGGAATATCCAAGTTGCCCTGGTCAGGCTGAAGAGATTAAAAGCAAAGCCTAAGAAACGGGCTCGTCCGGGATTTGAACCCCGGACCTCTCACACCCAAAGCGAGAATCATACCCCTAGACCAACGAGCCAACACACACACTCTGTTTTTTTCCAGCCCTTCCGCGAAACAAGCTAAAAAGGTTCCACCGAGATTTGAACTCGGATCGCTGGATCCACACGCTGGTCCCTGGCCGTCTGAAAGAAAGATAGCAATGAGGCTAGGTGGAATCAGGTTAACAGGAGGTGGCGTTGAGGTGTTTTGTCATTCAGCCCAGAATCATACCCCTAGACCAACGAGCCAACACACACACGTCCTTCCTGCTGCTGCCTGGCCGCAAACATTTCCGTTTGCAAGGCTTAAAGCACAAAGGTTTAATTAAATGTACAACTAAACGGTACCCAGTGCAAAGTTGCTGGCACAGAGGAAATACGGTCTCTTTGCTTTGTGGCCATTGGAAACCGCTCTGCAGCACTTGCACACATGCTGTGCGCTGGACACCTTCTCTCTTTGAGGGGAATTAGCTCAAATGGTAGAGCGCTCGCTTAGCATGTGAGAGGTAGCGGGATCGATGCCCGCATTCTCCACGCGGTGTACCGCCCTTTTACGCTCACTTCAAAGGGGCACTCTCACAGCCGCTGTGAGCTGCTTCGGGCTGGTCGCGGTTTTTATCCGTGCCTAAATTGCGCCCGTCATCCGGAGCCTCACATTTCGCACAGGCTTGGCATAGCATCTTGTGGGTAAAGTCAGGGTTAAGCCTAGAGGCAGGCGCAGAGTGTACTTTGTTTGTTTAAGCCATATCTGTTGTTGGGGGATACAATCTCACCCAGTAGAGCAGGCCAGTAATATGCACAATCACAACCCGGAGCTAAAGTTCCGTTTCGGGTCTGTCAAACTGGAACTTAACCTACAAAAAACGCTAGTACATCTGGGTGTATGCCAAATCGATTGACCTGATGCCTGATAGGTTACAAGTTACTGGTACCCTCCTTATGAGAGCAAAATCCACATTCGATCAAAGTCGGAAGCTATTGCAGATGCTCGATTGTGTCTTTAAAAAGAGTTTTGAGCAGGACCTCTCTGGAACAAAGGCCTCCACCACCCGGAACAAAACATGAACATTCCATGCACGCACCACAGCAAACTTGAGCTGATGTAAACTCTCACATAACACCCGCTGTCTTCTTTGCACACGAGGCAACTGAGCAAGCTGCATACGCAAAAAGGGGCCAAGAAACGTTGTGTCATGCTTCGGTGTGCTAAATTCTGCAGCCACGTTTGCGGTTACATGGCAGCACGCCACCTAAAAGCTCCCTTCGTCCCTGGGTGGGCTCGAACCACCAACCTTTCGGTTAACAGCCGAACGCGCTGACCGATTGCGCCACAGACACCAGTCCCTGGGTTAAGTTATAAAAAAGCAGACTTGGACTTTTCCGGCAATGAAAGACTCGCTTTCCACGACGCGCTAGTTTGCACCCTGAAAACCGAGACCCCGCTGGAGAGCTAATGCGAGAGGTAGCGGGATCGATGCCCGCATTCTCCACGCGGTGTACCGCCCTTTTACGCTCACTTCACTGCTAATCATTACACCATGGAACCTTGGTGTGGGTTGATTTTTCCCACCTAACAGCAGAGGTGTTTAGTCATTCAGCCCAGAAGCGCGACAGCAAAGAGCAAGTGAAGCCTTTTCTTTTTAAGCCCATATTTCCCCGATCCCGACTGGCTTTTAGAGTGCCAGTTTCACCGCCACATCAGCAGTTGCGCATCAGCTCTGTTTTTTTCCAGCCCTTCCGCGAAACAAGCTAAAAAGGTTCCACCGAGATTTGAACTCGGATCGCTGGATCCACACGCTGGTCCCTGGCCGTCTGAGAGAAAGATAGCAATGAGGCTAGGTGGAATCAGGTTAACAGGAGGTGGCGTTGAGGTGTTTTGTCATTCAGCCCAGAATCATACCCCTAGACCAACGAGCCAACACACACACGTCCTTCCTGCTGCTGCCTGGCCGCAAACATTTCCGTTTGCAAGGCTTAAAGCACAAAGGTTTAATTAAATGTACAACTAAACGGTACCCAGTGCAAAGTTGCCGGCACAGAGGAAATACGGTCTCTTTGCTTTGTGGCCATTGGAAACCGCTCTGCAGCACTTGCACACATGCTGTGCGCTGGACACCTTCTCTCCACATCGTCGAGGGGAATTAGCTCAAATGGTAGAGCGCTCGCTTAGCATGTGAGAGGTAGCGGGATCGATGCCCGCATTCTCCACGTGGTGTACCGCCCTTTTACGCTCACTTCAAAGGGGCACTCTCACAGCCGCTGTGAGCTGCTTCGGGCTGGTCGCGGTTTTTATCCGTGCCTAAATTGCGCCCGTCATCCGGAGCCTCACATTTCGCACAGGCTTGGCATAGCATCTTGTGGGTAAAGTCAGGGTTAAGCCTAGAGGCAGGCGCAGAGTGTACTTTGTTTGTTTAAGCCATATCTGTTGTTGGGGGATACAATCTCACCCAGTAGAGCAGGCCAGTAATATGCACAATCACAACCCGGAGCTAAAGTTCCGTTTCGGGTCTGTCAAACTGGAACTTAACCTACAAAAAACGCTAGTACATCTGGGCGTATGCCAAATCGATTGACCTGATGCCTGATAGCTTACAAGTTACTGGTACCCTCCTTATGAGAGCAAAATCCACATTCGATCAAAGTCGGAAGCTATTGCAGATGCTCGATGGTGTTTTAAAAAGAGTTTTAAAACAAAGAGCAAACAATTTCCCAGGAATATCCTGGTTGCCCTGGTCAGGCTGAAGAGATTAAAAGCAAAGCCTAAGAAAATGCCTCCACCACCCGGAACAAAACATGAACATTCCATGCACGCGCCACAGCAAACTTGAGCTGATGTAAACTCTCACATAACACCCGCTGTCTTCTTTGCACACGAGGCAACTGAGCAAGCTGCATACGCAAAAAGGGGCCAAGAAACGTTGTGTCATGCTTCGGTGTGCTAAATTCTGCAGCCACGTTTGCGGTTACATGGCAGCACGCCACCTAAAAGCTCCCTTCGTCCCTGGGTGGACTCGAACCACCAACCTTTCGGTTAACAGCCGAACGCGCTGACCGATTGCGCCACAGAGACCTGCACCAAACCAGTCCCTGGGTTAAGTTATAAAAAAGCAGACTTGGACTTTTCCGGCAATGAAAGACTCGCTTTCCACGACGCGCTAGTTTGCACCCTGAAAACCGAGACCCCGCTGGAGAGCTAATGCGAGAGGTAGCGGGAGCGGGGGCACTCTCACAGCCGCTGTGAGCTGCTTCGGGCTGGTCGCGGTTTTTATCCGTGCCTAAATTGCGCCCGTCATCCGGAGCCTCACATTTCGCACAGGCTTGGCATAGCGTCTTGCGGGTAAAGTCAGGGTTAAGCCTAGAGGCAGGCGCAGAGTGTACTTTGTTTGTTTAAGCCATATCTGTTGTTGGGGGATACAATCTCACCCAGTAGAGCAGGCCAGTAATATGCACAATCACAACCCGGAGCTAAAGTTCCGTTTCGGGTCTGTCAAACTGTAACTTAACCTACAAAAAACGCTAGTACATATGGGCGTATGCCAAATCGATTGACCTGATGCCTGATAGGTTACAAGTTACTGGTACCCTCCTTATGAGAGCAAAATCCACATTCGATCAAAGTCGGAAGCTATTGCAGATGCTCGATGGTGTTTTAAAAAGAGTTTTGAGCAGGACCTCTCTGGAACAAAGGCCTCCACCACCCGGAACAAAACATGAACATTCCATGCACGCGCCACAGCAAACTTGAGCTGATGTAAACTCTCACATAACACCCGCTGTCTTCTTTGCACACGAGGCAACTGAGCAAGCTGCATACGCAAAAAGGGGCCAAGAAACGTTGTGTCATGCTTCGGTGTGCTAAATTCTGCAGCCACGTTTGCGGTTACATGGCAGCACGCCACCTAAAAGCTCCCTTCGTCCCTGGGTGGGCTCGAACCACCAACCTTTCGGTTAACAGCTGAACGCGCTGACCGATTGCGCCACAGAGACCTGCGGCAAACCAGTCCCTGGGTTAAGTTATAAAAAAGCAGACTTGGACTTTTCCGGCAATGAAAGACTCGCTTTCCACGACGCGCTAGTTTGCACCCTGAAAACCGAGACCCCGCTGGAGAGCTAATGCGAGAGGTAGCGGGAGCGGGGGCACTCTCACAGCCGCTGTGAGCTGCTTCGGGCTGGTCGCGGTTTTTATCCGTGCCTAAATTGCGCCCGTCATCCGGAGCCTCACATTTCGCACAGGCTTGGCATAGCGTCTTGCGGGTAAAGTCAGGGTTAAGCCTAGAGGCAGGCGCAGAGTGTACTTTGTTTGTTTAAGCCATATCTGTTGTTGGGGGATACAATCTCACCCAGTAGAGCAGGCCAGTAATATGCACAATCACAACCTCAAAGTTCCGTTTCGGGTCTGTCAAACTGGAACTTAACCTACAAAAAACGCTAGTACATCTGGGCGTATGCCAAATCGATTGACCTGATGCCTGATAGCTTACAAGTTACTGGTACCCTCCTTATGAGAGCAAAATCCACATTCGATCAAAGTCGGAAGCTATTGCAGATGCTCGATGGTGTTTTAAAAAGAGTTTTGAGCAGGACCTCTCTGGAACAAAGGCCTCCACCACCCGGAACAAAACATGAACATTCCATGCACGCGCCACAGCAAACTTGAGCTGATGTAAACTCTCACATAACACCCACTGTCTTCTTTGCACACGAGGCAACTGAGCAAGCTGCATATGCAAAAAGGGGCCAAGAAACGTTGTGTCATGCTTCGGTGTGCTAAATTCTGCAGCCACGTTTGCGGTTACATGGCAGCACGCCACCTAAAAGCTCCCTTCGTCCCTGGGTGGGCTCGAACCACCAACCTTTCGGTTAACAGCTGAACGCGCTGACCGATTGCGCCACAGAGACCTGCGCCAAACCAGTCCCTGGGTTAAGTTATAAAAAAGCAGACTTGGACTTTTCCGGCAATGAAAGATTTGCTTTCCACGACGCGCTAGTTTGCACCCTGAAAACCGAGACCGCTCTGGAGAGCTAATGCGAGAAGTAGCGGGATCGATGCCCGCATTCTCCACGCGGTGTACTGCCCTTTTACGCTCACTTCAAAGGGGCACTCTCACAGCCGCTGTGAGCTGCTTCGGGCTGGTCGCGGTTTTTATCCGTGCCTAAATTGCGCCCGTCATCCGGAGCCTCACATTTCGCACAGGCTTGGCATAGCGTCTTGCGGGTAAAGTCAGGGTTAAGCCTAGAGGCAGGCGCAGAGTGTACTTTGTTTGTTTAAGCCATATCTGTTGTTGGGGGATACAATCTCACCCAGTAGAGCAGGCCAGTAATATGCACAATCACAACCCGGAGCTAAAGTTCCGTTTCGGGTCTGTCAAACTGGAACTTAACCTACAAAAAACGCTAGTACATCTGGGCGTATGCCAAATCGATTGACCTGATGCCTGATAGCTTACAAGTTACTGGTACCCTCCTTATGAGAGCAAAATCCACATTCGATCAAAGTCGGAAGCTATTGCAGATGCTCGATGGTGTTTTAAAAAGAGTTTTGAGCAGGACCTCTCTGGAACAAAGGCCTCCACCACCCGGAACAAAACATGAACATTCCATGCACGCGCCACAGCAAACTTGAGCTGATGTAAACTCTCACATAACACCCGCTGTCTTCTTTGCACACGAGGCAACTGAGCAAGCTGCATATGCAAAAAGGGGCCAAGAAACGTTGTGTCATGCTTCGGTGTGCTAAATTCTACAGCCACGTTTGCGGTTACATGGCAGCACGCCACCTAAAAGCTCCCTTCGTCCCTGGGTGGGCTCAAACCACCAACCTTTCGGTTAACAGCCGAACGCGCTGACCGATTGCGCCACAGAGACCTGCGCCAAACCAGTCCCTGGGTTAAGTTATAAAAAAGCAGACTTGGACTTTTCCGGCAATGAAAGATTTGCTTTCCACGATGCGCTAGTTTGCACCCTGAAAACCGAGACCGCGCTGGAGAGCTAATGCGAGAAGTAGCGGGATCGATGCCCGCATTCTCCACGCGGTCTACTGCCCTTTTACGCTCACTTCAAAGGGGCACTCTCACAGCCGCTGTGAGCTGCTTCGGGCTGGTCGCGGTTTTTATCCGTGCCTAAATTGCGCCCGTCATCCGGAGCCTCACATTTCGCACAGGCTTGGCATAGCATCTTGTGGGTAAAGTCAGGGTTAAGCCTAGAGGCAGGCGCAGAGTGTACTTTGTTTGTTTAAGCCATATCTGTTGTTGGGGGATACAATCTCACCCAGTAGAGCAGGCCAGTAATATGCACAATCACAACCCGGAGCTAAAGTTCCGTTTCGGGTCTGTCAAACTGGAACTTAACCTACAAAAAACGCTAGTACATCTGGGTGTATGCCAAATCGATTGACCTGATGCCTGATAGGTTACAAGTTACTGGTACCCTCCTTATGAGAGCAAAATCCACATTCGATCAAAGTCGGAAGCTATTGCAGATGCTCGATTGTGTCTTTAAAAAGAGTTTTGAGCAGGACCTCTCTGGAACAAAGGCCTCCACCACCCGGAACAAAACATGAACATTCCATGCACGCACCACAGCAAACTTGAGCTGATGTAAACTCTCACATAACACCCGCTGTCTTCTTTGCACACGAGGCAACTGAGCAAGCTGCATACGCAAAAAGGGGCCAAGAAACGTTGTGTCATGCTTCGGTGTGCTAAATTCTGCAGCCACGTTTGCGGTTACATGGCAGCACGCCACCTAAAAGCTCCCTTCGTCCCTGGGTGGGCTCGAACCACCAACCTTTCGGTTAACAGCCGAACGCGCTGACCGATTGCGCCACAGACACCAGTCCCTGGGTTAAGTTATAAAAAAGCAGACTTGGACTTTTCCGGCAATGAAAGACTCGCTTTCCACGACGCGCTAGTTTGCACCCTGAAAACCGAGACCCCGCTGGAGAGCTAATGCGAGAGGTAGCGGGATCGATGCCCGCATTCTCCACGCGGTGTACCGCCCTTTTACGCTCACTTCACTGCTAATCATTACACCATGGAACCTTGGTGTGGGTTGATTTTTCCCACCTAACAGCAGAGGTGTTTAGTCATTCAGCCCAGAAGCGCGACAGCAAAGAGCAAGTGAAGCCTTTTCTTTTTAAGCCCATATTTCCCCGATCCCGACTGGCTTTTAGAGTGCCAGTTTCACCGCCACATCAGCAGTTGCGCATCAGCTCTGTTTTTTTCCAGCCCTTCCGCGAAACAAGCTAAAAAGGTTCCACCGAGATTTGAACTCGGATCGCTGGATCCACACGCTGGTCCCTGGCCGTCTGAGAGAAAGATAGCAATGAGGCTAGGTGGAATCAGGTTAACAGGAGGTGGCGTTGAGGTGTTTTGTCATTCAGCCCAGAATCATACCCCTAGACCAACGAGCCAACACACACACGTCCTTCCTGCTGCTGCCTGGCCGCAAACATTTCCGTTTGCAAGGCTTAAAGCACAAAGGTTTAATTAAATGTACAACTAAACGGTACCCAGTGCAAAGTTGCCGGCACAGAGGAAATACGGTCTCTTTGCTTTGTGGCCATTGGAAACCGCTCTGCAGCACTTGCACACATGCTGTGCGCTGGACACCTTCTCTCCACATCGTCGAGGGGAATTAGCTCAAATGGTAGAGCGCTCGCTTAGCATGTGAGAGGTAGCGGGATCGATGCCCGCATTCTCCACGCGGTGTACCGCCCTTTTACGCTCACTTCAAAGGGGCACTCTCACAGCCGCTGTGAGCTGCTTCGGGCTGGTCGCGGTTTTTATCCGTGCCTAAATTGCGCCCGTCATCCGGAGCCTCACATTTCGCACAGGCTTGGCATAGCATCTTGTGGGTAAAGTCAGGGTTAAGCCTAGAGGCAGGCGCAGAGTGTACTTTGTTTGTTTAAGCCATATCTGTTGTTGGGGGATACAATCTCACCCAGTAGAGCAGGCCAGTAATATGCACAATCACAACCCGGAGCTAAAGTTCCGTTTCGGGTCTGTCAAACTGGAACTTAACCTACAAAAAACGCTAGTACATCTGGGCGTATGCCAAATCGATTGACCTGATGCCTGATAGCTTACAAGTTACTGGTACCCTCCTTATGAGAGCAAAATCCACATTCGATCAAAGTCGGAAGCTATTGCAGATGCTCGATGGTGTTTTAAAAAGAGTTTTAAAACAAAGAGCAAACAATTTCCCAGGAATATCCTGGTTGCCCTGGTCAGGCTGAAGAGATTAAAAGCAAAGCCTAAGAAAATGCCTCCACCACCCGGAACAAAACATGAACATTCCATGCACGCGCCACAGCAAACTTGAGCTGATGTAAACTCTCACATAACACCCGCTGTCTTCTTTGCACACGAGGCAACTGAGCAAGCTGCATACGCAAAAAGGGGCCAAGAAACGTTGTGTCATGCTTCGGTGTGCTAAATTCTGCAGCCACGTTTGCGGTTACATGGCAGCACGCCACCTAAAAGCTCCCTTCGTCCCTGGGTGGACTCGAACCACCAACCTTTCGGTTAACAGCCGAACGCGCTGACCGATTGCGCCACAGAGACCTGCACCAAACCAGTCCCTGGGTTAAGTTATAAAAAAGCAGACTTGGACTTTTCCGGCAATGAAAGACTCGCTTTCCACGACGCGCTAGTTTGCACCCTGAAAACCGAGACCCCGCTGGAGAGCTAATGCGAGAGGTAGCGGGAGCGGGGGCACTCTCACAGCCGCTGTGAGCTGCTTCGGGCTGGTCGCGGTTTTTATCCGTGCCTAAATTGCGCCCGTCATCCGGAGCCTCACATTTCGCACAGGCTTGGCATAGCGTCTTGCGGGTAAAGTCAGGGTTAAGCCTAGAGGCAGGCGCAGAGTGTACTTTGTTTGTTTAAGCCATATCTGTTGTTGGGGGATACAATCTCACCCAGTAGAGCAGGCCAGTAATATGCACAATCACAACCCGGAGCTAAAGTTCCGTTTCGGGTCTGTCAAACTGTAACTTAACCTACAAAAAACGCTAGTACATCTGGGCGTATGCCAAATCGATTGACCTGATGCCTGATAGGTTACAAGTTACTGGTACCCTCCTTATGAGAGCAAAATCCACATTCGATCAAAGTCGGAAGCTATTGCAGATGCTCGATGGTGTTTTAAAAAGAGTTTTGAGCAGGACCTCTCTGGAACAAAGGCCTCCACCACCCGGAACAAAACATGAACATTCCATGCACGCGCCACAGCAAACTTGAGCTGATGTAAACTCTCACATAACACCCGCTGTCTTCTTTGCACACGAGGCAACTGAGCAAGCTGCATACGCAAAAAGGGGCCAAGAAACGTTGTGTCATGCTTCGGTGTGCTAAATTCTGCAGCCACGTTTGCGGTTACATGGCAGCACGCCACCTAAAAGCTCCCTTCGTCCCTGGGTGGGCTCGAACCACCAACCTTTCGGTTAACAGCTGAACGCGCTGACCGATTGCGCCACAGAGACCTGCGGCAAACCAGTCCCTGGGTTAAGTTATAAAAAAGCAGACTTGGACTTTTCCGGCAATGAAAGACTCGCTTTCCACGACGCGCTAGTTTGCACCCTGAAAACCGAGACCCCGCTGGAGAGCTAATGCGAGAGGTAGCGGGAGCGGGGGCACTCTCACAGCCGCTGTGAGCTGCTTCGGGCTGGTCGCGGTTTTTATCCGTGCCTAAATTGCGCCCGTCATCCGGAGCCTCACATTTCGCACAGGCTTGGCATAGCGTCTTGCGGGTAAAGTCAGGGTTAAGCCTAGAGGCAGGCGCAGAGTGTACTTTGTTTGTTTAAGCCATATCTGTTGTTGGGGGATACAATCTCACCCAGTAGAGCAGGCCAGTAATATGCACAATCACAACCTCAAAGTTCCGTTTCGGGTCTGTCAAACTGGAACTTAACCTACAAAAAACGCTAGTACATCTGGGCGTATGCCAAATCGATTGACCTGATGCCTGATAGCTTACAAGTTACTGGTACCCTCCTTATGAGAGCAAAATCCACATTCGATCAAAGTCGGAAGCTATTGCAGATGCTCGATGGTGTTTTAAAAAGAGTTTTGAGCAGGACCTCTCTGGAACAAAGGCCTCCACCACCCGGAACAAAACATGAACATTCCATGCACGCGCCACAGCAAACTTGAGCTGATGTAAACTCTCACATAACACCCACTGTCTTCTTTGCACACGAGGCAACTGAGCAAGCTGCATATGCAAAAAGGGGCCAAGAAACGTTGTGTCATGCTTCGGTGTGCTAAATTCTGCAGCCACGTTTGCGGTTACATGGCAGCACGCCACCTAAAAGCTCCCTTCGTCCCTGGGTGGGCTCGAACCACCAACCTTTCGGTTAACAGCTGAACGCGCTGACCGATTGCGCCACAGAGACCTGCGCCAAACCAGTCCCTGGGTTAAGTTATAAAAAAGCAGACTTGGACTTTTCCGGCAATGAAAGATTTGCTTTCCACGACGCGCTAGTTTGCACCCTGAAAACCGAGACCGCTCTGGAGAGCTAATGCGAGAAGTAGCGGGATCGATGCCCGCATTCTCCACGCGGTGTACTGCCCTTTTACGCTCACTTCAAAGGGGCACTCTCACAGCCGCTGTGAGCTGCTTCGGGCTGGTCGCGGTTTTTATCCGTGCCTAAATTGCGCCCGTCATCCGGAGCCTCACATTTCGCACAGGCTTGGCATAGCGTCTTGCGGGTAAAGTCAGGGTTAAGCCTAGAGGCAGGCGCAGAGTGTACTTTGTTTGTTTAAGCCATATCTGTTGTTGGGGGATACAATCTCACCCAGTAGAGCAGGCCAGTAATATGCACAATCACAACCCGGAGCTAAAGTTCCGTTTCGGGTCTGTCAAACTGGAACTTAACCTACAAAAAACGCTAGTACATCTGGGCGTATGCCAAATCGATTGACCTGATGCCTGATAGCTTACAAGTTACTGGTACCCTCCTTATGAGAGCAAAATCCACATTCGATCAAAGTCGGAAGCTATTGCAGATGCTCGATGGTGTTTTAAAAAGAGTTTTGAGCAGGACCTCTCTGGAACAAAGGCCTCCACCACCCGGAACAAAACATGAACATTCCATGCACGCGCCACAGCAAACTTGAGCTGATGTAAACTCTCACATAACACCCGCTGTCTTCTTTGCACACGAGGCAACTGAGCAAGCTGCATATGCAAAAAGGGGCCAAGAAACGTTGTGTCATGCTTCGGTGTGCTAAATTCTACAGCCACGTTTGCGGTTACATGGCAGCACGCCACCTAAAAGCTCCCTTCGTCCCTGGGTGGGCTCAAACCACCAACCTTTCGGTTAACAGCCGAACGCGCTGACCGATTGCGCCACAGAGACCTGCGCCAAACCAGTCCCTGGGTTAAGTTATAAAAAAGCAGACTTGGACTTTTCCGGCAATGAAAGATTTGCTTTCCACGATGCGCTAGTTTGCACCCTGAAAACCGAGACCGCGCTGGAGAGCTAATGCGAGAAGTAGCGGGATCGATGCCCGCATTCTCCACGCGGTCTACTGCCCTTTTACGCTCACTTCAAAGGGGCACTCTCACAGCCGCTGTGAGCTGCTTCGGGCTGGTCGCGGTTTTTATCCGTGCCTAAATTGCGCCCGTCATCCGGAGCCTCACATTTCGCACAGGCTTGGCATAGCATCTTGTGGGTAAAGTCAGGGTTAAGCCTAGAGGCAGGCGCAGAGTGTACTTTGTTTGTTTAAGCCATATCTGTTGTTGGGGGATACAATCTCACCCAGTAGAGCAGGCCAGTAATATGCACAATCACAACCCGGAGCTAAAGTTCCGTTTCGGGTCTGTCAAACTGGAACTTAACCTACAAAAAACGCTAGTACATCTGGGTGTATGCCAAATCGATTGACCTGATGCCTGATAGGTTACAAGTTACTGGTACCCTCCTTATGAGAGCAAAATCCACATTCGATCAAAGTCGGAAGCTATTGCAGATGCTCGATTGTGTCTTTAAAAAGAGTTTTGAGCAGGACCTCTCTGGAACAAAGGCCTCCACCACCCGGAACAAAACATGAACATTCCATGCACGCACCACAGCAAACTTGAGCTGATGTAAACTCTCACATAACACCCGCTGTCTTCTTTGCACACGAGGCAACTGAGCAAGCTGCATACGCAAAAAGGGGCCAAGAAACGTTGTGTCATGCTTCGGTGTGCTAAATTCTGCAGCCACGTTTGCGGTTACATGGCAGCACGCCACCTAAAAGCTCCCTTCGTCCCTGGGTGGGCTCGAACCACCAACCTTTCGGTTAACAGCCGAACGCGCTGACCGATTGCGCCACAGACACCAGTCCCTGGGTTAAGTTATAAAAAAGCAGACTTGGACTTTTCCGGCAATGAAAGACTCGCTTTCCACGACGCGCTAGTTTGCACCCTGAAAACCGAGACCCCGCTGGAGAGCTAATGCGAGAGGTAGCGGGATCGATGCCCGCATTCTCCACGCGGTGTACCGCCCTTTTACGCTCACTTCACTGCTAATCATTACACCATGGAACCTTGGTGTGGGTTGATTTTTCCCACCTAACAGCAGAGGTGTTTAGTCATTCAGCCCAGAAGCGCGACAGCAAAGAGCAAGTGAAGCCTTTTCTTTTTAAGCCCATATTTCCCCGATCCCGACTGGCTTTTAGAGTGCCAGTTTCACCGCCACATCAGCAGTTGCGCATCAGCTCTGTTTTTTTCCAGCCCTTCCGCGAAACAAGCTAAAAAGGTTCCACCGAGATTTGAACTCGGATCGCTGGATCCACACGCTGGTCCCTGGCCGTCTGAGAGAAAGATAGCAATGAGGCTAGGTGGAATCAGGTTAACAGGAGGTGGCGTTGAGGTGTTTTGTCATTCAGCCCAGAATCATACCCCTAGACCAACGAGCCAACACACACACGTCCTTCCTGCTGCTGCCTGGCCGCAAACATTTCCGTTTGCAAGGCTTAAAGCACAAAGGTTTAATTAAATGTACAACTAAACGGTACCCAGTGCAAAGTTGCCGGCACAGAGGAAATACGGTCTCTTTGCTTTGTGGCCATTGGAAACCGCTCTGCAGCACTTGCACACATGCTGTGCGCTGGACACCTTCTCTCCACATCGTCGAGGGGAATTAGCTCAAATGGTAGAGCGCTCGCTTAGCATGTGAGAGGTAGCGGGATCGATGCCCGCATTCTCCACGCGGTGTACCGCCCTTTTACGCTCACTTCAAAGGGGCACTCTCACAGCCGCTGTGAGCTGCTTCGGGCTGGTCGCGGTTTTTATCCGTGCCTAAATTGCGCCCGTCATCCGGAGCCTCACATTTCGCACAGGCTTGGCATAGCATCTTGTGGGTAAAGTCAGGGTTAAGCCTAGAGGCAGGCGCAGAGTGTACTTTGTTTGTTTAAGCCATATCTGTTGTTGGGGGATACAATCTCACCCAGTAGAGCAGGCCAGTAATATGCACAATCACAACCCGGAGCTAAAGTTCCGTTTCGGGTCTGTCAAACTGGAACTTAACCTACAAAAAACGCTAGTACATCTGGGCGTATGCCAAATCGATTGACCTGATGCCTGATAGCTTACAAGTTACTGGTACCCTCCTTATGAGAGCAAAATCCACATTCGATCAAAGTCGGAAGCTATTGCAGATGCTCGATGGTGTTTTAAAAAGAGTTTTAAAACAAAGAGCAAACAATTTCCCAGGAATATCCTGGTTGCCCTGGTCAGGCTGAAGAGATTAAAAGCAAAGCCTAAGAAAATGCCTCCACCACCCGGAACAAAACATGAACATTCCATGCACGCGCCACAGCAAACTTGAGCTGATGTAAACTCTCACATAACACCCGCTGTCTTCTTTGCACACGAGGCAACTGAGCAAGCTGCATACGCAAAAAGGGGCCAAGAAACGTTGTGTCATGCTTCGGTGTGCTAAATTCTGCAGCCACGTTTGCGGTTACATGGCAGCACGCCACCTAAAAGCTCCCTTCGTCCCTGGGTGGACTCGAACCACCAACCTTTCGGTTAACAGCCGAACGCGCTGACCGATTGCGCCACAGAGACCTGCACCAAACCAGTCCCTGGGTTAAGTTATAAAAAAGCAGACTTGGACTTTTCCGGCAATGAAAGACTCGCTTTCCACGACGCGCTAGTTTGCACCCTGAAAACCGAGACCCCGCTGGAGAGCTAATGCGAGAGGTAGCGGGAGCGGGGGCACTCTCACAGCCGCTGTGAGCTGCTTCGGGCTGGTCGCGGTTTTTATCCGTGCCTAAATTGCGCCCGTCATCCGGAGCCTCACATTTCGCACAGGCTTGGCATAGCGTCTTGCGGGTAAAGTCAGGGTTAAGCCTAGAGGCAGGCGCAGAGTGTACTTTGTTTGTTTAAGCCATATCTGTTGTTGGGGGATACAATCTCACCCAGTAGAGCAGGCCAGTAATATGCACAATCACAACCTCAAAGTTCCGTTTCGGGTCTGTCAAACTGGAACTTAACCTACAAAAAACGCTAGTACATCTGGGCGTATGCCAAATCGATTGACCTGATGCCTGATAGCTTACAAGTTACTGGTACCCTCCTTATGAGAGCAAAATCCACATTCGATCAAAGTCGGAAGCTATTGCAGATGCTCGATGGTGTTTTAAAAAGAGTTTTGAGCAGGACCTCTCTGGAACAAAGGCCTCCACCACCCGGAACAAAACATGAACATTCCATGCACGCGCCACAGCAAACTTGAGCTGATGTAAACTCTCACATAACACCCACTGTCTTCTTTGCACACGAGGCAACTGAGCAAGCTGCATATGCAAAAAGGGGCCAAGAAACGTTGTGTCATGCTTCGGTGTGCTAAATTCTGCAGCCACGTTTGCGGTTACATGGCAGCACGCCACCTAAAAGCTCCCTTCGTCCCTGGGTGGGCTCGAACCACCAACCTTTCGGTTAACAGCTGAACGCGCTGACCGATTGCGCCACAGAGACCTGCGCCAAACCAGTCCCTGGGTTAAGTTATAAAAAAGCAGACTTGGACTTTTCCGGCAATGAAAGATTTGCTTTCCACGACGCGCTAGTTTGCACCCTGAAAACCGAGACCGCTCTGGAGAGCTAATGCGAGAAGTAGCGGGATCGATGCCCGCATTCTCCACGCGGTGTACTGCCCTTTTACGCTCACTTCAAAGGGGCACTCTCACAGCCGCTGTGAGCTGCTTCGGGCTGGTCGCGGTTTTTATCCGTGCCTAAATTGCGCCCGTCATCCGGAGCCTCACATTTCGCACAGGCTTGGCATAGCGTCTTGCGGGTAAAGTCAGGGTTAAGCCTAGAGGCAGGCGCAGAGTGTACTTTGTTTGTTTAAGCCATATCTGTTGTTGGGGGATACAATCTCACCCAGTAGAGCAGGCCAGTAATATGCACAATCACAACCCGGAGCTAAAGTTCCGTTTCGGGTCTGTCAAACTGGAACTTAACCTACAAAAAACGCTAGTACATCTGGGCGTATGCCAAATCGATTGACCTGATGCCTGATAGCTTACAAGTTACTGGTACCCTCCTTATGAGAGCAAAATCCACATTCGATCAAAGTCGGAAGCTATTGCAGATGCTCGATGGTGTTTTAAAAAGAGTTTTGAGCAGGACCTCTCTGGAACAAAGGCCTCCACCACCCGGAACAAAACATGAACATTCCATGCACGCGCCACAGCAAACTTGAGCTGATGTAAACTCTCACATAACACCCGCTGTCTTCTTTGCACACGAGGCAACTGAGCAAGCTGCATATGCAAAAAGGGGCCAAGAAACGTTGTGTCATGCTTCGGTGTGCTAAATTCTACAGCCACGTTTGCGGTTACATGGCAGCACGCCACCTAAAAGCTCCCTTCGTCCCTGGGTGGGCTCAAACCACCAACCTTTCGGTTAACAGCCGAACGCGCTGACCGATTGCGCCACAGAGACCTGCGCCAAACCAGTCCCTGGGTTAAGTTATAAAAAAGCAGACTTGGACTTTTCCGGCAATGAAAGATTTGCTTTCCACGATGCGCTAGTTTGCACCCTGAAAACCGAGACCGCGCTGGAGAGCTAATGCGAGAAGTAGCGGGATCGATGCCCGCATTCTCCACGCGGTCTACTGCCCTTTTACGCTCACTTCAAAGGGGCACTCTCACAGCCGCTGTGAGCTGCTTCGGGCTGGTCGCGGTTTTTATCCGTGCCTAAATTGCGCCCGTCATCCGGAGCCTCACATTTCGCACAGGCTTGGCATAGCATCTTGTGGGTAAAGTCAGGGTTAAGCCTAGAGGCAGGCGCAGAGTGTACTTTGTTTGTTTAAGCCATATCTGTTGTTGGGGGATACAATCTCACCCAGTAGAGCAGGCCAGTAATATGCACAATCACAACCCGGAGCTAAAGTTCCGTTTCGGGTCTGTCAAACTGGAACTTAACCTACAAAAAACGCTAGTACATCTGGGTGTATGCCAAATCGATTGACCTGATGCCTGATAGGTTACAAGTTACTGGTACCCTCCTTATGAGAGCAAAATCCACATTCGATCAAAGTCGGAAGCTATTGCAGATGCTCGATTGTGTCTTTAAAAAGAGTTTTGAGCAGGACCTCTCTGGAACAAAGGCCTCCACCACCCGGAACAAAACATGAACATTCCATGCACGCACCACAGCAAACTTGAGCTGATGTAAACTCTCACATAACACCCGCTGTCTTCTTTGCACACGAGGCAACTGAGCAAGCTGCATACGCAAAAAGGGGCCAAGAAACGTTGTGTCATGCTTCGGTGTGCTAAATTCTGCAGCCACGTTTGCGGTTACATGGCAGCACGCCACCTAAAAGCTCCCTTCGTCCCTGGGTGGGCTCGAACCACCAACCTTTCGGTTAACAGCCGAACGCGCTGACCGATTGCGCCACAGACACCAGTCCCTGGGTTAAGTTATAAAAAAGCAGACTTGGACTTTTCCGGCAATGAAAGACTCGCTTTCCACGACGCGCTAGTTTGCACCCTGAAAACCGAGACCCCGCTGGAGAGCTAATGCGAGAGGTAGCGGGATCGATGCCCGCATTCTCCACGCGGTGTACCGCCCTTTTACGCTCACTTCACTGCTAATCATTACACCATGGAACCTTGGTGTGGGTTGATTTTTCCCACCTAACAGCAGAGGTGTTTAGTCATTCAGCCCAGAAGCGCGACAGCAAAGAGCAAGTGAAGCCTTTTCTTTTTAAGCCCATATTTCCCCGATCCCGACTGGCTTTTAGAGTGCCAGTTTCACCGCCACATCAGCAGTTGCGCATCAGCTCTGTTTTTTTCCAGCCCTTCCGCGAAACAAGCTAAAAAGGTTCCACCGAGATTTGAACTCGGATCGCTGGATCCACACGCTGGTCCCTGGCCGTCTGAGAGAAAGATAGCAATGAGGCTAGGTGGAATCAGGTTAACAGGAGGTGGCGTTGAGGTGTTTTGTCATTCAGCCCAGAATCATACCCCTAGACCAACGAGCCAACACACACACGTCCTTCCTGCTGCTGCCTGGCCGCAAACATTTCCGTTTGCAAGGCTTAAAGCACAAAGGTTTAATTAAATGTACAACTAAACGGTACCCAGTGCAAAGTTGCCGGCACAGAGGAAATACGGTCTCTTTGCTTTGTGGCCATTGGAAACCGCTCTGCAGCACTTGCACACATGCTGTGCGCTGGACACCTTCTCTCCACATCGTCGAGGGGAATTAGCTCAAATGGTAGAGCGCTCGCTTAGCATGTGAGAGGTAGCGGGATCGATGCCCGCATTCTCCACGCGGTGTACCGCCCTTTTACGCTCACTTCAAAGGGGCACTCTCACAGCCGCTGTGAGCTGCTTCGGGCTGGTCGCGGTTTTTATCCGTGCCTAAATTGCGCCCGTCATCCGGAGCCTCACATTTCGCACAGGCTTGGCATAGCATCTTGTGGGTAAAGTCAGGGTTAAGCCTAGAGGCAGGCGCAGAGTGTACTTTGTTTGTTTAAGCCATATCTGTTGTTGGGGGATACAATCTCACCCAGTAGAGCAGGCCAGTAATATGCACAATCACAACCCGGAGCTAAAGTTCCGTTTCGGGTCTGTCAAACTGGAACTTAACCTACAAAAAACGCTAGTACATCTGGGCGTATGCCAAATCGATTGACCTGATGCCTGATAGCTTACAAGTTACTGGTACCCTCCTTATGAGAGCAAAATCCACATTCGATCAAAGTCGGAAGCTATTGCAGATGCTCGATGGTGTTTTAAAAAGAGTTTTAAAACAAAGAGCAAACAATTTCCCAGGAATATCCTGGTTGCCCTGGTCAGGCTGAAGAGATTAAAAGCAAAGCCTAAGAAAATGCCTCCACCACCCGGAACAAAACATGAACATTCCATGCACGCGCCACAGCAAACTTGAGCTGATGTAAACTCTCACATAACACCCGCTGTCTTCTTTGCACACGAGGCAACTGAGCAAGCTGCATACGCAAAAAGGGGCCAAGAAACGTTGTGTCATGCTTCGGTGTGCTAAATTCTGCAGCCACGTTTGCGGTTACATGGCAGCACGCCACCTAAAAGCTCCCTTCGTCCCTGGGTGGACTCGAACCACCAACCTTTCGGTTAACAGCCGAACGCGCTGACCGATTGCGCCACAGAGACCTGCACCAAACCAGTCCCTGGGTTAAGTTATAAAAAAGCAGACTTGGACTTTTCCGGCAATGAAAGACTCGCTTTCCACGACGCGCTAGTTTGCACCCTGAAAACCGAGACCCCGCTGGAGAGCTAATGCGAGAGGTAGCGGGAGCGGGGGCACTCTCACAGCCGCTGTGAGCTGCTTCGGGCTGGTCGCGGTTTTTATCCGTGCCTAAATTGCGCCCGTCATCCGGAGCCTCACATTTCGCACAGGCTTGGCATAGCGTCTTGCGGGTAAAGTCAGGGTTAAGCCTAGAGGCAGGCGCAGAGTGTACTTTGTTTGTTTAAGCCATATCTGTTGTTGGGGGATACAATCTCACCCAGTAGAGCAGGCCAGTAATATGCACAATCACAACCCGGAGCTAAAGTTCCGTTTCGGGTCTGTCAAACTGTAACTTAACCTACAAAAAACGCTAGTACATCTGGGCGTATGCCAAATCGATTGACCTGATGCCTGATAGGTTACAAGTTACTGGTACCCTCCTTATGAGAGCAAAATCCACATTCGATCAAAGTCGGAAGCTATTGCAGATGCTCGATGGTGTTTTAAAAAGAGTTTTGAGCAGGACCTCTCTGGAACAAAGGCCTCCACCACCCGGAACAAAACATGAACATTCCATGCACGCGCCACAGCAAACTTGAGCTGATGTAAACTCTCACATAACACCCGCTGTCTTCTTTGCACACGAGGCAACTGAGCAAGCTGCATACGCAAAAAGGGGCCAAGAAACGTTGTGTCATGCTTCGGTGTGCTAAATTCTGCAGCCACGTTTGCGGTTACATGGCAGCACGCCACCTAAAAGCTCCCTTCGTCCCTGGGTGGGCTCGAACCACCAACCTTTCGGTTAACAGCTGAACGCGCTGACCGATTGCGCCACAGAGACCTGCGCCAAACCAGTCCCTGGGTTAAGTTATAAAAAAGCAGACTTGGACTTTTCCGGCAATGAAAGACTCGCTTTCCACGACGCGCTAGTTTGCACCCTGAAAACCGAGACCCCGCTGGAGAGCTAATGCGAGAGGTAGCGGGAGCGGGGGCACTCTCACAGCCGCTGTGAGCTGCTTCGGGCTGGTCGCGGTTTTTATCCGTGCCTAAATTGCGCCCGTCATCCGGAGCCTCACATTTCGCACAGGCTTGGCATAGCGTCTTGCGGGTAAAGTCAGGGTTAAGCCTAGAGGCAGGCGCAGAGTGTACTTTGTTTGTTTAAGCCATATCTGTTGTTGGGGGATACAATCTCACCCAGTAGAGCAGGCCAGTAATATGCACAATCACAACCTCAAAGTTCCGTTTCGGGTCTGTCAAACTGGAACTTAACCTACAAAAAACGCTAGTACATCTGGGCGTATGCCAAATCGATTGACCTGATGCCTGATAGCTTACAAGTTACTGGTACCCTCCTTATGAGAGCAAAATCCACATTCGATCAAAGTCGGAAGCTATTGCAGATGCTCGATGGTGTTTTAAAAAGAGTTTTGAGCAGGACCTCTCTGGAACAAAGGCCTCCACCACCCGGAACAAAACATGAACATTCCATGCACGCGCCACAGCAAACTTGAGCTGATGTAAACTCTCACATAACACCCACTGTCTTCTTTGCACACGAGGCAACTGAGCAAGCTGCATATGCAAAAAGGGGCCAAGAAACGTTGTGTCATGCTTCGGTGTGCTAAATTCTGCAGCCACGTTTGCGGTTACATGGCAGCACGCCACCTAAAAGCTCCCTTCGTCCCTGGGTGGGCTCGAACCACCAACCTTTCGGTTAACAGCTGAACGCGCTGACCGATTGCGCCACAGAGACCTGCGCCAAACCAGTCCCTGGGTTAAGTTATAAAAAAGCAGACTTGGACTTTTCCGGCAATGAAAGATTTGCTTTCCACGACGCGCTAGTTTGCACCCTGAAAACCGAGACCGCTCTGGAGAGCTAATGCGAGAAGTAGCGGGATCGATGCCCGCATTCTCCACGCGGTGTACTGCCCTTTTACGCTCACTTCAAAGGGGCACTCTCACAGCCGCTGTGAGCTGCTTCGGGCTGGTCGCGGTTTTTATCCGTGCCTAAATTGCGCCCGTCATCCGGAGCCTCACATTTCGCACAGGCTTGGCATAGCGTCTTGCGGGTAAAGTCAGGGTTAAGCCTAGAGGCAGGCGCAGAGTGTACTTTGTTTGTTTAAGCCATATCTGTTGTTGGGGGATACAATCTCACCCAGTAGAGCAGGCCAGTAATATGCACAATCACAACCCGGAGCTAAAGTTCCGTTTCGGGTCTGTCAAACTGGAACTTAACCTACAAAAAACGCTAGTACATCTGGGCGTATGCCAAATCGATTGACCTGATGCCTGATAGCTTACAAGTTACTGGTACCCTCCTTATGAGAGCAAAATCCACATTCGATCAAAGTCGGAAGCTATTGCAGATGCTCGATGGTGTTTTAAAAAGAGTTTTGAGCAGGACCTCTCTGGAACAAAGGCCTCCACCACCCGGAACAAAACATGAACATTCCATGCACGCGCCACAGCAAACTTGAGCTGATGTAAACTCTCACATAACACCCGCTGTCTTCTTTGCACACGAGGCAACTGAGCAAGCTGCATATGCAAAAAGGGGCCAAGAAACGTTGTGTCATGCTTCGGTGTGCTAAATTCTACAGCCACGTTTGCGGTTACATGGCAGCACGCCACCTAAAAGCTCCCTTCGTCCCTGGGTGGGCTCAAACCACCAACCTTTCGGTTAACAGCCGAACGCGCTGACCGATTGCGCCACAGAGACCTGCGCCAAACCAGTCCCTGGGTTAAGTTATAAAAAAGCAGACTTGGACTTTTCCGGCAATGAAAGATTTGCTTTCCACGATGCGCTAGTTTGCACCCTGAAAACCGAGACCGCGCTGGAGAGCTAATGCGAGAAGTAGCGGGATCGATGCCCGCATTCTCCACGCGGTCTACTGCCCTTTTACGCTCACTTCAAAGGGGCACTCTCACAGCCGCTGTGAGCTGCTTCGGGCTGGTCGCGGTTTTTATCCGTGCCTAAATTGCGCCCGTCATCCGGAGCCTCACATTTCGCACAGGCTTGGCATAGCATCTTGTGGGTAAAGTCAGGGTTAAGCCTAGAGGCAGGCGCAGAGTGTACTTTGTTTGTTTAAGCCATATCTGTTGTTGGGGGATACAATCTCACCCAGTAGAGCAGGCCAGTAATATGCACAATCACAACCCGGAGCTAAAGTTCCGTTTCGGGTCTGTCAAACTGGAACTTAACCTACAAAAAACGCTAGTACATCTGGGTGTATGCCAAATCGATTGACCTGATGCCTGATAGGTTACAAGTTACTGGTACCCTCCTTATGAGAGCAAAATCCACATTCGATCAAAGTCGGAAGCTATTGCAGATGCTCGATTGTGTCTTTAAAAAGAGTTTTGAGCAGGACCTCTCTGGAACAAAGGCCTCCACCACCCGGAACAAAACATGAACATTCCATGCACGCACCACAGCAAACTTGAGCTGATGTAAACTCTCACATAACACCCGCTGTCTTCTTTGCACACGAGGCAACTGAGCAAGCTGCATACGCAAAAAGGGGCCAAGAAACGTTGTGTCATGCTTCGGTGTGCTAAATTCTGCAGCCACGTTTGCGGTTACATGGCAGCACGCCACCTAAAAGCTCCCTTCGTCCCTGGGTGGGCTCGAACCACCAACCTTTCGGTTAACAGCCGAACGCGCTGACCGATTGCGCCACAGACACCAGTCCCTGGGTTAAGTTATAAAAAAGCAGACTTGGACTTTTCCGGCAATGAAAGACTCGCTTTCCACGACGCGCTAGTTTGCACCCTGAAAACCGAGACCCCGCTGGAGAGCTAATGCGAGAGGTAGCGGGATCGATGCCCGCATTCTCCACGCGGTGTACCGCCCTTTTACGCTCACTTCACTGCTAATCATTACACCATGGAACCTTGGTGTGGGTTGATTTTTCCCACCTAACAGCAGAGGTGTTTAGTCATTCAGCCCAGAAGCGCGACAGCAAAGAGCAAGTGAAGCCTTTTCTTTTTAAGCCCATATTTCCCCGATCCCGACTGGCTTTTAGAGTGCCAGTTTCACCGCCACATCAGCAGTTGCGCATCAGCTCTGTTTTTTTCCAGCCCTTCCGCGAAACAAGCTAAAAAGGTTCCACCGAGATTTGAACTCGGATCGCTGGATCCACACGCTGGTCCCTGGCCGTCTGAGAGAAAGATAGCAATGAGGCTAGGTGGAATCAGGTTAACAGGAGGTGGCGTTGAGGTGTTTTGTCATTCAGCCCAGAATCATACCCCTAGACCAACGAGCCAACACACACACGTCCTTCCTGCTGCTGCCTGGCCGCAAACATTTCCGTTTGCAAGGCTTAAAGCACAAAGGTTTAATTAAATGTACAACTAAACGGTACCCAGTGCAAAGTTGCCGGCACAGAGGAAATACGGTCTCTTTGCTTTGTGGCCATTGGAAACCGCTCTGCAGCACTTGCACACATGCTGTGCGCTGGACACCTTCTCTCCACATCGTCGAGGGGAATTAGCTCAAATGGTAGAGCGCTCGCTTAGCATGTGAGAGGTAGCGGGATCGATGCCCGCATTCTCCACGCGGTGTACCGCCCTTTTACGCTCACTTCAAAGGGGCACTCTCACAGCCGCTGTGAGCTGCTTCGGGCTGGTCGCGGTTTTTATCCGTGCCTAAATTGCGCCCGTCATCCGGAGCCTCACATTTCGCACAGGCTTGGCATAGCATCTTGTGGGTAAAGTCAGGGTTAAGCCTAGAGGCAGGCGCAGAGTGTACTTTGTTTGTTTAAGCCATATCTGTTGTTGGGGGATACAATCTCACCCAGTAGAGCAGGCCAGTAATATGCACAATCACAACCCGGAGCTAAAGTTCCGTTTCGGGTCTGTCAAACTGGAACTTAACCTACAAAAAACGCTAGTACATCTGGGCGTATGCCAAATCGATTGACCTGATGCCTGATAGCTTACAAGTTACTGGTACCCTCCTTATGAGAGCAAAATCCACATTCGATCAAAGTCGGAAGCTATTGCAGATGCTCGATGGTGTTTTAAAAAGAGTTTTAAAACAAAGAGCAAACAATTTCCCAGGAATATCCTGGTTGCCCTGGTCAGGCTGAAGAGATTAAAAGCAAAGCCTAAGAAAATGCCTCCACCACCCGGAACAAAACATGAACATTCCATGCACGCGCCACAGCAAACTTGAGCTGATGTAAACTCTCACATAACACCCGCTGTCTTCTTTGCACACGAGGCAACTGAGCAAGCTGCATACGCAAAAAGGGGCCAAGAAACGTTGTGTCATGCTTCGGTGTGCTAAATTCTGCAGCCACGTTTGCGGTTACATGGCAGCACGCCACCTAAAAGCTCCCTTCGTCCCTGGGTGGACTCGAACCACCAACCTTTCGGTTAACAGCCGAACGCGCTGACCGATTGCGCCACAGAGACCTGCACCAAACCAGTCCCTGGGTTAAGTTATAAAAAAGCAGACTTGGACTTTTCCGGCAATGAAAGACTCGCTTTCCACGACGCGCTAGTTTGCACCCTGAAAACCGAGACCCCGCTGGAGAGCTAATGCGAGAGGTAGCGGGAGCGGGGGCACTCTCACAGCCGCTGTGAGCTGCTTCGGGCTGGTCGCGGTTTTTATCCGTGCCTAAATTGCGCCCGTCATCCGGAGCCTCACATTTCGCACAGGCTTGGCATAGCGTCTTGCGGGTAAAGTCAGGGTTAAGCCTAGAGGCAGGCGCAGAGTGTACTTTGTTTGTTTAAGCCATATCTGTTGTTGGGGGATACAATCTCACCCAGTAGAGCAGGCCAGTAATATGCACAATCACAACCCGGAGCTAAAGTTCCGTTTCGGGTCTGTCAAACTGTAACTTAACCTACAAAAAACGCTAGTACATCTGGGCGTATGCCAAATCGATTGACCTGATGCCTGATAGGTTACAAGTTACTGGTACCCTCCTTATGAGAGCAAAATCCACATTCGATCAAAGTCGGAAGCTATTGCAGATGCTCGATGGTGTTTTAAAAAGAGTTTTGAGCAGGACCTCTCTGGAACAAAGGCCTCCACCACCCGGAACAAAACATGAACATTCCATGCACGCGCCACAGCAAACTTGAGCTGATGTAAACTCTCACATAACACCCGCTGTCTTCTTTGCACACGAGGCAACTGAGCAAGCTGCATACGCAAAAAGGGGCCAAGAAACGTTGTGTCATGCTTCGGTGTGCTAAATTCTGCAGCCACGTTTGCGGTTACATGGCAGCACGCCACCTAAAAGCTCCCTTCGTCCCTGGGTGGGCTCGAACCACCAACCTTTCGGTTAACAGCTGAACGCGCTGACCGATTGCGCCACAGAGACCTGCGCCAAACCAGTCCCTGGGTTAAGTTATAAAAAAGCAGACTTGGACTTTTCCGGCAATGAAAGACTCGCTTTCCACGACGCGCTAGTTTGCACCCTGAAAACCGAGACCCCGCTGGAGAGCTAATGCGAGAGGTAGCGGGAGCGGGGGCACTCTCACAGCCGCTGTGAGCTGCTTCGGGCTGGTCGCGGTTTTTATCCGTGCCTAAATTGCGCCCGTCATCCGGAGCCTCACATTTCGCACAGGCTTGGCATAGCGTCTTGCGGGTAAAGTCAGGGTTAAGCCTAGAGGCAGGCGCAGAGTGTACTTTGTTTGTTTAAGCCATATCTGTTGTTGGGGGATACAATCTCACCCAGTAGAGCAGGCCAGTAATATGCACAATCACAACCTCAAAGTTCCGTTTCGGGTCTGTCAAACTGGAACTTAACCTACAAAAAACGCTAGTACATCTGGGCGTATGCCAAATCGATTGACCTGATGCCTGATAGCTTACAAGTTACTGGTACCCTCCTTATGAGAGCAAAATCCACATTCGATCAAAGTCGGAAGCTATTGCAGATGCTCGATGGTGTTTTAAAAAGAGTTTTGAGCAGGACCTCTCTGGAACAAAGGCCTCCACCACCCGGAACAAAACATGAACATTCCATGCACGCGCCACAGCAAACTTGAGCTGATGTAAACTCTCACATAACACCCACTGTCTTCTTTGCACACGAGGCAACTGAGCAAGCTGCATATGCAAAAAGGGGCCAAGAAACGTTGTGTCATGCTTCGGTGTGCTAAATTCTGCAGCCACGTTTGCGGTTACATGGCAGCACGCCACCTAAAAGCTCCCTTCGTCCCTGGGTGGGCTCGAACCACCAACCTTTCGGTTAACAGCTGAACGCGCTGACCGATTGCGCCACAGAGACCTGCGCCAAACCAGTCCCTGGGTTAAGTTATAAAAAAGCAGACTTGGACTTTTCCGGCAATGAAAGATTTGCTTTCCACGACGCGCTAGTTTGCACCCTGAAAACCGAGACCGCTCTGGAGAGCTAATGCGAGAAGTAGCGGGATCGATGCCCGCATTCTCCACGCGGTGTACTGCCCTTTTACGCTCACTTCAAAGGGGCACTCTCACAGCCGCTGTGAGCTGCTTCGGGCTGGTCGCGGTTTTTATCCGTGCCTAAATTGCGCCCGTCATCCGGAGCCTCACATTTCGCACAGGCTTGGCATAGCGTCTTGCGGGTAAAGTCAGGGTTAAGCCTAGAGGCAGGCGCAGAGTGTACTTTGTTTGTTTAAGCCATATCTGTTGTTGGGGGATACAATCTCACCCAGTAGAGCAGGCCAGTAATATGCACAATCACAACCCGGAGCTAAAGTTCCGTTTCGGGTCTGTCAAACTGGAACTTAACCTACAAAAAACGCTAGTACATCTGGGCGTATGCCAAATCGATTGACCTGATGCCTGATAGCTTACAAGTTACTGGTACCCTCCTTATGAGAGCAAAATCCACATTCGATCAAAGTCGGAAGCTATTGCAGATGCTCGATGGTGTTTTAAAAAGAGTTTTGAGCAGGACCTCTCTGGAACAAAGGCCTCCACCACCCGGAACAAAACATGAACATTCCATGCACGCGCCACAGCAAACTTGAGCTGATGTAAACTCTCACATAACACCCGCTGTCTTCTTTGCACACGAGGCAACTGAGCAAGCTGCATATGCAAAAAGGGGCCAAGAAACGTTGTGTCATGCTTCGGTGTGCTAAATTCTACAGCCACGTTTGCGGTTACATGGCAGCACGCCACCTAAAAGCTCCCTTCGTCCCTGGGTGGGCTCAAACCACCAACCTTTCGGTTAACAGCCGAACGCGCTGACCGATTGCGCCACAGAGACCTGCGCCAAACCAGTCCCTGGGTTAAGTTATAAAAAAGCAGACTTGGACTTTTCCGGCAATGAAAGATTTGCTTTCCACGATGCGCTAGTTTGCACCCTGAAAACCGAGACCGCGCTGGAGAGCTAATGCGAGAAGTAGCGGGATCGATGCCCGCATTCTCCACGCGGTCTACTGCCCTTTTACGCTCACTTCAAAGGGGCACTCTCACAGCCGCTGTGAGCTGCTTCGGGCTGGTCGCGGTTTTTATCCGTGCCTAAATTGCGCCCGTCATCCGGAGCCTCACATTTCGCACAGGCTTGGCATAGCATCTTGTGGGTAAAGTCAGGGTTAAGCCTAGAGGCAGGCGCAGAGTGTACTTTGTTTGTTTAAGCCATATCTGTTGTTGGGGGATACAATCTCACCCAGTAGAGCAGGCCAGTAATATGCACAATCACAACCCGGAGCTAAAGTTCCGTTTCGGGTCTGTCAAACTGGAACTTAACCTACAAAAAACGCTAGTACATCTGGGTGTATGCCAAATCGATTGACCTGATGCCTGATAGGTTACAAGTTACTGGTACCCTCCTTATGAGAGCAAAATCCACATTCGATCAAAGTCGGAAGCTATTGCAGATGCTCGATTGTGTCTTTAAAAAGAGTTTTGAGCAGGACCTCTCTGGAACAAAGGCCTCCACCACCCGGAACAAAACATGAACATTCCATGCACGCACCACAGCAAACTTGAGCTGATGTAAACTCTCACATAACACCCGCTGTCTTCTTTGCACACGAGGCAACTGAGCAAGCTGCATACGCAAAAAGGGGCCAAGAAACGTTGTGTCATGCTTCGGTGTGCTAAATTCTGCAGCCACGTTTGCGGTTACATGGCAGCACGCCACCTAAAAGCTCCCTTCGTCCCTGGGTGGGCTCGAACCACCAACCTTTCGGTTAACAGCCGAACGCGCTGACCGATTGCGCCACAGACACCAGTCCCTGGGTTAAGTTATAAAAAAGCAGACTTGGACTTTTCCGGCAATGAAAGACTCGCTTTCCACGACGCGCTAGTTTGCACCCTGAAAACCGAGACCCCGCTGGAGAGCTAATGCGAGAGGTAGCGGGATCGATGCCCGCATTCTCCACGCGGTGTACCGCCCTTTTACGCTCACTTCACTGCTAATCATTACACCATGGAACCTTGGTGTGGGTTGATTTTTCCCACCTAACAGCAGAGGTGTTTAGTCATTCAGCCCAGAAGCGCGACAGCAAAGAGCAAGTGAAGCCTTTTCTTTTTAAGCCCATATTTCCCCGATCCCGACTGGCTTTTAGAGTGCCAGTTTCACCGCCACATCAGCAGTTGCGCATCAGCTCTGTTTTTTTCCAGCCCTTCCGCGAAACAAGCTAAAAAGGTTCCACCGAGATTTGAACTCGGATCGCTGGATCCACACGCTGGTCCCTGGCCGTCTGAGAGAAAGATAGCAATGAGGCTAGGTGGAATCAGGTTAACAGGAGGTGGCGTTGAGGTGTTTTGTCATTCAGCCCAGAATCATACCCCTAGACCAACGAGCCAACACACACACGTCCTTCCTGCTGCTGCCTGGCCGCAAACATTTCCGTTTGCAAGGCTTAAAGCACAAAGGTTTAATTAAATGTACAACTAAACGGTACCCAGTGCAAAGTTGCCGGCACAGAGGAGATACGGTCTCTTTGCTTTGTGGCCATTGGAAACCGCTCTGCAGCACTTGCACACATGCTGTGCGCTGGACACCTTCTCTCCACATCGTCGAGGGGAATTAGCTCAAATGGTAGAGCGCTCGCTTAGCATGTGAGAGGTAGCGGGATCGATGCCCGCATTCTCCACGCGGTGTACCGCCCTTTTACGCTCACTTCAAAGGGGCACTCTCACAGCCGCTGTGAGCTGCTTCGGGCTGGTCGCGGTTTTTATCCGTGCCTAAATTGCGCCCGTCATCCGGAGCCTCACATTTCGCACAGGCTTGGCATAGCATCTTGTGGGTAAAGTCAGGGTTAAGCCTAGAGGCAGGCGCAGAGTGTACTTTGTTTGTTTAAGCCATATCTGTTGTTGGGGGATACAATCTCACCCAGTAGAGCAGGCCAGTAATATGCACAATCACAACCCGGAGCTAAAGTTCCGTTTCGGGTCTGTCAAACTGGAACTTAACCTACAAAAAACGCTAGTACATCTGGGCGTATGCCAAATCGATTGACCTGATGCCTGATAGCTTACAAGTTACTGGTACCCTCCTTATGAGAGCAAAATCCACATTCGATCAAAGTCGGAAGCTATTGCAGATGCTCGATGGTGTTTTAAAAAGAGTTTTAAAACAAAGAGCAAACAATTTCCCAGGAATATCCTGGTTGCCCTGGTCAGGCTGAAGAGATTAAAAGCAAAGCCTAAGAAAATGCCTCCACCACCCGGAACAAAACATGAACATTCCATGCACGCGCCACAGCAAACTTGAGCTGATGTAAACTCTCACATAACACCCGCTGTCTTCTTTGCACACGAGGCAACTGAGCAAGCTGCATACGCAAAAAGGGGCCAAGAAACGTTGTGTCATGCTTCGGTGTGCTAAATTCTGCAGCCACGTTTGCGGTTACATGGCAGCACGCCACCTAAAAGCTCCCTTCGTCCCTGGGTGGACTCGAACCACCAACCTTTCGGTTAACAGCCGAACGCGCTGACCGATTGCGCCACAGAGACCTGCACCAAACCAGTCCCTGGGTTAAGTTATAAAAAAGCAGACTTGGACTTTTCCGGCAATGAAAGACTCGCTTTCCACGACGCGCTAGTTTGCACCCTGAAAACCGAGACCCCGCTGGAGAGCTAATGCGAGAGGTAGCGGGAGCGGGGGCACTCTCACAGCCGCTGTGAGCTGCTTCGGGCTGGTCGCGGTTTTTATCCGTGCCTAAATTGCGCCCGTCATCCGGAGCCTCACATTTCGCACAGGCTTGGCATAGCGTCTTGCGGGTAAAGTCAGGGTTAAGCCTAGAGGCAGGCGCAGAGTGTACTTTGTTTGTTTAAGCCATATCTGTTGTTGGGGGATACAATCTCACCCAGTAGAGCAGGCCAGTAATATGCACAATCACAACCCGGAGCTAAAGTTCCGTTTCGGGTCTGTCAAACTGTAACTTAACCTACAAAAAACGCTAGTACATCTGGGCGTATGCCAAATCGATTGACCTGATGCCTGATAGGTTACAAGTTACTGGTACCCTCCTTATGAGAGCAAAATCCACATTCGATCAAAGTCGGAAGCTATTGCAGATGCTCGATGGTGTTTTAAAAAGAGTTTTGAGCAGGACCTCTCTGGAACAAAGGCCTCCACCACCCGGAACAAAACATGAACATTCCATGCACGCGCCACAGCAAACTTGAGCTGATGTAAACTCTCACATAACACCCGCTGTCTTCTTTGCACACGAGGCAACTGAGCAAGCTGCATACGCAAAAAGGGGCCAAGAAACGTTGTGTCATGCTTCGGTGTGCTAAATTCTGCAGCCACGTTTGCGGTTACATGGCAGCACGCCACCTAAAAGCTCCCTTCGTCCCTGGGTGGGCTCGAACCACCAACCTTTCGGTTAAGTGCTGAACGCGCTGACCGATTGCGCCACAGAGACCTGCGGCAAACCAGTCCCTGGGTTAAGTTATAAAAAAGCAGACTTGGACTTTTCCGGCAATGAAAGACTCGCTTTCCACGACGCGCTAGTTTGCACCCTGAAAACCGAGACCCCGCTGGAGAGCTAATGCGAGAGGTAGCGGGAGCGGGGGCACTCTCACAGCCGCTGTGAGCTGCTTCGGGCTGGTCGCGGTTTTTATCCGTGCCTAAATTGCGCCCGTCATCCGGAGCCTCACATTTCGCACAGGCTTGGCATAGCGTCTTGCGGGTAAAGTCAGGGTTAAGCCTAGAGGCAGGCGCAGAGTGTACTTTGTTTGTTTAAGCCATATCTGTTGTTGGGGGATACAATCTCACCCAGTAGAGCAGGCCAGTAATATGCACAATCACAACCTCAAAGTTCCGTTTCGGGTCTGTCAAACTGGAACTTAACCTACAAAAAACGCTAGTACATCTGGGCGTATGCCAAATCGATTGACCTGATGCCTGATAGCTTACAAGTTACTGGTACCCTCCTTATGAGAGCAAAATCCACATTCGATCAAAGTCGGAAGCTATTGCAGATGCTCGATGGTGTTTTAAAAAGAGTTTTGAGCAGGACCTCTCTGGAACAAAGGCCTCCACCACCCGGAACAAAACATGAACATTCCATGCACGCGCCACAGCAAACTTGAGCTGATGTAAACTCTCACATAACACCCACTGTCTTCTTTGCACACGAGGCAACTGAGCAAGCTGCATATGCAAAAAGGGGCCAAGAAACGTTGTGTCATGCTTCGGTGTGCTAAATTCTGCAGCCACGTTTGCGGTTACATGGCAGCACGCCACCTAAAAGCTCCCTTCGTCCCTGGGTGGGCTCGAACCACCAACCTTTCGGTTAACAGCTGAACGCGCTGACCGATTGCGCCACAGAGACCTGCGCCAAACCAGTCCCTGGGTTAAGTTATAAAAAAGCAGACTTGGACTTTTCCGGCAATGAAAGATTTGCTTTCCACGACGCGCTAGTTTGCACCCTGAAAACCGAGACCGCTCTGGAGAGCTAATGCGAGAAGTAGCGGGATCGATGCCCGCATTCTCCACGCGGTGTACTGCCCTTTTACGCTCACTTCAAAGGGGCACTCTCACAGCCGCTGTGAGCTGCTTCGGGCTGGTCGCGGTTTTTATCCGTGCCTAAATTGCGCCCGTCATCCGGAGCCTCACATTTCGCACAGGCTTGGCATAGCGTCTTGCGGGTAAAGTCAGGGTTAAGCCTAGAGGCAGGCGCAGAGTGTACTTTGTTTGTTTAAGCCATATCTGTTGTTGGGGGATACAATCTCACCCAGTAGAGCAGGCCAGTAATATGCACAATCACAACCCGGAGCTAAAGTTCCGTTTCGGGTCTGTCAAACTGGAACTTAACCTACAAAAAACGCTAGTACATCTGGGCGTATGCCAAATCGATTGACCTGATGCCTGATAGCTTACAAGTTACTGGTACCCTCCTTATGAGAGCAAAATCCACATTCGATCAAAGTCGGAAGCTATTGCAGATGCTCGATGGTGTTTTAAAAAGAGTTTTGAGCAGGACCTCTCTGGAACAAAGGCCTCCACCACCCGGAACAAAACATGAACATTCCATGCACGCGCCACAGCAAACTTGAGCTGATGTAAACTCTCACATAACACCCGCTGTCTTCTTTGCACACGAGGCAACTGAGCAAGCTGCATATGCAAAAAGGGGCCAAGAAACGTTGTGTCATGCTTCGGTGTGCTAAATTCTACAGCCACGTTTGCGGTTACATGGCAGCACGCCACCTAAAAGCTCCCTTCGTCCCTGGGTGGGCTCAAACCACCAACCTTTCGGTTAACAGCCGAACGCGCTGACCGATTGCGCCACAGAGACCTGCGCCAAACCAGTCCCTGGGTTAAGTTATAAAAAAGCAGACTTGGACTTTTCCGGCAATGAAAGATTTGCTTTCCACGATGCGCTAGTTTGCACCCTGAAAACCGAGACCGCGCTGGAGAGCTAATGCGAGAAGTAGCGGGATCGATGCCCGCATTCTCCACGCGGTCTACTGCCCTTTTACGCTCACTTCAAAGGGGCACTCTCACAGCCGCTGTGAGCTGCTTCGGGCTGGTCGCGGTTTTTATCCGTGCCTAAATTGCGCCCGTCATCCGGAGCCTCACATTTCGCACAGGCTTGGCATAGCATCTTGTGGGTAAAGTCAGGGTTAAGCCTAGAGGCAGGCGCAGAGTGTACTTTGTTTGTTTAAGCCATATCTGTTGTTGGGGGATACAATCTCACCCAGTAGAGCAGGCCAGTAATATGCACAATCACAACCCGGAGCTAAAGTTCCGTTTCGGGTCTGTCAAACTGGAACTTAACCTACAAAAAACGCTAGTACATCTGGGTGTATGCCAAATCGATTGACCTGATGCCTGATAGGTTACAAGTTACTGGTACCCTCCTTATGAGAGCAAAATCCACATTCGATCAAAGTCGGAAGCTATTGCAGATGCTCGATTGTGTCTTTAAAAAGAGTTTTGAGCAGGACCTCTCTGGAACAAAGGCCTCCACCACCCGGAACAAAACATGAACATTCCATGCACGCACCACAGCAAACTTGAGCTGATGTAAACTCTCACATAACACCCGCTGTCTTCTTTGCACACGAGGCAACTGAGCAAGCTGCATACGCAAAAAGGGGCCAAGAAACGTTGTGTCATGCTTCGGTGTGCTAAATTCTGCAGCCACGTTTGCGGTTACATGGCAGCACGCCACCTAAAAGCTCCCTTCGTCCCTGGGTGGGCTCGAACCACCAACCTTTCGGTTAACAGCCGAACGCGCTGACCGATTGCGCCACAGACACCAGTCCCTGGGTTAAGTTATAAAAAAGCAGACTTGGACTTTTCCGGCAATGAAAGACTCGCTTTCCACGACGCGCTAGTTTGCACCCTGAAAACCGAGACCCCGCTGGAGAGCTAATGCGAGAGGTAGCGGGATCGATGCCCGCATTCTCCACGCGGTGTACCGCCCTTTTACGCTCACTTCACTGCTAATCATTACACCATGGAACCTTGGTGTGGGTTGATTTTTCCCACCTAACAGCAGAGGTGTTTAGTCATTCAGCCCAGAAGCGCGACAGCAAAGAGCAAGTGAAGCCTTTTCTTTTTAAGCCCATATTTCCCCGATCCCGACTGGCTTTTAGAGTGCCAGTTTCACCGCCACATCAGCAGTTGCGCATCAGCTCTGTTTTTTTCCAGCCCTTCCGCGAAACAAGCTAAAAAGGTTCCACCGAGATTTGAACTCGGATCGCTGGATCCACACGCTGGTCCCTGGCCGTCTGAGAGAAAGATAGCAATGAGGCTAGGTGGAATCAGGTTAACAGGAGGTGGCGTTGAGGTGTTTTGTCATTCAGCCCAGAATCATACCCCTAGACCAACGAGCCAACACACACACGTCCTTCCTGCTGCTGCCTGGCCGCAAACATTTCCGTTTGCAAGGCTTAAAGCACAAAGGTTTAATTAAATGTACAACTAAACGGTACCCAGTGCAAAGTTGCCGGCACAGAGGAAATACGGTCTCTTTGCTTTGTGGCCATTGGAAACCGCTCTGCAGCACTTGCACACATGCTGTGCGCTGGACACCTTCTCTCCACATCGTCGAGGGGAATTAGCTCAAATGGTAGAGCGCTCGCTTAGCATGTGAGAGGTAGCGGGATCGATGCCCGCATTCTCCACGCGGTGTACCGCCCTTTTACGCTCACTTCAAAGGGGCACTCTCACAGCCGCTGTGAGCTGCTTCGGGCTGGTCGCGGTTTTTATCCGTGCCTAAATTGCGCCCGTCATCCGGAGCCTCACATTTCGCACAGGCTTGGCATAGCATCTTGTGGGTAAAGTCAGGGTTAAGCCTAGAGGCAGGCGCAGAGTGTACTTTGTTTGTTTAAGCCATATCTGTTGTTGGGGGATACAATCTCACCCAGTAGAGCAGGCCAGTAATATGCACAATCACAACCCGGAGCTAAAGTTCCGTTTCGGGTCTGTCAAACTGGAACTTAACCTACAAAAAACGCTAGTACATCTGGGCGTATGCCAAATCGATTGACCTGATGCCTGATAGCTTACAAGTTACTGGTACCCTCCTTATGAGAGCAAAATCCACATTCGATCAAAGTCGGAAGCTATTGCAGATGCTCGATGGTGTTTTAAAAAGAGTTTTAAAACAAAGAGCAAACAATTTCCCAGGAATATCCTGGTTGCCCTGGTCAGGCTGAAGAGATTAAAAGCAAAGCCTAAGAAAATGCCTCCACCACCCGGAACAAAACATGAACATTCCATGCACGCGCCACAGCAAACTTGAGCTGATGTAAACTCTCACATAACACCCGCTGTCTTCTTTGCACACGAGGCAACTGAGCAAGCTGCATACGCAAAAAGGGGCCAAGAAACGTTGTGTCATGCTTCGGTGTGCTAAATTCTGCAGCCACGTTTGCGGTTACATGGCAGCACGCCACCTAAAAGCTCCCTTCGTCCCTGGGTGGACTCGAACCACCAACCTTTCGGTTAACAGCCGAACGCGCTGACCGATTGCGCCACAGAGACCTGCACCAAACCAGTCCCTGGGTTAAGTTATAAAAAAGCAGACTTGGACTTTTCCGGCAATGAAAGACTCGCTTTCCACGACGCGCTAGTTTGCACCCTGAAAACCGAGACCCCGCTGGAGAGCTAATGCGAGAGGTAGCGGGAGCGGGGGCACTCTCACAGCCGCTGTGAGCTGCTTCGGGCTGGTCGCGGTTTTTATCCGTGCCTAAATTGCGCCCGTCATCCGGAGCCTCACATTTCGCACAGGCTTGGCATAGCGTCTTGCGGGTAAAGTCAGGGTTAAGCCTAGAGTCAGGCGCAGAGTGTACTTTGTTTGTTTAAGCCATATCTGTTGTTGGGGGATACAATCTCACCCAGTAGAGCAGGCCAGTAATATGCACAATCACAACCCGGAGCTAAAGTTCCGTTTCGGGTCTGTCAAACTGTAACTTAACCTACAAAAAACGCTAGTACATCTGGGCGTATGCCAAATCGATTGACCTGATGCCTGATAGGTTACAAGTTACTGGTACCCTCCTTATGAGAGCAAAATCCACATTCGATCAAAGTCGGAAGCTATTGCAGATGCTCGATGGTGTTTTAAAAAGAGTTTTGAGCAGGACCTCTCTGGAACAAAGGCCTCCACCACCCGGAACAAAACATGAACATTCCATGCACGCGCCACAGCAAACTTGAGCTGATGTAAACTCTCACATAACACCCGCTGTCTTCTTTGCACACGAGGCAACTGAGCAAGCTGCATACGCAAAAAGGGGCCAAGAAACGTTGTGTCATGCTTCGGTGTGCTAAATTCTGCAGCCACGTTTGCGGTTACATGGCAGCACGCCACCTAAAAGCTCCCTTCGTCCCTGGGTGGGCTCGAACCACCAACCTTTCGGTTAACAGCTGAACGCGCTGACCGATTGCGCCACAGAGACCTGCGCCAAACCAGTCCCTGGGTTAAGTTATAAAAAAGCAGACTTGGACTTTTCCGGCAATGAAAGACTCGCTTTCCACGACGCGCTAGTTTGCACCCTGAAAACCGAGACCCCGCTGGAGAGCTAATGCGAGAGGTAGCGGGAGCGGGGGCACTCTCACAGCCGCTGTGAGCTGCTTCGGGCTGGTCGCGGTTTTTATCCGTGCCTAAATTGCGCCCGTCATCCGGAGCCTCACATTTCGCACAGGCTTGGCATAGCGTCTTGCGGGTAAAGTCAGGGTTAAGCCTAGAGGCAGGCGCAGAGTGTACTTTGTTTGTTTAAGCCATATCTGTTGTTGGGGGATACAATCTCACCCAGTAGAGCAGGCCAGTAATATGCACAATCACAACCTCAAAGTTCCGTTTCGGGTCTGTCAAACTGGAACTTAACCTACAAAAAACGCTAGTACATCTGGGCGTATGCCAAATCGATTGACCTGATGCCTGATAGCTTACAAGTTACTGGTACCCTCCTTATGAGAGCAAAATCCACATTCGATCAAAGTCGGAAGCTATTGCAGATGCTCGATGGTGTTTTAAAAAGAGTTTTGAGCAGGACCTCTCTGGAACAAAGGCCTCCACCACCCGGAACAAAACATGAACATTCCATGCACGCGCCACAGCAAACTTGAGCTGATGTAAACTCTCACATAACACCCACTGTCTTCTTTGCACACGAGGCAACTGAGCAAGCTGCATATGCAAAAAGGGGCCAAGAAACGTTGTGTCATGCTTCGGTGTGCTAAATTCTGCAGCCACGTTTGCGGTTACATGGCAGCACGCCACCTAAAAGCTCCCTTCGTCCCTGGGTGGGCTCGAACCACCAACCTTTCGGTTAACAGCTGAACGCGCTGACCGATTGCGCCACAGAGACCTGCGCCAAACCAGTCCCTGGGTTAAGTTATAAAAAAGCAGACTTGGACTTTTCCGGCAATGAAAGATTTGCTTTCCACGACGCGCTAGTTTGCACCCTGAAAACCGAGACCGCTCTGGAGAGCTAATGCGAGAAGTAGCGGGATCGATGCCCGCATTCTCCACGCGGTGTACTGCCCTTTTACGCTCACTTCAAAGGGGCACTCTCACAGCCGCTGTGAGCTGCTTCGGGCTGGTCGCGGTTTTTATCCGTGCCTAAATTGCGCCCGTCATCCGGAGCCTCACATTTCGCACAGGCTTGGCATAGCGTCTTGCGGGTAAAGTCAGGGTTAAGCCTAGAGGCAGGCGCAGAGTGTACTTTGTTTGTTTAAGCCATATCTGTTGTTGGGGGATACAATCTCACCCAGTAGAGCAGGCCAGTAATATGCACAATCACAACCCGGAGCTAAAGTTCCGTTTCGGGTCTGTCAAACTGGAACTTAACCTACAAAAAACGCTAGTACATCTGGGCGTATGCCAAATCGATTGACCTGATGCCTGATAGCTTACAAGTTACTGGTACCCTCCTTATGAGAGCAAAATCCACATTCGATCAAAGTCGGAAGCTATTGCAGATGCTCGATGGTGTTTTAAAAAGAGTTTTGAGCAGGACCTCTCTGGAACAAAGGCCTCCACCACCCGGAACAAAACATGAACATTCCATGCACGCGCCACAGCAAACTTGAGCTGATGTAAACTCTCACATAACACCCGCTGTCTTCTTTGCACACGAGGCAACTGAGCAAGCTGCATATGCAAAAAGGGGCCAAGAAACGTTGTGTCATGCTTCGGTGTGCTAAATTCTACAGCCACGTTTGCGGTTACATGGCAGCACGCCACCTAAAAGCTCCCTTCGTCCCTGGGTGGGCTCAAACCACCAACCTTTCGGTTAACAGCCGAACGCGCTGACCGATTGCGCCACAGAGACCTGCGCCAAACCAGTCCCTGGGTTAAGTTATAAAAAAGCAGACTTGGACTTTTCCGGCAATGAAAGATTTGCTTTCCACGATGCGCTAGTTTGCACCCTGAAAACCGAGACCGCGCTGGAGAGCTAATGCGAGAAGTAGCGGGATCGATGCCCGCATTCTCCACGCGGTCTACTGCCCTTTTACGCTCACTTCAAAGGGGCACTCTCACAGCCGCTGTGAGCTGCTTCGGGCTGGTCGCGGTTTTTATCCGTGCCTAAATTGCGCCCGTCATCCGGAGCCTCACATTTCGCACAGGCTTGGCATAGCATCTTGTGGGTAAAGTCAGGGTTAAGCCTAGAGGCAGGCGCAGAGTGTACTTTGTTTGTTTAAGCCATATCTGTTGTTGGGGGATACAATCTCACCCAGTAGAGCAGGCCAGTAATATGCACAATCACAACCCGGAGCTAAAGTTCCGTTTCGGGTCTGTCAAACTGGAACTTAACCTACAAAAAACGCTAGTACATCTGGGTGTATGCCAAATCGATTGACCTGATGCCTGATAGGTTACAAGTTACTGGTACCCTCCTTATGAGAGCAAAATCCACATTCGATCAAAGTCGGAAGCTATTGCAGATGCTCGATTGTGTCTTTAAAAAGAGTTTTGAGCAGGACCTCTCTGGAACAAAGGCCTCCACCACCCGGAACAAAACATGAACATTCCATGCACGCACCACAGCAAACTTGAGCTGATGTAAACTCTCACATAACACCCGCTGTCTTCTTTGCACACGAGGCAACTGAGCAAGCTGCATACGCAAAAAGGGGCCAAGAAACGTTGTGTCATGCTTCGGTGTGCTAAATTCTGCAGCCACGTTTGCGGTTACATGGCAGCACGCCACCTAAAAGCTCCCTTCGTCCCTGGGTGGGCTCGAACCACCAACCTTTCGGTTAACAGCCGAACGCGCTGACCGATTGCGCCACAGACACCAGTCCCTGGGTTAAGTTATAAAAAAGCAGACTTGGACTTTTCCGGCAATGAAAGACTCGCTTTCCACGACGCGCTAGTTTGCACCCTGAAAACCGAGACCCCGCTGGAGAGCTAATGCGAGAGGTAGCGGGATCGATGCCCGCATTCTCCACGCGGTGTACCGCCCTTTTACGCTCACTTCACTGCTAATCATTACACCATGGAACCTTGGTGTGGGTTGATTTTTCCCACCTAACAGCAGAGGTGTTTAGTCATTCAGCCCAGAAGCGCGACAGCAAAGAGCAAGTGAAGCCTTTTCTTTTTAAGCCCATATTTCCCCGATCCCGACTGGCTTTTAGAGTGCCAGTTTCACCGCCACATCAGCAGTTGCGCATCAGCTCTGTTTTTTTCCAGCCCTTCCGCGAAACAAGCTAAAAAGGTTCCACCGAGATTTGAACTCGGATCGCTGGATCCACACGCTGGTCCCTGGCCGTCTGAGAGAAAGATAGCAATGAGGCTAGGTGGAATCAGGTTAACAGGAGGTGGCGTTGAGGTGTTTTGTCATTCAGCCCAGAATCATACCCCTAGACCAACGAGCCAACACACACACGTCCTTCCTGCTGCTGCCTGGCCGCAAACATTTCCGTTTGCAAGGCTTAAAGCACAAAGGTTTAATTAAATGTACAACTAAACGGTACCCAGTGCAAAGTTGCCGGCACAGAGGAAATACGGTCTCTTTGCTTTGTGGCCATTGGAAACCGCTCTGCAGCACTTGCACACATGCTGTGCGCTGGACACCTTCTCTCCACATCGTCGAGGGGAATTAGCTCAAATGGTAGAGCGCTCGCTTAGCATGTGAGAGGTAGCGGGATCGATGCCCGCATTCTCCACGCGGTGTACCGCCCTTTTACGCTCACTTCAAAGGGGCACTCTCACAGCCGCTGTGAGCTGCTTCGGGCTGGTCGCGGTTTTTATCCGTGCCTAAATTGCGCCCGTCATCCGGAGCCTCACATTTCGCACAGGCTTGGCATAGCATCTTGTGGGTAAAGTCAGGGTTAAGCCTAGAGGCAGGCGCAGAGTGTACTTTGTTTGTTTAAGCCATATCTGTTGTTGGGGGATACAATCTCACCCAGTAGAGCAGGCCAGTAATATGCACAATCACAACCCGGAGCTAAAGTTCCGTTTCGGGTCTGTCAAACTGGAACTTAACCTACAAAAAACGCTAGTACATCTGGGCGTATGCCAAATCGATTGACCTGATGCCTGATAGCTTACAAGTTACTGGTACCCTCCTTATGAGAGCAAAATCCACATTCGATCAAAGTCGGAAGCTATTGCAGATGCTCGATGGTGTTTTAAAAAGAGTTTTAAAACAAAGAGCAAACAATTTCCCAGGAATATCCTGGTTGCCCTGGTCAGGCTGAAGAGATTAAAAGCAAAGCCTAAGAAAATGCCTCCACCACCCGGAACAAAACATGAACATTCCATGCACGCGCCACAGCAAACTTGAGCTGATGTAAACTCTCACATAACACCCGCTGTCTTCTTTGCACACGAGGCAACTGAGCAAGCTGCATACGCAAAAAGGGGCCAAGAAACGTTGTGTCATGCTTCGGTGTGCTAAATTCTGCAGCCACGTTTGCGGTTACATGGCAGCACGCCACCTAAAAGCTCCCTTCGTCCCTGGGTGGACTCGAACCACCAACCTTTCGGTTAACAGCCGAACGCGCTGACCGATTGCGCCACAGAGACCTGCACCAAACCAGTCCCTGGGTTAAGTTATAAAAAAGCAGACTTGGACTTTTCCGGCAATGAAAGACTCGCTTTCCACGACGCGCTAGTTTGCACCCTGAAAACCGAGACCCCGCTGGAGAGCTAATGCGAGAGGTAGCGGGAGCGGGGGCACTCTCACAGCCGCTGTGAGCTGCTTCGGGCTGGTCGCGGTTTTTATCCGTGCCTAAATTGCGCCCGTCATCCGGAGCCTCACATTTCGCACAGGCTTGGCATAGCGTCTTGCGGGTAAAGTCAGGGTTAAGCCTAGAGGCAGGCGCAGAGTGTACTTTGTTTGTTTAAGCCATATCTGTTGTTGGGGGATACAATCTCACCCAGTAGAGCAGGCCAGTAATATGCACAATCACAACCCGGAGCTAAAGTTCCGTTTCGGGTCTGTCAAACTGTAACTTAACCTACAAAAAACGCTAGTACATCTGGGCGTATGCCAAATCGATTGACCTGATGCCTGATAGGTTACAAGTTACTGGTACCCTCCTTATGAGAGCAAAATCCACATTCGATCAAAGTCGGAAGCTATTGCAGATGCTCGATGGTGTTTTAAAAAGAGTTTTGAGCAGGACCTCCCTGGAACAAAGGCCTCCACCACCCGGAACAAAACATGAACATTCCATGCACGCGCCACAGCAAACTTGAGCTGATGTAAACTCTCACATAACACCCGCTGTCTTCTTTGCACACGAGGCAACTGAGCAAGCTGCATACGCAAAAAGGGGCCAAGAAACGTTGTGTCATGCTTCGGTGTGCTAAATTCTGCAGCCACGTTTGCGGTTACATGGCAGCACGCCACCTAAAAGCTCCCTTCGTCCCTGGGTGGGCTCGAACCACCAACCTTTCGGTTAACAGCTGAACGCGCTGACCGATTGCGCCACAGAGACCTGCGCCAAACCAGTCCCTGGGTTAAGTTATAAAAAAGCAGACTTGGACTTTTCCGGCAATGAAAGACTCGCTTTCCACGACGCGCTAGTTTGCACCCTGAAAACCGAGACCCCGCTGGAGAGCTAATGCGAGAGGTAGCGGGAGCGGGGGCACTCTCACAGCCGCTGTGAGCTGCTTCGGGCTGGTCGCGGTTTTTATCCGTGCCTAAATTGCGCCCGTCATCCGGAGCCTCACATTTCGCACAGGCTTGGCATAGCGTCTTGCGGGTAAAGTCAGGGTTAAGCCTAGAGGCAGGCGCAGAGTGTACTTTGTTTGTTTAAGCCATATCTGTTGTTGGGGGATACAATCTCACCCAGTAGAGCAGGCCAGTAATATGCACAATCACAACCTCAAAGTTCCGTTTCGGGTCTGTCAAACTGGAACTTAACCTACAAAAAACGCTAGTACATCTGGGCGTATGCCAAATCGATTGACCTGATGCCTGATAGCTTACAAGTTACTGGTACCCTCCTTATGAGAGCAAAATCCACATTCGATCAAAGTCGGAAGCTATTGCAGATGCTCGATGGTGTTTTAAAAAGAGTTTTGAGCAGGACCTCTCTGGAACAAAGGCCTCCACCACCCGGAACAAAACATGAACATTCCATGCACGCGCCACAGCAAACTTGAGCTGATGTAAACTCTCACATAACACCCACTGTCTTCTTTGCACACGAGGCAACTGAGCAAGCTGCATATGCAAAAAGGGGCCAAGAAACGTTGTGTCATGCTTCGGTGTGCTAAATTCTGCAGCCACGTTTGCGGTTACATGGCAGCACGCCACCTAAAAGCTCCCTTCGTCCCTGGGTGGGCTCGAACCACCAACCTTTCGGTTAACAGCTGAACGCGCTGACCGATTGCGCCACAGAGACCTGCGCCAAACCAGTCCCTGGGTTAAGTTATAAAAAAGCAGACTTGGACTTTTCCGGCAATGAAAGATTTGCTTTCCACGACGCGCTAGTTTGCACCCTGAAAACCGAGACCGCTCTGGAGAGCTAATGCGAGAAGTAGCGGGATCGATGCCCGCATTCTCCACGCGGTGTACTGCCCTTTTACGCTCACTTCAAAGGGGCACTCTCACAGCCGCTGTGAGCTGCTTCGGGCTGGTCGCGGTTTTTATCCGTGCCTAAATTGCGCCCGTCATCCGGAGCCTCACATTTCGCACAGGCTTGGCATAGCGTCTTGCGGGTAAAGTCAGGGTTAAGCCTAGAGGCAGGCGCAGAGTGTACTTTGTTTGTTTAAGCCATATCTGTTGTTGGGGGATACAATCTCACCCAGTAGAGCAGGCCAGTAATATGCACAATCACAACCCGGAGCTAAAGTTCCGTTTCGGGTCTGTCAAACTGGAACTTAACCTACAAAAAACGCTAGTACATCTGGGCGTATGCCAAATCGATTGACCTGATGCCTGATAGCTTACAAGTTACTGGTACCCTCCTTATGTTAGTCCAAAACGTTGGTTCGTGGAAAAACGCCCATGTTAACAAGCTGCCAATTGGCGCACTATGGGCGCGAGGGATCGTAGGGTGAATTTGGATGACAATTGCCCACAGACTTGGTAGAGAGTGGGCCTTTATTAATAACCCCCCTATTCACGGATCCTTACTTACTTGCCACGGAACTGTTGGTTTTCAGACGCCTCTAGTGGGCGATAGAGAGCATATTGCCCCATGACCCCCCCCCCCCCCAACACCCCCACCCCCCCCCCCCCCCCATCCCACTAACCCATTATTTGTCCAATAACCCACTGTATTGGGCAAATGCCCCCCACCCCCCCCCACCCACCCCCCACCCCCCCCCCCCGTCCCACGGACCCATTATTTGTCCAATAACCCACTATATGGCGCAAACTTCCCGTTGACCCCCCCACCCACTCCCAGGCCACGCCCCCGTCCCACGAACCCATTTTTTGTCCAATAACCCACTTTATGGCGCAAACTTCCCGTTGACCCCCCCCACCCACTCCCAGGCCACGCCCCCGTCCCACGGACCCACTTTTTGTCCAATAACCCACTAAATTTACCAAAAGTTCCAAACGGGGACGCAGGGTCGTGGGACGTTGAGATTTGAGATTCTGGCCCCCCAGGGGCCCCTGACGCGGGGCCCCGAAGCGCGGATCTCTAGGGCCTTTAGAAAAATTTGACTTTGCTCTAGCGCCCCCTGCTTTTGGTATGTCGGTCAGGGAGGGCCAAGGGGTCAGCGTGCCGAATTTGGGGCCCCGGGGACATTTCGAAAAAAATCCCACTCGCCCATTGAATGAATGTATTTTGCCACAGTGGTTTCTCGGACGGCGCTTCGAAAGGGCCGACGGACTAGGGGGCGCCGTTTTCCGACTCGCCACGGCCCCCTGGTGCGGGCGGAGAAGTTTGGTGGCCCTGGGGCCTCGTCCAGTGGTTGAAAGGTCAAAAAAGTGTGAAAAACACGTTACAAGGGTCAAAAAGGTCAAACCAACGGAACGCGCGACCGTACGGAGACGGAAGGTCGCGGGAGCCCGAAACTCGGCGAGTTCCGTCGTCTGGTGGCCCCGAGTCGGGCCCCCGAGTTTGAGGGCCCTAGCCGCTTGCCAAGCGTTTAAAGTCCGGACGAGTGTACGGCTGAAAACGGGCCTGTTTCTGAGTGTCTGCCATTGACCTCAATGGCAGACAGAGAGATGGATCAAAGCTGATAAAAAATACTTTCTCAGGCCCTAGGCCCGGGCCCTTTTGGTATGTCGCTCGGGGCGGGCCCAGGGGCCACCGTGCAGAGTTTGGGGCCCCTGGAACATTTCTATCAAAATCCCACTCGCCCATTGAATGAATGTATTCGCCGCAGCGGTTTCGCGGACGCCGCTTCGGAAGGGCCGACCGACTAGGGGGCGCCGTTTTCCGACTCGCCACGTCCCCCCGGTGCGGGCGGGAAAGCTTGGTGGCCCTAGGGCCTCGTTCAGGGGCCGAAAGGTCAGAAAAGGGACCGCGCATTAGGGTTAGCTTCAGAATTAGGGTTAGCTTCTGAAAATGTTTTGCCTTCGCTCAAGGGCCCGGTGCTTTTGGCACGTCGCTCGGGGCGGGCCCAGGGGTCAGCATGCCGAATTTGGGGCCCCGGGGACATTTAGAAAAATATCCCACTCGCCCATAAAATGAATGTATTTTGCACAGTGGTTTCGCGGACGCCGCTTCGGAAGGGCCGACCGACTAGGGGGCGCCGTTTTCCGACTCGCCACGGCCCCCTGGTGCGGGCGGGAAAGCTTGGTGGCCCTGGGGCCTCGTTCAGGGGCCGAAAGGTCGAAAAAGGGACGCTCGTCCGCGAACCCGTTGCGCCGTTAAATGGCCCGTGGGACGGCCCCCGCACGGAGACGCAGGGTCGTGGCGCATTGAGATTTGAGATTCTGACCCTCCAGGGGCCCCCGACTCACGGCCCCGAAGCTTGAAAATCTGGGACCTTCCTAAAAAAAGTTTGCCACTTATAACCAACTTTCGCTCAAAAGGCTCTGAGGGTGCATGAGTGAGAGACACACAAGGCCGAGATTAGTGTTAAAAGGGCGGGAAAGTGTTGCCTTCGGTCTAGAGCCTTGCGCCTTTGGCATGTCGCTCGGGGCGGGCCCAGGGGCCACCGTGCAGAGTTTGGGGCCCCTGGGACATTTCTATCAAAATCCCACTCGCCCATTGAATGAATGTATTTTGCACAGTGGTTTCGCGGACGCCGCTTCGGAAGGGCCGACCGACTAGGGGGCGCCGTTTTCCGACTCGCCACGTCCCCCCGGTGCGGGCGGGAAAGCTTGGTGGCCCTAGGGCCTCGTTCAGGGGCCGAAAGGTCAAAAAAGGGACGCTCGTCCGCGAACCCGTTGCGCCGTTAAATGGCCCGTGGGACGGCCCCCGTACGGAGACGCAGGGTCGTGGTACCCCGATACTTCAGATTCCGACTCTCCAGGGGCCCCTGACGCGGGGCCCCGAAGCGTGGGGCCCTAGGGCCTTTAGAAAAAATCGCCCCTCCCCCGAAAAAAAATTAAAAACCTGAAAGGGCCTTTTCAGTCTGAGAGGGAAACAGCCCTGAGAGAGGATTTCTGCACAGAGGCTGAGAAAAATTTCACTCTGCTCTAGCGCCCCCTGCTTTGGGTACGTCGGTCGGGGAGGGCCAAGGGGTCAGCTTGCCGAATTTGGGGCCCCTGGGACGTTTCTGAAAAAATCCCACTCGCCCATTGAATGAATGTATTTTGCCACTGTGGTTTCGCGGACACCGCTTCGCAATGGCCGATCGATTAGGGGGCGACGTTTTCCGTCTTCCCACGGCCCCCTGGTGCGGGCGGAAAAGTTTGGTGGCCCTGGGCCCTCGTTCAGGGGTCGAAACGTCGAAAAAGTGTGAAAAAAGCACATTTTGAAACTGACAGGAGTCGAAGAGGTCAAACCAAAGAAACGAGCTGCCACACGGACACGGAAGGTCGCAGGAGCCCGAAACTCGGCGAGCTCCGTCGTCTGGTGACCTCGAGCGGGGCCCCAGAGTTTGGGGGCCCTGGCCGCTTTCTAAGCGTTTCTTAGGCCCCGTTCGTTACGAGCCCATTCATTGTGGATGGTGACTGAAAAATGTGGATGGTGACTGGAGATTTTTTTTAATTTTTTTTTATTAAACCACCTCTACTGTACTAAGCACACTCCACTGAACACATCACACTAATTTTTAAGTTATTTCGGTGTTTGGTTTGCATGAAAACGAGTGCCCTCGAAACCACTTTTTGGCGGGAAAAATGGTTTCTTTGCGGACAAAGTGGTTTTTAAGCTAGGCTTTCGAAATATTTTAATGAAACGTGTTTGGCGAGACTCTGTGGGATGCCCCGGAAAAGTTTGGTGGCCCTGGGGCCTCGTTCAGGGGCCGAAATGCCGAAAAAGTGGCCAAAACCGACATGCCTGCAAATGGCCCGTGGGACGGCCCCCGTACGCAGACGGAGGGTCGTGGCACCCCGGGACTTTGGATTCCGACTCTCCAGGGGCCCCTGACGCGGGGCCCCGAATCCTGGAACTCGAGGGCCTTTGGAAAAAATCGCCCCTCCCCCGCCATCAAATCATTCAAAGGCCTCTTTCAGTGTTAGAGTGAAACAGCCTCGAGGTAGAGATTTTGCATAGAGGCTAAAATATATTTGCCTTTACTCGAGGGCCCGTTGCTTTCGGTACGTCGCTCGGGGCGGGCCCAGGGGTCACCGTGCCGAATTTGGGGCCCCTGGGACCTTTCCATGAAAATCCCACTCGCCCATTTAATGAATCACCACAACGGTTTCGCGGACGCCGCTTAGAAACGTCCGATCGACTAGGGGGCGCCATTTTCCTTCTCGCCACGGCCCCCTGGTGCGGCCCTAAAAGTTTGGTGGCCCTGGGGCCTCGTTCGGTGGTCGAAAGGGTGAAAAACACGTCACGGGGTCAAAAAGGTCAAACCGACGGAACGCGCTCCCGTAAGGAGACGGAAGGTCGCAGGGGCCCGAAACTCGCCGAGTTCCGTCGTCTCCCGTCCCTGAGTGGGGCCCCCGAGTTTGAGGGCCCTAGCCGCTTTCTAAGCGTTTCCCGATCCCCGTTTGTGATGAGGCCTTTGATTGTGCTTGGTGACTGATGTGAGCAGCGACGTTTTATTTTTTTGTGATGTCCCACTGGGTCCTACGGACACCAAAATTGTATCTCCTTTAGAGGGGGACGAGACCTTTACTTTGAGACCACCCACGGCCCCGTGGGCCCCCGGGGGCCAGAGATGGAGATGAAAATACACATTTATCTAAACGAAAACGCGACGGATCCGGCCGTGGCTGGGCTCTTTGGAACCGTCTAGTTGAGCTGAAAAGATTGACCGCGGGGACGCCCCCTAGTGGTTCGCCGTTCGCTGGGGCCCCCGACTTTGAACGGCTATAACTCGGGGACCCGGGCGAGTTGGTCCTCGGGGGTGGGCTCATTCGAAAGGGCCCGTCCAGCACAACAATCTATTAGAGTTTGGGGAACATTGAGCCAGGGGTTCTCGAGATATAAGCCGACAAAGCTGCGCCTTTGACCGGACCTAACTCCCTGGCCCCGAGGCCCTCGGGGACGGGGGTGGCACCGTTGGATAGGGCTCCTCGAGGCCTACAGACGACCCGAGTTTGAAATTTTTTCGCCGTGTGGTTTTTGAGATATTCAAGAAAAACAAAGATTCCCATACGTTCAGTGGTTATATGGCTGTCACCCATGTCTCCAACGGGACTTCCAGATGATTAAAAACTACTTTTTCAGGCCCAACCACCTCTACTGTACTAAGCACACTCCACTGAACACATCTCACTAACTTTCAAGTCATTTCAGTGTTTAGTTTGCATTAAAATGGGTGTCCTTGAAACCACGTTTTGGTACTGTGATAAATGCTACGTGGGATGGGACACATTTTCTGTGAAACACACATTAATGAAAGTTCCAAATCAAGATAAAAACTATTTTACTGCACTCAGGGGCCTCCCCTGAGTCCGCAGCACCAAGTCCCATCCCATAATTCCACTGACCACGAACCCACAGTTTTTTATAATGTAATAAATGCTACGTGGGATGTCCATAGCTCTGGTCAGGAAGGGTCTAGAGCCTCCATTTTTGCACTCAGGTCTAAGTCTCATCACCCTCTATCAGAATCCAGAGTTTCAAGAAGATTGGAGAAACTCAAAATCTCGACCCGAAAAAACCAACAGGGGTACGTACCACTGTCGGTTTTTTTGGGTCGAGATTTTGAGTTTGAGGGTTGCAGCAAGGGTTGGAGCGAAGGCTGTCTATCTCCACCCTCAAAATGTACTCGAGGAATGTATAGGAGGCAAGTCGGTCGGGAAGCACAACCTGGTCGTCAGGTTCCTTCAGGGGGGCGAACCGGTAAAATCCACCTCGACCTCCCTCCATGCCTTCTTGGGACCTCACTCTGGTGCTTAGAGCACTTCAGAGTCAAGTCAAGTCAAGTCATCTTCATTTATATAGCGCTTTTAACAATGAATTGTTTCAAAGCAGCTTTACAGAGATAAACATATAATTTAAGGTAACAGATTGTTTTGGCGTTATAGCGGTTATTTAATAATGTTACTTCCAGCTAAAGTTAACTTTGATTGATTCACCTCCGTCGAAATGATCAGACTTTAAACGCGAACCTGTGATTAACGCTGACGGCGTTCACATGCTCATTCAGAATTCTATAGTTATGTGCTTTTTAAAATATGTTGTAAAATGGGTTGTAATTCATACAACCCAGCCTAAACAAACTACTTTTCTTGCCTATAAATTTTGATACAGAATTTTGTTTTATTTTATCACTTCGGGGTACGCGAGCCGGAATTCACAGCGCTTTATCTGTAGAGTGGGAAAGGGATCCTCCATAGGGAGAGGATAGTGGATACTTCAGCACTGCATTGTCATCGGGTCCAGGCGAATCTCCTTCGTCAGATCTGGACACGGCCTGGATCCGGCAGGCTGCGGGAAAACCTCGGGATAAACAAAGACACTAATATTAGCGTAGATGCCATTCTTCTTATGATGTAGCGAGTACATCAAGATTTAAGGGAAGTGTTCCCAGTTCCGGCTGACCTAATCTATGCAGCCTAACATTGAATTTATAGAAGTCTATAATGTATTGTGTGTATGCTAGGTCAAAGAGATGTGTTTTTAGTCTAGCTTTGAACTGACAGAGTGTGTCTGATTCCCGGACAATGGTAGGAAGACGGTTCCAAAGTTTTGGTGCTAAATAGGAAAAGGATCTACCGCCAGCAGTCGATTTAGATATTCTAGGTATTATCAACTGGCCGGAATTTTGAGATCGCAATAGACGTGAAGGACTATAACCAACTAAGAGTGCCCGATTCAACGGAATTTTGAGATCGCAATAGACGTGAAGGACTATAACCAACTAAGAGTGCCCCATTCAACGGAATTTTGAGATCGCAATAGACGTGAAGGACTATAACCAACTAAGAGTGCCCCATTTAACTCTTTGCAGTCAGTATAGATTTAAAGATTCTGTCTATGAAGACTTTACTAGTTACTAGTAACACTGACTGACAAGAATCTCTCTGAAATAATCAGTTTCTCATATCATTGAGACTTCTTTAAAATAACCTCTCAGAGCCTAAAACAAGATGATTATTTCCGTGTTTTGATTTCAGTAAAATTCCATTTGAGTTATTTACCCTTTACTGTTAGTAATGTGCACAAAAAACATACTTCAGAATTTGTTCAAATATTTTCCCATAAAGTGAAAGACATCTCTAGTGTTTTAGCAAGCTTTAACATATTAACCCTTCAAGAAGTCCCCTCTCCTTGTACATCACCTCATAACATGGGTAACACCTGTTTTTAACCCTGTTTACTTTTCATCATTCTCTGAGTAACTTTTACTAGATTTCCCTCGTGAGGCCCTTCTGACACGGAGGTCTTGGATATAAATCAGGAAATTCATCATCGTCATTCAGTCTGATCATTTGATAACCAACTAAGTTTAACACAGTAGTTTTGATTATAAAAAAAATGCAAGGTCAAACATACATGAATATTAAAATGATAAGAATAACACACAATCATAACCCCCCAAATATTCAGCCTTTTTCATTAACCCAGTAATCCATGACCAGCTCCATATATCATCTCCTTTTTCCTAACCATATTTTGTTAGCTTTTAATGCAATAATAGTCCCTATAGTCTACATTATTAATTAATAGATTTTCCTCTTTGATTTACATATATCTGAAATACTTTCAAAAGAGCCAGTAACCAATCAAATCATGAGATCTATATCAATACTCAGCCCTAGTTTGATCCAATCAAATAAAATCATCAAAATTATCACACAAATGGATTCTTTGTCTAAACTTAAACCATTAGTTGGTCCACATCTTCCTCCAGGTGTGTTTTCCATTCAAATCACAACCGCACCCCCACTGGTCCTTATTGGTGGAGTGAACCATTTCCTGGCTGTGAATGGAGACCTTAAGTCCGACTGTGAAACTCCAGGCCATCAGAAATTCATCCCTCTTCCCTGAGGACTTCAGGGAAGGGAACCAGTCTTTGGAAACCAGGACGATCAGCCTCAAACGTTCTCGGGTTCAGACGAATCACACGCAGAATCCCCCTTCTGACACCATTTGTTATGGAAATATTTATATTCAGTTATTTGTGGTGAGTATGCAATAAACCAGGTAGACCAAACAGTGTCTTTTTTTAGTTTTATTCTTGCAAGAAGGCCATTCACACACAGTTTTCTGCTGTGAAGAGACAACCTCGCCTAGTGCGGGGTGTTTTTATGTACGCACACACATTACCATATTTATAAATGGAAAAGTTCTCAAAGTGTTCAAAATCTCACTTCTGTTCCTAGCAGTCAAGTCTAGCTCCTGCAAAAGATAGTTTCAAGGATGTGCAGCTGTTGTTGTAACTTCTTATCAGAGCCTGCCAGTAAATTTCCACATAAGCAGACTCCAAACAGACACAAATCAAATAAAGTACAAAACAAAAATAAACGTTAAGAAATAAGTTTTCCACTACACCTGCCTATACAGTAGAAAGGCAAAAAAAAATGAAATAATTGCTACCTGACTAGAGAACACAGGGGAAAAGGCTTTGCCAAATAGGTATGAAAACTTCAATACCTATAATGCAATGAGCATGTTGCCGTCCAAGGCAACTCCCACCAGTCTGCTATGGATGCGCTTACCAGAGTCAAATAGCACCTTGCTTTAGTAGGAAATGTTTCTTAGCAAATGCTTAGTCATAATTAACACTTTTTGCAAGAATTCAAGTAAGTGAGTTACTTTAGGTTTCCAGTGAAGCATCCAGTGCGTTGTAGGCAGTGGCTAAAGGCTGCAAAGTGTTGAATATATGGAGAGAAAATTGAAAAACTATGTGTTTGCGGTCAACAATTCAAAACAAATGACCATAAAGGATGACAGTTTTAGGCCAAACAGAAAGAAACTGCCATTCTGTCAGTTCTCCCCAAAGCAAAATGCTGTCATGTACAGGTAAGAAAGCTGTTGCCATAGTGTTCCATTTTTACCATAATGATGTTTAAAGAGTAGACATGGAAGAGTTATTTAAGGGTAGGTTATAACTGAAAATTGTATTTTACTGTTAATAACCTTCTGTTGATTCGACAGTCCATGGCTGGGGATAAAAGAATCTGGAAGTATAATCTAGTTCTCACAAAAGACCAAACTTTTGTTGACAAATAAACGTGAATTTCTCAGTTCAGGTAATACGGCGAACGGGTAAACATTTTTCCTTAACAAGTACTACCAATATTGTAACAATACAAAGGGGTTGAAAACTGGCAAAGTTACACTTCTCATCTTAACGGCTTTTCATCAGTGACTGTTCATTTGATACACAAGTTTTAGTTCTGAAGTGAGACTTTTTCCACAGTCAAATCACCTTTATTTATATAGGACTTTATACAATACAGACTGTTTCAAAGCAGCTTTACATTAATAACGGGAAAATTATGCAGGTATAACACTTCTCTACAGTGTGAATTCTCATGTGTTTTAAGGTTTCCTTTTTGATTGAAACTCTTTCCACACTTTTGGCAGGTGAAGGAACTCTCTCCCGTGTGAATAGCCAAGTGCCTGTTAAGGGTTCCTTTTTGAGTGAAACACTTTCCGCACTGATGGCAGGTGTAAGAGCTCTCTCCAGTGTGAATTCCCATGTGGATTTTAAGGTTACATTTTTGAGAGAAGCTCTTTCCACACAGTTGGCAGGTGAAAGGCTTCTCTCCAGTGTGATTTCTCATGTGGGAATCAAGGGATTTTTTATATGTGAAACTTTGTCCACACTGAGGGCATGTGTAAAGCTTCTCTCCAGTGTGGAGTCTCATGTGGAGCTTAAGGTTTCCTTTTTGAGTGAAGCTCTTTCCACACTGTTGGCAAGTGTAAGAGCTCTCTCCGGTGTGTATTCCCATGTGGATTTTAAGGTTTCCTTTTTGAGTGAAACTCTTTCCACACTGTTGGCAGGTGAAAGAGCTCGCTCCAGTGTGAAGTCTCATGTGGATTTTAAGGTTTCCTTTTTGAGTGAAGCTCTTTCCACACTGTTGGCAGGTGAAAGAGCTCTCTCCAGTGTGAACTCTCATGTGCCTGTTAAGAGTTCCTTTTTGAGTGAAGCTCTTTCCACACTGTTGGCAGGTGTAAGAGCTCTCTCCAGTGTGGATTTCCATGTGGATTTTAAGGTTTCCTTTTTGAGTGAAGCTCTTTCCACACTGTTGGCAGGTGAAAGGGTTCTCTCCAGTGTGATTTCTCATGTGGGCATCAAGGGATTTTTTATATGTGAAACTCTTTCCGCACTGAGTGCATGTGTAAGGCTGCTCTCCAGTGTGGAGTCTCATGTGGATTTTAAGGTTTCCTTTTTCAGGGAAACTCTTTCCACACTGCTGACATACAAAACAGTTCTCTCTCGAGTGAATCTTCATGTGGTTTTTAAAGTGTACTTTACGTGTGAATCTCTTTTCACACTGATCACATCTGAATGGCTTTTCTCCACTATGACTGTTCATGTGATACTTAAGGTTTAGTGCTGCCGTGAAACTCTTTCCACACAGTCTGCAAGTATAAGGCTTCTCTCCACTGTGAATTCTCATGTGTTTCTTAAGGTTTCCTTTTTGCACGAAACTCGATCCACACTGAAAGCAGGTGAAACAACTTCCAGTTAATGTCTTCAGAGCGTTTTTTTGCGAGGAAGTCGTCTTGTCAGTCTGTGAGCAACTAAATGATTTTTCTGGAGTTAAAGCATTATGTTTCTGGTACTGATCTTTCTCTTCCATTTCATTCAGGTCTCCACGCTCCTCTTTCAGTGGCACCAGGTCTAAGCGAAAAAGAGACAAATAAAAGTTAACCCCAGTTTAATGGCACAAAGCAACAAACATTTAGACATGTATAGCATCAAAACCAACAGAAAAGCATCAAAACCAAAAACGTGCATGGTTAGATCCCATAACTGCTAAGAAACTAAAAGAATCGTTTCTCTGCTCCTCTTGTCAATATTGTCAAATATTTGCTTTGTTTAGGACATGTCCAAAAACTTTAAAACTGGCAGTTATCAAACCCGTTAAAAAAACGGTTACATTTTGACGGTCTCTTTTTACACATTCTGTTGACTATAGGTAAAGTTACACCTACAGGTCTACTAACTCTTGAGTATTAATACAGTTACAATTAACTTGACATACTTACAAAGTTACTTATAGTCAGTAAAATGTTTGAGGGACCATAAAAATTAAGGGTTAGCAGATATTGAGCAGACAGTCTACTAATACTCTAATGAGAGTTAGTGGACACATAGGTGCAACGTTACTTACAGTCAACAGAATGTTCAAAGGGGACCATCAAACTAAAGCGTAAAACACACACACGTCTAGGGGAACTGATTAATTAAAGACCAATCTCATATCTGACATTCATGTCAACAATATTAGAAAAAATATTGTCCTCAACTATAATTACTCATGCAGATTAAAGTTACATCTTCACCAACACAGACCACAACATTCTCTTGGACACAGGGATTAAAGTGAAAAAAATTCTTCTGACTGAATTTTTTTTCAGGCCAAGTCATATTCCTGTAACTTTATTTAAATAGTCGAGACCAATAGCGTTTTAAGGGGAGATGTTTTAAACCGCTTTAATATTGCCAGTGTGCGTATTTTAAAAGCTATTTTAATCTATGAAAAACAATTACTTATCTTGACAAATAATCAACCATCTACATAACTTTTCAGTGCATGTTTTTATTTATCTTATAAGACCAAACAATGCTAAACTATGTTAATATATAGTTTGTTCCATGGCAAATCGTTTTGGCTGAGGGCAAAGTGAAGTTTCATAACTTTATATATTTAGGCTATTTAACTTTGTAGCCTATTAGAGAGCTGACTTATGTTTGACTGAATTGTTTGCTTTTATTTCTCATTGTATAGCTTATTATAGCCTACCTATTAGGCTACTTATACTTTTGAACGGGATATTATTGATCATTAAAACTGACATTTAACAAAAAGAGACAGGGTTGTGTAATTTTATATATTCTAAAATATTCTTTATATATATATATATATATATATATATATATATATATATATATATATATATATATTTACTATGCATTACTTTCACTGTATGTGTACATGCATAATACAATAAAACGATACAACCCTGTCTGTTTGTTAAATGTCAGTTTTAATGATCAATAATGTTTCATATTTTTAAAATGAAAACAAAAAGAAGCAGGGTTGTGTTTTATATTTCGTGTTGTTATAAATATATGAAGTGAAGATAATCAATGTGCGTTGCCTGAACCACATTTGTGTGGCCATTAATATGTTTATGATAATATGTTCATTTATAAATGAAAAGAGGCAGAGTTGTATTTTATACCATATTTCGTTTTATGGTTGCCTAAAATATACATAAAGAGATAACCGGACTAGCCAGAGCGAGCTGAGTGACGCGATCAAGACCGCACTGTTCCATTTGCAGAATAACCGGACTCGCGTCATCTCGTCCTCGGGAGTTCGTTCTCCTGAGTCGAACTTGGCAAGTCCGAACTACCAGGACGCAAGTCCGAAGTTTGCGTAGGCTACTTGGTAGGCTATTGAGAAACGGCCAATATTGACCCGCGTTCTGTTTTCTATCATGCGCCGTGCACGTTTGCGCGCTCGGGCTCGGACCGCTGCAAACGAGCTGTAGCCTGACACGCACTTCTCCAAAGATTAATTGAGTGAACACGGAGCAGTTTTTTCCGTGAGCGGGAATTGAAAACCCGGAGTGGACCGTAAGCGAAGTGATAACAGAATGCTTAGAGTGGAGAGAGGAACGTGCTTTCGCTCCACTCCAGGCTTTGATCACATCCCCCTCAGCAAGGTGAATACACCTCGTCTCTCCTTAATTTAAGACCTATTCAAACTGTTCAAACTAAAATTAAGACATTTATCACACTATTTGAGAAATGAAAGCCTATTTACGGCCTTAAAATTATGAAAAGTTAATTTAAGACATAAGGACAGACGGGAACCCTGCAATTGACGGAAATCCGTCATAGACTCGCTGCAATTAACGGAAATCCGTCGTAGCGACGGAGAACTTTAATCCCTGTGGACAGCTTGAGAATTATATTGATGTATGTGGACAAGCATCAGCATCGTTCAGGTCCCATCCATCCAACCACTACAACTTAGCTTCTGTAAATGAAGAGATACCTCATCAAACACAAGTATTGGTGTCCCACATGACTAAGTATTAGGCCCTCTTCTTTTTTCCTTGTACGTTTCCTCTGAGCGACATCATTAGACTTCACTATGTTGAGCAGATGATGCTAAGTTTTATATTTCCTGAGTTATATACAACCTGACAAAACATAACTCTGTAGCAGAGTGTATTAATGTTATAAAAGATGGGATGGCAAATTAATTTCTTCTATTAAATTCTGGTAAAACAGAATCATTAGTTATTGAATCAAAAATCTCTCCACAAAAGATTCTAGATCTTGATGGATTTACTGTTATGTGGTTTTCTAGAGTTAAGAACCCAAGTGTTGTGTTCACAGTAATTTGTCCTCTGATTTCTAACATTTGCAGAACAGTCTTCTTCCACCTTAAAAAAGTTGCAGGGTCAATAAATAAGCTCAAGTTTGAGTGTTAACATGTTGTTTCCCCTCTATACTGTTCATTACGGCATAAGGTGCTTCTACACGGTTGAATTCGGCACGGTGTGCCTGTGCCTGTGGGTTAGCGCATGAGCAGGGAACTGTTCTGTGCAGGTGACAGTAGTTGTGTGAAAATTTGCTGTGCACTGAATAAAGTTGAGCTATAAACGTCGTGTTTATTTTGAGTAACATGGTAGCAGAGGATGGTTAAAGGATGGCAGCTAGTTATAAAGTTCCGCCGAAGTTTGATGAAGCCAGCCCATACGAGTGTTGGAAGAATGAAGTTAATATCTGGACGTGGGTTACCGATCTCGATAAAAAGAAGCAAGCCCTAGCTGTCGCCTTGGGGCTAGAAGGGAGAGCCCGTAAAATGGCGATGAAAATACCTGCGGAAGATTTGGACAGTAATAACGGCATGGCAATGTTAATGGCAAAGCTGGATGGCGTGTTCCTTAAAGAGGAAAAAGATCAGATTTCCATGGAGGACTACATAATTGACTTCGAACAGCGATACAACCGGATGAAAAGTATAGTATGAAGCTTCCTGATGCTGTACTGGCTTTTAAGCTGTTAGACACGGCCTGTCTCGACGATAAAAGAAGAGAGCTAGCATTGACTGCCTGCACCGAGTTGACGTTCTCCTCCATGTCCCCCCTCCAAAAGGATTTTCGGGGGGAAAACGGCAGGCTCGTCGAACGCAGTTCAAGTGAACCAGGAAAGTTCACTAAAAGTAACGATGTAAATGTAGAGAAATGTAACATTACATTGAACAAGTAAGAGTAACTGAAGATGTAAATGTAGAGAAATGTAACATTACATTGTTTACAAAGGACGCCATCTCAGATGCAGAGATATTTATGACTGAATCATTGGGATCAGCGATTATTGACAATGCTTGTACCCGTACTGTGTGTGGGGAGAAATGGCTGGAAAGCTATATTGATGACCTCACCAAAGATCAAGTGAACCAGTTGATGCAAACAGAAACTCCCAGTTGCAGACCATTTCTATTTCGGAGATGGGAATTTGGTATATTCCACAAAAATGTTAAACTACCACCTAAAACAGGACTGACAAAATGCCAAATTGAAACTGAAGTTGTCAAGGTTGACATTCCACTTCTGCCGAGTAAAACATCCCTGAAGGAGGCAGGGACCATTTTGGACATGGAAAAGGACAGTACAGTGATGTTCAAACAATCCATTCCTCTTGAATTTACTAGTTCTGGACATTACTGTGTTGATATCAAAGAAAACAAAAAAGGTCAAACTGAAGAGGAAGTCCTAACAGAAAATATGTCTCCAGATGAGAAACGCAAAATCCTTCTGAAGCTCCACAAACAGTTTGGTCACGCGTCAACAGACAGGCTACAGAGACTCATTCACAGTTCAGGAAACAACGACAAAGAATGCTTTACTATTTTACAACAAATAGTATCCGACTGTGAAATATGCCAGAAGTACAAAAAGACAAAGCCTGCTGTGGGGCTGCCCTTAGCTTTAGAATATAATGAGCCAAGTGTGTGGTATCTTCACATTATCAACCACTTCACACGTTTCAGCGCTGGAAACATTGTTAAAACAAAGTTATCTGAAATTGTCAACTCCTTCATTCACACTTCGATAAGTGTCCATGGCGCCCCCAGAGGCTGTACAGTGACCATTGGTGGAGAATTCAACAATGAAGAGATCAGAGACATGGCTAAAAACTTTTAACATTGAGACAAGAACAACATCAGAATACAGTACCTGGAGCAATGGACTACTTGAGAGACATAATCAAACGCTCACTGAGATAATCCAGAAGGTCAAATGAGAAAATGGGTGTGACTGGCACACTGCCCTTGACTGGACCCTCATGGCCAAGAACAGTATGTTGAATGTTCATGGCTACAGTCCATATCAATTAGTGTTTGGACAGAATCCTAACCTTCCTTCTGTATTAGTTGACAAACTACCTGCTCTAGAAGGCACCACTAGAGCAGGACATAAAATCTGGTTTCTTACAGGGTATGCAGTTGTCTAGAGAAATCTATGTCCGGCCCCCTCCTGAAGCTGGAAAAGAAGATATTCTATGGAAACTAACCTAGGGCGTTTATGGCCTTGCAGATGCATTACTATATTGGTAGAAATGTGAAAGAAATTACAGGTGGTAGAATGTCTCAAGTAGATCTAGCAGTATTTTTTTTTGGTTGGATGAACAGTGTAAGGTTACTGGAGTACTAGCATGTCATGTTTTCTGAGCCTGTCCAAAGAAAATCATCAACGGCTCAACAGATGTGATCCCCACACTAAAGTCTGCGTTCCATGTTGGACGTGAGAAACATGAACATTTCTGCTATGTGGGGATGGACTTTGTCACTATTAGTGGTGTAGTTCATGTTCATCAGCAAACTTACATTGAAAACCTACTGCCTATTCGCCTGTGAGCAGCACGTGCAGTGCAGAGAGATGCCTCTCTTAATGACACTGTCCTATTTTTGACCGAAAGCTGCGCTTTTTCAGATACTGTGGGTTGCAAAACAAACCAGACCAGACATTATGTTTGATGCAAGCAGCTTGGCGTCAAATATAAAAGATGCCACAGTCCAGTCTATTCACAAGACAAATAAGATCATTAGAAAATATTAAATCTGAAAAGGTGACTCAAGTTTCAGCATTTGGGAAACAATGATGCTCTGAATTCTATCCTTTTCAGTGATGCTTCCCTTGGAAATCTCCCTGATGGGGACACACAAGGGGGAACATTGATTGGTCTCATAGGAGAAGGAGGAAAGTTTCCTCCTCTCTGTTGGCAATCTAAGAGAATTCGACACGTGGTGAGGAGTACTCTGGCAGGTGAAACTCTGGCCCTGTCAGATGGAATAGACAATCACTCTCTGTTTGATGCCCTTAAGTCAACAAAACAGGTAACCGAGAAACGGCTTCGACTGGAAATAAGCACTTTAAGAGCTCATACAGAGTAAAAGGATAAAGAAGTTACATATTCATTGAGATTACAAAGGGAACTTTTTATTGAAAGATGGGCACCACTAATGACAGTGATGGAGGACCGTTAGAATTAACTCTGATTATAACTGCCAGGGGAACTTGTATACAACCCATGTTTTGTTTTAAGTTGTTGTTTGTTCAAATTGTTTATTTTAAATGTTAATTATTTTTTATTTCTTCTTTTACTTGTACTTCTGGACATATTCTCCTGGAAACTTGACCATACACATAAGAGCGTGTGAATTATGACCCCTTGTACAGGATATTGTTTCTGAGGGGAAGTAATTGCTGTTAAAGGAGATCTGAAGAATATTCAAAATAAAAAATAAGTAATAAAAAAAAAAAAAGGATAAAGAAGGTACTCTGGTCAGACAAAAAAACTGAACTCGCTGACTGTCTTACCAAAAAGGGAGCGTCTGCTCTGGTGTTATTGAAAGCACTCAGTGAAGGGCTGTGGTGCTATGGAAAGTACTCAGCTAAGGACTGTGGATAATAAGCTTAAATAAGGGTACATGTGAAAAAAACTGAACACTTTCAATTGTATGTGCAACAACTGTTTTGTTTGTGGTAACTGTGGACTTTGTTATATACGTTTTATATATATAACATTATTTATTAGGGCCCGAGCACCGATGGTGAGAGGACCCTATTGTTTTATTTTCCTTGTTTTTTTGTTTAAACTAAAAGTATAGGGAGATTGTTAACATGTTATTTCCCATCTACACTGTTCATTACGGCATAAAGGTGCTTCTACACGGTTGATACGGCATGGTGTGCCTGTGGGTTAGCGCATGAGCAGGGGACTGTTCTGTGCACTGAATAAAGTTGTGTGAGTAAACGTCGTGTTTATTTTGAGTAACAGGGTCACTAGAGTGCTTAAAGGCAGGGTAGGTGATTTGCTTAAATGTGTTATGTTGGTTGAAAGTCTCTTCATATCCTGATAGCAATCACTTAGTTAAAGGTAGGGTATGGGATTTGCAAAATGGCCGGCAAAAGGTCCTACCTTCTTTCCTCCAACGCTGGCCCTGACTCCACCCATTCGAAGAACATGGACGCCCAATCATACATCAGATGTCAGATGCACAAGATTGCACTTATTCTCTCTCTCTCTCTGTACCGGGGCAACTTGCACTTACTGTGACTGGGTCACAAGCTTTGAGTATGCGCACGAGGGGGAGGGGGGTATGGTACGACCGTTTGATTGACGCACTTACAGTCCAATGATTCTAAGTGGTCTTGCAAATGATTGGCTGGAGTTTTTCAAGTCCTGCCCGATCCACAGATGATTAAATTGCTTAATTTTCATTTCAGTGCTTCTAACTCAGTGGCTGTAAGTTAGGAAAAGTTTTAAAGTGATTTTGAAAAAATGGTCAAAAAAGAAAATCACATACCCCACCTTTAAGTGCTCTAAATCTATTTATATCGTCTATGGAAGGCGTAGGACTTTGATACGAGGGCTACGATAGGATGTCTTACCTGCCTGTCAACTAGGGATGCACAATATTATCGGCACGACACCAGAATCAGCCGATAATCGCATTTAAAGGAATTATCAGGCCGATGAGGAAAGATTATGGCGATATGCCTTGCCGATACAAAGACTGTTGATTATACACAGGCGTCAACTCGCATGTTTTTGTAAAGAGTGTCAGAGTTCTGGAGTTCCAAGCATCTGGCAGGGCATGAAGGTGCCATATCGGAGCACAGCATTGCCGACGTTGTGGCCTTGGGAAAGAAAGAGAATGGTGGACATACTGTACAATAAGTCAGACTGATTACAAAGTCGCTATTTGCAACAATTTCAAGGCATCTGTCTTGCAAGGAGGAGCCAATCCATACTCAACAAATCTAAAAACATAATCTGACCTATTCATGAAGAAAATAGAAGAAAAAAAACACGCCAACATCAATTAGTCAGGAGCATATCAATCAATAATTTGAAAAGGCAAACAAATTTAGCAACAACCACCCAAAGGTAAACGCTGTGAACCGAAATATAATGAAATGATTGCTCTGGATAATAAACCTTTTAGCATTGTGGAAGATGAAGGATGCCGCCAACTGATTAACTACTTAGAGCCACGGTATTGTATACCTGAATTGTATAGTGTAGTGTATTCCCACTTAGAGAAGTTTTTCGCTGATGTCACTTTTGTGAGTTTTACAACTGATATCTGGGCATCGAGTGTAAGCCCTATCAGTATGTTGAGCCTCACTGCCCAGTGGATTGACCAGGATTTCATCCTTGAAAAGGCAATTCTATACAAACAAGAGGGTCCGGTCTCTCACACAGATGCATTGATTGCATCCGCATTTGAAGGGATGATTGAGAAGTGGAAAGTCCCCAAAGAGTAGGTGCACGTAGTACTAAAAGACAATTCGCGCAACATGACCCAAGCGACGGAGGAGATTGGAGTTCCAAGTTTTCCATGCATAGCACATACATAGGTGTCCTTTCGCAGCGCAGCATTGCTGATGTTGTGGCCTTGGGAAAGAGAATGGTAGGACATTTCAAGCCTGTGAATGTTGAGAGCCGCCGGGACTCTCAGCTTCATGTATATACTAATGTTGGGTTCGCATCTCTCCTCTTTATTCCAGAGCGTTTGATGTTATTGTATTGATTATATTTGAACTGATTATGAAATTGGCATGATACATTTACCTGACATAATAAATTGTTACATTTGATTATTCTAATTGACGTTGACATTTTCATTCAAGAGTTATAGGCCGATGTCGGTAGCCTAAAAGAGGCCTAGAAATAGGGTTTCGTTCCACCATGTGGGGCACTACCCAATTTTTTTATATTTAACATCAGAAATATATAGAGATTCCTTAGGAAAAAGTTCTCCGCACACAACCTTGCAGTTTTTGAGAAAAATTATGCTAAAGGTGCCCATTTTGAAAAAAAGGGAAAACATAGGGAATTTTGCACTTTCAAACCTGTTTATCATATAAACCCAAAAATGCTGAATTACCACTTGAGGTACAAAATAAACCAGTTTGAAATGTGTGATATACCTGAAGTTGCTATCTAGGCACAGTAAACATGATAAGATTATCAAGAAAACTTCTACAGTAGCATTAACATCCCAATTACTTCTCATTATGTTGTTCCAATTCAAAGGTAATATTTGAGGTAAAATCTGAATAACAAATAGAATTCAGCCAAAATATAATATATATAAAAAAAAACACTTTTCAAAAGAACACATTTAATGGTGAATTGTCAATTCACATACACGAGCAGTAACTGCACTGCATGTACACTGTAAAAAATATTACATGCTATCTACTTAAAAAAAATATGGTAACAATATTACACGTATTATATTTGAGTAGATTAAGTTTTTTTTTGTGTGTGTGAAATCTACCCAAATAAATTAAGTAAAATTTCCTAAATTAGTCTATGGCACATGATTAATTTAATTTTATTAGTGGAATGTGCTTTTTTAATTTAAGTTGTCTCACAAATAAATCAAGCAGAATTTACTCGTTTGTATTAATGAAATTTACTTAATTATAACATTTACTGCCTTTTTCAGGTTAAGATAATAATGAATACATAATGCACTTTTTGTTATCAAACATGCTTTTATTCTGTATTTTTTGCACAAATAAAACAAATCTATCCGGTTGTTAAGTCGTGACGTAACCACTCTCCGATAATACTGTTTCATGGTCCAAAGGCCGGGTCCTCTCTACCTACCTACCGCTTTCGCCCGAGTTTTAACGTGTTCCCGTGTTTTTTAAATAGATCGGAGTTAAAAAACAAGTGACATTCAACTGTCATTCTACCGCTTTCCCTGTGACGAGAAAGATAAGAGAAAATGGCTGCAGTTGATAAGGTAAGTTACAAATCTTAAACGAATGAAGAAACTTTGGCGCCAGTGGGTGCTATCCCTTAATCCCTAGTAACACCCACTGGCACTGAAGCGAAAAAAGCCCTTAAGAAAAGGGTTTATTTAGTCTAGGATCTGGAGTGGACGAGCGGAGCGCTTGGGCCCGGAAGAGGCTAAACGTCACGCGTGACGTCAGACTTAACAACCGAATAGAGGGAATGCATTAACGTCACTTCCCCGCCGGAACACGCCCCCCTCAGCGGGACTGAGTGGCAGAAGAGCTGCTGCGTGAAGGAGTTAATAGGGGAAACTGCGTTAACGCGAGTAAAACAAACTATTATCAGTTTAAACTAAAAGTTGGACTCGATATAGTGTTCCTTACAACTTATCAAAGATCCAGTGATCCATGGATATTGACATGCAGCCAGGAATCGTGTTTCCTGACATTTATATGTGCCTGATTTCGACGCCGGGGAAATAAATGAAGAAAATTTGCCTGTAAACGTTTTATATAAATACAATATAGATAGGTCTAAATCCGAGTGATCACTTACATGAATGTTATACTGTATATCATCATATCGTCCAGCCCTAAAACTTGTATAGTTTTTTGTCAGTGTTTATTTAAAAACATCCAATTATGCAGAATATAGTCTGTTCTGTAGCTTTTTGCAGTCTGTAAAAATATACAGTACCTCAGATTTCTGGTCAAATCTAGTTGTACAGTCAATCGCAAAGCTCTTTCCCATTTTAGATGTGTTTTGTGTGTTTTTCACGGCGTTCACGCTGAAAACAAATGCTGCCGCTCAGTCTTTTTGCCACTTGTGGGCGTGACCGCATTCACTCCAGCCGACGGTGACGTCATGCGCATACCCTCTATATAAAATGTAAGACAGCAGTTTTAAGATATAATGTCATTGAGAAAGATCATTTTGTTACACAAAAACATGTGCATACAAATTTCTGTTGGAAAAGTCACATTCTTGACTAAAACTTGTGAATAACTTGTAGCAAAACATATCAAATAATTTGTACTTGCTGAAAGCTTGTATGTAGAACAATATTAAACGTTCATCAATCAATGCAGTTTTTTTTCACCAGAACTTGGTCATAATGCATTGTCTCAATCTAAGTCATGTGTTTGTTTTTAAGTGTTAGTAATTTCGGGGAAAACTTGCAAACATCCAGTTCCAAGAAGAGCTTCTAAAAGGCCTCAAAAGTGTGCCTCAGTTCTTTCGGGTAGGTGTGGTTTAGTGCATACGTGAGTCCAAGAAGAACAGCACAGGCTCTTGCCAGATTTTCCAAGCCAGCCATGACTTGCATCCCCTCCAAGATGATGCTGAAATACTCCTGAGAATCCCTCTTGCAGATGGCAATTTTCATTATGTGCTGCAGGATATCTCCATTGTCACACTGTAAAACAAACATTAAAGAAGTATTTTTATCTCTTCTGTCTCATTATAAGTCTGTCCATAATTATAAACTTGATTTGTGTACGGTTGTAAAAATTTCTTATAACAGCTTAAAATGCTAAGACACCATTATAGTTTATTTTCTTTGTAATCACTGAAACAGAAAAATATTATGTTTCAGTGGACCACAAAGACTGTCACAATAACATAAGTACAGTTTCACCAATGACAGAGGGTGTATTAAGGAAGAAAAAATACAATAAATTTAAAATTACATTTGGTGACACTATTGACATTCTACTAACTGTATAGTAACATGTCAACTAACACAGAGTATTAGTAGACTGCTAGGTTAGGGTTAATAGAGTAAGTTAACATGTAGTTGCAGTTACTTATAGTCAGTAGAATGTGGACCAAAAAATAAAGTGGACCATCAAAATAAAGTGCTCCCTTTTTTCATATAGTGGCTGCCAAAAATCTATTTTGTGTTAAATATTTTCACATTAGCTTTATATAATTTAATTAGAAAAAAAGATTATTGTTTAAGTTGCATTTCTATTTTTATAAATAAAAACAATGTACAAATACATTTCTCAAAACACCATACTCTTGGATGAGGTCATCCTCTTTTACACCCAGATAACAGATCAAGCAACGGAGGACAACGTCTCTCATCATTTCGATGTTTTTATCGGGATTCTGATCGGGAAGTTTGTAAATTAGCATCACCCAAAAATAATGAACAAATATTGATATGTTATGAAAGTAACTTACCTGCAGCATGGGATAGATAGCTCCGTAGTGTCCGACGTTTGAGCCATTCCTTCGCACATTGCTTGATTTGTTCCCATCGGACTTCAGTAGGGCTGCGGACCTTTCCCAGCATCTTTTCCGACATGAAGAATACACTTTACGGGTGTTAATCGAGCTTAATCCCCGTTGTCAGATGAAGATGCGCTGCTTACGTCCTCCTCCATGTTTACACGTGCGTAGTGATATTAGCTTGATTTTGGCTGTGACCTACTTACATTTTCGATGCTGATTGGTTGAAAATCTAGCTAAACAGTTTTATATGTCTCAATACGCAGTCAATATAGTGCGCCAATAAATTACACTTTTCTCATTAACTGCAGGATAATGCGTGGATAACTTTTTGCTTGGATACCTTTTATTAACGTTGAACATATTGAGCAAAAGAAAATGTAGTGCCCCGTTCGTCGGAACGAAACTGAACGATACAGCTCACGTACAGCGGCCTATTAAAACATTCGTTCACATTTGATGATGCACGGATATCAAAAAACCTTTTCATTTATGGAGTCAGATGAAATAACGAGAAAATACATATGAGAAATGTATTTGACTTTGCCACGCGGAAAGACAGTAAAACGCAGAGACCTTCCCCGCTGATCGGATGCCTCCATTGGGCCGATTTACTCACCTAATGCTCTAAACAGAAAGAGCCCTGTCAGCTGGTACTATTATTAAAGGTTAAAAATAACATCTCAAATTAAATAATGTTTTTTTTAAATAATAAGAACATAATATTTTAATGATAAAGGTAAAAACATAATAAATATGTAATATAGTTATCATATTTAGCAAAATACTCCTCTCTATAGCAATTTTTGTAAAGTCCAACTAATGTGCTGGTCATTAAATGGCTTTCCTGAGGTAAATGTAACGTTACGTGACATTGTTCTCCAGCTGTTTTATGGACCTCTTTCCGTGGTTGAAAAACACTGAGCGATCGATTTTATTACATTTCGGTAAGTTGAACTGTATCTTTCAAATTACCTATTGATCATTCGTGTTTATTACTATTAACTAGTAGTAAAGAGTAACAGATGATCGGTTCACGTGCCGCTTGAACTGAGATCTGTCAGGGATCTGTCACATCACATTTACAAGCGCCAAAACGGTGTTTATTGTTTGCATTTCGTAATTAAATTGACAGAATCTGAGAGCTGAGAATTTGTTTCATATCAATAGTAACCTTCACTGTCTTGTCTGTCGGTGTCAGTGTGCTCTTTGCTTCGCGATTTTTCTCTGCGTGAGAAAATGGATGTGTGGAGTGAGAGCGTGTAAAAAGTGACAATTGCGTGAGTCTCATGGTGAATTTGTGAGAGTTGGCAGCCCTGCAGATTCAGTTTGTAAATGTTTTTGCGGGTATCCTTGTGTTGCCGCTGTCTTGTTCATTTGCCATGTTGTTTGTGTCTCTATGGCAAACGCTGAGCCCGTTCAAAACTACGGGAGCCCAGAGGGGAGCGTCGGCGGATGTTAAAGAGAAAACAGATTTTCATTCAAACAAATCGACGTAAACTACACATTCGAGTTAATCGATAAAATCGATTTATTGCCCAGCCCTAATACCTTCATATTATTTTTCCTAATTTAATGTCACATGTAACATGTCATAATAATGGATGCCCAGCTTTGAGCGACCTACTCCATGTCAAATAAAGTCGCTTTAACCTGTTAAGCTTCACGAGGACGGACTAAATCGTTCTTTGTTTACATAGTTAAAAGTTACTATTAGAATAATGTTATTACCTTGACAGACTCAAGTTTCAGTATTTGACAACTATTTTATTCTGAGAAACTTAGTGACAGTTATGTCTTAATTTGTGTCAGGAGTGATGTAATAAAAAAAAAAAAAAGAGTCGATACCTCTAATATGAATTATGAGCGTCAGCCGCTCCCATTCAGAAAAAAAAACCTGTGCTGTCGTCATGAGAGTGCTTTTCAAAACCTCAGTGTTTTTAGCACAAAAATGTGCAGATTTGGAGAAATATTGATAGATTCTCATAGGTTTACATCAGATTTCTATAGAGAGGAATAGTATTTATTGAATTTATACCCAAATGTGCCGATGTAATCATTATGAGCGTTGGATACTCTGATGTACTGTGTTTTCAATCCATACTGGCAGCCTGAGGGCACCTTATGCAGTCCATATATGGAACACACGAAGAAGTGCCATAATCATGTGACATTCCAGGAACTGCCTGACAACAAAGCTAACAGAGATCGCTGTAACATGCAGATAAAGATGTTTTGGGGACAAAAAACATAATTGCAACGATATATGATTTGTCCGTGTTCTTCGAGCCATGTCAGGTATTTTTATAATAATAAATTATATTTATAATGTAATGGTAATCGATATAGACTTTATGATTGTACAGAATACTATAAAATAATATATTTTCTGTCTGATTTTTTTTATTCGAAGCCAAATCAGATCACAGAAGGCTATTTAAAACACTTGACTTGCGTTATAAAGTAAGTTTGGAGCAAAAACCTGGTTTTAATTTCACAAATTGTCATGTATTGATGGAGTGCTAAGCTAACATGCTAGCTAGCCCTCAGATGCACAGGTGCCACCCAGCTGTTATTTTTATGAAAAATTATAAATAGGAATGCTTACTGAAATGTTTCTTTTTTTCAAGAAGGGTATTTGATACAGTTTCAAATGTGAAGTGATAACTTTGAAAAAAGAAACGAGGGATTGAAACAGTGTGAATAGCCAGTCTTTAGTGATTATAATGCAGACAAAAGAAAAGCATATTTAGAGCCATAACCAGGCTGGAGAGGTGTGAATGTGTGCAGGGGAGACAGAGACTGAATGGGGCTCGATTTGCACCACAAAATAGAGACAATCGACTGAATAGATGCTAGAAGATGACAATATACACCAGTTTGCATTTTAGAGTCTAATCAAAATAAAGTCATATGACATGATTTTTAAAAACATTTAATTAAATTCAGAGTTTTAGACTTATCTTCAGATTTTAAATATAACACGGCTTTAGCTGCAGTGCATTTCTAGATTGATACAATTCCTACTTCAATATTATTTTCATGCAGATATTTCATAAATTTCTAATAACTTTACAAAACTTTGAAAAAAAATCATTATGACAATAATAAATTCTAAATTTACAATAAACTGCCAAGTATCAGCTTTCAAATGAGACCATACTTGTGCTTTTAGTGCAAAGGGTTCATGAACTGTAAGTGTTTTAGTTTGGGTATGCCATTTCTGGGGATTTTTCAAAAGTGCTGGCTAACAGGTTAATTATGGCACATATATGACTTTCGTCCAAACATATTCATTTCTGTAGAGCTGGAAATTGACTGAGGAAGATTGAATGAGTTCTGCTATGAGAATGAAACCAACCTGTTGGTTCCTCAGTATCTTCTTGTTTCACACTGAATGTTTCTTCAATCTTTACGTCTTCACTCTCCTCTTTAATAAACGCCATCTTTATAATAGTGTAGTGTGGATCTCAGTCGCTTCACCAAAGGTTTTTCTGTGTGTTTGTCCTGTTAAAGATGAGAATAATTAACAGAAAGAAAAATAAATCCAAATCTAAATGTGTCTCAATCAGCTCCTCAGTTCAGTAGTCAGTGTACTGGTAAGAGTCAGTTAGAGGGAATGGCTTTAAATAAAAAGCTATACAGTCAGACGCGTAACATTTTGTTGTATTTAATGATTTGTTTCATAACATTTGCAACTGGTTAATAAAACTTGTCATTGTTTGGCATGCGATGAATCAGCACTTCAAATCACTGAATAATTTTGCAAAGCCTTATTTAGTTCATTTGACATGGAGTTTTGAAAAGCTCAGTTTCATCACTAATTGCCAGGCTTGTGGACTCGAGTCACATGACTTGAGCCGCTCTTCCGCCGTCGAGCCAAGCCGTTCTCGTTGCTCAATCGTTCCATTCTGTGCCAATCCGGTACAGATATGGTTTCATTTTCCAGAAGCTCAAGTGGAAATGTAACTGGAACCATTCCCAACTGTTCTCAGAACTGTTCGGCTCGACGGTGGAAGAGCCGTTTGGGCTTGACTTGGAGTCCCAAATTTGATGCCTTGGGACTCGACTTAGACTTGCCACTTGACTTGGACTTGAGCCCTGTGACCTGGAAAGACTTTGGCTCCGTTTACAGCTAATATCTACAGTTAATGTCAAGTGTAAACACAGTCTAACAGTGGCAAGGAAAAGTATGTGAACCCCTTGGAATGAACTGGTTTTCTGTAGTAATTTGCCATAAATGTGATCTTATCCTCAACGAAGTCTCAACAATAGAGAAACACAATGTGCATCAGCTGATAACACAAACAATTCTAATTTCTCATATCCTTATTGAACACACCCATTAAACATTCACAGTGCTGGAGGAAAAAGCAAGTAAATCCATAAACTAATTACTTCAACAAAAGCTAATTGGAGTCAGTAACTTGCACACCTGAAGTTCAGAAAATTAAATGAGTTTGAAGGTGTGGTTTAGAGCTACTTTGATTGATAAAAGACACTCAAACATTTTAAGGTTGCTGTGCGTAAGAACTTGAAATACATATTGGTCCACACTACTGCGTTTTCGTTTAAAAACGGAGACCTTTTGCTACGTTTGCACCTCCCGTCCACACTAAAACGGCAAAAACGGAGACCCAAAACGGAGAAATTTAGAAACGCTGCATACCCGTTTTTCGTTTTGAATCTCCGGAAGGCGTTTTAGTGTAGACTAGGGGTGTAACGGTGCATGTATTCGTATTGAACCGTTTCGGTTCGAGGCTTCCGGTTCGGTACGCATACAAACCGAACGATTCCTTGGACCATTTTTTCCTGCCGACATAATTTGCGCTGGCGCGATCACCACAACGTTGCGCAACATCAAATGGCAAGCGTAATGAAAGCGGAACGAAACTGCGCTACTCATTATGTGCTTCACGGGTCGTTTATCAGTTCGGACCAGCAACATCTGTGCAGCGCGAGCCGATCTCGATCAAGCGACACTGTTACAACACAGCGCTAAGAGATCCAGTAAAGAAAACATTTGAATTCGCCACTGAAGTAATAACATCGCTGCGAGATCTACGGAGAAGGATTCACATTTCTCCGTTATTACCGTAGATCTCTATTAGATCAAACAGCGCTGACGTGAAAACCAGGAGAAACATTGTGCCGTGAATGAACTAGGGCGATTCCATGCAAATGTCAACCTTGCCATGAAAAAATAAAGTTATTATCAAAACCCTTTCTGAGGTGTCCATTTGGGTCTGTATTTTATTGTATTGATGTGCGGTCATGTAAATTTTAAGGAAATTTCTGTGTTTATTCACCTCAGATAAGGTGTGCACAGATACTAAAATTGCTTTTTCAAACAAATATATTTCATGCTTTAAAAAGAGGGGTCAAAGACTCATTTTTTTAATACTTTATGTTGACAGTAAGCATTTTCCAGAAAGATGGGAGCATGACTGAGATATAAATACACCCACTTTGTTATAACTGCATTGCCCTTTAAATTTATAAAGGCTATATTTAGGAAGTCACGATGCTTCAGTGCTGTGTCACGTCCGTAACGATTTAAAGAATAAGTTTATACTGTATAATAATAATTATTACAATTAATTTGAAAATGTATGTACAAAGCCAAAATATGTCCATTCTAGTTATGATTGACAATTCATCTCACTTATTTGCTCTAAACAACCTAATTATGCGTTACGGACGTGACTGTTACGGACGCTTCATATTAAATCATGCATGATTTGACCAGCGCATATTTGTTGAATGAATGAATGAATTTATTTATTTCGAGCAATATAATGACACATAACAAAGGAAATCAAGAAGCATTCTGATTAAATCAATACCAAAAGATAAATTCATCAACTTTACAACATAAATCGATCTATATGCTTGAAATGGAGTGGGAAGAAATCAAACTTATTTAAACCCACCCCCGGTCTTTCAACATGTTCAACGTGTTGTTACTGTTAAAAAACCCTGCATATATATTAAATTGATCTCTATTACTGTACATCAGAACATTTTAGAAATAAATTAATACCAGTACCATAATGTTAAGCATTATTACAGTCTCTGAGAGCGCCTTTTGTGATGAAATATGAGACGCGCCTTTACTCACTTTCTTTCCCGCGCGCGCCCTCTGTGGTCAAGAGTTATTTCTGTGGTGATTTGTAGATCTGCGATTTCTGGACAACATCAGAATTGGGAAGTAATTTGATATCTATGTATCTCCAGAGCGCTCGCGCCTCTCTATCTGTGTGTGTGTGTGTGTGTGTGTGTGTGTGCGTGTGGGATCAGGCTATGTAACTTAAAAAATTACATAATCAGGCCGTATAGAATGCAACATGTTTATTAGCCTAACTTTCAAATAGACGAAAAAAACATGAACGTCCGATACATTCAAAGATGAAATTGACTATCACCATCTCCGTGAACGTGCCTATAGAGAGAAATGCATGTAATGGATTACATAATCAGAGAGTAGGCCTATCCTATTTCTTTTCGTTTGTAATTGTTTCGTTTAAAGACATTCTCTCATGTCTGTGAGGCATACGCTGAGTTTCGGTTAATTTATGATGAGATGCGCTCCAGTTCACGTGCAATGCAAGGGACCGCGCCTCCATCTTATGATTATATTGTCTATTTGCTTCTTATTTAAAATATTAAAATTGAAATAAAAAAATATTAAAATTAAGATACAATTTATACAAAACGAAATTCACTTTAAAGAAAGGCTTTCTACAAAACAAAACTTAATTAAGTAGCCAAAATCATGTCCGACCAAGCACATTTGCACTTTTTTAATTTATATTCATGTATAGTATGAGTCCCTGATTATATGTTACATGTTCTCTTGTTGTTGTTTTTTGTTGTTTTTTAAAGACAAACCATCAATTTTTAGAAAATAATTTATGGATTTATAGCGTTTTGAAAGAAAAAAAAATGAACTTTGAATTTATCATCAACAATATTGTTGTTCGATTTAATAATCATTTTTCAACATGTTCAGACTGAGCAAAAAAAACAAAAAAACATTTTAACAGGATAAATTGAATATTCACAAAATGTGTGGGTCTAGGTTATTAAAAAAAAAAAAAAACCCGGCCAATGTCCGGTAATTACCAACGGAAACCCTGCCTTGAGGGGAAACCGGCGATCTCGACTCCGGAGAATATCGATATGATAAAAATTAAAAAATAGCTGCTGATGTATCTTAGCAATTCCGTATCTTTCGGGGTCTATAGTTAACACCACATTATAAAGCAATATCATGCCCGAATTGAGTTTTGCCCACGCTGCATTTTAGCAGCATGAGAGATATGCGTGAACGGAGGTTAATCTAGCCTATAACAAAGTGATTTCAGTTTAAATTTGATTAATTGTGCAGCCTTACCTTACTGATGTCTCAGATGTTTGTTGTTTTAAATACCCAACAGAGACACACAAATAGGTCTCTGTTCAAGCATTTTCTCTGATTTTTCAGCGTCTGCCAAGTAGGCCTGTAGCGGCGCGTCGATGACGTTGACGCTTCGACGTCAAAAATTCGTCGACGTCATATTTTTTTGTCGACGCTTCTTTATTTATTTATTTTTTTGCACCGTTCCCGGCGGTACAGCTCGCCACACACACGTGGGAGACCGAAACATTGCAGAATCGAGGACGAAACAGCAACCTCTTCACAGAATTCACAACAAAGCCATGCAAAAGTCCCAACAAAAGAAAAAGTCCTAAAAAAACCCAGCTCGCACTAAATCATCGAAGGTATGGGAATACTTCAAATTTAGTCCCAAACGAAAAGGTGTCGTTATTTGCGCTCTTTTACCCCTTTTCCACCAAAAACGAACTGGTTCGGAACTGGTGCTGGTTCAAAGTTGGTCCGGAGTTGGTTCAACTTGCGAACCTTCTCAGAACCTGTTTGTTTTTACACTGACTAGAGCGCCCAGCGAACGACGTCGTTACGTCACTGTGTACGTCGCCATACATCTTAGCTAGAAACGCTTGCAAGTACAACATTACTTTGGGATTATCTCTAACTCGTGAACCAAGAAGGCTTTAAAAACAATTGAAATATGTAAGTCTTTTAATCTTTTCCTTTGATATGTAATCTTTTCTGATTAGTTATGTACTCCTGTCTTGTGTCTTTTTTTTCCTTTCCATTTATTTGTTCTATATTGTGACTGTTTTCTCCTTTGCTTACATAACGTTTTCAATAAAAAAAAATAAAACTAGAAACGCTTGCGCTAACTTCAAGCATAACAATTACAATGGCGGACTACATCGTGTTTCTGCAAATATTTCTCCTGGCTTTGCGATCCTATTATGTCAGAAAATATGTTATCTAAACCCGCCCCCAGCCCCCGACGTAAGTATGACGTGGTAAAAGAACGGTTCTAGTCCAGCAAAGAGTTGGTGCCGCTTTGGAACCAGTTTTCCTGGCCGAGAACCGGTTCTTTGGCTGTCGAAACACAAAGAACTGGTTCGCGCGCAGGCACCGGCTCCGAACCGGCTCTCAAAATGCGTTGGTGGAAAAGGGGTGTTTGTCAAATGGAGTTGACATCCCAAGTCTCCCGCATAGTGATAGCGGCTCCCTGATGACCGCAAATAAGGGGTGTAACGGTACACAAAAATCACGGTTCGGTACATACCTCGGTTTTAAAGTCACGGTTCGGTACGTTTTCGATACAGCAAAAAGTAAGAAATGCCAGAGAAATTTCCTATTTGTTAAAAGAAAAAATATTTTTTAAATAAGTGTGAGTTTTCCTACATCTTGAAACAGGTTAATAAATGGGTGTCATCTTTGAAGGATGAACAAATAATGTTTTGGTCATCACATTAAAAATAACATTTAAATATATGTAGAGTTCAGATGCAAAAGCCATTTGAAATTTTCTTCTAGAATGATCATTTTTATCAAGCTTGTATATTTAAGTTCAGTAATTTCACTTAAATGGCAATGAAGATTACCTATTAATTGTCATTTGAGTGAAACTACTGAACTTAAATATACAAGCTTCATAAAAATGATCATTCTAGAAGAAAATTTCAAATGGCACTTAGAGGCTTTTGCATCTGAACTCTTCATATATTTATTTATATAATATTTGAGTTTTGAAGTGCTGGAAAAAGATGTGTGAAGTACTTGAAAGCATTTCACTATTCCAGCCAAACTGGTTACAGTTATGGTGAATGTTGCTGGTCTGTGGACGTAACGTATTACTAACTTAGTTCATTCACGGCACAATGTTTCTCCTGGTGTCCACGTCAGCGCTGTTTGATCTAATAGAGATCTAACGTTAATAACGGAGAAATGTGAATCCTTCTCACTAGATCTCGCAGCGATGTTATTACTTCAGTGGCGAATTCAAATGGTTTCTTTACTGGATCTCTTAGCGCTGTGTAGTGACAGTGTCGCTTGATCGAGATCGGCTCGCGCTGCACAGATGTTGCTGGTCCGAACTCCGAACTGATAAACGACCCGTGAAGCACATAATGAGTAGCGCAGTTTCGTTCCTCTTTCTTTACGCTTGCCATTTGATGTTGCGCAACGTTGTGGTGGTCGCGCCAGCGCGAATTTTGTCGGTAGGAAAAATGGTCCAAGGAATTGTTCGGTTTGTATGCGTACCGAACCGGAAGCCTCGAACCGAAACAGTTCAATACGAATACATGTACCGTTACACCCCTACTGCAAATTAGTTAAAATCTCCCGGAATCTAGAGCTCGCGAGCTCCAAACCGTGTAGCGCGCGCAGCGAGGGAGAGAGCGAGAGACCTTCCGCGTGTGTGTGCAAATGTGCGTGTGTGCCTTATGAAGCGCATGTAAACCCCACCCCCCTCAACAAAACCGAAAAATCAGTCCGGATGTTTTTTATGAGCACTGAAAACATTAAAATGAGCACCACATCCAAGTGTGATAGGGCTCATTTGAGTAGCCTACCAAACATTCAAAATTGTTGTGCATTGAATGTGCACTCCTGCAATTTCCATGTTACAAAAAAGAATCGTTCAATTAGTCGTTAGATTAGTCGACTAATCGATAAAATAATCGACAGACTAATCGTTTAATTAATAATCGTTTACCCCAGCCCTACTGCCAAGTGTCGATTACGGAACTGTCACGTCCATAACGAAAATATGTCACGTCCATAACAACGTTTTTTTCCTCATAAATGAAAAAATGGAAAGTAAAATAAGATAAATAATTTATGTTCTATAGAGAGCCAACACTCATCCCTTCGGTTGGTATTATTTATTTTGGCTTGTGCATTTTAATTCGCAGAATTTCTACAAAGTAGTCAGTTCAGTAGTTTGTCTCCCACAAACTGACGTCTTTTTTTGTCACGTCCGTAACGCACGTGTATTTCCCTCATATTAAATATAAAACGCATGTGTAGACTGATATTTTTCTATTGTCTGGACTCCTTTATTAAGGTAGTATGGACATATGAACAGGCGTTTAAATATATTGGTATTAAATGCATTTTCGGAGAATTTATATTTTATGTTTTGACTGCAAATGTCACGTCCATAACGCTGGAATTGGCCACTAGTAATACTTTACGTCCACAGACCAGCAACATTCACCATGGATTTAATATAGTAACACTAACTGTAACCTTGGCTGGAATAGTGAAATACTTTCAAGTACTTCACACATCTTTTTCCAGCACTTCAAAACTCAAATAATATATAAATAAATATATTTTTAAATGTTATTTTTAATGTGATGACCAAAACATTATTTGTTCATCCTTCAAAGATGACCCCCATTAATAAACCTGAAAGTTTCAAGATGTAGGAAAACACAGTTATTAAAAAATATTTTTTCTTTTAACAAATGGGAAATTTCTCTGACATTTCTTTCTTTTTGCTGTATCGAAAACGTACCGAACCGTGACTTTAAAACCGAGGTACGTACCGAACCGTGATTTTTGTGTACCGTTACACCCCTAGTGTAGACTGGTCAATACGGAGGACTTTAGAAACGATGACATAGTAGAGGCTCACGCTCGGCTCTATGATTGGGTGTCATCAGTCATGGCGTATATATCTTTGCTAGCAGCTGTTGTACAAGTAAATTATGCATTTTACAGCGCTATAACTGCCTACATGCGCCGGAGTCAAGCTATTATTCGAGCGATCTGTGACAATTCCCGTGTGCAGCGGCGGCGTTGACCTTACATGGAGCGTCGGTTTGGGGTTAACCAGGAGCATGGTGGGATAATTTTATCAATGAAGTTGTGTTTACACCGGCACGCGCATGCCCAGTGTTGGTGAATGGTCACGTGATCCGCGTTTTTAGTCGTTTTAATGTGGACGGAGATCAATTCTAATACGCAGCTAAAACGCTGGTGTGGACGGAGATCGTATTCGTTTTAATTCTCCGTTCCTAAACTAAAACGCAGTAGTGTGGATGGGGCCTTAGGTTTAGGCTATATATTTTGAGAATCTGAATATCATATTTTGGCACCTGAAAAACCACAGACAGAGGAAAGTTGAAATTGACATGGTTCAGTATTTAATGTATATTAGCTAGCTACTTAGCTACTGTGGACAATGGACATCAACAACAGTTTTGGCTTGAATTATTTTGCCTGCCTCATTGCTTAAACCAGCTAAATTATATTATATTGTATTGTGTGTGTATTGAATCTCCATTACAGCATTCAAATTAAGTTTGAATAATTTGTTATCAATGTTGAAAGAACATAATATTATAACATATAATATTGGCATACACAAACACTTTTATTCATCCTATCCCAATCTTATAAATCCTTACTGATGGTTTCTTATTTATATACAATATTTATATTATAATTATTGATATACATTTACTTGATTGTATCTATCTCTTTTCCCAATTGAACGCATTGCATTACCAATTTTATACTTAAAGTACCATACATGTTTTTCAAATAGCCTACTTTAAATATAGCGCCACATACAAAGATGCCTTTGATTAACATTGTTACATTTCAAATTGTAAAGAAATCAAAGATGTTGATTCTCAAAAGATTTCCATGTGCAGTTAACTCTCAGCCGATAATATTTCATGTAGCATTTACATCGGTCAGCCGTGGAAATCTATTTCCGATTGTTTGATAACTTTTGACAAAGTTTAATTCAGTAGCTTTCTAGTGCAAGAGCACGTATAGATTTTCGTGACTGCACAAGACACAATTTGAACGCAAACACAACATCTGAGCGAGAGGAGAGGCAGTTCACAAGATAGCATTATGTACATCTGTCCAGTTTTGTGCGCGAGTGCGCGATCGAGCATTACATTAATGTGCTCTCGACGTTACGGGGATTCATAGGGAGCAAAACAAGAAGCAGCTTTTCTGGTACTCATTTGTGGATGCGAATTACTCACACAAATAACGTTCATTAACGTAAAATAAAGCAATACAATATTACATTAAATAATAATTCACTAATTTTACATCGTTAAAAAAGAGCTGTAAATTTGACTTATCGATTTAAATGCTTAAAAACACCAACCTTTCTTCAGCCGAATCACAATAGACGCAAGGTCTCGGCGCAGCCTTATGACGTCACAACACCAGACCAAAATAAAAGTCCTTCTTCATCTTTAAAGTTTTATGGCAGTTGGCAAACCAGCTTATTGTGCATATTTCGCTACCTACTTAGATGGAGTGTGGAGCATTGACGTTGATTTAAAAAAAAAATATATATACATTATATATATATAACGTTTATTAAGTATCGTAATAATTGTTTTTGAAATCTTAAACTTTGTTTCTAATTTTGTCTCTTTTAAATATTTAAACTATGTTAAACACTTGAGTCTTTAACTGTTAAAGACTCAAGTGTTTAACATAGTTTAAATATTTAAAAGATACAAAATTAGAAACAAAGTTTAACCAAATCTGCAGTGAAATCTAAGTAATATCTCTTAGTGCCTCAATGTTGTAATATTTCATCCTTGTAACCTTCACATAAAGATATAATCTGGCACAACATCCTGTTTCATGTAACCAAATGCTTTTTCCAATGTTATTTGACAGACTAAGTTGGAAAATAACTTTATTCTAGAGCTGTCATAAAGCCAAAACAATCTCTGTTACTTTCATTTCCTATTATCACTGTAAAGCAGCTTTGGAACAGTCTATATTGTTAAAAGCGCTATATAAATGAAGATGACTAAGTGAAGAGTGTCCAGTTTTGAGATATTATGCTATCTTCTCTTTTATTGCCAAAACTTATTTTGTGTACACATCCTTCTACAAATTCTGTATTAAATTACAATGCAAAAAAAAGTTCCACTATTTCTACATTAGTGTTGCAAAAAAAAAAAAAAAAAAAAAAAAAAAATCGCTTATTAACATCATGCATAAAGATGACATTTTTGATTGCATTTGCGCACCTTTTTTTATTTTTATTGCCAAGGCATGAAAAGGATAAATAAAAAACTAATGGAAACATGCAGACTTAACATAAACTGGATATAAAGAATCCAACTAAAAAATATTGAATATCACAACTTCACCTTTATCAAAATAAATTAAAAGGAGATCAGAAAACTTTCACTTTCCAGCGCATTTGGAGAGCGGGACTGAATGTTTACATTTTGAATAGCGACATGATCCGTGGATACAATTTCGGATGAGTAAGTTTTTATTTATATTCTTTGGACTATTGTGATTATTGTGGACTACTGATCCAAAATACAGCAAAATAGTATATTGTGAAATATTTTTTAAATGCAATTTATTCTTGTGATGTAAATCATTACATTAATTCATGAATCATTAAATCATAATCATCACATGATCCTTCATAAATCATTCTAATATGCTGTTTTGATGCTCAAGAAACATTTCTTATTATTATTATTAATGTTGAAAACAGTTGTATATTTATTAGGATTCTTTGATGAATAGAAAGTTCAAAAGTACAGCATTTATCTGAAATTTAAATATATTGTAATCAGAAATGTTTCTTGAGCAGCAAATCATATTAGAATGATTTCTGAAGGATCATGTGACACTGTAGACTCGAGTATTGGAGAGCCGGGACGATTGAAATGCGGAGCGGATGAACCATTGAGATCTCCTTAAAACCCACTCATGTCATGTACGTCACATTTCGTCACAGCACGTACAGCACGCAATGCCTACCAGACCCGCGAAAACATTTCTTCTTTACGTCGTGCCATTTTGGAGTTAAAGGCGGAAATCTGTTTTTGAGTGCGGTAAGTGAATTGTTTAGTGCGGTCCTTTTTTTTGACTGACGAGTTGTATTTAGTGTTTCATGTGCTATTGTAATACTGCAACACACCCTTAAGTGTGCAGTATAATCGTTTTTTAGTTTAAGGGCAAAACAGGTTTAAACCTGGTCATAGAAAAACCGCTGTTAAAGTGGTCACACTATGCGTTTAAGCATTGAATAAAAAAGTGTTTTGCAATAAATATGAAAACATTTGTAAGATGTTTTCGATGTTTAATAGTAATTTTACCATATGAACCTACAGAAAATGCCAAGAATAAGAAAAAAAAAAACTACAAGGAGAGGAGAGGTTGAGCCAGAGGTATATGAAAGGGTCTATTTAGACATAGGGCCCTATCTTGCACTCGGCGCAAATGACTTTGTACACTGACGCATGTATCATTCCTATTTTGCACCCGCGCAAAGCGGGCTTTTCCCTCCACAGACGCACGTCGGTAAACTAGGAAATGAACTTGCGCTCCCTGGGCGGTTCAGCGCAAAAAGGAGGCGTGTTCCGGCGCAAACATTCCCTGGTGCTATTTTGCAGTTCCAGAAAACAATTGCGCCACTGACCAGAAAAAACCTAGTCTAAAGTCAGAGTTGCGTTGCGCGTTGTTCATAATGCTATTTTAAGCGCGCATGCTTGGCCATAATGTAGCGGGTGCACAACGCACATACACTTTGATTCTCTCATCAACACAGATGCAGCAGTTTTTATTTTTGCAAATCATACATTATAACAAGGAAAAATATTAACACATGAGGGAAATCATTGTGGTGTCCATGAAGATGTAAAAAAATTAGTTTTTTCCCTCTCACGCCTGTTTAACCGACGCTGATTTGGGTGGGTTTCTCCCGTCCCCATACAACGTCACTTCTCTGTCTTTCACAGTCCTGACAAGAACCTCGGTCTCCTCGGCTGTGAACCGCTCCTGGTAAATCCGCCGTTATAATAGCAATCCGCCATGCAACATGCGCCCCTGCTCTTAAAGGGTATGTTGGACGACGCTCAGATTGGTTTATTTCACGTTACGCCCAAACCACACCTATGAATATTGAAGCTACTTCAGACCAACCCCTTTTAGATTTGCGCCAGGCGCAAGAGGCATTTATAGCAAAAGGCATTTTTTGGGGAAAATAGCAACAGCGCCGGGATCCGCCCACAAAGTTACTTGCGCTTTGACACTTGCGTTTCAGATCGTTAAAATAGGCCCCATAGTGTCTAGGGAGGTCAGCATTAGGTGTGCAGCTGAAATACATGTCCTCAACCATGTCACCCTGTCACGCTACGTGAAGAGGAGAGCTGAGACAACCCTACGGCGAGTTAGGCCCCCAGGCTACTTGAACCCCAATAATAGGATTGTTCAACTCAAAGCAGGAGGGCAAGCTACAGGCATATCTTAAAAGAGCAGCTGCCATTTACTTTGGTTGAGCCCTAAAGAGGTCAGTGTGGGAAAGACTGGCTCTCATAATTTCTCCAGCATGCCACTTCCCTCATGGCGCAGAGGATTACATCAGTGATCATTGTGACATGAATTAAACCTGTTCATGGTTATTTACCCTATAGGCTACTGTTCATAGATGGTTATTTAGCCTATAATGTTCATAGATTCATATACTGTTCCTAAACTTGTGTTTCTTTGAATGTAAATTCATTTTCAATTACGCAACACATTATCTCTTTAATAATCATCAATTGTCCAATCTTCAGTCTTCAATAAATTTCATTTATCGTCTTCCGGTTGACCTCGTTTTCTTCATAATAACAGGCTATTCAACTAGCAAACACTCAATATGACTAAAGGAAGAAATGTAAGAAAATGAATTGTAAACGGATTTGTCTGCCCAGCTAGAAATTTTACGTTCCCAGAACGTTCTGAGAACGTCCCCACTGGTGTCAAGTACGTTGCCTGGTAACATTCCCACAACGTTCCCAGACAGTCACGATGTGGAGTTCTTTAAAGGGTTTGGGGACGTTATTTGGAGGACCTTCAGGTAGGGCTGGGAAAAAAATCGATTTGATTTAAAAATCGAGTTGGTAGGTCAAATCGATGCATATTTTCAAAAAATCGATTTTTTTTCTCTTTTTTTTTTCTCCCCCTCTTCAGTATAGCGTACATACATTTTGCATTAGCCAAATCTTCCTTCAGGGTTTCCGTAGCACGCTCCCTGCGGCGCAGTTCAGGTCAACACGATGAAACTCTCTTTAAGATGATTCAATGTTACTACACGGTGATTCGATCACACGGAACGTGAAAATAGAGACACCAGCCACCATAGTCACATGTTTGCCGGGAGCCAGAGCGCCTGATATCAAAGCAAATTTAAAAGTGCTGGCTAATGCTAATCGTAAATTCTCTAAGATCATTATTCATGTCGGCACTAATGATGTTCGACTCCGCCAGTCGGAGATCACCAAAATTTATATTAAAGAGGTGTGTGAACTCGCAAGTACGATGTCAGGCACTGTAATTTGCTCTGGCCCCCTTCCTGTACGCAGGAGTGATGAGATAGTTAGCCGATTGGCCTCACTGAATGGTTGGCTGTCGAAGTGGTGTCCGCAGAATAATATAAAATTCATAGACAATTGGAAAAGTTTTTGGGGCAAGCCTGATCTGTTGAAAAGAGATGGTATCCATCCCTCCTGGGCTGGTGCTGCTCTTCTCTCTAGTAATTTGGCTCATAGTCTTAGAGCTAAAACATGACAATCAGGGGCTCAGGTCAGGAAGCAGACAGACTGGCTAAACCGACCGTCTGCTAGCGGCCTCACGTCAACAAGGTCAGATAAATCCCATCACATAGAGCAGGAGTCACCAACCCGTCGATCGTGATCGACAAGTCGATCTTGGAAGCATTTTAAGTCGATCGCGAAGAGTTTTCAAAATCAGAGAAAAAAACACCAATATTTGTATTCATTATTATTTATTAATTAAAAATGCACCATGTGTGAGCCTAATGACGTCATTTTTGGGTCATGCGGACGCGTCGAGTATAAACAAGGCTTCACGCTTTAACCAGCCAGCCACTTCACACAACGCTCACATCAAGCTCTTCAAGCTAATGATACGCAAGCTAACGAAACGATGGCACAACGGTGAGGGAGTAGCTATTGCTAGTTTGAAATCTGCAGGGGTTTTCCTGCATAGACAATTATGAGGCGGCCGCCTCCGTCAAATTTATATTTAAGAAACAATATAACGTTATAGACTACACACGACCAGAGTGCTGTTTTCCTGAATGCAAGCACGATTGAAACCAAGATATTGATTTCATAACAGTTCAATAAACAAATAGTTAAAATTAAGTTACTTACATTTTTAGACGTAATTACTGTTTTTGTTCTGTTTCAGCAGCGAAAATAGTTCCAAACAACAGAATCAGCGCATCTCACAGCAACACTCATCCATTATTCATTACTGAATGATTCAGCATTTTGACCTAATCGCTCGAGTCAAAGATTCAATTAACGTTACCCATTATTAAACCGCCTCATTCTGAATCAATCAGCCGTTTGAACGAATCGTTTGAATGAATGACTCAATGACTCGCTCATTAAGACGGCCGCCTGCCGCTTCTACTGGCGGTTTAGTTTCAAAGTATCATTCTTTTCAACATTCCTTATTTGTATATTCAAAAAATATTCAAAACAATCTCATAATCTCATTTAACACAGTTATAATTTTTCAATGTAAATTATTAAATTTGATTGGTAACAGCCTTGTCTTATTATTTTAATTGAATGTATTGATAAAATGTAAGATTTTGAAATGAAATTTAGAGCATACCAGTACATTAAATAAAATTAGGGGGAAAATGCCCTTTATAAAGGTACAAAAAATTATTCCGATAAGAGTGTTTTCAAAAATGAAACATGCCCCCGGTCCCCCCTAGTGTTACGATTTTACCACCTCCGCCTCATTTTGAGCCAGGAAAAACCCTGTATTGGCTATTGTTAAAAGGAGATCTGTGTTTTATGTTGTTGGAAAAGGGAAAGAGAATCAGTGCTGTACATGACTGTTTTAGGCCTGTAATTGATTGATTATTGAGGTAATGAATAGTAGTAGGTCTGTAATTTGTGTGAAAATATTTTTGAAGAATTGAAGGATGACTGTTGTCATAATATTTTGTATGCTAGTTGCACTTACCATTTTGATTTGAAATAGCCTATGTTTTAAAAGGGAAAATGAAACAGTACATTATTGGCTTAGGCCTGTAATTGACGGATTATTGTGTTTATATATGAGTAATAAGCCTGTGGATATATACTTAACAATGTTATATTACTGTTGAAAATGTTGAATTATAGTTGACAGTTTGTATAGTTATATACTATTTGTATAGTTAAATAAATATTTTCCTAGTGACTAACAGGCAACAAAGAATGTCAAAGTAGAACTACATTGTGGCCTTGTTTTTTCATAATTTTCTGCAAGTGGTAGATCTTGGTTTACATTTGGACTTGGGATGTGATCTTAGGCTTGAAAAGGTTGGTGACCACTGACATAGAGCCTCTTTCACCTAGATATCATCATATAGAGACTGTGTCTGTTCCCCGAATTTGGAAATCCAAAAAACGTCAGGTTAAAAATTTAAGTGATGTTCAACAAATAAAAAACAGATATAATACAGATGAGCAAATGATAAAGCTTGGGTTGCTGAATATTCGATCCCTTACTTCAAAATCTCTTATAGTTAATGATATGATTTCATATTATAATCTAGATGTGCTGTGTTTGGCAGAAACCTGGCTAAAACCAAACGATTACATAATTTTAAATGAGTCAACCCCACAAGATTACAGTTATAAAAATGAACCTCGTCTGAAAGGCAAAGGGGGAGGTGTTGCTGTAATTTATAGTAATATTTTCAAAACCACTAAGAAATGTAGCTTTAAATATACTTCTTTTGAAGTATTGGTGCTTAATGTAAAAATATATAGTGTAAACGATAAATCACATTTGAGAATTCTGCTGGCTACTGTGTACAGGCCACCAGGGCACCATAAAGATTTTATCAAACAATTTGCGGACTTTCAGATTTAGTATTGGCTGCAGATAAAGTACTAATTGTTGGTGATTTTAATATACATGTAGATAATGAAAAAGATGCTTTGGGATTGGCATTTAAAGACATTGTAAACTCAATTGGAGTTAGACAACACGTGTCAGGACCTACTCACTGTCGTAATCATACTCTAGATCTAATATTATCACATGGAATAGATGTTGATGCTGTTGAAATTCTGCAGCAGAGCGATGACATCTCAGATCATTATCTAGTCTCATGTAAATTACATTTAGCCAAGGCTGCAAAGCCGACTCCGTGTTATAAATACGTTAGACCTATAACTTCTGCCACTAAAGATTGCTTTATCAATAATCTTCCTAATCAGTTTCATCATCTCAGGGTCCCAGATATTTTAGAAGAACTCGATATTGCAACAGAAACGTTTAACTCTCTCTTTTCCAGCACTTTAGACGCAGTTGCTCCGTTGCGCTTAAAGAAGATTAAAGAAAATAGTCCAACGCTGTGGTACAGCGAGCACACTCAGGCCCTAAAGAGAGCAGCCAGAAAAATGGAGCGCAACTGGAAGAAAACTAAACTAGAGGTATTTCAGATTTCATGGAAAGAGAGCTCAATTGCTTACAGAGAGGCTTTAAAAGCTGCTAGATCTGCTTATTTTTCAAACCTATTAGAAGAAAATAAACATAATCCTAGGTATTTATTTGAAACAGTGGCTAAACTAACGAAAAAGAAAGCTTCAAGCTCAGAAGTGTCCAAGCAACACGGCAGTGATGACTTTATGAACTTCTTCACTTATAAGATTGATAATATCAGGGACAAAATTATAACTATGCAACCGTCTACCACAGTATCGCATCAGGAAGTGCATTGTAGTCTCCCTGAGGAAAAATTTGATTTATTTGTTGCTATAGGAGAGGAAGAATTCTGCAAACTCGTTAATTCATCTAAATCGACAACTTGTATGTTAGATCCTATACCGACTAAGCTACTGAAAGAGATGTTTCCAGAGGTCATATATCCTCTTCTTAATTTCATTAATTCATCTTTGTCTCTAGGATACGTACCAAAAACCTTTAAACTGGCTATGATAAAACCGCTTGTTAAAAAACCACAACTTGATCCTACAGAATTTTCAATTACAGGCCGATCTCGAATCTGCCTTTTCTGTCAAAGATATTAGAAAAAGCAGTATCTTCACAACTATGTTCCTTTCTAGAAAGAAATGATATCTGCGAGGATTTTCAGTCCGGATTTAGACCGTACCATAGCACTGAGACCGCTCTCATTAGAGTCACAAATGATTTGCTCTTATCATCCGATCGTGGTTGTATTAGTGTTACTCGATCTTAGTGCTGCGTTTGACACCATTGACCACAATATTCTTTTAAATAGACTAGAAAACTATGTTGGCATTAGTGGAATTGCATTAGCATGGTTTAAATCATACTTAACTGACCGTTATCAGTTTGTAGCAGTAAATGAAGAGATGTCTTATCGATCACAAGTTCAGTATGGCGTACCACAAGGCTCAGTACTAGGACCGCTGCTGTTCACTCTGTACATGCTACCATTAGGAGATATCATTAGGAAACATGGAGTTAGCTTTCACTGTTATGCCGATGATACTCAGCTGTATATTTCTTCAAAACCCAACAAAACTTACCAATTCACAAAATTAACGGAATGCATAGCTGATATAAAAAATTGGATGACTAGTAATTTCCTACTACTAAATTCTGAAAAGACAGAGATTCTAATTATTGGACAAAAAACTTCCACACGTAATAACCCAGAATACTGTCTAACACTTAATGGCTGCTCTGTCAAGTCTTCGTCGTCGGTTAGGAACCTGGGTGTGCTATTTGATACCAACCTTTCTTTTGAAAGCCACGTGTCTAGTATCTGTAAAACTGCATTTTTCCATCTTAAAAATATATCTAAATTACGCCATATGCTCTCATTGGGAAATGCGGAACAATTAGTCCATGCGTTCATGACCTCAAGGCTAGATTATTGTAATGCTCTACTGGGTGGTTGCCCTGCACGCTTAATAAACAAACTACAGCTAGTTCAAAACGCCGCAGCTCGAGTTCTTACCAGAACCAGGAAATATGACCATATTAGCCCGGTTCTGTCAACACTGCATTGGCTCCCTATTAAACATCGTATAAATTTTAAAATATTGTTGATTACCTACAAAGCACTAAATGGTTTAGCTCCGCAGTTCTTGAGCGAGCTCTTAACGCATTATAGTCCTTCACGTCTATTGCGATCTCAAAATTCCGGCCAGTTGATAATACCTAGAATATCTAAATCGACTGCTGGCGGGAGATCCTTTTCCTATTTAGCACCAAAACTTTGGAACAGTCTTCCTACCATTGTCCGGGAAGCAGACACACTCTGTCAGTTCAAAGCTAGACTAAAAACACATCTCTTTGACCTAGCATACACATAATACATTATAGACTTCTATAAATTCAATGTTAGGCTGCATAGATTAGGTCAGCCGGAACTGGGAACACTTCCCTTAAATCTTGATGTACTCGCTACATCATAAGAAGAATGGCATCTACGCTAATATTAGTGTCTTTGTTTATCCCGAGGTTTTCCCGCAGCCTGCCGGATCCAGGCCGTGTCCAGATCTGACGAAGGAGATTCGCCTGGACCCGATGACAATGCAGTGCTGAAGTATCCACTATCCTCTCCCTATGGAGGATCCCTTTCCCACTCTACAGATAAAGCGCTGTGAATTCCGGCTCGCGTACCCCGAGATAAAATAAAACAAAATTCTGTATCAAAATTTTTAGGCAAGAAAAGTGGTTTGTTTAGGCTGGGTTGTATGAATTACAAACCTGCGCACATATTTTAAAAAGCACATAACTATAGAATTCTGAATGAGCATGTGAACGCGTCAGCGTTAATCACAGGTTTGCGTTTAAAGTCTGATCATTTCGGCGGAGGTGAATCAATCAAAGTTAACTTTAGCTGGAAGTAACATTATTCAAGAACCGCTATAACGCCAAAACAATCTGTTACCTTAAATTATATATGTTTATCTCTGTAAAGCTGCTTTGAAACAATTCATTGTTAAAAGCGCTATATAAATGAAGATGACTTGACTTGACTTGACTTGACTATTATTATACTTGATCTGTAGATAAAGGTCTATGGTTTAGCATAAAACAACTTTATCTTGCTGGACTTTATTGCTGTAACTAAATCATGTTACTTTCTACCGGGTGTCGGTTAGATCACAACACTAGAGTAGAGTCAGAGCACTATAATTGTTCTTCACGCGCACAGTAACTGATATTTAAAACTGATATTTAAAACTGTTAAAAGAAAAGGCTCAATAAACGATTGCATTGATAGATACTGTATAAGGGTGTATTTACACCAGGAAAGTCCGATAGTTCACTTGCTTTGGTACGGACCAAATTATTATTATTTTTTTTTTTTTTTGTACGGTTCGCTTTCACACTGCTCCTTTTGCAAGTGAACCAAAATTTGTACACAAAACCACACGTGTGCTAAGGTCATCCGTTCATTGGACAAGGATTCTCAAGTAGGGAAATCAGGAAGTGAAAAAAGGCTTAACGTAAATTAACGCAGCATCATCCTTGTATTGTAACTATCGTTACATTATATGAACTGCAAATGCTTTTTTTGCATCTATGCGCGATTAGACTAAAGAGAACGCTCTGTATGTGAATGTCCTGATGGACACACTCATTCATTCATTCCATTCCAATGATGACAGTTGTAGGTTACAGTTTGACAAGAGTTTACAGTGTGACAAAAGCACAATGTTGTGTTTTATTACGAGTGTACACAAATATAAGTAAACACTTTGCAGGTTTAATGATCTGTATGAACAAAATGACGGAGTATGTTTTTTATTTTTCCACTGTTCGATCGCGCCCACATCTCTCTCTCTCACACACACACAGGCTGCGTTCCAAACCGCATACACAATGAGTTGGTACTTAATTTCAATGAATACCTACTTAACGAGCGCTAGAAGAGTAGGTACTTTATAGCCAAATCTCGTTGAGTATGAATGCGATCCGGACATCATGTTGACGTAATCATGTGACCTACGACGCGTTATTACAAGCGCAACAACTTAAAAGAAAAACGACACGTTTAATTAATCTATCTGTAAATATCTTGATATTGATGAAACTTGCTCATTTTGTGGTATTGTTGAAGAAAACAGCTGCCAATTTATTTTATGAATACATTTAGGGTTGATTTAAGTTGTTATATTTTAAACCCTACTAATGTGACCCACAGTTCCTTATAACGATAAATTTTTTTTAAGAAACCCCAAAATCGTCATCTCTTGAATATGTTGTTAATTTCTTTATTTTATACCCAAAAAGTTTCTCCTTTAAGTTTTCCTCTTTTCTTGATGAATTTATCTCTCGTTTCATCCCTCAGACTTATAACAACAAAACAATTTTTATTGTATTATGAAGAACTATTTAAAGCTGCTGTCCGTAAATTTTTTAAGTTAAAAATAATCCAAAATAATTATATAAAAAAAAAAACATATTCTGCCAGTGGTCAAAACTATCTGCTTGCCATAGCTAGATTCAAAACGGTTAGCTTGTAATAATGATTTTAATTCCAGTGGTACTGGTGGGTTTCCGCGGGAAATTCGAGCATGTCTTTGCGTCATTACGTCACACCCGTACACATAAAGAAGGAGTTTCGGCTAGCCGGCTATACTGTGCGTGACGAGATGTTTAGATGTATAGGCTTTTCTCGCAGCACTTTACATAATTAAACTTATGGCATCCAGAAAGATCCAAACAACAATCATCAGTGTCAACTGGAGATTCAGCAGTTATAAAACCCAAAAGACTTCATACTTCGGATTTAAGGTGGCTAGAGAAAGAGAAAGAAACCGTCTCATGCGAACACAAGGATTTAAACATTGGCGGGGCTTTTGAAAAGTGCGTGAACTCTGTTTTGAAGGGGTTCAAAACGGAAGAAGAGACGGCTTTTTTCTGCTGAACAAGACATTTCAATAGTTCAATCGTGTAACAGTACGTTTTCTTAATTCACACAGTTATGGAGTTTCCTTTGTTGTGCCTTTTTCATTTTGCTATTATGGAGAATATGAATTCTGAACTACACAGGTAACCATAAAACACATTAAATTTAACATTAGTCACGCAATGCTGATGTTGTTAACTTGAACAATTTGAGAACAAAGTAGGCTATAATTTGCACGGTTGCTGTAAATCGCGCTGATTAAATCTAACGAAGCTTATCATGTCGAATGCTTTTCCCCCCTTAGTTGGTCAGAACAAAAATGGATTTTACTTACTTGTTCAGAAGACATTTTCTTATGAAAATTCTTATGTTGGTCAAACTTTCAAAAAGTGAATCTGTGATTCTGTATGACAGTATCCACACAGCGCGGTGACTGACAGCAGCACTCGCCTCAAAGCACTGTGTTCATCCGCGCTGTTTCATGCCGATTTACAACCCACGTAAAGATGATAATTCCGTGAATCACTGCAGTTACAGATTTCGAACAGAGAGATGGCGACAAATAGGAAAAGCTACGGACTGCAGCTTTAAAGATATTTAGCCTTGTTATTGTTCTTTTTTCCTGTGTATAAATATCATGTTATGATGTACACAAACCAATGATCTTTATGTTTTTTTGTTTTGTCATTATGATTGTTCATTGTTAGATACAACTATGGTATCTTTCCATTTTCCTTTTATCTTTATGTAATAAGTTTAAATATATGAGCGACAGGTGCATTAACACTTCATAACATCAGTAACCCGACAGCACAACCTAGAACAGTTTTCCTCTGTTTTGTAATGCCTGCACAGAGACGGGCCGCTGCTCGAAGATCTCCCGTGGAGAAAACTGTTGACTTTATACTCGAAAAATGTAAGTATCGCTCCTTAAAAATTAATATTACCTCAGAATGAATTGCATTGTTAGCCCACCCCAAAACTTAAACAAAATAATATTAAATGCTGACCAATACTTAATTATATTACTTTTTTATATACTAAAAATGATATAATTTAATAAAACGAGCAAAATGTAATTTGTTTTGTCATGAGTTATGCATGAATACACGTGAACATCTCAATTGTCAGTCAAGCAATGAATTAATGCATACATTAAATAATTATATTTTATATACTGACAACAATGAGAAACATGAATAAATGAGTAAAAGAACAAATAAAAGTAACCATCACACAATAAACAAATGCATTTACAATTCAACAACACATGAAACAAATCTTTATTCAAACTACAAGCATGTATTTACAGGCGCTGAACCCCACATACTGCCATCTCAACACAGCGGTTCCCATTCTGCGGCTTTACTCTGATGAATTCACCAGAGGTGACAGTGCCTTCGTGCCGGAGCGTGTTGCTGCGCTGCGCTTCACAATTTGAGGCGATAAGGGCAGATGGAGAGATGGAGCATCTCATCCATGGCACCGTTTCCAGGATTCAGCTCCGGGCTCCTCATCCTCAGTGCTCACACCAGTCTGAATAAAAACATGTTTAGTTACTTTATAGATTTGTTTATTTACCTTATTTACAGCACATTTGTCTAATGTCAACAGTGTTGACAACAGTGAATTAACGTTATCCTATAATATTGCCACACATACACTACCGTTCAAAAGTTTGGGGTCAGTGAGAATTTAATTTTTATTTTTTGGAGGAAAGAAATCAATACTTTTATTTATCAAGGAATAATTAATTTGATCGAAAGTGACAGTAAAGACATTTATAATGTTACAAAAGATTCTAACCCTAACCCTATTCATCAAAGAATCCAAAAAAAACTGTACAACTGATAGACCAACAACTGTTTCAACATTGATAATAATAATAAATGTTTCTTGAGCATCAAATCCTCATATTATACTGATTTGTGAAGGATCTTTTGACACTGAAGACACTGACACTGGTGATGCTGAAAATTCAGCTTTGATCACAGGAATAAATTACACTTTACTATATATTCACACAGAAAACAGCTGATTTACACTGGAATAATATTTAATACTATAACTGATTTTTGTTGTATTTTTAATCAAATAAGCGCAGCCATGGTTAGCAGAAGAGAATTCTTTTAAAAGTATTTAAAATCGTACCGACCCCAAACTTTTGAACGGTAGTGTACATCACTCAGATGTCTTTTTCATGTTGTGATGTGCTCATCTGCAATATGTCAATACTTACAATATTTTCCTTTCAGATGTAAATAGACATTTTAAATAAGCGTTTTTAAGATGTTATGTAAATCCACTTTAGAGACGTTACGTGTGCTTAGAGCTCCCCTATTAGCTAGCTATACAAAACATGTTTTTACAGCAAAATCACAACTATACTATAGGCTACTGTCTAACTACTTTACACCTTCAACAGTTAAAACGTTTACTCTATAGTAGTTTAACATAAGGATGCGCGAGAAGTGACACTCTTCTTCTACTACTATGTACAGCACGCGTCTTCCTCTGCTTGTAAGACGCGCGCTGTGTAGTAGAAGAAGAGTGTCAGTTCTCGCGCATGCGTCCTGGAAATCTCTTGAACTCTCGTCTCAGGCCCACAAGGAAGCAATGGAATAGTCGAATAAAGTCGTTATTTTAGTTTTTTTTCCGCACAAAAAGTATTCTCGTCGCTTGATAAACTTATAGTGGAGCCACTGTAGGCACATGAAACATTTAAACATTTTCTTTAATGACTTTCTGGGCCGTCAAGTGTCAGTCCCTTAGGCAGCCTATGTAGCAGTGATCCAGCTCTCAGATTTAATCAAAAATATCTTCATTTGTGTTCCGAAGATGAACGAAGGTCTTACGGGGTTGGTACAGCATGGGGGTGATGTACCAACCATTTAATGACTTAATTTTCATTTTTGGGTGAACTAACCCTTTAAAACGTCTGCATTCTTGATTTTATAATAACAATTGTAAAAGACTGTTTTACATCAACGAGCCAAATAGCGGGATCACCACAACTTTTTTCCCATGGAAAAGTGGTGTAGCCTTTACCAAATAATAGGAAAAAATGACAAAAAAAGAAAAGAGACAAAAATAATACAAACATATTGTAAAGATCCTCGCATTGAACTTTATGCCGCTTAGATTTCGTGAGGAGACCCTGCAGGCTATGTAAACAAGAGTTAAAATAAGCAAATTGGAATAGGCCTAGCGCTTACGTTAGCTTGTTTATCTAAAAAAAAGCCAATATCTTTTTTTCTACCATCTACGCGAGAATGGTTCATTAAAATAACTTTACATGATAATCACATTGGCTTTTTCTGGCTCGCTGTCGGTGAAGAAAACAGGAAAAAGACTGCCATCAGGTGTCCGTCCGAGAAGGGTCCAGCCCGCAGACAAACCAGATAAACGTGACAGAAGTTGACGGAAGTTGAACCTCGGTTCGTCCCACGTCACCGCGCACAAAACGTGATGTATATGAGAATGTTCTCATTAAGTTAGTCAAAAAACGTTCTCATATGGTCAACAGAGAACCATATGGGAACGTCCTTATTATGTCTCCTTTGTAATGTTGCTATGTGACCATAAAATAACCAATATGGAACATTCCCCTAAAGTCACATAAAGAACGTCATTGTATGACCAACTTAGACCCATATGAGAACGTTTTGATTACATCCTCTTTGTACCGTTGTTGTGTGACCACAAGATTACAGTAAAGAAGGAGACCTAATCAGACGGCAGTTTGGCGCTGGCTCTGACATACACACACACATTCAAATTTGCCACTCCTCTGTTACCGCTATGGTCCGGGTGCACACGAGACACATAGCACTTGTTCATTCAAACTCAAAGTACCCATCGTCTTGATACAATAAACTCACATCGCATACACACGCATACATATACGTGCATATAGATTTACCTGCTCATGACATGATGAGTTGATTCTGGGAGTGAAAGAGACAGATTAAACGTGATTGTTGGTATCGAGGGCTATTTATAGCGCACTGTCACGTCTCCGCAATAATGGCGTCACCCGGAAAGGAGGATACTATGTGTCATGTGATGTGGGAAATATTTTTGTGTCCATAGTTAATTTATGTCTTGAAAGAATATTACGTGATGTTGGTATGTATTTTATGGCTATATATTTATGTTTAATGTTTATTAGTGCGAGTTTATGTAGTACTTAAGCACTGTGAAATTTTATGTTCCCCCGGGGTTTTGGTAAATGGTTGGCTCCAATAGGGGAGGAGCCAACAGTATAAAAGAGTGGCTGAATATTCATTCAGGGTCTCTTGGTAGGCTGATGCGTGAGTGTGCAGTTGTGGTGCCACGAACAAATCAATTAATGTTTTGCTGTGTGAAACCGTGTATTGTGGATACGTGTTTACAGTTTTTTTTGTTTATTTTATTTATTTTGTTTAGTTAATATATTTTCGCCAGTGGAAGAGTTGATTATTTTTGTACAGTTTTGGACTCGCTTGTAAATAAGTTTCACCTCTATATAAATAAACCATCATTTTGCACCATAGTGCATTTGCGAGCTGGGCCATCATTTTTTATCTTGGACCATACCACGTCCAGGAAGTGGGCCATCAAAACCCACTTCCCTACAATTACCCTTACGGAACGTCCCCCTAAAGTCCTATAAGGAATGTTATAATATGACCAACTCAGAACCATATGAGAACGTTTTGATTATGTTTTCTTTGTAACGTTGTTGTGTGACCACAAGATTACCCTTACGGAACGTCCCCCTAAAGTCATATAAGGAACGTTATAATATGACCAACTCAGAACCATATGAGAACGTTTTGATTATGTTCTCTTTGTAACGTTGTTGTGTGACCATAAGATTACCATTACGGAACGCCCCCCTAAAGTCCTATAAGGAACGTTATAATAGGACCAACTTAGAACCATATGAGAACGTTTTGATTACGTCCTCTTTGTAACGTTGTTGTGTAACCATAAGATTACCATTACGGAACGCCCCCCCCTAAAGTTCTATAAGGAACGTTATAATAGGACCAACTTAGACCCATATGAGAACGTTTTGATTACGTCCTCTTTGTAACGTTGCTATGTGACCATAAGATTACCATTACGGAACGTCCCCCTAAAGTCCTATAAGGAACGTTATAATAGGACCAACTTAGACCCATATGAGAACGTTTTGATTACGTCCTCTTTGTAACGTTGTTACCATAAGATTACCATTACGGAACGTCCCCCTAAAGTCCTATAAGGAACGTTTTAATAGGACAACGTAGACCCATATGAGAACGTTTTGATTACGTCCTCTTTGTAACGTTGTTATGTGACCATAAGATTACCATTACGGAACGTCCCCTTAAAGTAATTTAAGGAACGTTGAACTGCAGCACTTTCATTAACAAAAGAGGACGTTTCAGGAACGTCCCTAATGTTCTGTAAAGGTTCTGAATGTTCGTCACCTTTAGAGAACTTTTAGGAAACGTTACCCATGGTCGCGGGAACATCACCTTCTACCTGGGTGTCTTCGTCAAAATAGCCTATTAGAAAGATTACGCAAAATGCGCATAGGCTTATTGCCTATTGTTTATTGGGTGATAAAACAAAAATGTTTAACATGAACCTTTAAATTAAAATAAATTACAAAATATTTTTGTAACAATATGTACATAAGTTACTTGTCAGGTATTGTTCATAAAAACAAGCATTAGATGAATAGTTGCCGTTTAAACTGTTATGATTCATCCGTCCCACCCCTGTGTTTCAATTGCCCTGCTCAGGCGGGACGATTGAAAACAAAGCACAACTACCGTTCAAAGTCAATTTTTACTTAAATCATTCTATATTTGTACCGGATAACACATGATACTAAGAGAACACCATATGTGAGTTGTTGATCACAAAAAAAAAATCTATCTGTAACCTAATCTTAGAAAAGGACGTTTATCTGAAAAGTGTTTCAACTGTACCGGCTCTCCCCTAATGATGCTGGAAATTCAACTCTGATCACTGGAATAAATTGCATTTTAAAATATATTTAAATACAAAACTTTTATTTTAAATTGTAAAAATATTTCACAATATCGCTCTTTTGGCTGTGTTTTGGATCAAATAAATGCAGCCTTGGTGAGCAGAAGGGACTTCTTTTTTAAAAAACATATAGATCTAAAACTTTTGAACGGTAGTGTAGGTCTAACCTTTTAAGTAAAGTCTTTGTGTAAAGAAAATGTATAGTCAGATTACTTCTTTTAACTTAAACTTGATTTTGTGAATAAGCCAAAACAATCATTAATGCCGAGTTCACACTGAACCATTTTAGGCCCGATTTTCACTCGCCGACAGGTTTTATGAGATCACCGACAAATTCCCGAAGTCATAGGCAAATCGATGCTCGTTCACGTGAGTGACAATCACGCAGTGTGAACAATCAAAGACGCGATCTGAGAGAATCGCTGACGAGTCTCCGACGCCCATGAGATTATTTAGCATGCTAAATATCCGGACCTGTCCTCTAGTAGGGGGAAGTTGAGATCATTTTACTGACTCGGATCTTTGAGTCTCGTTCAGCAAAATGAACGAATCTTTTTTCGAGTCATTTCGTTCATTTCAGCATAATATAATTAAAATGGCCTGTTAAATATCCCAACACATCTAGTACTTACGAAAATGTTGATTACATTTGTAAAAAGAATAAAAATAAACTCGAGGGTAATACAGCCAAAGCCAAATTATAAGAAACCGAAACGATTTATTAATTGATTAGTTGTTGGGTCTTAAAGGGTTAGTTCACCCAAAAATGAAAATTATGTCATTAATGACTCACCCTCATGTCGTTCCAAGCCCATAAGACCTCCGTTCATCTTCGGAACACAGTTTAAGATATTTTAGATTTAGTCCGAGAGCTTTCTGTCCCTCCATTGAATATGTATGTACGGTATACTGTCCTTGTCCAGAAAGGAAATAAAGACATCATCAAAGTAGTCCATGTGATATCAGTGGGTTAGTTAGAATGTTTTGAAGCATCAAAAATACATTTTGGTCCAAAAATAACAAAAACGATGACTTTATTCAGCATTGTATTCTCTTCCGGTTCTGTTGTCAAGCCGCGTTCAGTGATGCTGATGACGTAAGACACTGCTGACGTGTGTCTGGTGCGCCCGAGCTTCGCTTACAGTCGAGGGAGACACACACTGTAAACAAAACAATCTTCGCAAACATGTCTAAGGATTTCGACACAGAGGAAGACTTGCATTTTTTTGCCCAGCCATATTTATTTGAACCCGAATACACGGACGCACCAGATAACACGTCAGCAGCATCTTACGTCACCAGCGTCACTGCGGACTCGCGAACACGGATCGACAACAGATCCGGAAGACAATACAATGCTGAATAAAGTCGTTGTTTTTGTTATTTTTGGACCAAAATTTATTTGCGATGCTTCAAAACACTGATGTCACATGGACTACCTTGATGATGTCTTTATTTCCTGGACAAGGACAGTATACCGTGTATACATTTTCAATGGAGGGACAGAAAGCTCTCGGACTAAATCTAAAATATCTTAAACTGTGTTCCGAAGATAAACGGAGGTCTTACGGACTTGGAACGACATGAGGGTGAGTCATTAATGGCATAATTTTCATTTTTGGGTGAACTAACCCTTTAAATAGTGGTGGTAGTGGATTTGTAGATGTATTCGTAAAAAACACTTTGCCAAGAAACAACTTTGAGATTTGGCATACCAGATGATTTGATGATTCTGACATCATGTGTCTGCCAGTCATCCTGTGGCTCCTCTCCATGTTTTACTGCCCTACTTATTCTTTCATCACTGTTATAAGTTGGCCACGATGCACAACCATCCTCGTACCAGCTTTGGGGCACCACTGCTACGGTTTTATTGGTGACAAATTCAATTACATGGAACATCCTTAATGGAGAAGACAAGAAAATAAATAAGTGTGAATGCAGTTATTGTGAGTCAGAGTAAGAAGATCTTTAAAAAAAAGTTGGAAAAAGCTTTGACATTTTGTTTTTATTGATTTTGATAATATAGGGGCTCATGTGAAGTGTCAACTTGCACAACACTGATACTGACAGTTGACACCTGAAAGATGATTAACTTCAGCAAAGTACTTACAGCAACTTATCAGCCCGTTTTCTGATGCAGCCACTGCCAGCAAGTCAAACTTTGGTCAGTCCTCAGACCCTGATCTAAACTAGTCATGCTATGATTATGATTGGTACTAAAACAATGAACAAAAACTATCAATTAATGTTAATGTAATGAAGTAATTAACTAATTAATGTCTGAACTAATAAACTGATTGAAATGCATGTTAATGCAGGAGAGGAAAGGCCACAAAACCTTCCCCGTGCGACAGGGCGACACATTTCCTATCAAGCTCTGAAACATTGGCAGCCATGATGATCTCAGATTTTTCTGAAATGATGTAAATATTCAGTGTATCCGAGCTAAATGGGTAACTAAAGAACAATGACTTCCTTCTATATTCCTTCTATATTGCATAAATCCCCCCCCCCCCCCCCCCCCCCCCCCAAATGCATTACACAATATTTTGGATGCTCTTCTTGGCATGCGTCTGTCAAGAACGACAATGCTTGGGTAGTTCACATTAGTCCATATTGGTTAACTTCATCCGTCTTTCCCTCAACTTATGAAGGTTGTTGGCCTGGTCTAGTTGTCTTCCTTTGTGAAGTTGAGCCCTCCACTGATCCCGATTCCTTGATGCTACGGCCCATGATTCAGGTTGAATGCCAAAGTCCACAAGATCTCGTTTGAGTACATCTTTAAAGCGAAGCTTTGGTCTACCAGTGTGACGAGTTCCCTCTTCCAGAATGCCATGGAGGAAAGAGTGAGGGATGCGGGAAGGTGGCATTCTGTTTACATGTCCTGCCCATCTAAGACGAATAAATTTGAGCTTAGATGTCCTGAATTAGTTATCTTAAAGAGTTCCTCGTTTGTCATCTTGTCTTCCCAGGTTTTTCCTATGATGAACCGTAGGTTTCTGGTGTGAAAAGCACTGAGTCTACTTTCTTGTGGGCGATAGGTTGGCCAGCTTTCTGCTCCGTAGAGGAGAACGCTCAGGACACAGGCTTCATAGACTCTGACTTTAGTTCGGACAGACAGGTACTTATTCCGCCAAACTCGTTTAGTGAGTCTTCCGAAGGTAGAAGCTGCTTTACCAATTCTGGTACCCAATTCAAGATCAAGTGTTGCATTTCAAGTTATTGTAGAACCCAAATAGGTGAACTTCTCAACTTCTTTAAGTGGGGTTTCATTGATTGTAAATGTATGAGAGTCATGGGCATGTGACATTGTAACAGTCTTTTTCAGGCTAATGGTGAGTCCAAATTTGTCACATGATTCGGCAAATCGATCTATCAGGATTTGAAGCTGATCTGGAGATGACGCGCATAAAGCAGCATCATCAGCATAGAGTAGTTCACGCACAACAAATTGCTGGGTCTTTGTTTTAGCTTTAAAACGAGACAGATGGAAGAAGTTACCATCATTGCGTGACAATAGAGAGACAGTGTTGTTGTCCAAGTCTTCGTAGGCTCTTTTGCCTACATATGAGAAGTAAATACCAAACAGTGTAGGCGCAAATACACAGCCCTGTTTTACACCTCGTTTGATGGAAAACGTACCAGACAGCTCACCGTCAAACTTTACCCTACCCAGCATACCGTCATGAAATGACTGAATCAGTAAGAGTAGAGTAGGTGGACAGCCAGCTTTCTCAAGGACCTGGAAAAGAGATTTTCTGTCCACGTAGTCAAAAGCTTCTGTTAGGTCAACAAAAGCCATGTAAAGCGGTTGCCGCGGCTCTCGTGACTTCTCTTGTAGTTGACGGACAGCAAAGATCATATCAGTGGTTGATCGCTGTGGTCGGAACCCACACTGCGATTCTTTGCCAGTGACAGACAGCAATGAAATACCTCGATAATTGTTACAGTCACCACGATCGCCTTTGTTCTTATAAAGAGTGGTGATCGTTGCATCTTTGAAATCTTGTGGTACTTGTTTGGCATGCCAGCATTTCAGAATGAGTTGATGAAGATGACTGGCTAATGGGATTAGACCCGCGTGTAGCAGCTCACTTGGTATTTCATCTGCACCTGGTGCCTTTCCTTTATTCATACTTTCAATGGTGGATAACACCTCAGCAATGTCAGGAGATGTTGTCACCAGTCGATGTTCTGAGAGTCCACTTCTCAGTGGACATCTCGCCATACTGTGCCTTGATGGCCATCCCCCCCAACAATAGGGCCCACAAAATGCTGCCGTCTTAAAGTGCTGCCAGGTAATGTGACCTCCCGAATTTTTACTTGCAGATGACGAATGATCTGTGCCAAAGGATATTCTGGTATTCTAAACAGTTTTTTTTTATCTTCTGCAGATAATTTTCATATGGGAAGGCAGAGAAGGAGTCAAGGCGACCATGCTGCTGAACTTCACCTGCCAGATGGGTTATGCAGTGTACATTATACACAACATGGTGTCTCCCATAAAGTGTAGCAAAGTGCTGCACAAACGATTTCAGTAAAGTGTCAGCATAATCAGTGAGGTAGGAAAATGTTGTGCTTGCTAAGATGGAGATGACAGAGAAAAGCATAAAATTCTGATACAGGTCTTTGTCCAGAAAACTGGCCAGCATTACAGGTCTAGTGTACAAAAGAAACTGCCTTAGCTCAGTAGCCTTCCAGCGATCCAATTCTCTAAGAGATTGTGGCTTTCTGGCAAACTCCACCGGAATATAAGGCCTCATGGATACCAATTTAGCGGACATTTGTTCAACTATAGTTGCAGGGACACGGACAGTCAGAGGACCACGAAGCCACACATGGGCGTAGATTACGCGGGGGACGGGGGGGACGTGTCCCCCCCACTTTTTATAAAATGTAAATTTGTCCCCCGCACTTTTTCATAGGGCAAATGTGTCTATGACAAGCTGAGGTTTTCGCAGGTGTGTATAGCCTGCCCTACATCGAGATTTAAAATCCAAAGAAAGGATAGTCTATCTACATACGTGACTTTCACGCTTCCATGGTAATCAGTCACTCGTGCGACACGCCCATGCTCGCAGCCGCGCCGAATCCATCAGTTTGATAGAGTTCAAAACGGCAACAAAACTCTTCACTCTTTTTTCACGAAAAAGTCAAGCACTGTAAGTTGTCATGTGGTATCGGAATTGTGTTGCACAATGATGATTAACTCTGTCTATTTCTCTTGTTGAATAATTAACAAGTTTTGTTGTAAATTGAAAATATTCACTATACCCGGATTACCCGCACAAACGTGGACTATTTTCAATCTTTTTTTATTCGTAATGTCTTTTATTTTCACAGATATGTTATCAAAGCCGTTCAAATTAGAATAAACATGGTGATTGTCAATGCTGAATTTGTATGTTCATGCATTAACAGCCACGATCTGCTTGAATCAGGCAGTAGGCCTATGTGTAGACTATGATGTTTACCATAATTCGGTAACACTTTACAATTAGATAAAAAAGTTTGTAGACAAACTTGAAGTTCTCTTGAAAAAGCCTAACTAGAAAGTTTGAAGTATTTTTAAAAGCTTGACGTTTGAAGGTTTTCAATTGGAAAGTTTTAGTTTAGTAAGACAGACTTTAGGTTATTAAGGAAATGTTATTTTGCCAAAAGAAGAACTTTTATTTTAAGTAAATGTTTTTTTTTTAAATCAGCCTACTTCAGTGTGATATTTAACCATATTATCATGCTTAACAGTAACACTGATAATTTGAATAATTGTAATGCGATGATCAGATATCTAAATCAGAGAATATCATATGTTTGGGCGGTTGACGGGAGGATTATTTATTTTTAACAGTGCATTCGGGGGACTCAAAGTGCACCAGATTAATGAATTTATTTTTAAAATGTACAAAATTTTCTTCCGGGGGGGGGGGGGGGGGGGGGGGGGGCATGCCCCCGGACCCCCCTAGAAGTAGGCTACCGAGATTTACCTACAAAAATACTGTGGGAAAAAGAGAAGACGAGGATACCAGGAAAACAGGATTTAATAAACAAAAACTCAGGAACCATACAACACACTCAACATTAACGCACCATATACAAACGAGAACCGACAAGGAGTGAGGGAGAACACAGGGTTTACATACACAGAGAACGGATCATGGGAACAAGACACAGCTGGGGCAAATTAACTAGAAACAGGTGAATGAACTGAACACAAACGAGGAGCGGGAAAACTGGGACACTGGACTGAACCAAAAATACTAAACAGGGGGAAACACAGGACATACATGTAACAATATGATGGCCTACGAAAAATAAAAATGTTATTATCTAATTAAAATACATGATTTTACCACCTCCGCCTCGTTTTAAGCCAGGAAAAACCCTGCAATATAAAGTACTGAACATCTACATTTCTTTCTTTCTGTTTTATTGCTTTAAAAATAAATAGCATATTAAGCCACTTAACCTGTCAACAAAAGTCTGAAAAAAAAATGGTATTACACTTGACATTCTGTCCCCCTCACTTTTGAAATGATGGCTACGCCCCTGAAGCCACATATTGAGCAAGTGCCTAACGATACCTAAGCACACAAGGTGCATGTAATCTAGGGGGAACTGTGACACCATGCCAACCCCAGTACCCTCAAATGCATGTGGCCCCTCATGGTGATGTATCTCATCTAACATGTCATTGAAAGACTGATCCGTCCTTAGTTCATAATCTTTACATGGAAAACTCATTCGGCTCTGTTCATGTCTACCAGGGTTTGTGCATTTAACGCAGGCGTGGTAGGCATTATGACTTTTGGTGTGTTTCACAAATGCTCTTGCCGGTGTGTCACAAATGTGTATCAAGTTTAAGCGTCAAGTTTTAAGTCTTTCCCTCGAAACAGAAACCCTTTTCCAGATGAACTAATTCTTTGGTGAAGTCTTCGAGGAATTCTTTTTGCTGATGAAGTTTTTTTTTCTAATACATGAATACATGTACCGTTCCAACCCTACGAGCCAGTGTCTCCGGACAAGACGACCGCCGCCGAGCCAGTGTCTTCGGACAAGATGGCCATTCCGGTGTCTGTTCCTAAGCCGGTGTGTCTGTTCCTGAGCCGGTATCTGTCCCTGAACTGGTGTCTGTCCCTGAACCGGTGTCTGTTCCTGAGCCGATGTCTGTTCCTGAGGCGGTGTCTGTCCCTGAACCAGTGTCTGTCCCTGAACTGGTGTCTGTTCCGTTTGTCCCTGAGTCAGTGTCTGTTTCTGAGCCGGGGTCTGTTCCTGAGCTGCCCCCGAGAAAATTTTGGAGGAGGTAGTAGGTCCCTGGATGGGATCATGGAGGCCACGCCGCCATGGCCGGCAGAAGGGTCGTCTTCGCCCTGGCCGCCCGAAGGGTCGTCTCCGCCCTGGCCACCTGAACTGCCTGGTCCACCCTGGTCACCTGAACTGCCTGGTCCACCCTGGTCACTTAAACTGCCTGGTCCGTCCTGGCCACCTGAACTGCCTGGTCCACCCTGGCCACCTGAACTGCCGTCCACCCTGGCCACCTGAACTGCCTGGTCCGCCCTGGCCACCTGAACTGCCTGGTCCACCCTGGCCACCTGAACTGCCTGGTCCACCCTCGTCATCTGAACTGCCTGGTCCACCCTGGCCACCTTAACTGCCTGGTCCGACCTGGGTCCCTGCACAGCCTGCTCCGTCTTTTGAGGGGGGCTATGTAACGATCATCAGCTGGAGTGCCCTCGAGAGCCACCAGAGGGCACTCCACTTCAGATTGTTATTTTCCCTCACAAACTACATTTCCCATAACTCACTGCCCGAACTCATCATCACTGATCACATTCACCTGTATGTCTTTACCTTGTTTAGCTCACCCCTTATAAGCCTGGTTTTCACATTCACTCACTGCGTAGTTTTGTATGTGTTGCACTGCATCTCTTAGCATTTCTTGTCGGTTTATTGGACTCTCTGCCTGCCTCTGGATTACCCATTTGCCTTGTTCCCTGCCTGCCTCTGGATTACCCGTTTGCCTTGTTCCCAACCTTGTGTGTTTTGTTTGTTTGGACTGCCTACCCGGATTTTGACCTATTGCCTGTACATTGGATTACGTGTCTAGATTACCCTATCATATTAAAAGCTGCATTTGGATCTCTACTTTCTTGTCTCAGAGCAGTTTGTGATAGCTACAATGTGCATGTTTTCTATGTCTTAGTTCCTGGAAATCTGGTAACCCTAGTCTTTGTGTTTGGGTGTGGGGGGGGATGGGGTGGATGTAATACTGTACAATACCATAGCCTAACTGTAAAAAAACCAAATGATACAGAATTTTATTTTTGCAGATTGTATTATGGATGAGGGCAAGGCGGAGGAGGACACATGTTGTCTGGGGATACCACCGATCACACTATTGGTGGGACACAGTTGTGCCGGATTTCACCCCTACACAGTTTGTTGGAAACTTTCGAATGTCCCGGGAGTCTTTTTAATATAGATCAAGTCAGGCATCTCATGGGCAGAATGAACACCAATTACTGTATGTCTGTTCCAGTGAAAATTGTGTAGCAATTGCTCTCTGGAAGCTGGCTATCGGCATTGAGTATAGGACCATTAGCCACCTTTTTGGTGTAGGTCTAAGCACAGTGTTTAACTGTGTTCAGGATTTCTGTAACTCGGTCATAAGGGTCTTGCTCCCTAAACACATCACCACTCCAGATGCTGATAAAGTGGTTAAAATGTCCACCTTCTTCCATAACCGCTGGAGAATACCACAGTGTGTTGGTGCAATAGATGGAAGCCAGATCCCAAACATTGCACCCGAGGAATATCCCCGTGACTATTTTAACAGGAAAGGGTGGCACTCGATTATATTGCAAGGAGTTGTGGATGGCAGAGGCCTGTTTTGGGATGTGTGTGGGCTATGCAGGGAGTGTACATGGCGCAAGAGTGCTAAGGCAATCACATTTATGGGAGCAACTAAGTGGTGGAGAATTACTTGGACAAAACAAAATGATCATCTCTGGCATTAATGTTGGAAACTACCTCATTGGTGACCCCGCTTACCCAATGCAGAAATGGCATATGAAGCCCTTCTCCGACACTGGAAGACTGTCACCTGAACAAAACACTTACAATTACAGATTGAGCAGTGTGCATTCGGTTGTAGAAATGGCTTTTGGAAGGTTAAAGGGTCGTTGGAGATGTCTCCTCAAAAGAAATGACTGCAAGCTTGAGCTCAGCAAGAAAATGACGTTGACCTGCTGTGTGCTTCATAATATTTGTGAAGAGCATGGTGACAATTTCATTGAGGAGCGTGTGGACAGGCAGTTAAACATTCAACCTCCAGGTCAGGCATTACCTGAGCATGGTGAGTCAGAAGGGGGAGATATAAGAGCAGCCTTAATCAACTATTTCAGTAGAGAGGAGTGATATCACTTTGTCTATTTGCGCCTGTATATTTCTTCTAAATGCACCAAAAGTTGGCATTAGTAAATGCCTCATTTGCATATTTAGACATAAGAAATTTCAGAAAACTTATAATACAAAAAAGAATTGTCTTAATGTCAGAAATCAACTGGGGAAGTTTCATGTGTTTGTTAAATGTTTTTACCTGTTTTGTGTTGTGGTACATGTATCTGTTGATTATCCCTGTAATTTTGAATAGGTAGTTAATGTGGAATACATTCATCAAATTATATCTTTTAACTGGTTGTGCCTGTGTGTGTTTTGCCAAATGAGGTTTGTTTGCACGCCACGTTCACATATTCAAAACTGTTGTTTTTTTGTTACATGTTTTCTATTAATATCCAATCTGCTATTGTGTTATCCGACTTGTTGGAATTGAGAAGGGTGAGAATGTTGGTAAATATATAAACATTTGTTTATTGGCATAGACAATCAAATAACAATAAATAAATAAATAACATGTTAATTGAATTAAAAACGTAGTCTATTCTTTTTCTTGCGTCTCCATCACTGCCACCATGCGCCCCATGAACTCAAGCAGAGCGTTTGTGTCTGCCTCCATCTTTGCTGTCATGTCCTTGTTGAGCTGCAAGAACTTATCGTCAGCCTTCTCCATGTACTCCAACAGCTCCTCACTTTCACGCTTTCTTTTTCCTGTGTAGAAAACACGGGTGGGAATATAGTTGTAATATAAATACATCTTGTAGTCCACACATTACTGCAGATACAGTTTGTTTTATATCCGCTGCCATCATATAATCTAACAATTTATCTGCAAACAATGCACCTGCATGTTGACCATAGCCTACCTATGGTTTCAATAGGACATACTGGCCCTTCATTTAAAGAGACTAGGTTAAATGCTTGTTGGACAATATGTAATCTATGACTAACATGTAGACATTAAGGAAACGCTTAATACATAGCACAAAATATCTTACCTTGTCTGGCTTGCCGTGATGATGCGGAGGCAGATGCTACCGGCGAGGTGCAGTCCGGTGGTGGTGGTGGTAGCTCTGTGTCATCATCAACATCCCCTTCCTCCCCAGATACAGACAACTCTATAAACAACCAAAACAGGGAGCAGGTTTAGTTTATAAAGCTCATTCAAGACAGACTTTCACAATAAGACCCGAGTAATCTTTATGAAGCATCCCTCTTTTTTATTTGGCCTAAAAAAACATGAGGTGATTTAGCTGTTGTTTAGCTATGTCATAAATAAGAAATCTTCAAATTCATTTCTCATAACAGGAAACAAAAGTTCCTGGGAGGGAGCTGAACCACAGGTCAACCATCGGTCAATGAGCGACGGCTCGTGGTACCATCACAGCGGGGCACAAAATCACTCTCCAGAACATTCTTATTCACGGTTCCATGCTGGTGGAATGATCTCCCCACCCTCATCCGGAATGCAGAATCCCTGACAGCATTCAAAAGACAACTGAAAACTCATCTCTTCCGGGAGCACTTAACATAACATAACATAAAATAAAAAATAAAAATCCTTTCCTCTAAATCCTGCTACTCCGAGCTATGTCTGAAGTTTGTATTTTGAGCACTTCTTGCGTTGTTTTTGCCTCTTCACGATGACTCGCTTGGTTTAGTCCTCAGTTGTAAGTCGCTTTGGATAAAAGCGTCTGCTAAATGACTAAATGTAAATGTAAATGTAAAAGTGGTTGTGTGTTTGGTCCTCCTAATCATCCCCTGATGTAAGCTGCAGACTGCATACAGAGCATGTATTATTTTATCAGTGAGCAAACCTCCCTGCTGAATGTTGGTTTGGCTTTTAAAAGTGTTGCACAAACAGGACATTTTGTTGGTGAATAGCCGTCAAATCAAAATCTGATGTGTGGACTAAATAGTTGATGAGCACAAAAGTTAGTTACGTTAACTAAAAATAGCGAGTAGTTTCGTTTTAGAATCTCACACCACACTTTCAGTCACTATAAGACCACTACTATGGTCAGAAACATTGTGCCAAAATAATAACAATAATGTCGCTGTCAATGGGCTTATCTACTAATGTTAACTACCGACCGTTAAACGATTTTAAAACAGTAAGGTTAATACAGCGTTAACGTTTAGCTACTGTAACCAGCTAAGTTTGCTAGCGGTAGCTTGCTACACTTTGCTTGTCGTCACCTAACTAATGTTAACCATGCGTATATAACATTAAAACAAGACAAGCTGGCTACACAGTTAAAAACATGATTGAAATTCAAACATGAAATCTAAGACCGACCTGAAGCATTGGAATCGTCTGCCTCTCCATTCACCATAGCCTCTAACAAGGCTGTGGCAGAGTTAAGTGCCCCGGTGGTTTGGCATGCCGGTCGGTCACCAAGTATCCAGGAAGTCGAAATGTTGGGATCTTCTTTGCTGACCGCCACTACCACTTCGCCCAAGCTCCTTTTTTTGGTCCCGATAATCTTTTTAAAAAATTTCTCTTTTAATCAGTTGGTCTACACTACTTTGGTAACCCGCTATCGACATTTCATTCTGTAGCTTTTAAAAGACGGGTTTTGTCCGCACAGCTCCATCCAATTTATTTAGAATTTCTGTGGAGGACCGCAAAGCCAGCAAACAGTTTGTTTTCTCCACAGAACATGGTTATTTTTGTTTTCCGTCCATGCCCAAAAATAATGTTAACAGCTGACCGGTGTTTTAAAAATGGCGTCCTGAAGTTTTTGTTGTCGACGTTTAATCCCGCCCCCAGCACCTGACGTAACCGGTTCTTATCTCTAGACTGTGCTGAGTTGGAACCTGTTTTCTTGGCCCAGAGGCAGGTTTATTTGTGTGGAAAAGCAAAGAACCGATTTGAAACTAGGCTCTGGCTCCGAACCAGCACAGCCTTGGTGGAAAAGGGCTAAATGTGCTGTCAGAACCAGTGTACAACAATTTTGTTGTTATCTGTGGCTATTTACATTCTCTCCAGTCCAACTCTGTGTATAAGTCTTAATGACTTTGCTCACAGCTTGCTAGTGTCATTTGTAAAGCATTTTAGTGAGCATTTTACGGTCCTGAATATGTTAGCTATAATGTACATGGGCTAACCCATCTTTTTGAGGATGTCAAAGAACATGTAAGACTTGACTTAATATCTGGGTTTCCATTCGAAAATGTCTTGGGACAAATAAAGAAAATTATAAGAACTCCTCACCATCCCCTATCACAGGTTATACAACAACTCTCAGAAATGGATAGTTCTGTGGTAAATGCAAATATGGGAATGTTCTTAAAAAAAACAACATGAAAATGGTCCAGACCCACTGGGTTTTAATGAAGTTTTCCAGTTTCAGGAGGTTGATAAAGGTAGCACTAGAGTTAATGTGTCAAGTATTGAGGCTGCCTTGCATTAGTAATGGATATTCTTCAGTGTCAGGATAAAGTGTATGCGATCTACGTACTACAGACCACATGGAACCTTTCTTTCACTATCCCATAAACTCTGTTCAGATCGGGGTCTATTTAGTAGATAACTTCTCACCTAGCCTGAATTATATTGAGTTGAATGGAAATGTAATAAAGTATTTGAGTTACCACATCAAGGCCGATTTGTTGCAGTGCCTCTATTGCACATGGAGTGATGATGTAACTGAGAATAACCAGCCCGATCTCATGAAAGTGCGTATCTATAGCCAGAATTGTATTTATTGTGCAATTTATACGCAGAAATGATATTTTACGTTCATATCCTATGCAGTTTTCGCATGCACGATACGCACTCTATGGCGTTTAATATGCACATAACCCACACCACTAATCTTATCCAAGAGGTTTACACTTTGTATCATATGCACGTAAAAACTAATTTCTGCATATAAATTGCACGATAAATACAATTTGTGCTATAGATGCGCACTTTCATGAGATCGTGTTGGAATAACACAGCACTGCAGCATAAAGATCCTTCGTTTAATTTATTTATTTAATTAATTATTAAAGTTTAGACATGTACAAAGTGGTGGAGTTCTTGAAAACTAAAGAAGTGGAGCTGCAAGACTGGGTGTCCTGGGAAATAAGAGAGCTGTTCACCACTGGTATGTCTGGTATCACCACATAAGATATCTCTTATTCATGTATTTTTAGGAATGATTATAGTGATTTAAGATTTAATTTATTCTTTTCTATTTAAACAGACAACTATGTGGAAGGAAGGAGGAAGGTTCGGGAGGCTGAGGTTCAATCTGACCTTCAGTCAGAAGCAGAAGGAGCCAGGCCGAAAAAAAAAGCCAGGCCTAAAATGTAGGTGTAATATTTTTTTGTAATATTTGTTTTCTGTTGTCTCATAATAAAGTGGTTTTCACATTATATAATTTGCTCAGTGCACTGAAGTGACACAAATTACTTTATTTAAAAAAATATATATTTATATTTTGAAGGCCAAGCACTCGACTTTTAAGCTAGTTTGTGAGCTAGGACTCTGAAGAAGATGATGAATTACAGCAGGATAGAACAGCCACAGGCCTTCCTACTGCACCACCAGTCCACTAGTCTGATCGACCCAAAGAGTATATCCTTTACAGATATGCTGAGCAGTCACCATGCCATTTGGCCAACTGAGGATTTCACATGTGAACGTGAGTGTATACAGCACATGGTTCTATAGGAAATAATGGGTATATGTCAGAGATATACCTTTTTAAAATAAAAAAATCAATCTGCATCTGTTTTTTTTAACCTCTACAGCTCCACAAGAGCCTACAAGATCCTGGTTCCCAGAAATACCTCTCTGGAAACAGAGCTCAGCAGTCAACTGAACTTATTGCCAGAAAGTTGGTGTAGGCCAAAATTATATGTCATATAAATGAATAAATGGTTTCCATTTACTCCTAGAATTATTTTCCTTAAAGTCCAAGCTTAAAACACTCCTCAGACTCTTACTCCTGAAGTTATTATCTATAAGTATGTTTAATTTATCAGTGGAATGTACTTGAGCATAAAAAAGAGCATAAACTTTGGTATTAAAAGAAATATAACACATAATATAATATAGAAAAATCTATATATTGAATGACGTGCTAAAAAGTTGTTAGTCTTTCCTATGACGTGGTCCAGAAAGACACTACAACAGTTTGCACATTGAATTAATTCCAGATCAGTTTATTATTATGTTTTTTTGTTTCATAATAAACTTTATGCATAATCTCATTCACAGGGCAACAGGTTCATCCCATGCTGTAGTCCTTTAAATTAATTTCATCATTGTTCATGTAAAAAAAATAATATATATATATATATATATATATATATATATATATATATATATATATATATATATATATATCGTTTCTCTTCTAGGACTAATCTGTGAGATGCTGACTAAACAAGAAATGATTCTTGACCAGCAACAGTCTATTCTGCGGATTCTGAATGCAAAGCAACTCCAGGACAAAAATTATGAAATTGAAGATGGACTTTTGCCAATGAAAGACCTAGAGGGCCTCAAGACACTGGAGCAGAAATTGTGGTGAGTTAAAAAGTTTTCTCACCAAAAAGAGAATGTTTGTGTGATTATAATTAAATATTAAAAGGAATAAAAAAGTTATCTTGTGAAAAATACAAAATTAGACTGTGTGTACAGTTTCTAATGTGTACTTGCTATAGACCCTTTGCACGTGGTGTCACGCTCTACTCGCGTGAATTTTGAACGCCATGACGGACGGCGGAGGAGCTATTCTGTAGACGGACGGCAAGCCAAACGAGTACGTGTTTGTGTTCGTTCTTGTAATAAAATGGTTATTTCGTGTTTTGCCGTGAGCTGTATTACAGTATTTCTGAATGGCTAAAACACATTTTTTGAATGTTTCTCTCGCTTTCTCAAAACCTTAAACACAAATCACCAAACTTAAGCTACACTGTCAAAACCTTTTACTTGTCTTGCTATATCAAACAATTGCTTCAGAACTATGTTATCTTTACCCAAAACCAAACACTGTTTTCAGATAACACACACATCCAGCTAATGCATAAACACTACCCAGATAGCATGTAATCATTGAAACAATGTTGACTCAGTGTTGATGCGTCAACGCTAATTGCATTGAATTAACGTTACAAAGTAATGTTGCTTTAATATCACTCTTGCACCCTCAGTTAATGTTGAAATAATGTTTGGAATTCAACCAAAAATCAATGGTAATAGTATTGATTCAACATTACAAAGTGATATTTTATCAACATCACTTTTGCACCCTCAGTTAATGTTGAAATAATGTTGGCAATTCAACCAAAAATCAACGGTAATAGTATTGATTCAACATTACAAAGTGATATTTTATCAACATCACTTTTGCACCCTCAGTTAATGTTGAAACTATGTTGAACAAAAAATCAATGGTAATGCTATTGAATCAATGTTACACTATGATTGATTATACATCACTGCTGTTGAATCAATATTGAAATTAACAAAAATAATCAATGGTAATATTGTTGAATCAACGTTACACAATGATGTTGAATCTACATCACTGCTGTTGAATCAGCTCTGAAATTAACAAAAATAACCAATGGTAATATTGTTGAATCAACGTTGCACTATGATTGATTCTATATCACTGATGCGGAATCAATATTGAAATTAACAAAAATAACCAATGGTAATATTGTTGAATCAACGTTACACTATGATTGATTCTAAATCACTGATGCTGAATCAATATTGAAATTAACAAAAATAATCAATGGTAATATTGTTGAATCAAAGCTACACTTTAACAAAAATAATCAATGGTAATATTGTTGAATCAACGCTACACTATGATGTTGAATCTAAATCACTGCTGTTGAATTAACACTGAAATTAACAAAAAATAATCTTTGGTAATATGGTTTGATCAATGTTACAATGTGATGTTGATTCCAAATACATTTTGTTGAAAGACTGAAAAGGAATGTCAAACAATGTTGCCATCTGATGTACCAATTAATGTTGAAACAACATTAATATTTCAATCACACTTCAATGGTGCGTCAACAAATTCCTGACCATTTCAAAATTTGTCGAAAACCTTTTCAAATATAAATGACACCTTTCCAGCAGTCGAGTCAATTTATTTTATTCAATCAATCAATGACAACAAACATATTAAAATATCATTTTTTTTTTTTAAGAAAGGGGGAGAAATAGGACAAAAGCATTTCAACCTTTAAAAATAAAATTGGCTTCAGAAGTCTGATGCCATCATAACTACAGGTCCAGCGGTTCAGGTTTTCTGTCTTGCATCATCAGATTCTGCCTCTTTTCCTTTGAGTTCTCTGGAATCTGAAAAAGAAAGCATGATGTTACTCAAGAACGAATCAATTCAGTTGTCATACATAGTCACATTCAATAATGTTAATATACTAAACACAATATGATTCACTTTTTTTTTAAAGTCACTGAAAACAAAATATTCTAACTACGATTATAGTATCGTAAAATTCTGTTTCTTTCTTTCTATGCTTTAATATCAAAAGAAAACACTAGCAGGGGTGTCGGATTTTATCTCCAGTCCTAATTAAACACACCTGAGGCAGTTTATCAAGGTCATCAGATCAATGAACACTTCCAGGTGCTGGAGCTAAACTCTTCATGAAGAGGAACAAACACCTCTGTCTGAGCTATAGCCATTAACTACATCTCAGTTCATTTTCTGTGAAACTACAGCATTCAAATAACACGTTTATCTTGTAGAATAAAAAATATCTTAGTTTTTTTCAATGAAAATTTCTTTAAAGAGATAGTTCAGCCCGAAATGAAAATTCTGTAATCATTTACTCACCCTCAAGTTGTTCCAAACCTGTATGAGTTTATTTCTTCTTTTGAACACAAAATAAAATATTTTAAATTATGTCGGTAACCAGAAAGTTGACGGTGGCCGTTGATTTCCATAGTAGGAAATAATTACCATGGAAGTCAATGGCTAACATCAACTGTCTGGTTACCGACATTATTCACTCTTCTTTTGTGTGCAGCAGAAGAAAGACATTCATACAAGTTTGGAACAACTTGAGGGTAAATAAATGATGACATAATTTTAATTTCAGGCTGAACTATCTCTTTAAAGCTGCATATTCACCTTATGTAGACCCCAATCTATTTAAATATCACAAAATAGCCATGTCAGTCAGTTTCTTAATAAACACTAGATGTTTTTTTGTTATTGTGTTTCAGTGGAAACAAGCTAAACTGAATGGAAATCAGTTATGTCTCAAATTTAATACAGATTCAGGAATATGAATGATTACCTGATTAAGCAGTGATAAGATACAGGATATCATCAAGTCCCAGGTCAGGTGATTATGCTGTCGACAACAACTCAATGTATGATCAATGTCAGCATTATCAGGAGGGTGCTTTTTTAATTGTCCATCTTCATCTGCCTTCACTCCTACTAAAGGAGCAATGTGTTCTGCATGCAAGCACTGACCGATACAAGACATGGGCTATGTTAACATTCTTGCTTATGTTCATGTCTCTTGCACCTTAAGAAATCTGTTAAATGACATAACTTTATTCAGGGAATTCCTAATAAACTTTACTAAAGCAAGATGCATTTTTTTAAGAATGTAGAAAAATAGATGCTTTATTCAAACACTTTAATAACTTTGTAATCTAATTACAGTGAGTAACAACACAAATCAAACGCAAATAAGCATGCAAAACAAAGGAACAGAGAAATAAGGTAGATGCACCATTGTTTGAAACTGTGCTAGAGAAGTCATGTATGTCAGGTGATTCAACAAACAAGACTTCTGTATAGGATGCACCTGTTTTCTCTCTAATGAGGAAGCATTAGACTATTGAAAAGTGCACATGCAAAGACAAAATGGGCGTTTACCAATCAGTGGCCAATTTCAAACTACAATACAGGTAAATGTTTTTCAACCATTTTTCAACAGACTTGCTAAAATCATGAAGGCCCACCCCTAAACCAAGCCCACAGTGGATTACAGCAAATCGGGTAAAGCGGTTGAAAATGCCCATTGTGGTTTGAAAACGCCCCACTGATCGAGAAACACCCACTAGTGTTCTGCAGAGATATGCCTGAATGATCTTGTGCTCATCAACTACAAATCACTGTTAGTTCAATGTCACTGTCTCCACCCATGTGTGTTGTTGGCTTTCATCAAAATGTCAATGCTGATCCAGCACACTTTAAACATTGAAATGTCAATCTCAACCAAAATGATGGTTTAGATCAAAACTCAACATTGTATCAATGTCACCATGCTATCTGGGTACACAGCAGTCATTACACACTACAGAGATAAATGCAAAACACTGCACTCAGGGCAGAGCAGGGGAAAAATTATATTTATTATAAAGTACTTGCACAATCCAGCACACATATAAATGTAGTCACAAACAAAATATGCAGCAGATCGATAGCATGCAATGTTTTGGAATCAAATTTCTCTCAAATGAAGGACCTTATTGACAATAATGGTCTCCTGCTGTTGTGAGAACATACCTCTCCTTCCACCTGTGGCAGTCTTTCAATTCTAGCTAATAAAACCTCTTGTTAGAATTGTACAGACCTAATGCATGGAAAGTCACCAAATATGTACAATACATAAAATACTATTATTTTTATTACTTTTACTGTAATACTGCAAGAAAAGGGACAATTTTTAGAGATATGTTACAGTAATTTACAGTTTTTACCAACTGCTTACACACAAAATCTTTTCATGTCACATGATTTTTGAAACCTCTCACTCAAAGTGCAAAACTACATGCCAAATCTTCAAAACCATAAGCTATTTCTCAGCCTTTGACTCAGTTTTCAATTGCATAAAACACTTTTTTCAAAACACTACACACAATTCTCTACCTAAAACACAAAGTTCTATCAGGAAGTGACTTGCTTTCCTTTTCCAAACACAACCAATCAAAAGGCTACACTTATTCACCAGGTCACACAGACACACTCCTCTCATGTGCAAACATTAATTGCTTAACTGATCACTAACCAATAACTGCTTTACTTTAGTATAGATAGGCCTATAAATAGGTCAAAGGTCAGATTACCTGTTTTGAACAATGGATGCTAACAATGAACAGAGAGGAGGAGGAGGAGGAGGAAGAGGGGGAGGAGGGAGGAGGAGGGAGGAGGAGGGAGGAGGAGGGAGGAGGGAGGAGGAGGAGGAAGAGGGCAAATAAGAGAAGGAAGGAGAGCCATCTCTGATGAGATCAGCGCAACACTTGTTGATCATGTAATCAACCACGGTTTGACCATGAGAGAGGCTGGACTGAGAGTCCAGCCCAACTTGAGTCGATTTACAGTGGCGTCCATAATTCGAACCTTTAGAAATGAGAACAGGTATGCAACTATCTAATGACTATTTTAGCATTATAGTAATGTACTGTAAAATACATATGACTGCATAGTATTGCATAAACATGTGTAACTCTAAGCCATCCATTTACTGCACTGCATTGAATGAATGAGGATGGTTATCATGTTGTACTACTTTTTTTTTTTGTAAATGGTTTACAGTTCCTATGCTGAACACATACTGTTTGAATTCTGTATAGAGTGGGAAGGCAAAGACATCATAGAGGACGAGGACGCTTGTTTACAGATGTACAAGAGACTGCAATTATAAATATGGTTTTGGCCAACAATGCAATTAGGATTCGAGAGATAAGAGAGCATATCTTGAATAATGACACCATATTCAACAACATCAATGCTGTAAGCCTCGACAGGCTTACAGCATTGATGTTGTTGAATATGGTGTCATATCGACACCATACATTGCATCCTCCAATGGCACCACGTGATGATGAAACAACTTTACAAGGTGCCATTTGAGAGAAACTCTGACAGAGTCAAGAATCTGCGACATGACTTTGTAGAGTATGCAACACTACTTCCAGTTCTTCAGACATACCATATTTACTCATCTGTATATAATTTTGTCTGTTACAGAGAGTATTGGAGATGGATGCCCATGTAATTCGCCACGAATTTATTTATGTGGATGAGGTTGGCTTCAACCTCACCAAAACCAGGCGCCGTGGACGAAATGTAATAGGACAGAGGGCAATTACCAATGTCCCTGGACAGCGTGGGGGTAATATAACCATGTGTGCTGCCATCACTCAAAACGGGGTCCTCCATCACAATGCCACACTGGGTCCACACAACACCGGCCATATACTCACTTTTCTGGATGCAATTCACACAATGCTTGTCCCTGATCCAGATCAGGCGCCTGCTAGATTTGTGGTTGTGTGGGACAATGTTAGTTTTCATCGGGCTGTTCTGGTCCAAAACTGGTTTGCCACCCATCCACAATTTGTAGTTTAGTACCATATTCACCTTTTCCAAATTCCATAGAGGAATTCTTCTCAGCCTGGCGCTGGAAAGTGTATGATCGCCAACCCTATACCCGCATGCCGCTTCTCCAGGCAATGGAGGACGCATGTGGGGACATAGAGGTTGCCTCTGTCCAAGGTTGGATACGCCATGCTAGGAGATACTTCTCTCAATTTTTGGCAAGAGAAAACGTATCTTGCGATGTGGACGAAGTATTGTGGCCAGACCCAGCTCGGAGAAGAGATGAAGCTTAGCACTGGGGACTGCACCCCCCTCCCCCCCTGCCAATTCCTGGACCGGGACCCCCCACACAATTTACTGTATTCTACTGAAAAGAATATACTTTTGGTTTACGTAAATGTTTATAGTTTTGTTGTATGCTAATGTATACAACAGTAATGTTTGGCCTAATAAATATTTTCTGTTTCTACATTGCATTGGCGTTTCCGGTGTACTTGTTACCCCTCTCAGCAGATTACTTTCACTGTAGAACATTGTATTGAAATGTAGATATAAGCCTATGAAAGACCAAAGAGCTTTAGATTTAGAATAGCAGTGTTTACATGGTATATCCAAAAATGTATTATTATGAAAGAAGTGTTTGCCATTTGATGCAAATGCTTCTTTCTGACATGTGTTTATGGCATTTTGAATGCAGTGTTGCATTTTGAAGGAGATGTGAGGCATTTTGCATTTTGTGTGTGCAGTTTTGAGAATTGTGTGTAGAGTTTTGAAAAAAGGAGACTTAGTTTTGAAAACGTGTGTAAGCAGTTAGTAAAAACTGTACTGAGACGTTCCACAACTGTACATACTGTACTGTAAGTTTGAGGGAGCACAAATGATAGTACACTTACTTGTTCTCTTCTCTGAATGTCCTGACAATGGAGGCCACAGAGAACCTGCTTATATTTGGTTGAACACGTAGTCCTGCTTCCCTTATACTCATTCCATGAACCAGAACATGGTGTATGATTGTTGCTCTAATTTCATTGGAAATGATGGCTCTTGTTCTTCCTCCTCCTCCTCCTCTGTCTCTTCCTCCTCCTCCTCCGTCTCTTCTTCCTCCTCCTCCGTCCATTGTCAGGACATTCAGAGAAGAGAACAGGTAAGTGTACTATCATTTATGGTCCTTCAAACTTACAGTACAGTATGTACAGTTGTGGAACGTCTCAGTAAATTACTGTAACATATCTCTAATAATTGGCCATTTTCTTGCAGTATTACAGTAAAACTAATAGTAGTATTAAAAATAATAGTATTTTATGTATTGTACATATTTGGTGACATTTCAATGCATTAGGCCTGTCTTGTTAGTGTTTCTAACAAGAGGTTTTATTTGCTATAATTGAAAGACTGCCACATGCCGGTGGAAGGAGAAGTATGTTCTCACAACAGCAGGAGACCATTATTGTCAATATGGTCCTTCAAAATAATCTCATTCGTCTGCGTGAAATACAACAGCGAGTTGAGGAAGACAACGTGAACTTTGAAGGAATCAACAGTGTGAGTCTCTCCACAATTGACCGTGTCCTGAAACGCAACCTGATAAGTCTCAAACAAGCCTACAGAGTACCATTTGAGAGAAATTCTGAAAGGGTAAAAGAGCTACGAGCTACGTGCAAGTAAGTAATCATGTCCAGAGATTATACAGCACTATTTGAATGTAATGCAGCACCTGTATACAGAGGCATGAAGCCTGGAATGCTAGGTCATTTACATTACTTCAAAAAATTATTTTTGTTCATTTCTATAGAGAATGTTTCAACTGGATTCTATGGAGAGGCCTCATGAGTGCATCTTCTTGCATGAAGCTGGCTTCAATCTCACCAAGAGGAGAAGGAGAGGCCGCAACATTATTGGTCAACGTGCCATTGTAGAATTGCCAGGGCAGCGTGGTGGCAATGTGACCATATGTGCTGCCATCAGCAGCTACGGGGTTATTCACCGCCATGTGACTTTAGGACCTTACAACACTGCCCATCTTATAACGTTTCTGGATGCTCTACAGGAAGCACTACTGAGACGTGAACAGAGAGGTGATGAGCAGGCAGAGCATCCCATGTATGTGGTAATCTGGGACAATGTGAACTTTCACCGTGGTCCTAGAACTCGTGAGTGGTTTGAAAATAGCCCACGTTTTATAAATGTGTGCCTCCCACCATACTCGCCCTTCCTTAATCCCATTGAAGAATTTTTTTCTGCATGGAGGTGGAAGGTCTATGACAGAAATCCTTATGCACAGGAAAATCTCATTTAGTCAATGGATGCAGCATGTGACAACATTGGAGTGGAAGCAATTCAAGGTTGGATTCGGCATGCTAAAGGATTCTTTCCCCGTTGTTTAGCAAGGGACAGGATTGCCTGTGACGTTGATGAGGTCCTGTGGCCTGACCATGCCCAGAGGCATGATGCTGAGGCAGAATGATTCCAAGACATCTGCTGCATACTTTGTTTGTGACTACATTTGTATGTGTGCAGGATTGTGCAAGTACTTTATAATAAATATAATTTCCCCCCTGCTCTACCCTGAGTGCAGTGTTTTGCATTTATCTCTGTAGTGTGTAATGACTGCTGTGTAGTGTTTATGCATTAGCTGGATGTGTGTGTTATCTGAAAACAGTGTTTGGTTTTGGGTAAAGATAACATAGTTCTGAAGCAGTTGTTTGATATAGCAAGACAAGTCAAAGGTTTTGACAGTGTAGCTTAAGTTTGGTGATTTGTGTTTAAGGTTTTGAGAAAGCGAGAGAAACATTCAAAAAATGTGTTTTAGCAATTCAGAAATACTGTAACTCTTTTACTTAAGAATACGGCAAACATCACCATCTTCCACCAGCTACTGTTGACATTGATGAGGATCAGGCTTAACCTTCCGATTGCTTTTTTGTCATATCTGTTTGGTGTTCATATGTCCACAATTTCAAGAGTTTTTTCAAATGTCATTAATATACTAAATGACAACTTAGTACCGGTGTCTGTGGTATGGCCTGACAGAGATGATGTCCAAACATCTCTGCCAATGTGTTTCAGAAAGTCTTTCAAGCAATGCATGTCAGTAATAGACTGTTTTGAAATTACCATTTACAGACCTAAAGATTTGAAGGGCCCAGACATACTCTCAGTATAAATTTATTTTGGGGGGGACTAGAAGATTCCAGAAAACTTGCACCTGTCCGCATACATGTTGAGAGGGTAATTGATCAAGCACGATCCAAGTACAGAATGTTGCATGGACCTGTGCCCATTAGTCTTCTGATTAAGTCATCAGAAGAAGAAGAGTTCACCTTTCTTGACACAGTAGTCAGAGTGGCTTGTGCCCTGACGAATCTCAGTGGTTCCAATTGATTAGCTGAAAAAAAAACCCAGTTATTCTTATGATGGTATTTTTGATTGAGATGTAACCACCGGCTTGTGCTTAGTATTAAACACCGGTAAAAGTAGAGCATTTATCAAGCTCTCCTATTTAGTCAGTACTGTGTCTAAATCACACGGTTTCATCAAAATTAAGCTGTCACTCTAGCCTAGAAATCTAGACGCACCCTAGCGGCAGCAAAAATCATTTCGCCGCAAAGTGTGGTCTAGCAACTCTCCATAGACGGTTTAGCTGGAAAACCCCAAACCTTGCCGGGCCAATCACATCGTGTATAGAGTTGGCGGGCGGGCTTAACATAATGACGACAGAGTTGCGACGGTCAGAGCAAGCTCGGACATATTCGGTTTGAAGTCATTCATCCTCGGATGCGGCGCCGCGCGCGCTGTTACAAAAAAGCTGTGGCGAAACGATCAACTTGTCATTTTTGCCGCACTCGTGCGGACGCGTCGAGTATAAAGGCTTCATTTACTCCGTGTCAGCGCGCGCTCTGATCGGTAAAGGACCTCCGAATCATCTCCAGCACTCCGAAGCACCACTACTCCGCCTCCGTTTCCCTCGTAAGCTGATATTAGTATTTAAACATTCTCTATGATATTATTTTTTTTAATGACAAAAAAATGTTTAATGACTCTTTCTCTCTCTCACACACACACACACACACACTGTCTCTTTCTCTCTCACACATAGGCTAGTTATAAACTCTTTAGACTTTTGATTATTGTTTTATTTTTAAAGTTTGTGGGTCGTGTAAAAAACAAAAAAAATCCCTTATTTTGGGGATGGATTCCTGGAAATCTCCCTTATTTTCAATGTTCAATGTTGACAGCTATGGACTGGATACGGTAAAAGTTTAATATATCAACTTGCTCCGCTGACTACGTCCCCTTCTTCGTTGCTCTGATTGGTTGTAGCGCTATCCAATTGCGTGCAGAGAGAATTTGAAAGACAACCGTTTATCCCGCCCATCAGATTGAGCCCTGTCAATGATGAGTTCCCAGACCTAACATCTTGATGTAGGTCTGGCGTGCCAGGCTACTATCACTCTGCTGTTTTATAAACCTCTTAAAAATGTCATGTGTCAGTTCTAGAGGTCTGCACGGGCTTTAAACTGAAGCCCGAACCCGGCCCGTCCCGACAATTACATTTACATATTAAGGCCGAACCCGACCCGAACCTGAGGTCCATTCTGTTTCTCACAGCAATACCATTTTTGCAATATGCTATGTTGTATTTAATGATTGCTTGACATATTAAACAAATACATGTAGGCGCAGCGGCCCTATCAGCAGGCAGCACAGCAGTAAGAGAAAAAACTTACCAAGTAATTTTTTGCTTTATCAGACTCATGGTTTGCTTGTTGTCTTCGGCTGTCTGTATTGTGACTGAAATAGCGCGCGAGAGCGGTAGCACATGCGCAAAACAGTTTTGTGATATAAATGATATGATAAAATAAAACAAATAATTAAAAATATATATATTTATATATCATTATATTTGAGAGAGAGAGCCTGTATGCACATATTGCACATCTGCGCACGTAGCCTATACTTTCTCTCTCTCACGTGCCGGTCACCACAACACAGCAAGCAGGCAAAGCACACGGCACGCAAACTATATATAGCCTATTTAGTAGGGCTGTGAATCTTTGGGTAGGCAGCGAATCGATTCGATTCACGATTCATAGGTTTTCGATTCGATTCAAGAACGATTTTTGCAAATTCAGAAAGATTCGATTCGATGCGATTCACATTAAAATTCGATGCGATTCGATTAATTCGATTCGATTCTTAATTTTTTATATGCATTCATAGGATTATTTAAATGCTTCCCCAAATGGGTCTTAGTCAGGGTGTGAATTATACAGCTGGCTTCGGGGGTCAGAGAGTGGGGAAAAAAAGAAAGAAAAAAAAAACTACGACATTTTGTCTATTGTTAACGTTAGTTCATGTTAGTTTTTAATGAATCTATTCTTATAAAAAATATTTCCAAAGCCTATAAATTAGCATTTGTAAAAATGTAAACCAAGATTTAAAAAGGCTTTAAAAGTATAGTTCATCATGGTCATGCTAACTATTTTGTAGGAATGGATACACAACCTTAAAGTGTTCCTACATTAAACATCCTTCCATTGTGAGACTAAAAATACCATGAACTTTCCTAACTAAAACCTTAACTAACGTTTCCTCATGGAATAGCTACTCTTTGTTTTCTCTTTATCCGACTGAACATTTTCCTTGTGATTCTGAAAGAAAACGCGCCGGCTGTCTACTTGTGCTATATTAACGATTACGAATGCAACTTTAATGTGCATCTGATTGATGGATAAACCACGCGTTCTTATTTCAGTGTAATTAATGTTGTAGTTATTTCATCAGTTCAGTTTAACGACATTAAGTTACATTTCATTCATCATTCATGATTAATCGGTGTACATTTTAGACACCTATTATACGTTTTCTCTTTCCATGTAATAAATGCGCACCCTTGAATAAGTGGGGTTTTACTTTAACTGCTCAGGACGGGTATGACCCATTTCCGTAAAACTTCAGTATCTTATCTTAAAGAAAATAACGGTGACGTTTCCACGCAACGAACGCGTTGTTTCATAGCAGTGACCGGCTGCCCGCGCAATGATATGGCAGCTTTATCAATGGCTTGCTTTCTCGATAGAGAGCTGTCATCTGCTCATGTGAACACCAATGGCTGTCCTGAGGAGAGCTCAAACATGGACTGCTCAAAAATCTGCAGATGAGAGCTATATGGGACCGAGCGCGAGCGAAATCCAGTGAAAGATGGTAAGAGTGCAGCGAGTATGTGAGAGCTGTGAGGACGCGAAATGACGCCGCTGCAACGCCTCATTAATTCGCGCATGTAGTCATTTAATGACTGTTTTTATGTTTTAAAGCACTGAATCGATATAGAATCGCAAATTATTCGATTCTTAGCATTTTAAATCGAATATTGACCGAAATAAACGATTCACAATTCAAAATACATGTTTCAAGATCGATGCATATGCATCGTCAGGATTTCTAATCGATGCATCGAGAAAACGAATGAATCGTTACACCCCTACTATTTAGTTTTTCTTAGTTAAACCCGAACCCGACCCGAACCAAGGCTGTTCATTAACATTAACCCGAACCCGACCCGAAACCCGCACATTTTTCGGGACCCGTCGGGCTCGGGTCGGGTAGCAGACCTCTAGTCAGTTCCCCAACACATTCACACTTTGGATTTAATTAAAACATGCAGGACAAACGTTATAAAAAAAGTTGTATATGAGTGTACATTATGTAATTTAGGTTGGCTTTTATAAACATGTTGAAAGATGTTTTTGTAAAATAAACCAGCCCTCAAACTTTTGACCGTGCTGCTGTTCTTTATAAAAGGATATTAAATGTATGTAGAATTACGCACTGGCAAATCTTACTAAATAATTCAATTCAATTTTATTTATAGTATCAAATCATAACAAGAGTTATCTCGAGACACTTTACAAATAGAGTAGGTCTAGACCACACTTTATAATTTACGAAGACCCAACAATTCTAGTAATTCACTTCATGTTTTGAACAACGCCCTAATACTCCTCCAATTCTTGTGAGTCTGTGGACTGTTTTGTCTGACAGCAGTCTATCTGGGCATGTATATGTCTTGGCCAATTACTCAGATAAAATGGCTGACCTATAGAAGGCCTCGACATTCTGCACTGCTTCTGTAAAAAAGTCAGCATCAGGCAAAATTCACTGTATGAAAAAATTGGATGTAGACCACACCATGAAGTCACAAAACTTCCGCCTCGTCACAAGCACCTGGTAGTGGTATTGATGATCTCTGTTAAGTGTACCATCTGTGTTCTCAATGCAGAAATGTTTCTTTTCAGTGGCACTGAGTACTCCGGTGTCTTTGGCACAGTGTGGGCACTTGATTTCCAAAATACCATCGCCACAGCAGGAGCAGGACAGCAAGGCATCCTCTAAAATCATAGGCTACGTGTTATATAAATCTTTACTTAAGTAAAGAATAGATGTTAATACAAAATAAACCATAGATTGACGTCTTACCTTTGCCATTATGAGGTACCTTCCCCCGCCGTTAATGTAGCATCGCGTACTTGTAACCCAGCCAGCTACAAAGAACTGGTAACCATCCAGACTTTTAAAAGCTTTGAGATCAGCACCAGTGTATTAGCCTGACTGCGTCAGACTTCATACTTCCGCTCTATTTCAGTTCGCTTCTGTACTCAGTCTGAGACATCGACATGTCTCTCAGTTTTCCTCCGGCCTGAAAATAGCCGGCCAATTAACGAACAGAGGGCGGGCTGAGAGCCGTGACGTAGACGCTAAGCACCGAGTTTTATTACCGATTGTCAGCGAGAAACTGGGCAGGCCAAAGGCCGACAAGGTGATAGTTGTGATTATGTCCCCCTTGGTTGCACTCATGGAGGATCAGGTTAAGGAGGCAGCAAAACTCGGTAAGGCATGTTTCACTCCGGTATTTCGCTCGATGGTTTCGTTTTTGCATCATACATGTTTACAGTGGAAGTTCAATGCGGCTGAGCTGGCGAATAACACACGTCATAACCAAATGTTATGTGATTGGCTTACGGGTAACCAATGATTTTATACTTCAGACAAGCGCGCCCCCCAGGCGCATGGTTGGTTTTTCACCTTGGTTGCTGAGGGACATTCCTCACCATCATCATTCTCAGATTCATTTTCTTCTTCACTTCTCTCATTATTGTTTACTTCATCACCTTGAAAAAGAGGGTTGACTGAATTGCAAATTGTGACATTGATAGAATTGCCTTCCTTTCCTCCAATATCTTCGCTTTCTGAAATCCTATTTCCTCCAGGAGTTACTGTATATAAGATTTGAAAATGCCCTTTATTCGGAATTTACTAAATATAAGATAGAGCTTTAAACATGTTTTTTTCTGCCAAACAAACCTCTTTCTGGGGTCCATTCTTCATCACTGTCACTTCCCTCAAGCTCACTGTCCTCACTACAAAATCCATTGTTGGGTATGATTCTGACAAATAGCTCCTTTCTACCATAAAATGTCCCTGCGTCCATTTTCCTGTAAACATCAGTGCAGAAAACAAAGCGAAAACACTGATTTTGGCCTTCAAGAAAGTCACGTGTCTGCCATTAGCATTAATATTGGGCTGAACACTAGCCTGTAAAAGTACAATTCAAGCATTATTATTATTATTTTATTATATTGTGCACAAATACATGTAATGATATGTGATAACATCCAAACATATTGTCAGCGAAGACCTCCTTGAAAAGTACCCCTGAGGCAACAAAAAGAAAAACTGAATTTCTGAACATGCTAAATTAAAATAAGTGAATAAAACCTGACAAAATGCTTCTCTACACCTTCATGCACACATATATATATTTTATGTACAGTTCATGACATGTTAAATAAGATTACTAAAGCAAATAATCGTACCTTTTTCTCACACCTTGTGCTTCTGTGACCACATGTCAGAAAAGGAAGTCCCGCCTTCAAACAGTGTTGCCACATTAGAAATGTCGAAGTATCACACCAAAACCTCAAAATTATCGTTTTTTGAGAAAAATTATCGTACACGAACCAAACGCATAAAAATATAGCTATTTTCCATCAATTTTACAGCCATTTTAAACAAGCTGTGTAATATGCTCACACTACCTGGAGAAAGTCTGAATACTTAACTTTTTTTTGCCAAAGTGCAAAAGATATGCCGACAGTCCACATTTTAAACTACCGTATTTTTCGCACTATAAGGCGCACTTAAAAGCCTTTAACTTTCTCAAAAAACGACAGTGCGCCTTATAATCCGGAGCGCCTTATAATATATGGATGGTGAACACACGTTCACCAAGACGGGGACACCGGTTTTTGTCGTTGTTATCTGTACTGACAGCACTCCAAATTTACAAAAAATAAGCTCAATGTTAAAATTGACCGGAGTTTTCCTTTAACGTTTGAACAACGTTACCATGGGAGTGAACTGAGTTGTCAGAACGCTTAATAAAGTTTGACTTTATCTGACTGTTTTGTTGACATTCCCTTTAGCACATCTAGTGGATGCATAACGCAAACCCAGTCAAACGTTTGACTGCAGTATCTTATGCGCCTTATAATCCGGTGCGCCCTATATATGAAATTTTTTCTAAAATAGGTCATTCATTGAAGGTGCGCCTTATAATCCGGTGCGCCGTAAAGTGCGGAAAATACGGTAGACCTTAAACTATGATACAGAGAGATAAAAAATCCAATTCTTGTTCATGGAAGAATTTATGCCACGCATAAAATTACATAGAAACAATGATCCAGTTTTTAAGCAGTGTTTGTTGAGGTGGAGTTACATGAAATTCATTTACATGAAATCCATAGAGTCAGTGGGCAAGTGCGCCGACATGTAGCGCCGTTGCGCTATGGGTGACCCGAGTTCGAGTCCCAGCTCTTGGACCTTTTCCGATCCTGTCCCCCCACTCTCTCGCCCACCTCACTTTTTTTTTTTTTATATAACGGCATAGAAATGGCCTCAAATAAACTATAAAAAGGTGAAGATAATCGTGTCTGAAACCTGCAATCGTTTTTTTATTGGTTAAAATCAATAGAGAATATATCATATATATATAAAGGCTGCACTAACAAAAATAGAGAAATGAAAATGCAGGTCTCGAGAAACCAATGAAAATGAAAGACAAGAATGTAAAGAAAACTTTTTCAAAAGAACAAATTAAGGCATTAGGCTGACAAACCACAAAAGGGATGAAATGGAGCAAGGACACAATTAAGAAGGGATTAAAAATTCGCTTTGCAGTTCAACCCTAAAGGAATTGCATCCCTTGCCGGCAATCAAAAACCTTGCAAAGAATGTGGAATGTGTTAAATTTGAGCCTGGTGTGTTGAAAGAGGTCTTTGCCAATCCATCTACCTTCGGTTTTAAGAAATCAGACCTTGAAAGGGAGTGTGTGCTGTCCTTGGACGAAATGGCAATTACTCCAAGTGTGGAGCTGCACATGCTCACAGGCAAACTGTATGGTGATGTCACTTTGGCAGGTCACACAGGAGTTGCAATACATTCTTGTGTGTTTATGTTGTCTGGAAACACAACATGGTGGAAACATGTAGTGGCATATCATTATAGTGGCAATTCTACCAATGGAGCTGAGTACAGGTAGCCTGGTTAAAACCAGACCATTCTCCGTTGTAACTGAGTTATGGTCTGGCAAAGCGTCATAGACAAATCATTTCCAGAGGGGCGTCATCAACGGACGTCGCGGACAGACCTAAACCCAATCAGAGCGATGAAGGAGATGAAATCACTTAAAACAGACGTGATAGCTGATTCGAACGAGTGATGTTCGACGGCGGCATCCATCTTTGTAATGTAGGCTACAAATCTGCTTCAAAATCCCATCGCTGTCGTCATCGTGTAAAGCCCGCCCCAACGTTTCTGATTGGTGCCTCGATTTCGGCGGATTGGATATGAGCTTGAATGAGCTCTTTGCCAAACTAACTTGCTAACAGAGCAAATCTAAATTTGCCGGAAGTTGTCTGGGTTTTCCCAGGCTAGAGTACAGGCCAATACAGAGGGCAGCATTCATAGGGCTACATATGCAAATTCTTTGGGGTCGACCACACCAAAACATCTGTGCCACATCCAGCCACAATATACAGGAATCTCTAATTCATGCCTGATGTCCCACATCTGGTATAAAGTGTCCTTGTCCGTGAACAGGGGTTCAGAATTGAAAAGGCCATTATCTTCCTACAGGATATCATCCATCTGTTCCATGGGATGAAGATTGGTCATCAGGGAGGTTAGAAGCCTGTTCAAACTCGGGTAATAATGGCAACAAAATCAATTTTGGCCATACAGGAGGAGATGCTGACACGAGGACACAGATTTGTGCTGACCTCAAGGTTTACACAAGACTGCCTTGAAAATACATTCGGCTGTGCAGTCTAAAAATCCCATACCAGCTCCAGTGGAATTACATCATGCACTGAGAATTATCTGTAGGGCAGTTCCTCACCACCATCAGATCTGGGAGCTACCAGGAAGAGGACAGTAGATTTTTGGCACAATTCCTGGAACAAAATGTCACTCCATCAGTCAGAGTGGAGCAGCAGATGGTGGAGAACAGAACAGCACTCTGACCTCACAAAAACTGAGAAATGTATTCTCTTCTATTTTGCAGGCTACATTGTCCACAAAGTCGTCAGATTTGCCTGCATCTGTGGAAAATACAAAACTGTTAAATTAAAAGAGTTCAAGGCAGGTGCTCTTTTTCAACCCTCCCAAAAAGCCTATGACTTAACTCAACGTATTGAGAAACTATTAAGGACCAAGACCTCCCTCACGGAGCTCCCAAACGCAGTGGATATCTTGGAGAAAGAAGCTCAGTCACTCTCCAGCAGGCTTCCATCATGCTGTGGAGTACAAGAAAAAATCATCAAAAGATTTAAACGGCTGAGGTAGAGAATTGATAGCCTGGCTCCGCCCTCCTACGTACTTCAGCTCAATTTTCCTTTTCCTTTTAGTACGTTGTCTGGGTTTGAGGTATATTCGTGGGGTTTCCCCGCCAATTTTTACCTATCCAATCAGCAAATACAGGGAGTGGCTGAGAACGATGACGTTGAGGTCATGCGCTAGTTTGAGTTGTAGTTCAGTAATGGCGGCGGAGAAAGATGCAAGCGAAGCCACTCAGTCCGTTTTGGCAACGCTGCCGAATATCCAGAAGTTAAAGCCAGAGCAAGAACAATCTGAGCTGAGTTTTGTTGGTGGCCATTATGTTGTGGCCCTCCTCCCCACGGGGTTCGGGAAAAGTTTGATTTTCAGTACACAGAAACAACAACTGGAGTAAACTGAGCCTATTACACAGTACAATAAAATACACAGATAGTGTGTACATGGTTGTATGCACATGTCTGCTTCATACAGCAGAACAGAATATAATTTTAATTAAATACATGTCAGTAAGTGTTTACAGCATATCATCCTGTAGACTACCTGCAAAAAAGCACAAGTGTTTAGATTCAGTAATAAGGGGATTTTTACATAGGGGAGTATGACTTTTTTTAAACTATTGGATCTGCCCAGAGCCACTCTGGATCTGCCATAACCAATAAGGCATTCGCCTTAGCCAACTCATTCACCACGAACGGAGTGAGCTGGAAAAGCTCATTTTGTTACAACAAATTCCTTTTCTGTGCAAACATACTTGGCACTAAAGGTCTTTCTGTTACCTCTGGCTATAGACTATAGTGTCCTGATGACCCTGTGCCTTTAGGTAAATGTATATCATTTTTTAACTATTTAGAACTGATTTCAGGCAAACACTATTTTCATTTGCCACTAACACTGATACTGTCATTCGCAGACATACACAACCCCAAATCATGTCATGTTACTGATCTGTTGCCAGTTATCCTAATCAGTTTACTTTCAGTACTTTTTCATCATAATTTTTATAATGATTTCACTGTTCTATTGTGAATAACATGTGATGGGAAAATCATTAAATGTTTTTATTTACAGTTTACATTGGAACATCTATTTCTGATTTGGGTTTTTATTTACTATTTACATAATTTTAGTTGAATTACAATAAATATATCTTTAACCCTCTGGTTATCTTCATTTGTGTCTACACTAGTTATCTTTGGGGTCTCCAGGGACCCCAGACAATAACATTTAATTTTGTAACAGAATAAACTTTTTTTATTTTTTTTTTATGTAATTTTACTCTGTTTATTAATGTTTTTACTCAACATCTGTTCAGTTTTTGGAGGATTTATGATATCTTTTAAATTTCTATAAATAAATAAATTTTTTTTTTTTAAATAGGCTTTTTACCAAATAAAAACATCATTTTATGTAAAATTCACTTTATAAAAGACCCAGATTTCTAACTTTCATTCATGGAGATAACATGGATAATTTTACATGGTTTAATGTAAGATTTTTGGCAATTTTATGGGAAAATGCTGTTTTAAAATGGCTATTGAGCTCCACTATATGCTATTTGACTAATCAAAATATATCTGTTCACAAGTTTTTCCAGTTGGATTCATATCTAAATATTATAAAATCACAATTATAAAAATAAAAAATAAAAAAAAACTTTGTCAAAGTTTAGCATTTTTTGTACTGACAAAAGTTTTTCAATAATGTTACATTATGATTAGAATCAAACCTGGACAAGATGTTACAAAGAGAAATGTTGGAGTCTTTAGATTTTATCATTTATTTCAATCATCTATTTTTAATATAATTCTACAATTTGAATCAACATTTCAGTTACTAACTGTAACAGAACAGAAATGAACAGTTATATTACATATTGAGTAAAAATACATGACATGAACATCAAAATGCAATGAACTGAACAGCAATAACAAATGATCAAATAGAGCAGTAAAAAAATAATATTTTGTTAAAAAAAAAACAGTGAAAAAAAAAAAAACCGAACAACTAGGAACAATAATTGGTGGTCTCATCTCATACAGTCTCGTTTACAGTGCACTGCAGGCAGTATGTATAGTATAGCCTTACAAATGTATTCCTGTGTGTGTGTCTGTGTGTGTGTGTGTGTGTGTGTGTGTGTGTGTGTGTGCGTGCGCGCATTGTGGATGTTTTTTGCATTGTTGGAAGTGTGCCACTTTATTTCTGTCTATGTGATCTACGTTGTTTCTGATTTTGATGATGAATTTTGTATATTTACTATGCGGGGTCTCCAGGGACTCCGAAGACAACTAGTGTCACTATTTTTTTCACGCTAACATAAAAACAGACAATTTCCAATTTTTTTTTTGTAGATCTAGAAAGTGTTTAGAGCCGTAGAAAGTTTCATACCATTTGGACAAAGAGAACTTTTTTTTTTTTTATTTGAGTAAAAGTAATTTGCGGGTTAAAAAGACCCAGAAGATAATCAGAGGGTTAAATCACCTGGCAAACAAACTGTATAGGTTAAGAAATATACAATGTAGTATTCAGAGAAAAGAAAATACATATTTTTTTTTACCTCAAACCTTACATTAAATAAAATAAATGGTCACAATAAATCACTATACTCCCCAAGGTTGACAAACTGGGCAGATGTAGTTTGTGTGTTTCCTTGAACATTGAACACAGTTACGGTGAAACCAACGTGGGTACACATCACAGCCAATCTAAACATGTTGATAAACTAATTTTGAAGTCAAGCATTTGTATTTCTGTAATCCATATCAAACAATACTTAAATGAACATTATATCCCCTTCAATTAATATGGCAAATTCAACAAAGGTTTGATAAAAGACCACTGTTTCCCCCCCACATAGATGGCACAGGTGCTTAAGGTTAGCTAGTTGAGGATCATGCTAAGGCAGAATAAACAATGTTATGATAAAACAAGTTCTTAAAACAGTTTTTACAAGCAAATAAATAATCACATTTTTACCAACACTGTTAAATGGTTAGGGCACCAAAGAATTAATGAATATTTGAAATTTAAAACAAGCACTAGGATCTAAAACGTTCCAGTGTTCTGCAGGAGACAAGCAGCAATATTCTTTCTCAGGGCAGCCACACTTTTTCCAGATGTGGAAAAGTGAAACGGCGCATACTTTAAGAAACATTCTGCAAACTAAAAAAGAAAGTGATTATGTAATTGAGAACGATATGTTATCTATTTAATTTTCTCTTGATGGTGTTTTAAGATTGCAAGACTGTCCTTCTTTAATAAACAGAAGTGAGGGAATTCTAAAGATGTCACTACTAGAATGATAACTACAAGAAAGTCCCCCTTAACTTCTATTGTCAGCAGTGACTTCTATTGTCAGCAACACTCTTCCTAATATCTCCTTGTGTTCTTTTTCAATGGAAGTCACCATTAATTTCAATATTTATCATTATTATCCATTTACCATCCAGGATGACCATCTCCATTAATGTTTACCTCTGGTGTTACACTAAGGAAAGAAAGTCATAAGGTATAATGATCCATTCAACTTACTTTCAGGACAAAAGGCCCACAGGAACAGCCATTCTGTTGGCATGAATGTAGTACCATGTCACATGGCCATTTGGCCACGTTGTAGCCCTTCTGTATCATAAAGGACCTGTAATATTTATGATTTATGATTATGGTGTAAAAACAAAATAAGAATTTCACTGTACATAGGCATGTATGACAGTAAAAATCTTGAATCTGGAATTTATGAAATTGAATATTAAGAAACACCTTTAGAATTCACCTTTAGAAGAACTTATTTAAAATGTTGATTTACCTTGTCACATTCTGACACTTTTGAACTTTTTTTTTGTGGTCTCCCCTAAAGGATCAAGGAACAGAGCCCTCTTCTCTTGTGGAATGATTCATAATCTTAATAATTAGGATATTGCAAATTATTACAACAAAACCTTAAACGCTAAAAAACTATTGTACCTAACCACTTGAAATTAAAAGATAAATAAGACTGGTTATAAAACACATAAACAGTACCGTCAGAGTCCAGTGCTGATGCTCGTTAATGACTCCAAAGATGTATTTGAATTTGTTTGGATCCATCTGAAATTTCAGTTCAAATAAATTCAACATTTAACATTTGGAAGTGTAGTGAGCAACACACAAGAAAGCATTCCATGACAGGACAGGACATGACGCCTGGACAGGACATGTCATACAAATAAAGACAAGTCATCTTAAAAATAAAAAGTTTATTTGAGGTTAAACATTTAACTGTAGTATATTCAGTAAGATTAAAGACATTACAGACCATTTTAAAACAACCTGTTCAACCATGTAAAATGTATAATATGCTCTATATTTCAATGGTAGGCTGCATAGATCTGGTCAGCCGGAACCGGGAACACTTCCCATAAATCCTAATGTACTTGTCACATCATAAGAAGGATGGCGTCTACGCTAATATTAGTCTCTGTTTATCCCAAGGATTACAGCAGTCTGCCGGATCCAGGCCGTATCCGGATCTGATGAAGGACCTGCGCCTGGACACGACGACAACGCAGTCCTGAAGTGTCAACTAGTCCCTCCATGTGAAGGCCTCCTTCTCCTTTCCTTTCCTCTGTACAGATAAAATGTTGTCGGGATAGTTCTGGTTCATGTGGCTACGCGGAAGCGATAAAAAAACTGTATTATACATTTTTCAAGGCTTGTACCTTGGAACCTATTTCAAGGTTTGTGTTCTCGAGCCACCAGGCACTGTTTTGTGCGAATGAGCGTCCGGAGCACGTTAAGGGTTTTCTGTTAGAACGGTGTCGTGTTAGCGGCCCCTAAGTTAATAACTAATGATCGTTGCGACGGAAGTGAATCAATCAAAACTAACTTTAGCTGGACAATAACTTTATTCTAGAGCTGCTGTAAAGCCAAAACAATCTGTTACTTAAATTTCCTATTATCACTGTAAAGCTGCTTTGAAACAATCTATATTGTTGAAAGCGCTATATTAATGAAGGTGACTTGACTTGACTATATGCTATAGCAAAGTCAAGTGAACTCTGTGGATATGACCATACCCAAAGGTGTAGTTGGTAAAAACAGTATTTATTTATTTAAAATATAAATATTTAGTAACAATATACACTACCGTTCAAAAGTTTGGGGTCAGTCATTTTTTCATTCAGCAAGGATATGTTTAATTGATCAAAAGTGATAGTAAAGAATAAATCGTTAACAAATAAAAAAAAATCCTAGATTAAAAAGTTTGTAGAGAGTCGACAAACTTTATGTTGGCTTGAGAAAGCCCGACCAGATAGTTTGAAGAAGTTTTAAATGCTTTAAAGTTTAAAGGTTGTAATTGATGATCAGTTGAAATTCACAGACCACATTGCTAGAACTGCCCGGTCCTGCAGATTTGCCTTGCACAACATTAGGAGGATCAGGCCCTTCCTTACAGAGCATGCCACACAACTCCTTGTCCAAGCACTTGTTTTATCCAGACTGGACTATTGTAATGCTCTCCTGGCTGGTCTTCCAGCTTGCTCTGTCAAACCTCTACAATTGATCCAGAATGCTGCAGCCAGAGTAGTCTTCAATGAGCCGAAGAGAGCACACGTCACTCCTCTCCTCACACAATTGCACTGGTTGCCAGTTGCCGCTCGCATTAAATTCAAGGCACTGATGTTTGCCTACAGAACAACCACTGGCACTGCTCCATCTTACCTAAACTCATTACTTCAGATTTATGTGCCATCCAGAAACCTGCGCTCTGCTAGCGAATGTCATCTTGTGGTACCATCTCAAAGAGGCACAAAATCTCTTTCTCGGACCTTTACCATGGCTGTTCCCTGTTGGTGGAAAGATCTGCCTAACTCAACCAGAGCTTCTGAGTCAGTAGCCACTTTCAAGAAACATATCTTTTTCGGCAGCACTTGATTCAGTAGAATTAACACTTTCTCTTCTCTTCTATTCTATAAAAAAAAAAAAAAAAAAAAAAAAAAAAACCTGCACTAAAATTAAACTGAGAGGGGTTATAGCACTTACTTATTGTTGTCCTACTGTTAGTTTAACTGCTTCTATTGTTCTCATTTGTAAGTCGCTTTGGATAAAAGCATCTGCTAAATGAATAAATGTAAATGTAAAGAAGTTTGAAGTTTAAAGTAGATAGATATATAGATAGTTAAATTTTTCTATTGTTAGAAAAGATTTCTGTTCTTTCAAAATGAACAGCAATGACAGTGTTTAACACTGAGGGAGTTGACAAAAACTGATAGAGTTGACAAAGGTCAACCAACTGAAGGTTACAACAACTAATTGACAAGACAACAATTTACAAGAAGCGTATATGTTAGGTTGAGTGTAAATGGTAAGCATTATAATGTAGCAGCAACAGAAATGTTCCCAGTGTGAATCCAAAGGATCTGTAGCCTGTCTTCAAACCGCATAAATTACACATACTTTTGATTTTTGATTTTATTTTACATGTTTGCTCTATCTGAAGTCAGTTACATCAGGGTTTGCTGTAGGCCCTTTTCACAATGACGTCAGAAAACTTCTGCTTTTACGCAAAGCAGTGTGTACTTCCGTTTCAAGGTTGATAACTAACAACACGAAAGGTAAAGTTTAAAATAATAATGTTTATGTATGTAACGTTATTGGTTCTTATATTTTGATGACGTTAATGATCATTTCCAGTAACTAATGGTGCGTTCACGTGCTATGGTAATTATGGTAAATGCCAAAAGCTGACGTGGAAAATGCACATGAACACGGGTATTTTCCACTGGGCAGCTCGTAGAATATTTTGATGCACGAGTTGCCGAGATGAGATAACCTTTGACCTTTTCAAAATGGCGGAGAGCAACGCGAGAGTCGTGAAATGGTAAAAATATGTACTATTCATGATCTAGAAAATATACAGCATATTATTTACCGTTTGAGTTTTGATAAATCATTTTCTTGCTGTAGCAGATGACTTAAGCAATCTAAAATAGTTTTAGCTAAATAACAGGTCTGGATCTCCATCTTTTTACCACATTACGACAACAAAAGCACTTGAACGCAACACACTGGTAAATACCAGTTCACAAGTGGAAAATATAATATTTTCCATAGCACGTGAACGCACCATTATAGCAGTCTTTAACGTGTAACTGTCGTGGAGGGAAAGTAGACTAGCTAGCAACAAGATAAATCGCGGTCAGCCTGTGTTGCCATAAGTTTACTAACAAGTGTTAGTCTACTAAAAACTAGTAGATGACTGAATGATAAACATTTAGGTGTATGCTTTTTCTTGCTTTTAAGGTAAACTGGATGCTGCTGTATGGAGAATTCAAGAGTTGGAGCTTCAGGTTTTGTCTCTAGAACTTGAAATCCAGCAGCCTCTGATTTTCAAGTTCTGTGTCACAGATGAGGACTTTCGTTACTACTCTAGGTTCAGCTCAAAGGAGGTCTTCACTGTGTTTTGGGAGTCAGTTTACCCTTCTGCTTCAAGGCTTTTGTACTGGTCCAAGGCACAGTGAACAGCACAAGAGACACCTAGCCCTCAGCGAAAACTTCCGCTCATTGATGAACTGTTCGTGTTTCTCTGTGTCGCAGCTGGGCTTCAGGAGAAAACCTTGTCATCCATCTTCGAGGTCAGCTTGCTTACTGTTAGTCGCATCATCCTAACATGGACAAGCTACCTTTACCAGGTTCGACGAGTAAGAGTGGTAAGAGTGATAATAGACTGCACCGAGATCCGTTGTGAAACAGCATCTTCTCCCTTACTACAGTCGGAAACAGTCGGACACAGGCTCCATCTCTGATATAGAAATAACTTGGCAAACACAGATCTTGCAGTTACTTCAACCAGAAGACGGAGTAATGGCTGACAAGGGTTCCAAATTGAGAAGATGCTGTCACAGGAGGGGGCAAAAAATCGAATCAGCACAGAGGATACCCAGAAAACCCAGGCTATTGCCCGCCTGAGAATTTTAGTTGAGAGGGCAATACGCAGGGTGAAGGAGTACCACATTTGGGATGGGCTTGTTCCTCTTTCTAAGGTAGGTTCAGTCAATCAGCTGTGGGCCATCTGTTGCCTACTCTCAAACAATCAGGGAAGTCTTGATATCAAAGGGGACAAACCCGTCTGAAGTGTTTCCTTTCTTGGGTCAGACTAAATGTTCAGTACTTTTAGCTGTTTGACACTGTGGAGATATACTGTATACTTTTTTATTTACACATTTGGTAATAGCATATAAGTGAGGTGAAGGAAACTAATAAAAAGCTTCCATAGCAGCTCAAAGCAACAAACAAGGTGAAGAAGTTCCTTGCAACCATGGAACATAAGCAAAATGATAGGCAATAAAGCCCATATATATTTACATACAATGCAACATTGCCTGAAGTTGTAAATTGAAAAAAGTATTTACAACAGGAATTACATGCATCACTGATGTACATAGAACTATTTACATTATAAAATGCTGCCTCAACGTAATAATACATCCATGTAGATGTTGTGATAAAAATAATCCAGCTTCTGATCTCCTCATCCCTAAATATTCTTTCAACTGTGAAGTCAGTGTGGGTATCTGTTATGAAATCACACGAATGAAGTCTGCTTAAGGATTTGGCTGTAGACTCTCCACGGACATGGCATATTTCACCAAATCTGCTGGCTGTACGTCGGGGTTTGCGTTCCTGGGTCCACAGCTGGCATTCTGACTGCAGTCGTGTTTCTGCCTCAATAGCAGCAGAGATCTCCCTTGACACCTTAAGGCTCTCTAAGTGGCATTGTTGCTTGTAGTTGGGCTCAAATTTGATGTGAAATCTAAAATTGTAACCTTCAACAGGCAACTGAGGAAATCCAGGGGCACCAGGATGTTTAATAATATCTTTACTTATCTCAGGAGGGCACTGGTAAGAGAGCAAAGACCCGAATGCCACAGTACCAAATTTAGAGTCCACAAAATTAAGGGCCTTTATCCCTTAAAGGGATAGTTCACTTTGAAATTAATTATTGATATGTTTTAGCTTGCCTCAAGGGCATCCAAGATATAGGTGTCTTTGTGTCCACAGGATTTTCAATTTTGATATTTTTAGGTCAAACCGTTCTTGTCTGTCAGTCATATAATGCAGGTCTATGGGGTCCACCTCAAAGAGCATGCACAGAGAAGTCCAAATTAAACATGATTTAATGACTCATAAATGTAAGTACTCATTGATGGCCTAAGACACGAAACGAGCGGTTTGTGTGAGAAAACGAACAGTATTTATATCGTTTTTACCTCTTGTAAACACAGCCACGTCCAAGCATAGACTGAGGTTGCGAGCGGTTCGGCCTTTTCCGGAAAGCGCCAGAAGTGAAACCTTGCGCGTGTACGTCACTCATTGTTTACACAGAGCAGAGATTGTAGGTAAGACGGCTAATTAAAATGGTACTAATTTGCGCTTATCCGGGATGTTTAAACCGTCGTAAAAGAAAACAATTCCAAAAAAATAAAAAATAAAACAATTGTATGAGTGAGTACACGCGCGAGAGATCACTTCCGGTGCTTTCCGGAAAAGACCGAAGTGCCGGCGACCTCAGATCACTTGGACGTGGCTGTGTTTACAAGAGGTAAAAACGATATAAATACTGTTTGTTTTCTCACACAAACTGCTCGTTTCGTGTCTTAGGCCATCAATGTGTACTTACATTTACGAGTCATTAAAGCTGCAGTCCGTAGCTTTTCCTCTTTGTCGCCATCTCTCTGTTCGAAATCTGTAACTGCAGTGATTCGCGGAATTATCATCTTTACGTGGGTTGTAAATCGGCATGAAACAGCGCGGATGAACACAGTGCTTTGAGGCGAGTGCTGCTGTCAGTCACCGCGCTGTGTGGATACTGTCATACAGAATCACAGATTCACTTTTTGAAAGTTTGACCAGCATAAGAATTTTCATAAGAAAATGTCTTCTGAACAAGTAAGTAAAATCCATTTTTGTTATGACCAACTAAGGGGGAAAAAGCATTCGACATGATAAGCTTCGTTAGATTTAATCAACGCGATTTACAGCAACCGTGCAAATTATAGCCTACTTTGTTCTCAAATTGTTCAAGTTAACAACATCAGCATTGCGTGACTAATGTTAAATTTAATGTGTTTTATGGTTACCTGTGTAGTTCAGAAGAATTCATATTCTCCATAATAGCAAAACGAGAAAGGCACAACAAAGGAAACTCCATAACTGTGTGAATTAAGAAAACGTACTGTTACACGATTGAACTATTGAAATTAGTTCAATCTATGGCAGCATTTTACAGCCTCCAATAACACCAGAGAAACAGCACCCTCCAGCCTCTACCCTCTCACCAGACACGTTATCCCTATCTCCAGCATCTCCACAGCATCTTCTGTGCTTCTCAGAGAAAATGGAAAAACTGGTGTTTGCTGGAACCAAACTATCTGCAAGCCCCCAGACATCAATCTAAAAACGGCAGGCCCCAAAACCACGAAAGCCTGCGGGCCCAGCTCGCTCTCCGCTTGTGAGAGCTCTTCGGCCTCTGCAAAAACGCCAGGGCTCACACCCTCCTCTATCGGCTCGAGGTGAACCAAAAACAACTGATACCAGCTCTCAGTGATATGTGCCGGATGCCCGCTATGAAAACAGTAACTTTCTCAAATGTTTACAGAACAAGCGGGAACCCAGTGTGCCTGTATCTTTCTCTATTGCTGTTCGATTACATGATAGAAAATCTAAGGCCTTCAAAAGCCGTACAGCAAACCCATCTAATCTGGTGCCTATTACACACCAAACTAAGACAAAAGTAACAAAAAGTAAGACTGTTAAGTTAGCACTATTAAACATCCGCTCACTTAAAAATAAATCACTTCTAGTCAATGACTTAATAACCACATACAACCTGGATTTTATGCTTCTAAATGAAACTTGGCTAGAAGACAGCTGCAGTGGAACAGTCCTCAATGAAACAGCCCCTCCTAACTTTACTTTTATGAGTGTCTGCAGAGCGGGTAAGAGAGGCGGGGGCTTAGCTGCTCTTTTTAAAGATGTCTATCAATGTAAGCAAACATCATTTGGTAACTACCCCTCTTTTGAATATCTGGGTATTGTGTTAAAAGGTGCCCCACAGGTGCATTTTACTTATCATTATTTACAGGCCTCCAAAATACTCTCCAGCCTTTGCTGAGGACTTTACAGAACTGTTATCAACAATTTCCTCAGAGTTTGACTGTTTTGCTATTACTGGAGATTTTAACATTCACATAGATAATGATACAAATATGGCAAAAGAAATCAAAACTGTTTTAAAAACTTTTGATCTGATTCAGCATGTACATGGACCCACACACAATCGTGGACACACTTTAGATTTACTTATCAGTAAGGGTTTAAACATCTCATCGATTCTTATTAAGGATGTAGCACTGTCTGATCATTTCTGTATTTTCTTTGATATATTGATCTCTCCTGCCATTGGAACTAGATCTGTGTCTGTCAAGAAGAGATGCTTAAATGAGAACACTAGTGTACTATTTATGAAGGCCATATCTTTAAAACCAAACATATCTGCTGACTCTGTTGATTTTCTCCTTGATTCTTTTAACTCAAAGGTTAAAGGTGTAATAGATTATATTGCTCCTGTGAAAGTCAGGAAGAGTGGTAGACAAAAAGCACCTTGGAGAAACTCAACAGCTGTGCAAAATATGAAAAGAACATGCAGAAAAACAGAGCGCATGTGGCGGAAGACAAAACTTGTAGTCCATTATAACATCTACAAAGACAGCAACCATGCTTTTAATATTGAACTAGGCAAAGCTAGACAGACTTTCTTCTCAAATATTATAAACAGCAACTTAAACAACACACGCACTCTTTTTGCTACTGTAGAGAGACTGACAAACCCCCCAAGCCAAATTCCCAGTGAAATGCTCTCAGACGGCAAGTGCAGTGAGTTTGCTTCTTTCTTCTCGGAGAAAATTAAGAATATCAGAAAGGTGATCAGCACATCATTGAACCGCACTGGGGTCAGACAGATCAGACCACAACCTGAGAAAGTAGTTACTTTGTCTGTTTTCGAAGAAATTGATGGCAAAATTTTGGAAGAAACCGTACAGCACCTTAAAACATCAACCTGCGCCCTTGACGCACTTCCCACATCTTTCTTCAAAAGTGTGTTATACAGTTTAGAAGCAGATCTCCTAAAAGTGGTAAATGCCTCACTTCTTTCTGGTAGTTTTCCAAACTCCCTGAAAACTGCAGTTGTCAAGCCCCTCCTGAAAAAGAGCAATCTGGATAAGACTATATTAAGCAACTATAGACCGATCTCAAATCTTCCTTTTATAGGCAAGATCATTGAAAAAGTTGTCTTCAATCAGCTGAACAAATTCTTAATCTCGAATGTATACTTTGACAATTTTCAATCTGGTTTCCGATCGCATCACAGCACAGAGACAGCTCTCATAAAGATAACAAACAATATTCGCTTAAATACTGATACAGGGAAATTATCAGTGCTGGTACTACTCGACCTCAGTGCTGCATTTGACACTGTCGATCACAACATACTTCTTGACAGGCTGGAAAACTGGGTGGGGCTTTCTGGGATAGTCCTAAAATGGTTCAGGTCATACTTAGAAGGGAGAGGTTATTATGTGAGTATAGGAGACGTTATTATGTGAGTATAGGAGACCATAAGTCTGAGTGGACATCCATGACTTGCGGAGTCCCTCAAGGCTCAATTCTTGCACCACTCCTGTTCAACCTATATATGCTCCCAATGAGCCAAATAATGAGAAAGAACCGAATCTCTTACCACAGCTATGCAGACGACAGACAGTTCTACTTAGCCCTATCGCCTAACGACTACAGCCCCATTGACTCCCTGTGCCAATGCATTGATGAAGTAAACAGTTGGATGTGCCAAAACTTTCTTCAGTTAAACAAAGACAAAACTGAAGTCATTGCGTTTGGAAACAAAGATGAAGTTCTCAAGGTGAATGCATACCTTGACGCTAGGGGTCTAACAACTAAAAATCAAGTCAGGAATCTTGGTGTGTCTCTAGAGTCAGACCTTAGCTTCAGTTGTCATGTCAAAGCAATAACTAAATCAGCATACTATCATCTGAAAAATATTGCAAGAATTAGATGCTTTGTTTCCAATCAAGACTTAGAGAAACTTGTGCATGCTTTCATCACCAGCAGGGTGGATTATTGTAATGGACTCCTCACTGGCCTTCCTAAAAAGACAATAAGACAGTTGCAGCTCATACAGAACGCTGCTGCCAGGATCCTGAGCAGAACCAGAAAATATGAACACATCACACCAGTCCTCAGGTCTCTACACTGGCTCCCAGTTACATTTAGGATTGACTTTAAAGTATTATTACTGGTATATAAATCTTTTAATGGGCTAGGACCTCAATATATTGCAGATATGCTCACTGAATATAAACCTAACAGATCACTCAGATCATTGGGATCACATCAGCTAGGAATACCAAGGGTTCACTCTAAGCAAGGAGAGTCTGCTTTTAGCTATTATGCCAGCCGCAGCTGGAACCAGCTTCCAGAGGAGATCAGATGTGCTCCTACAGTAGTCACATTCAAATCCAGACTCAAAACACATCTGTTTAGCTATGCATTTACTGAATGAGCACTGTGCCACTGTTCGTCCGACTGTTTTTACTGTACTTTATTTTTTATTCTAAACTGTTTTAATTATTCTTATTTGTTTTGATTATTTTAATTTCTTCTATGTAAAGCACTTTGAATTACCATTGTGTATGAAATGTGCTTTATAAATAAACTTGCCTTGCCTTGCCTTTTGAAATGTCTTACTTGTTCAGCTGAAAAAAGCCGTCTCTTCTTCCGTTTTGAACCCCTTCAAAACACGGAGTTCACACACTTTTCAAAAGCCCCGCCGATGTTTAATCCTTGTGTTCGCATGAGACGGTTTCTTTCTCTTTCTCTAGCCACCTTAAATCCGAAAAGTCTTTTGGGTTTTATAACTGCTGAATCTCCAGTTGACACTGATGATTGTTGTTTGGATCTTTCTGGATGCCATAAGTTTAATTATGTAAAGTGCTGCGAGAAAAGCCTATACATCTAAACATCTCGTCACGCGCAGTATAGCCGGCTAGCCGAAACTCCTTCTTTATGTGTACGGGTGTGACGTAATGACGCAAAGACATGCTCGAATTTCCCGCGGAAACCCACCAGTACCACTGAAATTAAAATCATTATTACAAGCTAACCGTTTTGAATCTAGCTATGGCAAGCAGATAGTTTTGACCACTGGCAGAATATGTTTTTTTTAATTTAATTATTTTGGATTATTTTTAACTTAAAAAAATTTACGGACAGCAGCTTTAAATCATGTTTAATTTGGACTTCTCTGTGCATGCTCTTTGAGGTGGTGACCATAGACCTGCATTATATGACTGACAGACAAGAACGGTTTGACCTAAAAATATCAAAATTGAAACTACTGCGGAAACAAAGACACCTACATCTTGGATGCCCTTGAGGTAAGCTAAAACATATCAAAAATTAATTTCAAAGTGAACTATCCCTTTAAGTGTATCCTTTATCAAGTTTGGAGCATGTCGTAAGTGAAAAATTGTCTGCAAGTCACTGTACATCATCTAGATGTAATTCTGGCAGGTGTAGAAGGGACTGGGTTCCACTATGCTGGCAGAAGTAACCATACACTGCTTTGAGTCAGAACGGGAGTTACATGACGTCATGTGAAAAGGGCCTATGGCTGTGATCTCATGTGAGTGACAGGTTGTAAAAAAACAAAAACAAAAAAAAAACAAGAATACAAATTAATTATTTATAACATGAACTGCTATATTCCATAAAAAAAAAAGATTCATCAATTTTGGTTTCAAGGTGACATTAGATGTAAAGATGTATAAAAGGCATGTAAATCGGGCCAAATATATATGTAAATAAAATCATGAAACAACATTAGAATAATTCCCCCTATTCAAAATAATAAATCCCTATATAAAGAGTTTTGTGTCATGATTCTGCCCTCTTGTCATTTCATTTCTCTAGTCTTGAGGCAGGATCATGACAGACCCATGTTTTGTGTGCAAGCACATGGTCTTGTGTTTTGAGCCATGTGCTTGTGTTGTCTCGTTATGTTACCCCGCCCCCTTGTTATCCTCGTCTCGTCATTATTGTCTAGTCAGTTTCACCTGTCCTTGTCTTGTCAGCTTCACCTGTCTTTGTCATTAGTGTCTCCCTTTTTAATCCCCTTGTGTTTGCTGTCCTGTGTCGGTACATTTTCAACCTGTGCGTGATATTCTTTGTGAGAGTCCTGTGAGTACTTTGTCTGAATATTGTATTGAGAATTGTGAGTTTATGTAGTTGTTTGTTTTCTTCATCTTGTCTTTATCAGTCAGTATCTAGTCCTAGTTTATTTCCTGTCTTAGTCTAGTTGTACTGCCCCATCTGTCCTGTTTTGCCCGCTCGTGGGTTTTTGTTTTCTGTTTTGTCCTCAATAAATTGTGTGTAGAGCAATCAGTCTGCTTTTGGGTTCGTCTATCCTGCAACCATTATAATATTTTGTGAGCACTTGTCAACTCTATCAGCTTACAAGTCAACATGTGACGGAGTTGATAAAATGGAATATTTTTCCACCTTAACCACGAGCCATTTTGTTTATTTTCTCAGTTGTAGCTGCCTTATAGAGGCCTACATATCAGAAATGCCAAGATATATCCCACAACTATTTACAGAAACTATTACACATGGAATTGACATGTTAAACCTGGGACCACAGACTTCAACATTGTATAAAATATAAAGAAATATAAAACTTCCAGGACTATGGTTGCATCTGAAAACGTAGGCTGCTGACTTGTTGCCACGGTGCTCTAATAGGCAATGACTTTACAGGCAGCGTTTGCGCATCCTCACCAAACTGATTTCAGACAGACTTCCGAGGCAGTGTTACGCTTTAATGATCTACAGCAAAATAGAGCGAGCTTTGGTGAAAACTAAGTAAATATTACATTACATGTATTTTCCAAGTATAGAACATGTATTTAAATAAAACTATCTAATTATTTAAAAATAAAAGCAATGAATGTCCCGAGTATCCAGATTTCCTTTTGATGTAACTAAGTCTTATGTATTTTTTGATTATTTTTATTTTTAGAGGGCTTCTGTTTTTGTCCCCCTTATCTCAAGAATCAGTGATTATTTCTGAGCTCTGGTGGATTTAGAGTTGGGGCAGAGATAAATAAAGTGTGTATGGAAGAGATAATTTAAAAATTATTTTAAATTAATCCTGACTGTATAACAGCACAGTAGGTGGCAATATGCACACAGGATGCAATGCGCTTTAAAAAAAGGACTTTTATTTTGGTGTGGCAATATGACGTCACAAGTCGGCGCCGCGCCACTGCATAGGATGTAATTCGGCTGAGGGAAGGTATGTATTTTAGTCATTTAAACGGTTTTAATTGACACAAACTGTTCAATCAATTTTATAATCGTTTGTACAAGAGATGTAAAGTTAATTATCTATTTTTGAATGTAACATTATAATGCTTTATATCATCAGAAAACACATCCGCACAAAACAGGCTCCTGTCAATGCGCCTATTTCATGTATCCTCACTGCAGTAGAGATGAGAGAAACAGCTTTTTGAAACTTAGGAGTCAATTGAAGCAAATGCTGCATATAATTATGAATTGGGAAACAAAGATATATCTCTGACAACGAGACATTTGTAATGAGAACTTTTACTAACCAACTTTAAACATTTTCCTGATACTGTATTCTGTAAAATATAATCTACAAATCGATAATTATCAAATGTAAAGCATATAATATGAACTTTCTATATATATATTTTTTTTTATTACTTTGTAGTGCTTTATAGTTTTTTTTTAATGGAGCCATTTAAGGCCATTAACTCACTCTGACTGACTCTCTTTATTTTCTTTCTGTAAATTATTCTCATCTTTAACATGACGTTATGTCTAAACACACAGAAAACTGGTGAAGCAACTGAGACACGCTGTTATTAAGATGGCGTTTATTAAAGAAGAGATTGAAGATGTGAAGATTGAAGAAACATTCAGTGTGAAACAAGAAGATACTGAAGAACAAACAGGTTGGTTTCATTCTCAAAGCAGAACGTTGATCCTTGTTTAAAATGGCCAGCTCTACAGAAATTATTTTTGAAGAATGTTTGAGTGTTTTTATTTGACATGGAGCAGGTCGCCTCATGTGGACAGACATGTTGACACATAGGCATCGTTGGAAAAACACAATTTTATATATACCTTACACAATAGCTTGTGCTTTCAGGTTTTTTTTTTTTTTTTTGCATGATGATAAATTGCATTTTAAGTAGTTAAGTCCTGGTCGTACGTGCGTTTGTTGTGTGGTGGGGTGTTGTGAAGGTGGTAGAAACCAATCTGCGCCTATGACCAGACACATACTAATGTTGCCTTCAAGTGCACGTGAGATGATCCTACTTAATTAAATGCATTGCATAATGAATGCCCAACTAAGATAAATAATACAGAAGTAGCATAAACAAAACAAATATTTTGAGTAACATTAAACCCAGTGCCTACTATTAAACAGAAAACTATTGATTTATATCACTTAATTATGCATCAGTATCTAACAAAATCTTGAAACTGAAAATGATAAACTTTAAATGTATTGTCTATCAGTGTTTATTTTCTACAAACCAGTGTTGTAAATTCGACTTTGTATCTAGGCAAATTGATCGAAAACCCATGTGTGCCCTTAACTCCTGGAAGTGCTAACTTTTAAAAAGAAAAAAGATTGAAAAATATGTGTGGCAGTGAGAGAGTCATCTATAAATGTTTAATTTAAAACAAAATGCAGTGAATGCTGTTGTACTTCATGTATGAAAAGGAGTAGCCTATGGGTTACCTTATTACTTCGTTAATGTTTAGACTCTTTTTAATATGCCAATAAAAATAATGCAGACTTTCTTCAGGTTATCACTTTATTAAAATTAAACAAAGTTTGCGGACAAATGTTTACTTTAGCGAGCTGTCAGGTATTTGCGGGCTAATAGCAGAAATCTCTTAAGTGAGAACGAGAAGTTTAAAGCTTATAGGCTTTTGTGAATTTTTAACGGTTTGATTGTCAAGTCTGCATTCTCGATATCAAGAACACACCTGGGTTCTTTCATGCGTCCTCTATAGACCTTATGCACCAGAGAAACAAGGGCGCAGCCATCTGAAGAATATTGTCTTTGAACTTCTGTTTTTGCGGTTTCTCTGTATATTTCTATGGCATTGCTCTCCAGGAGTAATTAGCTTTTGAAGTGGATTTACTTAATGTAAAGTTAACGAAAGTTATCATAAGGATTTTTAAAGCATTTGTCTTAACAAATGTCAGTCGACTGGGAAGATTTTAAAACGAGCTGTTCATTCATAAATACGCTAGAGTGAAAATACAGACCGGAAGACAAAAGACAACGAGCACAGGCGCTGAAAAGGGGCGGGGCTACATAAGGTCTATACTTGCGTCCTTGAGTATTGGAATTGAACTTCGGCAGTTAATGATGACAGTAAAAGAACACAAGATCGCTTTAGAACGCATATTCAGAAACAGCCGTAGTCTATAAAAATACGAAAATAAAATTGTTCCAGCTGAATTATTACACCACTGCAGGATTAAAAAGGCTGAAAGTTTTTTTTTTTTTTTTTTCAGAAGAGCCAGAAAGTCACTTTGGAGCAGGCACAGCAAATGAACAATGATGCTATGCTAGCATTTCAGGCAGGACAGCAGACAGCAATGTGAAATATCGTCCTCAAGGAGATGATTTTGGTTCTAATAATTCAATGGACCAGAGTCAATTATTCTGCTTATACACCTTAAAGGGGTGGTATAATGCCCTTTTCACAAGATGTAATACAAGTCTTTAATGTCCCCAGAGTGTGTATGTGAAGTTTTAGCTCAAAATACCCCACAGATATATTTATGTAGCATATTAAAAATGTCACTTTTTGTCTTTTTGAGGGTGAGCAATGTCAAATGTCTTTTTGAGGGTGAGCAAAAACGCAGTTTTTGTGTCTGTCCCTTTAAATGCAAATGAGCTGCTGCTCCCAGCACAGAGTTTGGAGCTTCAACAGCTCGTGTCCTTTTACCTCACACAGACATGCACTGAAAATTTCAAAAACTCGGAGTCAGACAATCATGGAGAGACTCAATAAGAAGTGACAACATGTAGAATGCAACAGGACTTTTCTGAAAAGTTGAAATATGTATGTAGCTGATGTGGAGTTAACTATCCAGGGTTCCCGCGGATCCTTAAAAAGTCTTAAAAAGTCTTAAATTAGATTTTTAAAATTTAAGGCCATAAAAAATCTTATAAAGTCTTATTTTTACTTATGAAAGGTCTTACATTTTAGATGACACTTTGACTTAGACATATCTAAAAGCTTTCCAAATTAAAACCATCTAATTAGCGTACGTATTTTTATTTATTTATTATTCTATCTTTGTGGATTTGCTAGTTCACGTGACATTTCGCGTCACTCGCGAGTCGCGGCAGCATAACTGTCTCCTGCACGCGAGAGGAGAGAAAGAGAAGAAAGGTCGTAAATGTCAGTTCAGTTGTAAGTTCATTCTTTATGTGCGTATGGTGTGCGATGTGTATTGTCTATTATGATATTGTAATCATTGTTTTAAAGTAACACTATGTAGTTTTTCAACCTTCATAATATATTTCCAAGACCCTTGTGATGGTACATCGACTTAAAATAAGTTAAATGACACGTCTGGCATAGCCTGACGTGGTCTGTATCGCTTTTACTGGCACTATGTAACTTCGGGTTTCGGGTAGGAACCTGTGCACAAAAAGAACTACAAAATTCGACTGCTTTACGGCATACGTCACTTCCCCCACCACCCCAACTTCCTCAAATTCTAACGTGAGAGCTCAACTCGCGTTTGATTGCCGGCGTCTGTATGTTGTCGTCATGGCTGAATCAACAGCTACTCGGAAGAAAGCGAAGAAAGCAAAGATTTTGTCAGAGGAGACCAAAAATAGAAAAAGGGAGTTTAAAATAAACATCGGCATAAAAGTGTATATATAATGTAATGTTTACTGCGAATTCGTGTAACAAAACTGATATAAGTCACAACATACTGCCGTATAGAAATGTAAATGTTTTTTCTTCCTTTCAGCTCATATATGTTTGTATTTGTGTAAAAGGAAAAACAAACTGAAGACTACAAATAACGGAAATATGTAGTGAGTTATATCAGTTTTGTTACACGATTTCCCGACTACTCGATTTCATCTCCAACCCATTGCAAAGAGATCCTGAAGACGTTAATTGTTTGCTTCAGGTGTGTTTGATTAGGGTTGGAGATTAACTGTGCAGGACAGACGATCGGCAGGAGCAGGATTGGGCAACCCTTGTCAATGCGACTTACCTGATCAGACTAGGGGTTGAACCGACTAGTCGACCTTAATGTAAAGTCGTGACGCTTTAACATTGACGTCGACTAGTCGCGTTGATCATGTGACATATGATTGCGCGAATTTTTATATCAACATGGCCGCGTTGCAGTCGACAACAAATGAAGAGCTCAGAGCGTCGCAGCAAGAATGCAGTAGTAGGCCTAACGTTACATCAAGTGTGTGGAAATATTTCACTAAAGATGAAGCTTGCAAAAATGTCACCTGCAAAATATGTAAGTCTGTCCTGAAGTACAACAAAAGTACAAGTGTAATGCACACGCATCTGAAAAGGCATCCGCTAACTACGCTGAGTGAGGAATGCAAACCATCTCAACAACAGTCAATCAGAAACTTCACAAAACAACCTGCTGTGACAGAGAAAAGACGGCAGCAAATTACCAATTTACTGGTGAATTTTATCGTCAAAGACATTCGACCTTTAGCTGCAGTGCACGAAGAAGGTTTTCGAGAACTACTGCACTTTTTTGAACCTGGCTACGATATTCCATCCTACAAAACATTGTGGAACACTATCAAACACCAGTACGATAGCATGCGTGAAAACATTGTGGAGGAGATGAGAAACCAGACTGTGTCGCTAACAACCGATTTGTGGACATCCTCCACTATGGAGCCGTACATCACAGTAACTGCTCACTATATCACCGACACATGGAAGCTGACGGCCCGAGTGCTGTGTACATCAATGATGCCAGAGAGACATACTGCAGCCAACATTGCTGACCGTCTTTCTGAAATAATTAAGGAATGGGGCATACAGGTATTTTGCACAGTCCACGATAATGCCAGTAACATGAATTTAGCCATGGAGTTATGTGAAATGTTTCCTAAAGATCTGGGTTGCACCGGACACACCCTACAGCTAGCCATAAAAGCTGGCTTAGTCTTACCTGACGTTTCTAAGACTATTGATGCAGCAAGGAGAGTTGTCAGTCACTTTCGCCACTCAGCGTTAGCCACTTGTGCCCTAAGGAAACGACAGGAACAACTTGGCATAAGACCAAACAAACTTCAGACTGATTGTGCGGTCCGATGGAATTCCACATACATCATGATCCAGCGGCTGTTCGAGCAAAGAATTGCGGTGCAATCTGTGCTCGCAGATGAAACCGTCACCAAACCAGCCATCCAAAAGTCACTCGCCCTGAGAGCATCACATTGGGAGATGCTGGAACAGCTGATTCCAGTGTTGCAACCTTTGGCCAAGGCCACCGAAATAATGTGTGCGGAGTTGCACGTGGGGCTGTCTTTCATCTTTCCAGTCATTTTCAACCTGATCCGCACCACTCTGCGCGTAGACGCATCTGACATGACAGCTGTACGTGCCTTTAAGAACACTGTTCGACGGCAGTTGGAAACACGGTTTAAACTGGAGTCCGACGATCTGACAGAATCCATCTCCACTGTGGCCTGTATGCTCGATCCTCGGTTTAAACATCTTCATTTCATCCCAGAGGATAAAAGAGAGGCCGCTCACAGCCACCTGAACAGCCTGGTCCAGGATGAGGGAGAGCCGCTTGCTGCAAAAGGTAATTTAATGTAATAATTTATGTTATCTGTTAAGTTATTAGGCAATGCCATGTAGGATTTTCTTTTCATGTTATATTATGATCATAAGGTGCTTGAAGCATATGTTTTCCATGGTTGATTTTCACTGAAGAGATAAAAGCATGACGCATTTTACCGGGAAATGAGAGTCTCTTTATTAAAATTTTTAAAACATATTTATTTAAACATAGCCTAATAATGATGTATCTCTAATTCACCCGCAAATAATTGGAATATTATTTTGTATTAGCCTACTTGGATCTGCGCGTAAATAACGTAAACATGCAGATGTGAATTTATGGCTTTTTTTCTTTTCTTGTTTTCATCCTATAGCTCATGATGTAAACAGTGAGGACACAGTTGAGGGTGAGCCAGTAACTGGAAAAAAGGCTCGACTTGAACACGATTTTGAGCAGCTTTTTGGGGCACACTACAGTGGGAGGAGAATGGGACAATCCACAGCAGCCGAAGAAATACGTGAATATTTTTTAGCACCACATATTCCCACGATGGAGAACCCCTTGCAGTGGTGGGCCCGCAACCACGACAATTATCCCCGTTTGGCCAAGCTTGGCAAAAGATACTTGGCTGTTCCAGCTACCAGCACCCCAAGCGAGAGGATTTTTTCACTGGCTGGGAATACCATCAGCCGACTGCGGGCAAGCCTCCATCCAGCTCACGTTGATGCCCTCGTGTTCTTGCATGCAAACCATAATCGAAAATTACAAACTGTGAATGAGCAGGACTGTGACAGTGAGTAGGTGTTATCGTAGGCCTAGTAGTAAAGTGTTATCTTGATTAAATATTGTTATGCCGAAATCAAAAAATGCATTAAAACGGGAGTTATATTGTTGCATTTTAACCGTTAGTTGCAACACATGAGCTGTATAATTTATAATATAATTAGCCTATGCGTTATGCCAACATGCATCGATAAAAAAAATGAACTAAAACGGGAGTTACTGTTTCATTTTATCCGTTAAGTTGCAACATATGAGCTGTATAATTTTAGCACTGTTATGCCGACATGCATCGATAAAAAATTGAACTAAAACGGGAGTTACTGTTTCATTTTATCCGTTAAGTTGCAACATTTGAGCTGTATAATTTTAGCACTGTTATGCCGACATGCGTCGATAAAAAAAATTGAACTAAAACGGGAGTTACTGATTCATTTTATCCGTTAAGTTGCAACATATGAGCTGTATAATTTTAGCACTGTTATGCCGACATGCATCGATAAAAAATTGAACTAAAACGGGAGTTGTTTCATTTTAACTGTTAAGTTGCAAAAAATGAGCTGTATTATTTTAGCATTGTTATGCCGACATGCGTCGATAGAATAAAGAAACTAAAACGGGAGTTACTGTTTCATTTTATCCGTTAAGTTGCAACATATGAGCTGTATAATTTTAGCACTGTTATGCCGACATGCATCGAATAAAAAAAATATGCATTAAAACATGAGTTATTGTTGCATTGTTAACATTGAGTTGCAACATTATGAGCTGTATACTTTTTTAATTTAAGTTGCAACATAAGCTGTATAATCAGCATCTGTATGTTCTGCTAATAAATTGTGTCATGTTGCAAAGCGGTCCCATCTCTTGTTTTGTATATGACATCAACGACTAGTCGACGTCGACTCGACTTTAATGTCATAACAGTCGACTTAAAATAATTTGAGGTCGTTCAACCCCTAGATCAGACATTGTTTTCTGCGTATGCTACTTTTATTCAATTTGTTTTCTTTATAGGATTTATATTATTAATCTTATATTTATATTATTATTTTGGTCAGTAGTGAATCGATTAACTTTCTCCAACATACAAATCAAATGCCGTCTGCACACACAAAGACACGGGAGGTTGACCGGTTGACTGATTGTTGACTTTTGCGACAATGCTGCGGCGCTTGTGGCCTCTAGGGGCACTAGACGTGAAAATTACAGGTCGAGCGCACCCTAGTGGCCAAAAATTCCACTGTGTGCCTTTAAAAATATATATCTCATAGCTTTATTTATGCAGTTGTAAATGGAGTGTAAATAAATTAATGCCGCTTCTGTCACCTCTGCACTGCAAAGATGGATTTTGATTGAATGATTTAATTTGACTGTAACAGTGGTACTGTATGATTATTATATAATTAAGTATTATTGTATAATTACTGTATAATTTAATTTGAATGATAGTATTTGACATTAAAGGTGATGCATAACTCTAAATAAGTTTAGAAAAAATGTCCATATATAGGTGAAAATGCCCCTGAAAAAATCAATTTAAGGTGGCAAATATTGCCCCTTAATTAAAATATTAATTTCTGTCACTGCTGTGAACTGACCACTGCATAGAATATGAAAAATATGAATATCTTCGTAAGTCAGCTGTCAACAACAGACCTAAACCAGCCATGGCACCAGCACAAAAACACAATCAGTAAAATATCATCTAATTATTATCAACAAAATGTTGAAAATATCAAGATATATTTTTGTCAATACTGCACAGCCCTAATGTACGGTATTAATTTTGATTTCTTCAGGTCTTAAAAAGGTATTAAAAAGCCTTAAATGTGACTTTCAAAAGTGTGCAGGAACCCTGTTATCTTCGAGTCATTGATTAGCATATTCTGTCATGACAATCTATAAATCGTGTTCCCGGGGGTGGGGTTTATGTACATTTTAGGGTTGGTGATATCACTAACCTGGGAGGAATGTTGCGTAGTCCCTACCAGCCGTTTGTTGTAGTCCTTAAAAAACGATTTCTTTAAAAGCAAATATCTTCCTTTGCTTTGAACTTTGATCGTTGTAACTTTGCAGATGTTGTTTATGCTCAAACAGCAACATTACACACTAACTAAAGTTAGAATAGTGAAATTATACTCAACCACACCTTTAAGACATTGTTCGGATTAGGGATGTTCGCAAAAACTAATTTAAATGACCTATGGTCAACACTGCTGTTTATTTCCAATCTTTTCATATCAGGCTACCAGCTTCAAGCTAACATTCAAGATATTTAAACACATTTTCAGCTCAAAACTCAATTTCAACAGCAGCGAGTGTTTGAAATAACTTCCGATTGCGATCTGATAGGGATTCTGTTCACCGTATGAGGCCGATGTATGTTTATAAGCGAAGCTAAAGGCTACTTATGCTAACCATATTTAATACACATTTGATAGAACTGCGCGATTAATCGTTAAAAGATTGCAATCTCGATTCAAACACCCACGCGATTCGGCAATGTCTTTTAACCTTTAACAAGTACGATCACAGCGAACATTCAAATTTGCGTTAGTGATGCCGCTGATCAAGAGAGAGCAGTTGTCATGTAAAGATATGAAACGGCTTCACAAACAGGCTTTTCAAACACACAATATTCTTATTTCTGTGTTACTGTCATTCAAATTATCACAGATAATCATTACACTAGCAGGTGGTTATAAGTGACTTTTGAAAACGAACTGTATTCGGGTTATTCTACGAAAATGGTGGCTTTCCTATCCGGGCATTAACCACCAGGAAAAAAACTTAAAAGTGTCAGAAAACGACACAAAATTTTTTTTTTGTTTTAATTGAAATGTTTCATTGTTAATAAACATATGTAAGACAGTTATATTGCAAACCGTTTTTTTAACATATTGTAGAACAGTCAGTACCATGAAATTGGGTCAGGACTTGTGGTTTAGGCCCTGTTTACGCGAAAACGATTCCGGGTGAAAACGTAATAATATTTTATCGGATGTGCCTTTCGTTTACACGGCGACTGCGTTTTTGGGGCTTAAAAACGCAAAAAAGTGAAACCCCCCTCCAAAGTGGAAATCTTAAAAACGCTCCACCGTCGCATTTCCGTCTAAACGGGTAAAAATGCAAATCTGCTCATGGCGGCTCTCGTCGCGTACGCATTTACGTCACAGGCATGCGCCAGTACAGGAAATAACAACCAACATGTCGGATTATTTCCATACGTCGGACCTTCAAGTTGCCCTAGCAGCTCTGATTAACGTCCAAGAGTCTTTTCAATTTCGCGCTACTAGGGAGAGAAGTAGAAGGAAGGTTGTACGCAGGCGCACGGACTTGTTGTTGTTGTGTGGCAGTGCTTCACATTGCCACCTAGCCGCCTGGAGTGCATACTACATCGTATTTCTAACACTTTTGTCTCTCCATATGCACGCAGATTTCCCCCCCATAACGCTCGTCTAAACGCAGAATAAAAAGTGAAAACGAAACGCCACTTTTGCGTTTTCTCTTCAGATCGTTTCCGTGTAAACATGGCCTTAGTGACACATTTTGAGTAAAAAAAAATAATAATAAATTCTCCCCTTTTAAAGCTGCAGTCCGTAGCTTTTTTGGGTTAAAATGTATCCAAAATAAAATTGAGCAAATACATAACCAGCCAGTGTGCATGCCATATCTCAATTCAAAGCGGTAAGCTTGTAATAATCAGGGATGCAAACAGCGCGCTTTTCGGCGCCTCCCGCTTTTTTCACGTCAGTTTGGGTGACTTATGTGAATCGTGCAGATCCGAAGAGGTTTTTTTTAAGGCGGGAGGGGGGGGTCTAATTATAATTTCACAAGCAGCGAGTGTTTGAAATAACTTCCGATTGCGATCCGATAGGGATTCTGTTCACCGTATGAGGGCGATGTATATTTATAAGCGAAGCTAAAGGCTACTTATGCTAACCATTGCGATAATACACATTTGATAGAACTGCAACAATTTGAGAACAAAGTATAATTTGCACGTTTTGTCGTGATATGATAAGCGATCGTTAGATTTAATCAGCGCGTTTTACTCCAATGATTTTTTTCCCAAAAGTGGATGTTTGTTACTTGTTCAGATGACATTTTCCGGTGAAAATTCTTATGTTGGTCATACTTCCAAAAATAATAATCTGTAATTCTGAATGACAGTATCCACAACGGCGCGGTGACTGACAGCTGCACATTCTCCTCAAACATTGTGTTCATCCGCGCTGTGCCGTGTCGAAGTACAACTCACGTAAAGTTGATAATTCAGCGAATGACTGCAGTTGCAGATTTTGAACAAAGAGGAAAAACTGCAGACTGCAGCTTTAAATGTCATAATACAAAGGAAAGTAGTATAGTTATTTAATGGACTACTTAAAAAAACTAAAATATCAACTAAATATTATAAATAATTTACAGGGAATAGCTGTCCCTCAATTTAATTTTACTGGTGTTAAAATTGATAAAAACCACCACTTTGAAAAAATGCAACATCCTTGCCAACTTCTTCCTGGGTCAAAGTTTCATTGGAGGTGGGGCTGTTTTGAAAAGCACATGGTGAGTGTGGGCACTCTCTCATCATCTTTTAGAAATTTGATAATTTCATGCGAGGACTTAAGATGCGTCACTGATGTTCTACAGTTTATAGTAAGGGGAAAGGAAAATTTAATAAAATAATTGTTCAAAATGATTAAGTGATTTATTTACAAATTTAAGAAGTGTGGTTTGAGCTACTCTGGGCGCCATCTTAGATATGCCATCTTATCTGCAATTTTGTCACTGGTGTTATCGTCACTGGTGTTACTGTTGCTGCTGGTAAACACCAGTGACAATCAATTACACCCCTAACTTTTTTCTCAACCTAAGGTTTCATAAAAGCCTCAGCTCTGCAACATATTTTTAATTTTTTAGAGAATTCGGCATATCTGAACTTAAAAAGGGCGTCCTATCCACGTACATTGGAGTAAATGGATAAAAATTGTTTCATTTTACAGAAAACACTCTAAATTTTAACACAGTGGTGGAATATTGCTTATATTTTTTTGTATTTATTCACAATTTTATAATAAACGAGGATAAACAGTCAGATATTGATTCATTTTTAAATTTAAGTTTTTACCTGAGACTGTAATTTAGGACCTGTTTGGTGTATTTCCCTGCGGACGTTTTTTTTTAATCCTCTGTGGCAGTGAATAGAGAAAAAAAAGAATTATCTTTCTATCACCTTTATAACAAAAGTTATTGAGCTTTAATTGAAGGGAGGAAATGTCTTTGAAGTGTCCACGTTTACTCCATAAAGCCAAATTATTCAAAGTGCAAAAACAGGCTTATTATCTGTAAAATACTATTTTTACCATGTTACACTTGACAAGAGAATAAACACTTTATTACCTAACTTAACCCATGTCTTGTAATATATTAGCAAAATGAGTGAGGTATGCGAAAGTAGCAGTTCTTGTATTTTATTCTACACAAAGATAATAAATTCCAAGAAAATAAATTAAAAACACAATATACAAATCTAAGATATAAAATAACTATATACAGCATATAGTAACTATAACAAGTAAACAAGAAACAAAAACAAGCCCAACTTGAAGTTTTTGTTTGTTGCAACCGTTGAAGTGGTGCAACTGTTGACAAAACAGCACACCAAGACATTATCTACTAGAGTGTCGATCAGTGTACCATTTTCTGAAACAGTTTCTAGATGTCTTGGAGATGGCGGGGTGAGCAGTTATAGGACCTCATCACCGTCATATAACACAGTGACTACGTTTACATGCAGTAAATTTTCGGGTTATGGTCGGGTTAAGGCCACTATTCGGGTTTCTGAAACATTAGGAATAACCCGTTTACATGCGTGAGAAGAGAGAGTTTCTCCTGTATACATGGAATTGCAATATCCTGATGTAAACGGCGATGCACGGTTAGCGTCAAGATGTATGGAGAACCTTAAGACGCAATATGCGTCATTTCCGATTCTTCTTCCTGTATCCAAAGACAACAACAACAACAGCAGCAGCACGCGGATAATGAATAGTTCGGGGCAGATAGCGATCGCCTTTGTTTGCGCTTTGGTGCTGGTAACGTTACTGACCTCGCTCCAAAAGTATGCTGTGCTGCGTCTCGCCATGTTTACTTCCGGTATACTGCACGCAGGTTTCTGTATGCGCTGAGAAGTTCCTCTACTCAAAAGACCAAGATTCCTTGCGAATAGAACATGCGCAGAACACAAATCACAATGGGGATATGCCGATGCGCGTTTACATGACCAAAAATTCGGGTTAGAAAAGGGGTACCCCAGGTATCATATCCCGGTTTTTAAAATCCGGGATATAAGCATATTCGGGTTTTTTCAGGTGTTTACATGGCCGTGCGCGACCGGGTTATTGCTAATATCCCGGTTTTGAACGGGTTATTGGCTGCATGTAAACGTAGTCAGTGTCACCTCTCGTGGGTCCATCCACTTTACAAAGAGAAGCTTTCTGTCTCGGAGCCATCGAATGGTTCCCCTTTGGGCTCTGCGGCTGATGTCATTTGCCTTTGTTTTGGGGAAGCCTCGCCGGTTGGTGCGTATTGTGCCACACGCCAGAGTCTTCTTAGAGAGCAAGTCCGTAAAAAGGCATGGGCTTGTGTAGAAATTGTCCAAAAAAAGCTGGTAGCCTTTGCCAAGAAATGACAGATCCAGGAGCTGCATGACAGAATCATAACTGAGCCCTTTTCCAGTGGCCGGGGAAGATTTGCCTTCATAGACGAAGAAGTTCCATGTGTAACCACAGGCAGAATCAGCCAGCACGTAGAGTTTGTAGCCCCACTTGGTTGGCTTGAGTTTCATGTACTGCTTGATGCCGATTCGCACCCTTGAAGCCACCATCCTCTCGTCCACTGCTAGCTGTCTGTCTAGATGGAAATATGTTTTGCATGCCGAGACGATGTCGTTGTACAGGGGCTTGATCTTAGTAGGCTTTAGTCCCCTTTTTTCTTGAGTTGTCTCGATCATCCTCAGGATCGCATAGATGGAGGTTCCAAGAAATAGCCTGAAATCTGTACCTGGACATGACTGATTTTGGGAAGGGTAAGCGGTACATTTCTTTACCAGATCAGTAATCAATGATGTTTTTTGCACCGAGGAGCCCCATGTAGATGACAAGTGCGATGTAAGGAAAGGAAACGCTTTCCAGCCTCCGACCTCATTTGTGCAAAGGTGTTGGTGTTCTTCACAATGGTGTCCACCACAGAGCCTGTGAAGAAGAGCTGCAAATGGGAATAGATCCTGTCCATTACAAGCTGTGCTCCTCTGGTTGCAGTTTCGCTTGTCGCCAGAGGGGGCATAGTTCTGCAAAAACTCAGAGACTTGCGCAATGCACCTTTAATGTAATGATTAAAATATCAAAATACATTAAGCTGTCATTTAAGTTGATTTATAATGTTAAGAGGTTAACTATTATCTGACTGAAAGTTTTGGTATAAAAAAAAAAGAATGACATTTTTTAAAAGTTGTCTGTTCAAAAGCCACCATTTTCATAGAATGACTCATTCATCATTGATTCATTCAAGAGATTTGTTCATAAAAGCTGATTCATCTAGTAATGGAACAAGTGAAGTCTTTGAGCGAGTCATTAAATCATTCATTTAAACTCAAATTAATTAAACCTCTTTTAAATAAACTGCAGAAATTAACATTTAGTCAGAAACTCTAGTTAATACATGCTATTTTATCTATTCAGAATCGTTCTCTATTTTGAACAAAAAAATTGTGATTCTCAATTAACCAGAATCGTGCAGCTTTATCATGTAATTATGGAGAATACCAGAGACAGCTTGAAGAACTTAGACAAATTATATATGATTTTATATTATATATTTGAATGATTGCATGTTTCCTCTGTCTTTTCTCTGTGCCTTTATTGATACCGGACTTGTGCATCTGCAAATGTCATAAATTGTATATACTTCGGTTAACTCGTATAACTGGTATAACTCCACTTTTCTGTCTCTAAGCTTACTCTGATGCTCCAGCTGAAAGGATAACAGTATAGTGAGATGGGAGAGATTGCTCAAACCAACAGTGGAAACACAGCTCGACCTTTGCCTTGCAGCTTGAGGTCCAAGGCTATTGGCCCCACCAGCACGTTGTTAGCTCAGGTTTTGTTTTCCCAAACGCTGCCATCTGAACAAGTGAACAATAAAAAAAAAAAAAAAACTATGTAATGTCACAAGATGTGATCCTAAAAAGTACAGTTCAGTACAGGCATCGAAATTGCCATCTTCTTGCTTGTTTTGACTTCTTTACACAACTTATAAGCTCTTAGTGAGTTCTTAGCTGGTAAAAATGTCACCACATGAACACGCATACAACAAGAGCATGTAGCCCAGGACAGGATGTTTTTTGATGTTCGGCAAGCTTTGTCACAAAACATAGTCATAAAAGCTGTCTAATCGGGTTGTGACTTTATCCTTATTCCTTTTATTTTTTAGCTTTAGGTTTTAAAGCTTTTTGAACACTTAACAAACCAGGACTAAAAAAAAACAAGAACTGAACAAACCAATAGTGTGAACAAAGCTTTAGATATGTAGTCACTTCCTTAAGTACTTTCCCTCATGCGAAAATCCCTATCACCATATTTTTTATTTAATTTTTTTTTAACATAAGGACTGAATCAAAACGTACATCAAATAAGTCTTTTGATGCCAAGACAAGTCTTATACATTTTAAGAATTTATTTGTTAGTGTTTTTTCTTTTATTAAGTGAGACAGTACAGAGAAATGAAATAAAGGAAGTAAGTGTGAGAGAGCGGGGGAAAGGATCAAAAAAGTTTCATGCACCTTTCCTGATCCTGTCTTGGATCGCCCGAAGTGCAACCCCCTTCTACATGTCGGAGCGCTGCCCACAAGGCTATTGGCTCTAAAAAGTATCACATCTTTAATAGCATTAAAACTCTCTGCTAACTTGGGGTTGTGACGAAATATAAATATCATTGTCATTACAATGAAAACTAATGATAATGTCCCTCATGGGAAACGTATACAAGGAGAAAAGCAGAGGACCTAATACAGACCATGTGGCACTCCATACTTTGTTGTAATGAGACGTCTTTTCATTTACACGTAGTGGTAGTTTATAATGTTTGAACTAATAGTTAGGCAAGTAGTTTTTGCTGTGGTCTTGGAGTACCTAAAGTACTTAAAGTGCACTAAGTAATAAATGGAAAGCAAAGTTTACTCAAATCCCCCATCCCACAATTTTTTTCTTGCTGATCCGAAAAATGATCCGATCCGTGACTAAAAAACCATAATCTAATCCGAACCGTGAGTTTTGTGATTCGTTGAACCATTACAAGATAATGTTGTGGTATGTCGTCGAAATATCTAATAGCACTAGAAAAGAGATAAAGCTGGTAATTTGTAACTTGAATATGCACTGTTTCTCTGTCATAATGGGGCCTAAATCCTGACTGAAATTCTTTAATTACTGTGTTTCTGCCAAACTGAACACAGTTGATAGGACAGTAGTTTTCTAATATATTAGACATAAATGGCAGATTTGAGATTAAACTATAGCTGACTAGTTCTTCTAAATCAAATGGTTTTCTTTTTTATAAGAGGGGTTTGATAATTGCCAGCTTGAAATTATTTGGGACATGTCATAAAGCTAAAAGTTAACGATATTGAGAAGAGTTAGCTAAAGCCGGGGACACACTTAACGACTGTAAGGCCGATTATGAATGTAATTTGATACTTAAGATTGATCATGCCCAAACAAGCCGAGTCAGAGACAGTTACGTTCAGTCTGTGTTTAAAATCTGCTGCAGTTGGAAACAGTCTGTAAATCAGTTCAGTCTTAGAATGTTTCAGCTAGTCGTTAAGTGTGCATTAGAGAATAGTGAATGTATATAGGTCTAGTGTACATGTTTTTTTAATGCTTTATGTCTAAATGTTTTGAATTGTGTCGCTTTGTGCCATTAAACAGCGATTATTTGTCTTCTCTCTCTTTTTTTACCTTAGATCTGATGGCACTAAAAGAGGAGAGTCAAGAGGACACTAAAAAGGAAGTCAAAGATCTGTATGCGAAACATGATTTAATACCTGGAGAAAAATCCTTGAGTTGCTCAGAGAATGAAAAGACTTTTTCACAAAAAAGATCTCAAAATACAGAAACTGGAAGTTTTATCACCTGTGAACATTGTGGAAAGAGTTTTATAAAACATAAAAACCTTCAAGTTCACATGAGAATTCACACAGGAGAGAAGCCATTTACTTGCCAGCAATGTGGAAAGAGTTTTGCTCAAAAAGGTAGTCTTAAATCCCACATGAGAGTTCACACTAAAGAGAGCCCTTTCACCTGCCAACAATGTGGAAAAAGTTTCACTCAAAAAGGAAACCTGAAAGTCCATATGAGAATTCACTTTAAAGTGACCCCATTCACCTGCCAACAATGTGGAAACAGTTTTACTCAAAAAGGAAGCCTTAAAGATCACATGAGAATTCACACTGGAGAGAACCCTTACACATGCCAACAGTGTGGAAAAAGTTTTATTCGAAAAGGAAACCTGAAGGTTCATATGAGAGTTCACACTGGAGAGAGCCCTTACACCTGTCAACAGTGTGGAAAAAGTTTTTCTCAAAAAGCAAGCCTTAACTGCCACACAAGAATTCACACTGGAGAGAAGCCTTACAAATGCCCTCATTGTGAGAAGAGTTTTACACATAAAGGAACCCTTAATAAGCACATGTCAATTCACACTGGAGAGAAGCCGTTCGTATGTGGTCAGTGTGGAAAAGGTTTCAGATTTACAATAACCCTTAATTACCACATGAAGATTCATTCTAAAGATAACTCTTTTATATGTCATCAGTGTGGTAGAATTTTCACAGACAAGAAGCACCTCAAGAATCATGTAGAAATTCACATCGGAGAGACGCCTTTTATGTGCCATCACTGTGGAAAGGCTTTCAGAAAAAAAGCAAATCTTGAGATTCACACAAGAATTCACACTGGAGAGAAGCCTTACACCTGTCTTCAGTGTGGAAAGAGTTTCACGGTTAAAGGAAACCTTGACATTCACTCAAGGGTTCATACTGGAGAGAGGCCTTACAAGTGTCTTTGGTGTGAGAGTACTTTCAAATATCATAGAGACCTGAAATTGCATTTGCAAACTCATTCTAGAAAGAAATTACAAAGATCTGAGTGTGACAAGAGGAATACGGAAAGGAGCGATTTAAGAAATTACCCCAAATGTCATTTGCAAATTCATTCTAGAAAGGATCTGCAAAGATCTGAGTGTGACAAGAGGTTTATGAAAAGGAGCAATTCAAGAAATGACCTGCTCATTCACTGTGGATTCACTGGTCACAATCGATTTAATTGTGACCAGTGTAAAAAGACATTCATTTTGCCATCACACTTACAGATACACATGAAAAGTCACGCAGAAGTTAGACCCTATTCTTGTTCTTTTTGTGGAAAGCTTTTTAAATGGCTCAGCAATTTACAATGGCACCAGAAATTATCTATCTGTGTGAAATTAAAGTTACATTCACACCGCAGATGAATGTGGCCCAAAATTGATTTGCTGCTCGTGTGTGTGTGTGTGTGTATATGTACTTTATTTTGTGAGGCTGTTCACGTGACCTTTTATATGTGGCCCCTATCAAATACTCTACAATGATCAGTGATTTGGCCATGTTTAATTCTTCTTTTTTAATCTTTCATCTCTTTACTCTGCCTTGATTTTCTTTTGTTTATTTTCTTTTGGTATGGTCAAGTACATTTGAATGCCTGTGGCAGCACCCCACTATCGTACTCGGTTACTAACGTAACCTCGGTTCTCTCTAGAGAGGGAACGAGTACTGCGTAACGCTAGGGGAAAACCTCTTTTCCACGAGATATTGAAGCCAAAAATTATCCTTAATTTTTTATTAATGTAAAACGCTTTGCAGCAGCAAGCAGACACAGGCGATACAGCTCGCGCGCCTATTGGCTGCTCTTGCGGCAAATGCAGCAGCCTATCGAGAGAGACTCTGCGTGATGTCATGACCAATGGGGGCAACTCGCGCCATATCGTCACGTCCCGCCAGAAAGGGCGTGGTCTCACTCTATAAATATGCTCGTTAGGCTGGTACAAGCTGGTTTTCATCGCCGAAGCGAACCAGAGCGTATTCCAAGCATGGCAAGATACGCAGTACTCGTTCCCTCTCTAGAGAGAACCGAGGTTACGTTAGTAACCGAGTACGTTCTCTTACGAGAGTATCTCTCGTACTGCGTAATAGCTTACGCTAGGTGAACACAATGCAACACTGCCTGATCTGGGTGGCCATACGTGTGTCAACACTCATGGGGCTGCAGTAAACTCAGCATCTGGGCCGCACAGAACTGCAGGCCCTTTGCAGTGTAAGCGAGCGCAATGGCATCCACTTTCCATCTGGATAGGCTCTGTTTTGAGCGTATTCCAAGCGGCAAGTCCTTTGGAGCGCCCAAGTCCTTTGGGGCGGCCGCCAAACAAAACGAAAAGCTGCTCAGTCTGTCTGAAAACAGACGAGAGCGACACATAAGCTCTTAAAGGAGAACTCCGGGCAATTTTTAAGTTAATCTTGATCGTTAGACCTTTGTGAGTACTGTCTATAGAAAAAAAAAACGAACCGGATCGGTGCTTGCGACGCGGAGCTGCGACCGCGAATGCCCAGAGCTCCCACTCAGCTAAAACGGCAGTTATGGGGGCATCACATAAAGAGCGTTTTTGTGCCTCTTAACAGACACAAAATGCGATTAAAATGTCTGTCCAACATGAACAGGGGCCTTACCTGTGAACAAGATGCGTCTAGCAACTTAGCCATGGTTTAAATTCACCTAAATAGTGTTTTAGACGGCAAGCTGTAGTCTCGCGCTGAAGTCTCGCTTTTCCCACCTGGACTCGCGTGGGAACTCAGTTGTAGCAGGGATAGGTAAATAGTGTCCAGGTGGGAGGAGCGAGACTTCAGCGCGAGACTACAGCTTGCCGTAGGTTAGAGTACAGTACAGTTACAGTAAGGCCCCTGTTCATGTTGGACAGACATTTTATTCGCATTTTGTGTCTGTTAAGAGGCACAAAAACGCTCTTTATGTGATGCCCCCATAACTGCCGTTTTAGCTGAGTGGGAGCTCTGGGCATTCGCGGTCGCAGCTCCGCGTCGCAAGCACCGATCCGGTTCGTTTTTTTTTCTATAGATAGTACTCACAAAGGTCTAACGATCAAGATTAACTTAAAAATTGCCCGGAGTTCTCCTTTAATGCCCTGACGGGGCAAAGGAGACTCGCGTCCTCCTCCTCATTGAGAACCGGAAGGGCGGACAGGGAAATTACCTGGGCCCTAAACGGTGTATTGAGGGATTTCGGCATATACCCGTGCTTAGGTTTGAGAATGACCTTCGAGTCATTAGGCCCAAACTCCATACATGACGCGCTTACTGAAAGCGCCTGCAAGTCCCCTATGCGTTTCACTGAAGCGAGAGCCATGAGAAACACTGTTTTGAACGACAGGTGTTTCATGTCCACCAGCTGGATTGGCTCGAACGGGGCGACTTTCATGGCCTCCAGGACCGTGGAAAGGTCCCACGTCGGGACTGAAGGGGGCCTGGGAGGGTTTAGCCTCCGAGCTCCCCTAAGGAAACGCACGACTAAGTAGGTTTTGCAAACGTTGCTATGGCCGCCACATATACTTTGAGCGTGGATGGGGTCCTGCCCTTATCCAGTAGCTCTTGAAGGAAGGAAAGCACTTCCGAAACCCCGCATTCCACAGGTGAAAAACTCTGGGCTTGACACCATGCAGAGAAAACGGACCATTTCGAGGAGTAGAGCCGCCTGGTAGACGGAGCTCTAGCCTGCGCGATCGTGTTTAACACTCCTTCTGGGAGGCTAGCGGGTACCCGTTGATGGCCCATGCGTGCAGGGACCACAGCTTCGGGCAAGGGTGCCAAATCGAGCCCTCCGCCTGAGAGAGGAGGTCTCTCCTCAATGGTACAGGCCATGGGGCAGTGCTGGTCAGCTGCATCAGGGCAGGGAACCACGTCTGGTTTGTCCAGAGCGAAGCTACGAGCAGCACTGGGCATCCGTTTTCCCTGATTCGTTCCAACACCTGAGTCAGGAGCGAGACAGGAGGAAAAGCATATAGGGGGCAGCGGGGCCAAACATGAGCCAGCGCGTCCTTGCTTTTCGAGAAAAACTTCGGGCAATGAGCGTTTTCGTGGGACGCGAATAGGTCCACCTGTGCTCTGCCGAATGTTTTCCACAGCAGCTGGACCGTCTGCAAATGCAGCGACCACTCCCCTGCTGGAACATTGTTCCTGGACAGTCTGTCTGGTCCCACATTCAGGTGACCAGGCACATGCGCTGCTCTCAGTGAGAGCAGGTTGTGCTGAGCCCAGACCAGGAGGCGTTCCGTCAGCCTGTGAAGGTTTCGTGACCTGACGCCGCCCTGGCGATTTATGTATGCCACCACTGACATGTTGTCCGACCGGACCAAGACGTGGTGGCCTGTTACCTGGGGACAAAAACGCCGTAGCGCTTTGTCGACTGCTATCATCTCCAAGCAGTTTATGTGAAGGAGCTTTTCCCGTTCTGACCACAGGCCAGCTAGCGGTCTGCCCTCGAGCAGCGCTCCCCACCCCGAGGTGGAGGCGTCCGTAGACACCACCTTCACACTCGAAGCGGTCCCCAGACTCACACCTGACTGATACCAGTCGGTTATTTTCCAAGGTTCCAGAGCTGAAACACACTGTAGGTCGACCCTGAGGCGAAACAGACCCGCTGTCCATGCCCTGGGTGGAACCCGCGCTTTCAGCCACATCTGCAGTGGGCGCATGCGAAGCAATCCCAACTGGAGTACAGAGGCTGCTGAGGCCATCAGCCCCAGCATTTTCTGAAACCTTTTGAGCGGAACTATCGAGCCGTGGCGGAAGGATTTCGCGACACGCTGAATATTTAGTCCGCGCTCTGGTGACAGGCGTGCCGTCATGGATAGCGAGTCTAACACTGTTCCCAGAAAGGAAATTTTCTGACTGGGAGACAGTGAGCTCTTCGCCCAATTGACTGTGAGGCCCAGCTCCTCGAGGTGCTCGAGTAATACGGCCCTGTGTTCTATGAGCTCCGATCGTGATCGAGCTAGAATCGGCCAATCGTCCAAGTAGTTCAGGACTCGCATGCCCTGAAGTCTCAGGGTTGCGAGCGCCGTGTCCATGCACTTCGTGAATGTACGAGGTGCTAGGGACAGGCCGAACGGCAGGACTGTGTATTGATATGCCTGGCCCTCGAAAGCGAATCTCAAGAATCGCCTGTGATGGGACGCTATTTGTATTTGGAAATAGGCGTCTTTCAGATCTATTGACATAAACCAGTCCCTGTGGCGCACTTGCGTGAGGATTTTCCTGGTCGTAAGCATTCTGAACTGGCGTTTCACAAGCGCTCTGTTCAGCTGTCGCAGATCTAAAATGGGTCTGAGACCTCCATCTTTTTTCGGTACCAGAAAATATCTGCTGTGTAGGCCCCCTTTGCTCTGAGCTTGAGATAAAGGTTCTATAGCACCTTTGCTCAGTAGTTTCGCTATCTCGGCTCGAAGTAGATGAGATACTTTGTTTTCACCGTCGTCTCGACGCGCGCCGTATAACGGCGGGGACGTCGAGCGAACTGTAGCGAATAGCCTCTTTTTATAGTGTTCAGCACCCATTCTGATACCCCAGGAAGCTGTGCCCACACTTTCGCGTGAATAGCTGGGGTAGAATGAGATCTGGGCTCTGGCCGAGACATAGTGACGGCAAGGGAGCTCCGGCGTGCTGAAACGCAGACACTGTATTTACAGTGTGTGAGGCGGGGGGCATGCCGATCGCGGCGGGCAGCCTGGCCGCGCTCAAAACCCAAATTTAAAAAAAAATTCAGTGGAATCTGGCCACGGCGAGACTGAAACACCGTCGATTTCCTAGGAGGCTAGGAAGACTTGTGTTGGTTTCGTTTTACAGAAACCATGGTAGTGTTTATGGGCACTGGGTTGTGGGCACATTCACTACATTTAATGCACAATTGACATGCGTCGATTTCATTTGTGCGAGCCCTGTACCGTGGCGGGCTGTGTTTGTGTGTAGAAATGAACACTGGGCTGTGAGCATTTTATTACACTTATAACACCATCGGCTGTGGCCTGAAAACCAGAAATACAATGATTACATGATTTTTCTGGGTCGCCGTGGAAACGGCCTTTATGTGCAGGCAAGCGGGCCGTGGAACCACCTTGTTTACTGCAAAATACACTGGAACAGTCGCATTTTCTGGAACTGAACGAGTGAAAAGTTTTGGTGGAAGTCTGGCCGCGGCGAGACTAAATTTGTATCTGCTGCGAGAGCCGGGATCAAACACTGGTCTCTCGCGCGAGGGCTTCGGGTTCTGCCACTGGGCCACAGGGAGAACTACATTAGCGCAAGCAGATAAGAGAGCGTCATCACAGTTTTGTGTGTGTCGGCGTTTGTATGCAGGTGTGCGACAGGCTCATTGCTGCAATAATGACATTTTCAGCCGCTCAAACTAGGAGCTGAGAAATGTTTGAGAAATGGAGATTAGTCCGGCCTCGGCGGGGACTAAAACACACTCTTTTCTCATTTGCCGGTGACGCACGCCCATGGGGGGCGGGGTAGATTTCTTATAACGTAAAGAAAGCTAGCCGCGGTTTCAGGGCCTGCGGTCTTGATTCTGGCCCGTTTCCCTGACGACTCGCGCGGCGGTTGCGCGGGCGCCTCCCAGTCAAGGCCGATGCTTTCCACGGCCTGAGAGAGCAGACGCATCAGCTCAGTCTCAATGCCGGCTCTCTTACCAGTGGTTTGGCGGGAAACGCTAGCGGAGGGGAGGTCCACGGAGCTCGCCCAATCCTCGCTATCAGATGCCAGAAGAGAACAAGCCTCGGTGGGTTCGTCGAACTCGTGGAAGGACGCGGCGGCAGGCGGCGGCCGTTGTCCGTCAGTGAGCGACTCGAGCGAAGCTGGTGGGCGAACCGGCGAGCTTTGGCGGGCTGGAGAGTGCTCGGGAGTGCGCTGGGCGCGGCGCTTCTTGCGGCGCAGCACCACGGCGGGCTGTGGTGAAGGCTCGGAGAATGATGCCAGGCGAGTCCTCAGAGTCACCATAGGCAAAAGCTCGCAATGAGGGCATCCGCCGTCAGCGAGCGCGATGGCCGCGTGATCCTCACCCAGGCAGGACACACAGATGACGTGACGGTCCCCGTCGCTGAGTGGGGCGCGGCACGAGCCACAGGATGGCATCTTTAAAAAGACGCAGCTCTTTTGTGATGAGAAGTGTGAGTCGCGTCAAGTAAGCGAGGAAACACTCTCAGCAGAGTAAGGATACAAAGTGATATAAAAGGATATAGAACGCCGGAAAGCGCAGCAGGTACGGCAGTTGAAGAAGGCGAGGCCAGCGACTCCAGAGCTCGTCCCGCTGAAAAGCTTGCTTCGACGGCGCGGCTTCTCACTCCGGATTCAGCGATGCGTGTGCTTCGCTGAAGAGATGAAAATCAGCTTGTACTAACCTAACGAGCATATTTATAGAGCGAGACCACGCCCTTTCTGGCGGGACGTGACGATATGGGCGCGAGTTGCCCCCATTGGTCATTACATCACGCAGAGTCTCTCTCGATAGGCTGCTGCATTTGCCGCAAGAGCAGCCAATAGGCGCGCGAGCTGTATCGCCTGTGTCTGCTTGCTGCTGCAAAGCGTTCTACATTAATAAAAAATTAAGGATAATTTTTGGCTTCAATATTTCGTGGAAAAGAGGTTTTCCCCTAGCGTAAGCTATTACGCAGTACGAGAGATACTCTCGTAAGAGAACTCCCTCTGCTATGGTTTAAAATATTGAGCAGTTGCGGTAGATGTCCTCAAATTTAATTTCGATTGTATAGAGTTATTGCTCATAGATTTCAGTATAATACTTCGAAATAAATCAATTGTTTTAAAAAAAAAATTTAAAAAGTCTATAAAAGTATAAAAATAAAGAAAAGTCTTCTTGCATTAGAAAGAGATCAGACCTTTTTTTTTGACAATTTATTTGCCTTACCCATCATAAACGGGTTGGGAACTACTGCATCAGGTTAGGGATGCGCCAATCCCCATTTTTTGCCGGATTGGGTATTAGTCAGACAGGACCGATCCAAATCCGATACTGTGCATACGATTCTTTGTTATTTTTAAGCCCCACAAAAGGCATAAATGCATTATAAAGCATCATGAGTTCCACTATATTCCAAGTCTTCTGAAGCCATTCGATAGCTAAATGTGATGTACAGATTAATATTTAAGTCGTTAAATTAAAGTTAACGTAAACTCCAAGACTATTCAATGTTTCTTTTATTATTCTTGGTTTGTAGATAAAGGTCTATGGTTTTACATAAATGTACTTGGCTGGAGTTTATACATTTTTAAAATCATGTTTCTTGCTACCGGGTGTCAGTTAGATGGGATTAGAAAAGACAATTGTTCTTCATGCATACAGTAATTGAAATATAAAACTATTAAAGGAAAAGGCTCAATAAACTTTTGCATTAGATATAATACACTATGCATATTATCTCTTTCCTTTGTGATTTGAACTACCCAATGCGAAGTGATGCATGCTGTGATTGTGTGTTTCTTCAAGTGCATCATTCTGCGCATGGGATTGTATTTTAATCTTTCATGACATTAAAAAGCTACACTATACATTTAAAGAAATGTATTTTAATTCAAATACATTTACTTCGATACAATTTGTTCTTCGTGAATTCATTTTACAACAATACAAATAGCAACACAAATAGGCATGTCTTAAATTATGTCAGTGCTAATGTTTTGTCTCAATATGCACACCAGTAATGTTTTTTTTTCCTGGTGGTGGTGGGGAGGATGGAGGTGAATGAAAGCGTCAGCATCTGCAAACTCAAACATGTGTAAGTACTGGTCTTTTATACCGCAAGTATTAGACACGATTGGATAGATGAGAAGGTAATAAGTAGGGCTGGGTATCGATTCAGATGTTCAAATTCGATTCGATTTCGATTCACAAGCTCACAGTTCGATTCGATTTTGATTCTCGATTCGATTTCAATTCTCGATTCGATTTCGATTCTCGATTCGATTATAATGACTATAGATGTAATACAAATCTCAGTCTAAATATCAGTTATAATTTTTTAGACAATTTTTTATTACATTGATCTCACCTAAATGTTTGTTTTTACAATGGGGTAATTTTTTTTGTTAAGAGTTTATGCAACACATGGAAGCTTGATTTCAATCTTTGAATTAAATTGAAAACAATAGCACAAATAAATACAATAGATTAGGCCTAAAGACACAAATAAAGAGACATAAAAAGAAAAGTTTTTAGGTAGGTCAGAAATACTACAGAAACTGAATAAATTAATCCAATGTAAAATAACACTGGATAGTCTTTTAGTCCTGACTGAATTAAATACATAGGCTATTAATTCTGATTCCTTACAATTAATGCTATATTATGTTGTTTTGACAACAAAATTAATGACAGACACATATGGCTGCGTTCACTTTAAGAACTAGTACACGGATCCATTACTGTTTCATTATACTGTCTGTCACACGCGTTTTATGCTTATTTAAGACATAACCAACTGTCTTTACGAGGTTACTCACCATCATTTTGCGTGTTTTTAACTGTTAAAGCGATATAATCCACGAAAAAGAACTTTTGTTACTGGCGAGCTGTTTGTGAGGCGGATTTAGGCTTTACTGTATGTGCACGCAATGAGCACAGGATAGTTTAAAATTGCTTGAATGTTTAAACTGGTAAAACTTAAAAAAGACGTGAAAATGATAAACGTTAGTTACGATGCAATGCTGGCCCGATTGTGCAAGTGAATCATGTCCCGACTCCTAAACACGAGTGTGTATCGACGCCTGCAGCGCTTGACTCTTGCCTTAGGCAGAGTGAGAAGACGCAGCACCGTGAGCCCTGAATATGGAAAAAATCGATTCGTGGCCGTTGAGAATCGATTTTGAATCGACCACATTTTAAAAAACGATTAATCGAAAAATCAATTTCTTTGCCCAGCCCTAGTAATAAGTGATGTAGCAATTGAGTCTTCCTGGCAGAACTTAACGCTAAAGCTTCCATTTCCCTTTCGCAGTCACTACGAGTTATGTTGTGATGCCAAATGTGGTTTCGCTTAGAAAGCCTATCAACTTCAAGTATTACAAAACGAGCCAATGGCAAAGAAATATCATGGGATTGCGGAATTTGCATAGCGTAACTCCGCCCCACCTTATGGGTATATAAGGAAGTACGCTGGCAACATGCAGATATGTTTTCGCTTCGGAGCCAAGTGTATCACTTCACTCCACAAGCCATTCTGAGATTGACTTCATCTCCACTCTCTTTGAGACGAGCTTCTTTCCAGGTGTTGGTGTGACAGCGAGTACACATTCCCTGCTGATCTGTGCAGTGATCTGCCAGAGTGTGTGTGTGTTCTCTCCCTGGTTGCTTCAAAACTCTGCAGAGTTTTTTCCTCTCACAAAAGAGCTTGCACTTGGCACGTCTTTTTAAAAATGTCTCGCCCGTGCACTTCTGAATGTGGTCGGTGGATTTATGAGTTTGATGGGCACAATCGCTGTCTTGCGTGTTTAGGCTTAGATCACGCTAAGGCAGTGTTTGTGGATGCTTCATGTTCTCACTGTGGTTACATCACGCAGAGTCTCTCTCGATAGGCTGCTGCATTTGCCGCAAGAGCAGCCAATAGGTGCGCGAGCTGTATCGCCTGTGTCTGCTTGCTGCTGCAAAGCGTTTTACATTAATAAAAAATTAAGGATAATCTCATGACCTTCGCAACACTTCAGTCGAGACTCAATGACCTCGTCAGAGGGAGAGTCCCCTCATCCACACCCCGATCTACCCCCTCCACGAGAGGTGGTACTTCGGTGGTGGCCAGGGTGACGGTGTGGAATCGAGCACAGACGATTCATCCTCGGCCCACACCATCTCTAGTGTTGCAACCCGTGAGCATTCTGATTTGGTCCTGCATGTGTCTTTCGGCGCTCCAGACAAAGAGACCATGTCGATTTCTGCATCACAAGGTGGGCAGGAGTCCTCGGGAGATGATGATTCGGCTGTGCTGCTGCCTCGAGTGTGCCAACATTGTCCGAGTCAGATCCCGAGTTGACCGCCATGCTTTCTGGGGCAGCAGCGAGCATCGGGTTTGAGTGGAACCCTCCACCCAGTCCTGAGCGCTCGCGGCTGGACGATTGGTTTTTGTATGCGGCCGCTGATCCCCGTCGGCGTCCAACCCCAATACCTTTCTTCCCGGACGTGCATAAGGTCACAAGGTCCTGGAAGACACCATTGTCTTCCCGTGATCGTTCGGCGACCTTCTCCACCTTTCCTCCCCTCGATGGGGCCGCTGCTAATGGGTACACTGGGGTTCCCCAGGTCGAATGTTCTGTTGTTATGCAGCTTCCTCCCGTGGCGCTTCCTCCCGTGGCAACCCAAAGCACCCCTCCAAAGCCTGTAGGTTTCCCAGGCTGGGCTCTTCGGCGGCGCGGTTGAGGACTTCGCCCAACAGTTCTCAACCGCCTAGAAGCAGGTGATTAAACATATTCTGCCCCGACGGCCCACTGCTGCCTCCACCCAGCGGTCGGCACAGAACCCTCAGTCCTGCAGCTCCCACCCCTCCACTTCGCGGAAGAGCGCTTCACTATGGTCGGTGGCAATGCCCCTGTCATGAGAGCAAAGGTCGCCACCCTAATTGGTGATTTTGCAAACTCGTTAAATCATCTAAATCGACAACTTGTATGTTAGACCCTATACCGACTAAGCTACTGAAAGAGATGCTTCCAGATGTCATAGATCCTCTTCTTAATATTAATAGTTTGTAGCAGTAAATGAAGAGATGTCTTATCGATCACAAGTTCAGTATGGCGTACCACAAGGCTCAGTACTAAGACCGCTCCTGTTCACTCTGTACATGCTACCATTAGGAGATATCATTAGGAAACATGGAATTAGCTTTCACTATTATGCCGATGATACTCAGCTGTATATTTCTTCAAAACCTAACGAAACTTACCAATTCACAAAATTAACAGAATGCATAGCTGATGTAAAAAATTGGATGACTAGTAATTTCCTACTACTAAATTCTGAAAAAACAGAGATTCTAATTATTGGACAAAAAACTTCCACACGTAATAACCTAGAATACTGTCTAACACTTGATGGCTGCTCTGTTAAGTCTTCGTCGTCGGTTAGGAACCTGGGTGTAATCTTTGATACTAATCTTTCATTTGAAAGTCACGTGTCTAGTATCTGTAAAACCGCATTTTTCCATCTTAAAAAATATATATAAATTACGCCATATGCTCTCATTGACAAATGCGGAACAATTAGTTCATACGTTCATGACCACAAGGTTAAATTATTGTAATGCTCTACTGGGTAGTTGCCCTGCACACTTAATAAACAAACTACAGCTAGTTCAAAACGGAGCAGCTCGAGTTCTTACCAGAACCAGTAAGTATGACCATATTAGCTCGGTTCTATCAACACTGCTTTGGCTGCCTATTAACCATTGTATACATTTTTAAATATTGCTGATTACTTACAAAGCACTAAATGGTTTAGCTCCGCAGTACTTGAGCGAGCTCTTAACGCATTATAGTCATTCACGTCTATTGCGATCTCAAAGTTCCGGCCAGTTGATAAAACCTAGAATATCAAAATCGACTGCTGGCGGTAGATCCTTTTCCTATTTAGCACCAGAACTTTGGAACAGTCTTCTTACCATTGTCCGGGAAGCAGACACACTCTGTCAGTTCAAAGCTAGACTAAAAACACATTTCTTTGACCTAGCATACACATAACACACTATAGACTTCTATAATTCAATGTTAGGCTGCATAGATTAGGTCAGCTGGAACTGGGAACACTTCCCTTAAATCCTGATGTACTCGTTAAATCAAAAGAAGAATGGCATCTACGCTAATTTTAGTGTCTTTGTTTGTGTTATGGGAAAATTATTCCCATCTCTTTCAAACCAATGAATGCTGCTACTGCTGATTGAGGCGAGCAGGTGAGACGACATGGACGGGGAGAGACGTATGGACTTTGACCCCAAAGGTCAAAGTACAGGCCGGTTTTAGAGCGAGTGAAAGAGCATGCCCAAATCCTAAAGTTCAGGTTATTACTGTGATTTCCTGACTAGAGAGAACTGAACTTTAGTCTATCTATGGGCAGAAGAACAGGCCTTGAGATAGTGGTATAAAACCTACGCTCCCCCTCCATTCTTCGTTCACACTTGTGTCGCAGACTGTACATTGACTACCTCTGTGGAACAACTGAACCTTTCTTATAAGAAATAAATCATTTTTAATTCTCAGACTGTCTCTTACGCTTTGATGATTGTTTAATGGAAATTTTGCTATTACAGTTTGTCTCAAGGTTTTCCCAAAGCCTGCCGGATCCAGGCCGTTTCCAGATCTAACGAAGGACCTTCGCCTGGACGCAATGACAACGCAAAGCTGAAGTGCCAACTAGCCTCTCCCTATGGAGGATCCCTATACCACTCTACAGATAAAGCGTTGTGGAAATTTGTAAAAAAAATAAAATAAAGTGATAAAATAAAATTCTGTATCATTCTTTAAAACTCTATTCCATTCTTCATCATTGAATATCAGATTCAGATATCTTTCCCAAATTTTCTTAAGAGCTAATATCCATCACCAAGACTTTGAATCAACCAGGATTAGTACACTGATGCTTCATGACCCTTCCCATACGCCAAAACTACCATGCAGTGTAGATCTGCTGATTCAGGAAGCTGCGAACTAGAACCAAAAGTAGTACTGCTCGCTCAGGAGGAAGTGACCAATGAGCCAGGTGTCTAAAACTAAAAGCATAATAATAAAACAAAATATTAGGCAGGCCTAGACCACCTTTCTCAACAGGTCTCTGTAACTTATTAGAATGCATCTGAGGTCGCTTACCATTCCAAATAAAAGCCTTACATAATCTGTCAAACTGTTTAAAGTAAGAGAGAGGTATTTGTATTGGGAGAGACTGTAATAGAAAATTCAGTTTTGGCGTACAACTCATTTTAATTACATTGACTTTTCCAGCCATTAACATATGGAGTGGAGCCCATCTATCCATATCGCAGGAAATCTTTTTCATTAAGGGGTCAAAAATTAACTCACTAAATCATTCAAATTTGGGGGGAATAAAATGTCTAAATATCTAATGCCTGACTTAGGCCATTGGAATGTACCAGGGTGAAACGCTGAGGCAGGGCAAAATGCAGTCAATGCAAGAGCTTCTGATTTAGACCAATTCACCCTATAACCTGAAAACTTAGAGAAGATATAAATTATTCCAAGAAGACAAGGTATAGACCAGTGGTTCTCAACCCTGTCCTGGCGTACCCCCAACACTACACGTTTTCCTTGTCTCCCTAATCAAACACACCTGATTCAACTCATCAGCTCATTATCACATGGGTTAATGAGCTGATGAGTTGAATCAGGTGTGTTTGATTAGGGAGACAAGGAAAACGTGTAGTGTTGGGTTGAGAACCACTGGTATAGACCTACAAGGGTCAGAAACAAATAATAGAATGTCATCAGCATAAAGCATAAGCTTATGTACTTCTCCCCCCCCACTACAAAACCAGGAAAATCATCATCTTTTCTTATTGCGGCAGCTAAAGGTTCCAAAGCAAGACAGAACAGCAACGGGGAGAGTGGAGAGCCTTGTCGGGTCCCTTTACCAAGCGGAAAATACTCTGAAATTAGGCCGTTGGATTGAACCGCTGCTACCGGTTGTTTATACAGTAATTTGATCCATCTTATAAACGTGTTTCCAAACCCATAAACTTCTAGAATTTTAAAAAGATACTTCCACTCCACCATGTCAAAAGCCTTCTCGGCATCTAGTGAGACGGCGGCAATCGGGGTCTGTTCCTCCCTTACTGCCCACCAAATGTCAATAAACCGTCGAATGTTATCAGAAGAACTATGGCCGCTAATAAACCCTACTTGATCTACATGTATAAGTGATGATATAACTTTATTTAAACGATTAGTTAGGATTTTTGACAAAATTTTTATATCCAGTTGAATCAATGATATTGGACGGTAACTTTTGCACTCACTTGAATCTTTATCCTTCTTAAGTATAAGACTAATTAGGGCTTGTGACATTGTTGGTGGTAATTCCTCCCTCTGAAATGCCTCCATAAAGACTTCTAGCATTAATGGAGCAAGTTCTTTAACATTATCTCTAAAAAGGCAATGCTCTTATCACCTCCATTACTTCCTCCAAAGTTATATCTGAATCCAGAAGTTGCTTCTGGTCATTTGAAAGCCTAGGGAGATCTAGCGGTTCCAGGAATCTACTAATATCCTCATCAGTTGATGATGACGCTGATTTGTAAAGATCTATGTAGAATTCTTTAAATGTTCTATTTATATCTGCAGCGGCAGTACAGATATCTCCCCTGGAAGACCTAACAGATGGAATAATGGAGGAGAACTCCTTGTGCTTAATATAATTAGTTTTTATGGCGCAGTGGATAAGACACATGCCTTTGGTGTGAGAGACCCGGGTTCGAATCCACTGCGAGACACCAATGTGTCCCTGAGCAAGACACTTAACCCCTAGTTAGAGTGTGCGGCAAATTGAATGATACATCCCCTAATAACTGCCTTAAGAGCATCCCATGCCACTCCCACTGAGGATACTGATGACCAATTAGTTTCTATGTAAACATTAATTTCTGTTTTTAGCATTTGTTGGAATACTGGGTTTTGTAAGAGAGATGTATTAAGACGCCATCTAGACGATTTTTTCCTCTCTATAGAAGGTTTCAACTCTAAACTTACCCAGGCATGATCCGAGATGATGATATTCCCAATTGTACATGTAATGACAGAAGGGATAAGTGATTTTGATAAAAGGAAAAAGTCAATTCTAGAGAAAATGTTATGTGCATTCGAAAAAAAGGTATAGTCCCTCCCATTTGGATTCAGGAGTCTCCAAATGTCTATGAGGCCGAGAGATTGACACATCCTATGTACTATCAATTTTGCTTTAGGTGTGTTATATACTTTTGAGCAGCTATGATCTAGGAGTGGATCCATTAACAAATTAAAATCCCCGCCCAGCACAATCTCATAGTTCACAGCAGATCGTAACTTCACTTCCAAATCTATAAAAAAATTCTGATTGTCAAGATTGGGCGCATAGATATTGGCCAATACTAAATTTTGCCCCTGTATTTCAGCCCAGACCATAATAACTCTTCCAAATGTATCTTTCATTTGTTTAACACATCTAAATTGCAATTGCTTTTTATTAATATTATAACTCCCCTACTGTTACTTGACCCTTCGCCGCAAAACACATATCCGCCAAATGCCCTGCCTAGTTTTTCAGCTTCCTGCATACCAAGGTGAGTCTCTTGGAGAAATACTATATCCGATGTATTGCGCCTAAGAGATGATACCACCTTCTTCCTTTTAATAGGGTGCCCCAACCCATTCACATTCCACATGGAAAAAGATAATTTACCTAGGTCAAGGAGTGGCATATTTGAAATGTAGGCCTACAATCAGGTGTGTCCACATCATCTAAACCATAATCAAACGGAAGTGTGACCATAAACCCCAAAACACCCCACAAAAACAACAATGCGACAAAAACAAAATGCGCTTCAACTTGAATACTGTGCACCAACATTTTATCAAAAGTCCACCCCCCACAAGTCCAATGGTCCATGACTCGTTCAAGTGGCGTCCACGCGACAGTTCTGCTACTCCGATAGTCATGACTCATGACCGATGAAATTTCAATGATCTCCCCTCTAGTCTTAAATGTAACAAACAACCATGCAAGTATTATTGACATGTATTCTGTATGCAATAAAATACAGCTAACTGTTACAGCTAAAACTACAACAAAAAAATAAAATAAATAAAATAAAAATAAAACTTCAGAGGTGGAGAGAAAAAAAAAACAAGAAGGATATCAGTGATCACTCCATTTTTTCAATGAAGGCCATAGACTGTCGTGGGCAAAAAAAGGTCCTGTGCCCATTCTTAGTTTCGATTCGCAATTTTGCAGGAAAGAGCAGTGCGAAGCTCACCTTCTTCTTGTGAAGCATTTTCTTGCATTCTTTGAATCTGTCTCGCTTCTGCTGTGTTGATCTGGCGAAATCAGGAAAGTTCATAATATTATTGTTCTCCTAGCATAGCTTGCCTTTAATCCTCGCCGCCCGTAACACAAAGTCCCTGTCGGCTGACCGTAGAAATCTTGCCAAAACCGGCCGGGGTCTTTCTGTCGAGTTGAGGCGCTGAGCGGGAGATCTGTGTGCACGTTCAATTTCAAGCTGTCGGTCCGTCGAATCAATCAATTGCGGGATAAGTCCACCCAGAAAGCTCACCATGTCCTGGCCTTCTTTCCCTTCCGGGATCCCGACGATACGAATATTATTGCGTCTGTTCCGGTTCTCCATGTCTTCCATTTTGTCCCATATCTGCTCCAGCTCGGCTTTGGTGGCAGGTGGATTCGCCTGTGATTCTTTCTCGGCCCCCTCTAAAAACTCCACCCGTTTTTCAACCTCATCCAGTCTTGTAATCAAAGAGGATAGTTTAGCCTCCACCGACGCGGTAGTTTTACATATCTCCGCAATTCCTTCCATGTCACCTGAGATTTTTGTCAGAATTGTATAAATATTCGCGATGTCCTGGCTTCCCTCAGTAACGTTATGTACGTTGTCGTGAACCGCAACCAGGCCATCTTGGTCCTCCTGAGTGGGTCGGGCGTGTGCGAACGCAGGTGCCTTTTAATATCCCCACAGGCCAAGGATTTCGGAATTTTAGACATCGTCTGCTTCCAGTATTACTTAAATGACCGAACAATTGGTGTTTTCACCGAATCAAAATAATTAACAGGATAATTGTAGCAAACTGAAGCGGAGCTCGCTGCTAAGCTGCCTCCTCTCGCATCGCGTCACATGACTCCAATAGTATTCTGTATCAAAATGTATGGGCAAGACAAGTAGTTTGTTTAGGCATGGTTTGTAGGGAATTACAAATCTGCGCACATATATTCAAACGCAAATAACTATAGAATCAATTCGTAATGCGCATGTGAACGCCATCAGCGTTTATCACAGGTTCACGTTTAAAGTCTGTTTAGAGAGAACGGTGTCGTCTTAGCGGCCCGTAATTTAATAACAAATGATCATTTCGATGGAAGTGAATCAATCAAAACTAACTTTAGCTGGAAAATAATATTATTCAAGAACCGCTATGAAACCAAACCAATCTCTGTTACCTTAAATTATGTTTATCTCTGTAAAGCTGCTTTGAAACAATCTACATTGTTAAAAGTGCTATATAAATGAGGATGACTTGACTTGACTTGAAGGGTGCGATGGAGACTGAGACTTCTACAGCCCCTACTTCATTGTACCCAAGAAAACCGATGGGTTACGGCCAATCCCCGACCTGTGTGTCTTGAACCGATACCTTCACAGGCTTACATTGAATATGCTCACGGCCAAACGCATTTTCAAATGTGTGCGGCCATAGGATTGGTTTGCTGCGATTGACCTGGACGCCTACTTTCATGTCTCCATTCTTCCTCGACACAGAGTGTTCCTACGGTTTGCTTTCAAGGGGCGGGCATACCAGTACACCAGCACAAAATTTGACGGGGTGGTGGTGCCGCAGTGGATAATACACATGGCTTTGGTGTGAGAGACCCGGGTTCAAATCCACTGTGAGACACCAATGTGTCCCTGAGCAAGACACTTAACCCCTAGTTGCTCCAGAGGCGTGCGACCTCTGACATATATAGCAATTGTAAGTCGCTTTGGATAAAAGCGTCAGCTAAATGAATAAATGTAAATGTACTCGGTTCTCCCATTTCGGGCTAGCCCTGTCTCCTCGCATCTTCACGAAGATCATCGAGGCAGCCCTTGTGCTGCTACTGTAACACGGGGTTTGCATCCTGAACTATCTCGACGACTGGCTGATCCTAGCTCACTCTCGAGATCAGGTTTGCGAACAGAGGGACCTAGTGCTCGTCTGGGCCTTTGGGTCAACTGAGAGAAGAGCAAACTTTGCCCCGTGCAGAGGATCTCTTTTCTCGTAATGGAAATCGACTCGGCCGCCATGTGCTCGCAGCTTACGAGCGAGCGCGCGCAGTCACTGCTGACTTGCCTGAGACAGTTCAAAGGCAAGAGTGTGGTTCCACTGAAGTTATTTCAGAGGCCCCTGGGGCATATGGCATCCGCAGCCACAGCAAACGCCGCTCAGATTGCTTCATATGAGGCCGCTTCAGCTCTGGCTTCACGATCGAGTCCCGAGGTGGGCATGGCAACAAGGCATGCTCCAAATACCAGTTACTCCAACCTGCCATCAGACCTTCACCCTGTTGACGAAAGTTTCCAGGCATGTTGATGTCTCAACAGATGCCTCCACCATGGGCAGGGGTGCCATTTGCAATGGACATGCTGCCGTGGGCTCCTGGACAGGACCCCAGCACCTTTGGCATGTCAATTGCCTCGAGTTGCTGGCAGTACGCCTTGCTCTGCACCACTTTCTTCCGCTGCTCAAGAACCAACACGTACTAGTCCGCTCAGACAATACCGTGACAGTAGCGTACATCAACAAACAAGGTCACAGACCCTGTGCAAGATCAGGGAGAACGAGGAGGAGGTCATATTGGTTGCGCCTTATTGGCCCACCCGTACCTGGTTCTCCAAACTTGTACTCCCCGCGACAGCACCTCCCTGGGCAATTCCTCTGAGGAAGGACCTTCTTTCTCAGAGACGGGGCACCCTATAGCACCCTCATCCCGATCTTTGGAACCTCCACGTGTGGCTCCTGGATGGGACAAAGCAGGTTTGAGTACCCTACCACCAGCGGTGGTGGCTACCATCATTTCCTTTAGGGCATCTTCCACATTTTCCATTGACGAAGCGTGCCTGGAATTTGGGCCGGCCTATTCTCACGTGATTCTGCAGTGAATGCAGTATTTCAGGACCTCAGACCAGCTCTTTGTCTGTTATGGTGGGAAGCTGAAGGGAAAGGCTCTCTCCAAGCAAAGGTTGTCTCACTAGATAGTGGACGCCATTGCTTTGGCATACCAGCAGCAAGGTCGACCATGCCCCCTTGGTGTGAAAGCCCACTCCACCCGGAGTATGGCTTCCTCTTGAGCTCTAGGGCATGGTGCCTCGCTAACAGACATCTAAAGAGCTGCAGGCTGTCAGTTTACATGTCTAAACATTCATTTTGTCATTAATTGTAATCCAGTGAGATTTTTATGTACACAAGGAGTCTGACAACAGCCGGTCTGATCTGATCTCACCATCATCAAGTCGGTCTGTGATTACATAAAGAAAGAAGAAACTGAGACAGACTAAATCCAAAAGAAATGCAACAACAAACCTGCCTGCAAACCCATACAAAAATGTAATATTTGGCCATATATGTACTTATATTTTAAATAGCATTTATATATTTGACTATATATTTGACTTATCTGAGAACACAACATATATGCCTGCAACATATGAACATTTATGTGTCCAAACATGTGAAGAAAATATTTGAGTTCATCCATGTATGATACCATATATCTGCATATATTACAGTATAGTATTGGTTTCTCGCATATATGGACAACATTAAGTATAAATATGTGACATACATCCACATACTTAATAAATATATGTAAACATGCATGCATGTGATACTGATGCATTTTTAAAGCTGTGGCATATGGTTATGGTACTTTGTGGATGTATTTGTCAAAAATGACAAAGAAAAGACGGCATTATTGTATTAAAAATACTATATTTGATATTCACACAATATAGCAGAGGTGTCAAAAGTATTCACATTCATTACTCAAGTAGGAGAATAGATACTAGGGTTTAAAAAGACTTCTGTAGAAGTTGAAGTATCAACTCAAGCTTTTTACTCAAGTAAAATTGTAAAAGTACTGCTTTCAAAACTACTTAAAGTTTAAAAGTAAAAGTAATGTAAGGACAAAAAATTCCATTAATGACAAAAGCTTAGGCCGCGCCACAGGGGCCTATAGTGCACTCCCACCTCCTCAAAAAAACATGTTTCTAAAGGCCATAATGACTATAATGTTATATTTAAAAAAATTTGGGATGGACTAGGCTACCTGTTTCAGCCACATATATGCCCATTGAAAATGAACGCATTTTAGTACAATGCAAATACATTAAAGAACCATATGTGCACTACTAAGCATTAACGTGTTTCATGGAGATATGATGACTAGTTGCCTATAAGTATTGTAGTGGTGCAAAAAGTCAAACTTCAGAGGCATGTTATCAATAACCTTTATTGGAATGTAAATGTACATCCAAGCTTAGCTGCAGGAATCTGTGTGGGCAACGGAGAAGAAAATTGGTGTACCCCGGGCAGGCTTAGTAACAATTGCCCTTGTATGGTTTACTTTATACAATAAACAGTGCTGTCAAAATTAATGCTTAATCAAAAAATAAAACATATTAATAACTAGATGTAACAAACACTGTGGACTCAACCCTGCATGTACAACAACAGGGTAATCTACACCAGTTAAGCACAATACATGCAACAGAGTTACCAATAGGCTTTGTTTAGCCGCAAAAGCAGCTGGTTCTCAAAGTTCTTTGAGCCAATGCATGCTCTTTTTGGCCTGAAGATCAGCCCTGCAACACTAAACAGTCTTTCACAGGCTGCTGAGGCAGGGAGTGCCGTATTAAGCTTAAGTGATAGCTGCCACACAGCTGGGATGGACTTAAGTACCTCTACTGTGTCTCCGGGGCACCCCAGGTACGCATCCAACTGCTGGGTTATTTCAAGAGGGCTGGTCTTTAAGGAGGAAAAGAAGTCCTCTTCCTCAGATGATTGGGAGCACTCCTCACTGATGTGATTCTCAACCTGACAGTCCAAGTGGCTTCTGATATAGTCAAGACCTGTGGAATAAAAAACAAAAATCAGGACAATTTATACCATATGACTATTGTAATTCTGTATTGGATAGTGTGTGTGTGTGTGTGTGTGTGTGTGTGTTTGTGTGTGTGTGTGTGTCATTAAATGTCATTTCAAACTCATTTCACTGTCTCCATAGAAATTACACGTATTAAGGGGAAATTGAGAAGTGAGACACTTACCCAGTTTGAGGATATTTTCGTCACTTGTCCAGCAGGTCTTAAATTTGGGAACTAGAATGGCTGCAGCTATCAGCTCTGGATCTGCAAGCATGGAAATTGGAGGCGCTGTGAAGATGCCGGAGCTTGGTCCTTAGTAGAGTTATGGTGGGGACCAACCATCCCATCTGCACACTGGTTTCTCCCTGAAGAACATCCAGTGGCCTTGCAACTGGGCTCATTGTCTTCGCATATTCTGCAAGAAATGCAAGTTCCACTGGAGTAAACCTGTACAAAGAAGAAAAGAAAAACTCAACATGAAACATTTAGCCTACTTGATGTAGCACCTTCAACTGGAGGATTATTAAAAATAATCTGAGACTTTTAGAAATGTAGCTGTGTTGCAACAAACAACATCCATAGTAAATATCGGGACTGCATATTGGCATAGTCCTTACATGTGTTCTACATTATTCAAAGTACAAAACTATGACCTAATCTATTGTTAATCACTTAATTAACTGAAAGGCCAAAAAAAAGCACTTACTTAGGTGTATCTAGTTCACTGCAGACAGCTGCAAGGACTCCTTCGCCTTGTTCTCTTGTTATTCTCACTATTCTTTCTACGGCTGAGACAAGTGAATTCCATCTTGTACCAACAGGCCTTACGAGTTGGAGTTTGCAGTGGTCTTCAATTACTTCAGATGCGATGGTTGATCTTGAACTTTTGTTCCACAGGCTAGAGCATTTGGCAAATGTAGACCTTGACACGCGCTTGTACAATGGGTTGACCTCTGCTTTTGAAGCATCAACTGTGGACACTAAATTGAGGAGGTGGCAGGCGCAACGATGGTGCTTGGGTAGCTGGTATTCCAAGTAGTCATCTTCGTCCAACAGGGCTCCGTAATCAACAAATTCAACACCCTCAACGTTATCCTTTTCTTCATCGTAATCATCATTTTGGCCACCATCATCCTCTTCTCCATCACCCTCTCCTACAGGTTCAGGATTGTTGTCCTCGTCAGTCTGCCCATAAACTCTGAAGGCTTTCAAGAAGTTTGATCCGTTGTCAGTTGTAGTCCGAACGATCTTATCTCTGATATTGAATTCTGTGTGAATGTCAATTAGGGCACTAGCCAGGGCAGAAAAGGTATGGGACCCTTTAAGTTGCTTGCATGCCAGAGCAGCACAGGATCTCTGCATGGTCTGAGGGTTAAACCAGTGCACAGTGACACCAATGAAACCGCGACGGTGTGCCGTCCAGCAGTCTGTTGTTGTTGCTATGAACTCAATTTCACTAAGGGCAGCTGTCAGTTTTCTTTTCATTTCAACAGAGGCCTTTGTGACTTTGTTTATAACAGTATTTGTATTTCTCTAAAATGTCCAAACCCATTATATATTCCCGTAGAAAACATCTATTAACCTGATAATATTAATAATTTTTAAAGTTTGAACATGCAATACAGACACATATTTAGCACTGTGACATAAAATAATATCTTAAAATTAAAGTCTTACATACATCATTCTTTATTCTTTCAAGCAGACATATTTATTTGTATGAATTAAATATAATTAATCCTTATTAAAGCTATTAAATAGCAGTGAATGCTTTTCTCTTTTTATTTTGTTGTTTGATTAATATTAAAGGTTGTATCAGTGATTTCAGGCCTAAAAATAAATGTCTAATCTTTCCTAACGATCCGCTAGCTGCCCGCCCCATAAGCATGCCGTCCAAAAACCGCGTCTCTACTGTAGATTTAGTCGACTAAAACCTTATTGTATTTCGTCGACTAAAACTAAAACAATTCAGTTCAACAATTCAATAGTCACCATCTTGTATGTTGTCAGTCAAACTCCTTATAGTGCCCCCTTTTTTGGTTTAAGCCACTGCCCTTCAAAATGTCTGTGCACGGCCCTGTGTAGTTTACAATTTTGACAGCTTGTTCTAATGCTACAGTCAGGTCTGGGGGCATTGCTTTTGCGACGAGTGCTTTGCGGTGCAGCATGCAGTGGGTAATCTGCAAATCTGGCTTTTGGTTCTTCAACCTTAGTTAACAGTCCTTTTACTTTTCCAGTCATAGATAAAGCTCCATCTGTGCAAATACTATGACACATGCCCCAGTTTAGACCACATTCTTTCAAGTACGTATCAATGACAATAAACATTTCTTCCCCTGTTGCACGACTTGATAGTTCTTTGCAGAAAAAAAAATTCTCCATAATTAATTCCTCATCAGTATATCGCACACTGGCCAGGAGATAACAGTGTCCACTGCAGTCCGTAGAATCATCAATTTGGAGTGCAAATTTGCCACTTTTGTTTAGTTTTTCGGTTAGTTGTGTTTCTATATCAGTAGCCATGTCATCAATGCGACGTTTAATCGTGTTGTCAGATAATGGGATTTTGTCAATTTCTTTGACAGCGTCCTCACCTATCATTACCCCTACAATTTTTTTGCAGGCTGGCAAAATTAGTGATTCAGCAATGGTATGGGGCTTCTTTGATGTGGCGATTAGCTCTGCTACTAAGAAGCTTGCCTCCTGAGCTTTATCAGACACACGCACACATGACATCATTTGTTGGTTCTGTTTAACATTTTGTGCTTTTAGTTGCTTGAAGTATTCTATGTCTTTGCTGGTTAAACCGTGGTGTTTCGTGTCTAAATGTCTCTTCAGCTTACTCGGTACCATTGCTGCATTTGATAGATTTTCCCTGCAGATGAGGCATTCAGGCGTGGGACAGCTAGCATCTCCGATCCATGTAAAACCGTAAGCCAGGTAGCTTTCACAGTACTGTCTAATTTTATTTTTTTTGGGTGGTGGTGGTCCCGGGTTGATGTCCGTCGATCTTCTGGGCTGTGACATTTCTGCTTTTCTTTTGTTTAAACTTATAAATTTATCCATATTTGCCCTGTCCTGTCAATCTGCGTGAAATATAAAATTGAGCGCGCACCATTACAAAGGGCGGAGCGAGCGGGACGATTTCCTCCCGAGAACCAACCCGATCACACATGCAATTTATACGCGAAAATGAGTTTTTACGTGCATAGGATACACATGGTTGGTTAGGGTAGGTTTAGTAGTGGTGTGGGGTGCGTGTGTATTATACGTTTGGGTAGAATTAGTGGTGTAGGGTGCGTGTGTATTACACGCAAATGAACTGCGTATCAAATGCACGCGAAAACTGCGTATCATATGCACGTAAAAACTGCGGCACCCCTAGCCAGTTGTCACGGCACCCACTTTGGGAACCACTGCCGTAATGTACCCTAAATGTAAACCTTAGACACATTCATTGTGAAGCGTGCAGCTAGCGATTTGCAAAGATTAATATAAATATTAATATAAAGTTTAATAAAACGTTACACTCACTTCAGTTGTTCTAGGTTCAGCAGGAACACGAATAGCTGGTACCGATCCTTTTTTCATGAGCAGCTTCTTAGCAAAACCAGCTCATACTGACCCTCGTTTATAAAGCAGTCTGCTGAGAAATGATTCGCGCAAACATGAGAGCATTGACGTTGCTCGTGGGGAATATTCCCTTCGAAAACAAACTCAGCCACTGCGTCTTCAGCGGTTCAGATTTAGGAACATTAAAATGACTGCTGTGTTCGTTATTACACCCTAGAACAGAACACCACAATCGCTTAGACGCCATTCTGCTCATTGACAGTGCTCCAGCATATCAACAATGACCGCGCCGGTCCGCGCAGACTATGATTGACAGCTCCCTCACGAGCGAGGGCGGGTCTGTGTTGAAACGAAGCTGTCAATCAACAATCGTGAGAGGGGCTTCCGAACGTGTGACGTCACAAAATCGAACGGCTCAATTTGAGGCAGGGGAAAACATATAAGGAGATTAAAACAAAAACACTGGATGGATTTTTATCATTTTATGATGATTTTTATCATTTTATGATGATTGTGTACAGGCACTGCCAACACACATTTCAGTACAATCAACTTGTAAAAGTGCATGTACCATTATAGTGCACTGTTCTGTACAGCCTTGTAATTCATTGTATTTTTCAAAAATATAATTTTCTATTCAGTGCAATAGCCGTACACAGGGTTTTATAAATACAAAGGTCCCAAAAGTGATCTGGGTTCGGGGGCATATTATTTTTCCACTGTCATTGGCAAAGAACATGTATATCTATGTTAAATAGGAATAAAGTTGTAATAAACTTGTAATAAAGTTATTCTCCTTCTAGGCACAGTATGCAATAGGCTATTGCTCTTCCTGCTCTCCTCTCTCATCTCCATCTCCTCTCATTCTTCTTCTCTCAGTCTCTTTATCTTTAGGATACCTGTAAATCTCCCCTTCCTGAAGCTGAGCTTTGATTGATACAGTCTTTGCAAACTGATTATTTATTTCGGTCGTTTAAAACTTCTATCGTAAAACAGCTGTTTAGTTTAGTTCCACTTGCTAATCTCTTGAAGCGTCGCGTTGGGATTCGCGGGCGGCCGCAGCTCGCGCTTCTGTTAACATAAAATCCCGCTTGCTTTGATCGGTCATCTCAAACATTTTGCCATTTCCGACGAGCGGTGTTGAGTAGCTACTGAAGCAGCTCAGATTATGAGGTCGGTTATCGTCACCATATGCGAATCATTGCAGCACCAAATTAGAGTATTAGGCAATTATTTCACAAAGTTCATTATACACTCAGAAAAATGACAGAGGTCCGGACCTCGGAGACCACAATGGTGGGTACGGCCCTGAGGCTATTTGGCCGCTTGAGTTTCTAGAGATTTTTTATTATTCTGGCCTTTTCAGCGCCGCCTTTGCGCCTATTATCCATGTTTTGTATCACTTATTCTTTGTTCGCCCATCTCTAACAACTGACTTTTTTTTGTGGGGCTGCGAGAAAATTATAATAAAAAAATAGTGGTGCTGCGCTGAGACTGGAGCATTCAACCCAGTGCCATGACAACACCGGCCCTCCTGGCCAATAAAACAGACCGGCCCACCGGGATTTCTCCCGGTGCTCCCGATTAGCCAATCCGGGCCTGATGTCAAGGTATTCAGAGTTAGACAATATTCTTTTTAACTATCAATTGGCATTTCACTGACGAGCGAAAACTCTAAAAGATGAATGTGTTTTCACTATTTGGTCTGCATGGGTAAAAATGTTTTCCATTCTATGACCCCTTTCGTTTTTTTTTTACCAATTCAGCAACTCATAATTAACATTCAGGTTTGGAAGATTCATAAAGAGACACTTTCTCTGAATAACTGCAGCTGGAACAGATGCCCCAACTTTTTGCCAACAGCAACAAAGTGGTGTGGGTTCGACAATGAAGCAAAAAAACTGTCGCTTTGTTTCAAAATAATGTATGGCATAGCAGCGTTCCCCACTTTCTAAGTCTGCAACAACAAACGTATGAAAATACTGTTATCTGTGAGGACTACAGCATGCAAGTTTATCTTTCTCTCTCTCTCGAATGTCTTTTAGAGTGCGCAACTTCACCATTAATCACTGCCCTGTCACGGTAACTGACAAGTTTTCTCTCTATGTGATTAGCTACATTGTGGAAGGCAAGGTAGTCATCTTGCTCAAGTCTTACTTTCTCATGTCTGCCTCCAAGTGCAATGACCTCTTTACACCTTATTGCACTCTGGGTGTGTGTAGGACTGACTAAGTCTTCAAAGGCCGAAATGCATTCAGAGGATGCATTTGACAGTGTTTTCTTGGCATATAAGGGCAGACCCTTCTGTAACTGAAATGTTTTGGCAATCTGCAAAGGGACCCCTTGTGTGCTCTTGATAATTTTGAGCAGGCTGTGATTATATGACTCAAACGTGAAAGCTGAATGAGCCCATAAAGGACCCCAGTTTCGCACACTTGTGCAAGGTGAAGAGAGAGATGGACATTATAGAACACGTTTTGTATACCATAGAGATCCCCCATTTCCATCACTAATCTCTTCAGCATGATATCTGCTTCCTGAATTTGTTGCAAGGTGACACTTTTGACCCACATATAAGTCATATATCTTGCAACACCAAGAAGACAGGCGTGCATCTAGTCAGGTACACAACCTTGTATCAGGTCAACTGATGGGATCAAGGACAAAATAGACGGTCCTTTCACAGTAAGTGGACTCTGAATCCAGCTATCCGAGTTCAAATCTCGGTGGGACCTGCTTTTGCCAGGAATGTGCGGAGGACCTCGTCCGAAAAAAACTTTTCGACAGCGCTGATCCTCAAAAGCTCATCTAGGGAGGGCCCCTTTGAAGTGAGTGTAAAAGGGCGGTACACCGCGTGGAGAATGCGGGCATCGATCCCGCTACCTCTCGCATTAGCTCTCCAGCGGGGTCTCGGTTTTCAGGGTGCAAACTAGCGCGTCGTGGAAAGCGAGTCTTTCATTGCCGGAAAAGTCCAAGTCTGCTTTTTTATAACTTAACCCAGGGACTGGTTTGGCGCAGGTCTCTGTGGCGCTACCTGGATCAGGATCGTCTGTCTCTGCCGCTTCATCCTCGTCCAATCGTGTCGCTCGCTTTCCAATGTGAGATTGGACGAGTGCCAATCGCATCGCTCACTCTCCATTGTGAGATTGGACGAGAGCCAATCGCGTCGCGGCATGAGAATGGACACAGCCACTCACCGCGCTTACATCCATTGTGAGATTGGATGACGACACAGCGCTCTTCAGAAACCTCTATAACTAAGTTATAACCGAGCAAAGTAAGTATCAAATGTTTGTTTTTCTACTTCTGTTTACTATATTCTTAATTGTCCATATAGTCCATGGGCCAGACCAGATATTGGTACCATCTGGGTGGGCAAAACCTTACCTGTACTAAATTGTTCATGAGGTTAATATAAGTTATTTTTAATATGATAACCTTTCTACAGTCCCAGCTTTTTATACTTTTTTTTTTTAGAATTGCATTTTCCTACTTTTATGAATTAGAATTATTTTTGAAAAATACACAAACACCCAATACCATAATAACAGTGATCTAATATTAATACCAAGCAAACTAAAATATTTGTAAATATTAACAGGCATAATAAAGTCGATATCTTTGAATTCACACTGATATTGTGTTGTTTTGAGTTGTAAAAAATATAAAAGAAAAGAAAAATAACATGTATTGTCGACTCTGTCTACCATTGGAAAGTCATAAAATGTACGTACGATTTGTTCTTAATTTTTGTATAATATATTTCAATAAGTTTTGTTTTCAAGTTCATGTGGAATTTATTAGGTAACAGCTTTGTAACACAAGAAAATAAGAATGTCACGGTTCATAAATCCTATGTCTCCTTTTTGTCTCGTGTTTCTGTTGTTGTGTGTGTGTGTACTGATTAGGTGGGTGTGCCCACTCATTAACATCATCAGCGATCACTCATCACTCCCGTCAACAGCTGCAGCTCATCTCATCATGTGTATATATACTCATCACTTTCTCATCTACTTTGTCAGATCTTTGTTTGTGGTTTCCCGGTGTTGTGTTCCAGTCTACGTCTCGAGTCTTGTACCTTCCTTGTTCCTGTTCATGTTCCTGTGGATTTCGTTTGGATTATTTCTCGTCACTGGATTCTCTCACCGCACCGCAGCACTGTCTTCACCAGTTTCATCTGACCATCGGGGTCCCTGCGCCACTAACCTGTCATCTCTGGACTGACCACCATCTACTTCATTTATAATAAACTGTTTCACTTGCATCTTGCTTCCTGTGCTTATTACCCTGACAGAAAGATCTGACCAACATGGAAGCAGCGAGCGATTCATCAAGTTCACTGGACGCATTTGTGAACCACAGCATACAGAGAATGGACACACAAGAGAAAGACCTCAACGACACAGTTCGCGCCGTTCAGGCTTTAGTGGCGCAGGTGTCCGGGCTCACCCAACAGATCCAACAACATCGGATTTCCACTGCGCCACCCGCACCGCCGATTTCTCCACCACCACCAGCGGAACCCTCCCAGTCAGAGCCTCGTCTGCCGGTTCCCGAGACCTATTCAGGTGAATCTAACTACTGTCGAGCTTTCTTAATACGATGTGAAATGCATTTCTCCCTTCAACCCAGGACATTCCAGGAAGAACGAACTAAAGTTGCGTTTGTCCTGACTTTGCTGTCTGGGAGGGCGGCGCTATGGGGAACGGCGGTGTGGGAAAATCAGGACGAATGCTGCTCCTCGTTCCAGAGGCTCTCTGACGAGATGCGGCGAGTTTTCGATCGCTCTCCGGCGGGAAGAGAAGCTGCCAGGGTGCTGCCGGATCTAAGGCAAGGAGAGAGATCCGTGTCTGACTTTTCGATTGAGTTTCGAACCCTGGCAGCAGAGAGCCAATGGAACGAGGAGGCGCAGTGGGACATGTTCCTGCATGGACTGGCTGACCGCGTCCAGAAGGAAATCTACGCCATGGACCTTCCCACCAAGCTCAATGATCTCATTGCTCTGGCCCTGAGAGTAGACGCACGTCTTTCACGTATGGATCGACGAATTCAACCTAACCGTCCATCTGGAGGGATCGAGGGACAGCGTTCTGGAGGCGGGGGCGCGGTCAGTCCCATTTACGATCCTGAGCCCATGCAGGTGGGTCGAGCCCGGCTTTCCCGGGAGGAGAAGGAGAGGCGGAGATCCCTGGGCCTTTGCATGTACTGTGGAGGAGCTGGACATTTCGCTTACAGTTGTCCGTTAAAAGGGCCCAGCCCGACAGTAAGTATGAGGCTACTGTCGGGTGGGATCTCTGCCGAGAAGACCTCATCCACATCTACTCTCCTTCCGGTAAGGCTCCGATGGTCTACTCACCTCCACGACTGTCGGGCACTTCTGGACTCAGGGGCAGAAGGTAATTTCATGGACCACAACTTTGCACGCACATTTCAAGTTCCCCTCAGACACCTTTCGCACCCGATTGCAGTTCACGCCCTCAACGGTCAAAGACTCCCCACCATCTCACTGGCCACCGAAGACATTACCCTTATCACATCAGGCAACCATACCGAGACCATCTCCTTTTACATTCTGGACACTCCTCTTGCACCCATCGTTCTTGGTCACCCCTGGCTCACCCGTCACAACCCCAAAGTGGACTGGCAGCTCAAGTCTGTGTCGGCATGGAGCAGTTATTGTCATAAGTCTTGTCTTGTCTCTGCTTGTCCGTCTGTTTCTGTCCCTATGTTTCAGGAGGAGGCAGTGGATTTATCTAACGTACCCACGGAGTACCTGGACCTGAAGGAGGTGTTCAGTAAGTCTCGGGCTGCTTCTCTTCCCCCGCATCGTCCCTATGACTGTGCTATAGAGTTACTGCCAGGTACGTCTCCGCCTAAGGGCAAGTTATATTCACTCTCTGCTCCAGAGAGAGAGGTCATGGAGAAATACATTTCTGATTCTCTAGCAACGGGATTCATCCGCCCTTCCTCTTCTCCAGCGGGGACGGGGTTCTTTTTTGTGGGGAAGAAGGATGGATCGTTGCGACCTTGTATTGATTACCGGGGGTTGAACAACATCACGGTAAAGAATACTTATCCTTTGCCGTTGATGTCTTCAGCCTTCGAGAGGTTGCAAGGAGCATCTATCTTCACGAAATTGGATTTAAGGAATGCTTATCATTTGGTCCGCATCAGGGAGGGGGATGAGTGGAAGACCGCGTTTAACACTCCCAGGGGACACTTTGAATATTTGGTTATGCCGTTCGGCCTTTCCAACTCCCCAGCGGTCTTCCAGGCACTTGTCAATGACGTATTGCGAGACATGGTCGATCAGTTCATATATGTCTACCTGGATGACATATTGATTTTTTCATCGTCTCTCCAGGAACACGTGCAGCACGTCCGACAAGTGCTTCAGAGGTTGCTAGAGAATGGGCTTTTTGTCAAGGCGGAGAAATGCGCTTTTCATGCACAGTCTGTTCTTTTTCTAGGTTACATCATCTCGGTTGAGGGAATGCGCATGGATCCTGAAAAGGTTAAGGCTGTGGTGGATTGGCCAAGTCCAGATTCCCGTAAGGCCCTACTGAGGTTCCTGGGGTTCGCCAATTTTTACTGGCGTTTCATTCGCAATTTCAGCCAACTAGCCGCACCTCTGACCGCCTTGACCTCCCCCAGAACGACGTTCAGGTGGTCAGACGCAGCCGAGGCGGCGTTTGCTAAACTGAAGGGTTGCTTCGTTTCAGCCCCCATCCTGATAACCCCTGATCCATCAGGTCAGTTCATGGTGGAGGTCGACGCGTCAGAGGTGGGGGTAGGTGCAGTGCTATCCCAACAGAGAGTTGTTGGCAGTCAAGTTAGCATTGGAGGAGTGGCGCCACTGGTTAGAAGGGTCGGGGGTACCTTTTATCGTCTGGACCGACCACAAGAACTTAGAATACATTCGGACTGCTAAAAGACTAAACCCCAGACAGGCTCGGTGGGCTCTTTTTTTCGGTCGTTTTGATTTTACTCTCTCGTACCGCCCGGGTTCCAAGAACATCAAACCCGATTCTTTATCGCGTATTTTTGACCGTTCCGAACGCCCGTCTACTCCCGAGTGCATTTACCAGAGAACCTATTCATCTCTACACTCACATGGGAGATCGAGTCGAAGGTCAAGAAGGCCTTAGGAGGGGTAACGCCTCCGATCCGTTGTCCACCGAATCGTTTATTTGTGCCTGAGGGTTTACGGTCCAGCGTCATTCAGTGGGGTCATTGTTCCAATGTGGCTTGCCATCCTGGGGTCAATCGCACTAAGTTTTTTGTCAAGCAACGATTCTGGTGGCCTCTCATGGCTCGCGATGTTCACAGTTTTGTTTTGGCTTGCTCAGTTTGCGCCACGGGTAAGACTTCCAATCAGCCCCCAGATGGGTTACTTCAACCGCTGCCGGTGCCTTCAAGACCCTGGTCCCATATCGCTCTAGATTTCATCACCGCCCTCCCACCCTCCCAGGGTCACACGGTAGTTTTGACCGTGGTGGACCAATTCTCGAAGGCGGCCCATTTCATTCCCTTGCCCAAATTACCCTCAGCCAAGGAGACAGCGTTGATTGTCGTTAACCACGTCTTTCGGCTACATGGCCTCCCGACAGATGTGGTTTCTGACAGAGGACCCCAATTTGTGTCCAAATTTTGGCGAGAGTTTTGTAAATTCCTGGGTGCGACTGTCAGTCTGTCCTCTGGGTTCCATCCCCAGAGCAATGGTCAAACTGAGCGAGCCAACCAGGATTTGGAGAGAACGTTGCGATGTTTAGGGTCCAAGAATCCTTCCTCCTGGAGTCAGCAACTGTCTATGGTGGAGTACGCCCACAACACATTGCCAGTGTCATCCACGGGCCTATCACCATTTGAGTGTAGTGTAGGATACCAGCCACCTATTTTTCCTAGTCTGGAGTCCGAAGTCGCGGTCCCCTCTGCACACGCTTTCGTCCAGAGGTGTCGCCGCACTTGGACTAGAGCCCGTGAGACTCTACTCCAAGTGGGGGCGCGCACCAAGGCCCAAGCCGATCGCCACCGGCATAGGCCTCCCGTATACGTCGTCGGTTCCAAAGTGTGGCTTTCTACCAAGGACATTCCTCTCCGCTCCGTTTCAAATAAGCTTGCGCCTAAATTCATTGGCCCGTTCTCTGTCACTAAAATCATTAGTCCGGTGACAGTCCGCCTCAATCTTCCTCCAGTGTACAGGAGGATTCACCCCGTCTTTCATGTATCCAAAATTAAGCCCGTTTTCTTTGCTCGCATTAATCCGCCAGTCCCGGTTCCCCCCCCACCCCCCCCGCGACTCGTAGACGGGGAACCTACTTATTCGGTCAATCGTGTTCTGGACTCGAGACGGAGGGGACGCGGATTTCAGTACTTGGTGGACTGGGAAGGTTACGGTCCGGAGGAGAGATGTTGGGTACCAGCTAGAGACATCCTGGATCACTCCCTTATCGATGATTACAATCGGCAGGTAAGGGAGTCTGGGAACGCCAGGAGGCGTTCCTAGGGAGGGGGGTACTGTCACGGTTCATAAATCCTATGTCTCCTTTTTGTCTCGTGTTTCTGTTGTTGTGTGTGTGTGTACTGATTAGGTGGGTGTGCCCACTCATTAACATCATCAGCGATCACTCATCACTCCCGTCAACAGCTGCAGCTCATCTCATCATGTGTATATATACTCATCACTTTCTCATCTACTTTGTCAGATCTTTGTTTGTGGTTTCCCGGTGTTGTGTTCCAGTCTACGTCTCAAGTCTTGTACCTTCCTTGTTCCTGTTCATGTTCCTGTGGATTTCGTTTGGATTATTTCTCGTCACTGGATTCTCTCACCGCACCGCAGCACTGTCTTCACCAGTTTCATCTGACCATCGGGGTCCCTGCGCCACTAACCTGTCATCTCTGGACTGACCACCATCTACTTCATTTATAATAAACTGTTTCACTTGCATCTTGCTTCCTGTGCTTATTACCCTGACAAAGAAACGTTGAATTTCAGGTAGATATTAATCCTTAAAGACCTAGACCATTTTTGGAGCACATGACTCGCCTGCTCTTTTCTTAGTTTTTCTAACCCATTATAATAATAATAATAATTAATTACATTTATATAGCGCTTTTTCTTGGCACTCAAAGCGCTTTACATAGAAGGGGGGATCTCCTCAACCACCACCAATGTGCAGCATCCACCTGGATGATGCGACGGCAGCCATATTGCACCAGAACGCCCACCACACACCAGCTTACTGGTGGAGAGGAGACATAGTGATTAAGCCACTTGGTATATATATATATATATATATATATATGGGGATGATTAGGAGGCCATGATGGACAGAAGCCACTGGGCAAATTTGGCCAGGATGCCGGGGTTACACCCCTACTCTTTCGAAAGACATCCTGGGATTTTTAATGACCACAGAGAGTCAGGACCTCGGTTTAACGTCTCATCCGAAGGATGATTATAGCAGTCAGCATCAAGTGCCATATATCATTTTAAACAGGAGAACTTGAAGTCTCAATCTAGCTAATTTAAATTACCAATTTTACATTTATTTTGTCTTAGAATGGATGAATATACCAGATTTAAGAAAAAACGGCAGCAGATTTTTATTGAATTTTTTTACTCAACTCAAACAAATCCTTCTGAAGTTTGGATTTTTTCCTTTAGAAAGTTGTACTTGGATATTCTAGATTTCCAGATGAAATTTTGACTACATGTAACAATGCCTAAGCAAGTTATAGCCATTTATTATAACATTATTATAGGCGATTTTCAGTGAAAAGCTGGTGTTTTTTATTTTTAGATGTGTCCAAAAAAATTCAGGAAGTAAAATAAATATAAACATTGTCACACTGAAGCAAAAGTTACTTTATATATATATATATATATATGTGTAGTTTCAACCAATCTGGGAATGCGGGGGTGGGACCAGGCCCGCCCACAGAAATGACTGGGCCCCTGAAAAGGTCCAGTGAATGGGCCCTCCCCAAATCTGCAATAGGCTACTCATATCATGCGTGTTGGTGTGCTCTCTTTCTCTCCTACATTAACACATACATTTAACTGAGAGAGACATATGCTGCGTTCCAGGCAGGTTTTTGAGCACGTAAATCACAACTTCAAACCACGACTCACGACTTTGTAGCATTCCAGGCCAGTCACGCCAAACTACCTGAGCGCAATACTTATTTTTTCAGACACATAACATTGTAATACATAATCGTGTGTGTATATACATACTTATTGTTTCAGACACATAACATTGTAATACATAATCTTGTGTGTATTATTATCATTATTAATATATTATTATTAATTTGACTGCAACTTTATATTGTCCTAAAGTGTATTCTCACTGTGTACCGCCTGCAAAAACACTGCATCCGTAGGGACTGCCATTGTTGTTTTGTATGGTTTTGCGGGCTATGTGACGTCAGAACTCGTAACTGGGAGTACATCGATCTAGTACGAGTTCACGGGTGGGAAGTCACGGGTTTGACTGCCGTTCCAGTGCACTTTCATGGGTATAAGGTTGGAAAAACACAGGTTACAGGTTGCCTGGAATGCGGCATTACTCGGTGATGGGGTACACACAAACACACACACACACACACACACAGGGCTCTCAAGTGTCACGCATTGAGCATGACAGTCACTAATTTCGGTCTTTTGTCACGCTCTCCCGCCACACATTGTATTTTTTCTCACGCGGAAAAACGATTTATAATATATTTAATATGTCACAGCGCCCAAAATGTCTCTGGCCGCGCCGCTCTCACTTTGGACCGGCAGGAATCAAGCACGTCTCCCCTACACAAAAGCCAATCAGAAAATAGCACTATTATATCTGGGTATGATTTAACGCAACAACCAATGGGGAAAAAAAATGAAAATTGTCATGAAACAACTCATTCCCGCGACCTGTCCAATATCTAATGGTGTGTTCACACCGAACGCGAATTTAATTATTTGCTCGAGTAGATTACATACAAAGTCAATGCAAAGACGCGAATAGACGCATCATTCGCGACGCAAATTGGGCGACGCGTTTGCCGCGAACGTCTTCCGCGCAAGTTGAAAAATTTGAACTTGAGTGGAAGATTCAAGCGTCTAACTAGACGCGTATTTGACGCTCTATTCGCGTCCGGTGTGAACACACCATAAGGCTGCCACTCTGCAGAAGCAAATTACATCCTCTCTTCGATATGTTGGAGTAGTTTTAGCCGGACAGTGCACATGACAACTGCTGTAAATGACATGAAATATTCTCTCAGTCCTCGCGCATCTGATAAGGCCTCATTAGATAATTTACAGGACGATTTTAGGCAATCGATTGCTTCAATCACACTGGGGAGGTGGTGAGCAATTGGTCTTAGTTGTTCTTTTACTGTCTATGGTCTTACCGCGTCAATTCGCGCACTCCATCGTGTGTCACTCACTTGCGCTGCTGACCGCGAACTGGCGCGAAGCACTGGCGTTTTGACTTTGCGTTATGTACAACAAAAAATAGCATACTCAGACCATTTTCAGGAGAGGGGTGTTTCATTATGACACAGGCTACATTTTACTCAAGCAACATTAAATAAAATGCATTTTTTCTCACTTTCTACAATAAATGGTGCTATTTTGGTTAAAAATAAAATATGGTAACCTTTGCTTATATTTAGGATGAACATAATTATTGCTGGACTGCATGCCCCCCCCCCCCCCCTAGCGGCTGGGCCCCAGAAAACGTTCCCCTTTATCCCCCCTTATGGACGGCCCTGGGTGGGACTAAGCATCAACAATCATTCATGTTTGGCTCAGAGGAACAAACCGCATGGGTTTCTTTGACTAATCAATGCTGATCAAAACTTGATGACGCAATCACATTCCACCTGATGTGGCAAATTAACTACTTGAGGCCAAGAAGATTGGAGAAGAAGTTTACCAAAATTTCAAGACAGAATATCTGGAAACAAGAGTGCTACTTTTCTATGACACGATGACCAAGAAAAAACTGAAAACATTCTCAGAGATCAAGAAGAAGCAACGCACCCAGGAGCAAGCCAAGCAGGTAGTCTTGAAGGCCGACAGAAACCTCTTTGGTCACATGATCTTGGTGGCACAGAGCCGACAACTACACATGAGTGATGTCTTGGCTCATGGAAATCTGAGGAAATCCCAGCTGAGTAAATCCCAGAGCCATCAACAACCGCCATTGATGGAATGAGCCTGTTACAGAAACTGAAGGGCCAAGACAATTCCTTTGTGCAGATGGCTGTCTCAGCTCTGGACAACGAGCTGCACGAAGGGGGGAAGAGCCAGCGTATAGATGTTGTCTTTGATGTGTACAAGGACATCTATTACACGGAACGTGAAAATAGAGACACCAGCCACCATAGTCACATGTTTGCCGGGAGCCAGAGCACCTGCCATCAAAGCAAATTTAAAAGTGCTGGCTAATGCTAATCGTAAATTATCTAAGATTATTATTCACGTCGGCACTAATGATGTTCGACACCGCCAAAATTAATGTTAAAGAGGTGTGTGAACTCGCAAGTACGATGTCAGGCACTGTAATTTGCTCTGGCCCTCTTCATGTTCGCAGGAGTGATGAGATAGTTAGCAGATTTTCATCACTCAATGGGTGGCTGTCTAAATGGTGTCCGCAAAATAATATAGAGTTCATAGACAATTGGAAAAGTTTTTGGGGCAAGCCTGACCTGTTGAAAAGAGATGGTATTCATCCATCCTGGGCTGGTGCTGCTCTTCTCTCTAGTAATTTGGCTCATAGTCTTAGAGCTCAAACATGACAATCTGGGGCTCAGGTCAGGTAGCAGACAGACTGGCTAAACCAACCGTCTGCCAGCTGTCTCACGTCACTGAGGTCAGACAAATCCCATCACTTAGAGCCTCTTTCACCTAGATATCTTCATATAGAGACTGTGTCTGTTCCCCGAATTAGGAAATACAAAAAACTTCCAAACCCATCTAAGGGTAAAAATTTAATTGATGTTCAACAAATAAAAAACAGATATGGTAAATGGTAAATGGACTGCATTTATATAGCGCTTTCACAGACCCAATGGCCACCAAAGCGCTTTACAATTTGCCTCACATTCACCCATTCACTCTCTCATTCATACACCGACGGGCTATAATATATAATACAATTGAGCAAATGATAAAGCTTGGGTTGCTGAATATTCGATCCCTTACTTCAAAAGCACTTATTGTTAATGATATGATTACAGACTATAACCTAAATGTGCTGTGTTTGACAGAAACCTGGCTAAAACCAAACAATTACATTACTTTAAATGAGTGCTGTTATAAACATGAACCTCGTCTGAAAGGCAAAGGGGGAGGTGTTGCTGTAATTTATAGTACTACTTTCAAAATTACTAATAAGGCTAGTTTCAAATATAATTATTTTGAAGTGTTGGTGCTTAATGTAACAACATCGAGTGTAAATGATAAATCACGTTTGAATTTGTGCTGGCTACTGTATACAGGCCACCAGGGCACCATACAGACTTTATCAAAGAATTTGCTGACTTTCTATCAGAGTTAGTACTGGCTGCAGATAAAATCGTAATTGTTGGTGATTTTAATATACATGTAGATAACAAAAAAGATGCATTGGGATTGGCATTTAAATACATTCTTAACTCTATTGGAGTTAGACAACACGTGTCAGGACCTACTCGTTGTCGTAATCATACTCTAGATCTAATATTATCACATGGAATAGATGTTGATGCCGTTGAAATTCTGCAGCAGAGCGATGACATCTCAGATCACTATCTAGTCTCGTGTAAACATCATTTAGCCAAGGCTGCAAAGCCGAATCCTTGTTACAAATATGTTAGAACTATCACTTCTGCCACTAAAGATTGCTTTATTAATAATCTTCCTGATCAGTTCCATCATTTCAGCATTCCGGATAGCCTAGAAGAACTTGATACTGCGACAGAAACTTTTAACTCTCTTTTTTCTAGTACTTTAGACACAGTTGCTCCGTTTCGCTTAAAGAAGATTAAAGAAAATAATGTATCTGGGTGACCAGTGTGGTTCCATTCTGGCCATGCATGCTCTTTCGGGATGTAATACAACCTCATATCCTGTCGGGAAGGGGAAGGTGTCTGCATTCAAGGCCATGAGAGTCGTACCTTATAAGCTTCTCCACTGTATTAGAGAGGCAGAAGCCACAGATTTACAGATCACAAAGGCAACAAGGGCTTTCTTTCTGGCTCTGTACAATCTGAGGAACTCTGTAACCTTGGATGTAACCCGGTATGAAACTTACCGGAAGCGGAACAGTCCCCCAGCAATGAAGACACTAACTGCTACAGAGCGCAATATGCGCCTTCATGGAAGACGTGCCAGCCTACAGGTGCTGCTATGGAAAGCTGCAGACCAGCCTGATCCACCTGCTGTGGATATCACCTTGTTTGTATGGAACAAGAAGATGGGCCTAAAGGAAGGAGAGGAACTGATTATGCCCACCCAGGATTCAAGTCAAGTTCCTCCTCCTGCTTTTTTAGCTGTTGTCAGCTTTGGTTGCAAAGCCGGGTTGAAACCTTGCACATCAGCAAAGTGCAGCTGTGCAGCTGCAGGTCTGGCCTGTACCAGTTATTGTTCCTGCAAAGGCAATGATGGTATATGCTGCAACATACTTACACAACACCAAGAACACAAAGAGAGGGATGAAGGATCTGGAGAAGATGATGACTGAACAGACGAACAGTGAATATGATGAGGCTGCCTTTTGTTCATTAATTGTGAGGCATAGCAGTTTGCCTGAAGGTGGTAGCCAGTGTGTGCTTTTTGGGGTGCGGAGGTGAGGCCCTCTTGGTTGGCCTTGCATCTGGCGGGCTGACCCGGGATGCCCAGACTCAGTTTTAACTCTTGCATCCTACAGAGTTTTAACTGGGTCCTCGTTGGATCTTGTGCCTTGCGGACCAACCTGGGCAGCCCTTCTGCCATTCGGGCGTTGCCCTAGCGACTTGCATTCTTGTATGGCATGTATATAGTGTATATTTGTACATAGTTCGTTGATCACACATGGTGATGGGTTTAGGTGATGTCATCTCAATGGGTGTCTTAAAGACCTACCCCATTAATATGTATCGTACATTTTCATGATCCAAGTTATGTTAAATACCCGCATTGATTTTTCCTCCAGAAATGCATGACATTCAGCCTAACAAAGATTCATCGTTTATCCAAAAAGCAATTTTTAATTTTTAAAAGTGTCAGGATGGGATTCAGCCTCACTACACCCAGAAAAACAATGCATCAACATTCACAATAGCACTCATGATTGTGAAATGTAAAATTATTTTGTTTACCATAAAAATAACCGAAAATTATGCCTGAAAGTAATCATAATCTGCCTAAATAAATCAAAATATGTCATAAAATTATCTCTTTGAAATCTGAAAATGCCAGAAATGAAATCAGCATCCTCTAAAACCACTCACATATTGTAGAAATTGACCATACAGTGCAAAATATCTGGTGAAAATGGACAATTAAGCTAATAATGCTAATCATGCTAATTGCTCAACATATGCAAATTAATTAGCATCCGGCAGTTTCTGTATGCTGGGGACCCATACTTCACATTTCTGCAATAAAACTTTGGTGTACTCAACATTTCCGGGTTCACCTAGTTGGCTAGACTATTTCATTATATTGGGGTATTACGGTTTCACATGCTAAAACTCCCAAATTTAGCAATTTTTAGCCATTTATTTTGGAATGATTGCCTTTATCTCATTATTTCGCTAATTTGGAACCTACTTTATTTGTGATAAATGAACCACTTGATGAATTATCAACTGGATGAACCAGATTATTTACACGGAAGGTACTTTTGCCATTTTTTCCGCTTACAGGGGTCAGTCACTTCAAGCGGTCATAACCACTACTAAGCTGCCAGTTGGCAAGAGTTATCACGTCAAAACATTATCTAGGGATGCATAGGATGTAAAAAATCACAACTAGAATTTGCCCACCCAGATGGTACCAATACGTGAAATTTTGGGTCTTGGCCCAAGGACTAATATATTAGTTACATTTTCATCCCTCACACAAAGTTGTTTTGTCGAGTGTTTCCTTTTAGCAATCACTAAGTTACTAACCTAACGTTCTGAGGAGAATTATGAATGAATTCATCATTAAATTCATGTTAGAAGACTTTATTTTGTGATATGTAATAAGTAATCTGTGTTCTGTATGCTAGATCTGTCGGTCGCGATGTTTACGTGGTTTTACTATAGTAAACGTGATTGTCTTTATGAACCGTGATCACGTGATCGCTAGTTGCCTATAATCTTACATATTAAACACCATTTAGTCAGCTTGAAGTTCGGTTTGAATAAATAAAACCTCTTACAGTTGTAGATAAAGTCATCACTTATAATAACCATGGTTTTACTATGGTATAAGTGTTTCTGTTTATAAACTGTGGTCACGCTATCACCAGTTGCCTATAATCTTACATATTACACACAATTTAGTCAGCTTGAAGTTTAGTTTGAATGAAAAAACAATGTTATAGTATTACTAATGATGTAGTCATCCCTTAAGAAAATTAATTTACTATAGTAAAAGAGTAGTAATCATGTTTTTTGCAGATTACCATTTATAGCCTATAACCACAGTTTTTACTACAAATATAATGTTTGGACTACGGTTAGTGTAGCAAAACCATGGTTAATTTGTGTTACCATGGTTTAACTATATGAATCATGTTTTATTTGTAGTAAAAGCATTTTTCGTAAGGGGTGCCATCATTTAGTTAGCTTGAAGTTTCATTTGTATTCTTTTTTATATAATTTATCATAATTGAATGAAGAAGAAAAAAACAGTGTAGTTGTCCAGTACTTGCAAAAATGCATTTGTTTACTATTATTTCCCTGTTATGTTTAGATGAGCACTAAGCCAAAGAGCCACAAGGCCATGGGAGATGGCGAGTGGATGGTGAGGTTGAGGGCTTTTGCCAGCTCTGGGGTTTGGCCTTCTGGAGGAGGAAATAGACCAGCCCCAAGGCAGCGGAAGTCGTATGACCTCTATCAGAAGGTAAAGCAAAGTTACCTATATCTCATTACATAGTATGTAGTATGCAGGTCACCTGAAAAATGAACGGTGCAGAAAATATCAGTAAATAATGGTTTGTGTCTTTTCAGATTGAGAAATGCCCCATGCAGGTCCACGGACAGACCACCCTATTTGGAGGGTCCACGGCCTGCAACTGTGGATTCCACACCACTAAGGTGATGTATTTGAAAATGACATTTAATGTTGCATCAGATATCTGTTAAAATACTGTTATGCTGTTTCACTACATCTTATGCCCTTCTGGTGTTGTTTTCGCAGCCTGCCGCTGCCACTCAGTCTTCTGCTGCACCTCCCCAGTCTGAGGCTTCAGACACGGCTCCTGGCACAGCTGCCCCCCAGTCTGAGGCTTCAGACACGGCTCCTACCCCACGGACATTCCTGAGGCCCCCTCCGAGTTTGTCAATGGTGAATATTTAATCTGTAATTAATGTTTACTTATATTCATTTTGTATTTGTTTGATATGATCTACAGCCCACCAACATAAAAATAATTCTAGCATACTCCTGCAGACTGATCAGTCAGGCCATTCACATTTTTATACGCACGCTTGCACGCACACACACACACACACACACACACACACACATTTTTGTTTGACTATATTAGTGAGGACATTGCATAGACCTTCCATTGCCTTTATGTCAGGTTAATTTATATTTTCTATCACCAAACCGACCCTTACCCCTAAACCTACCCATCACACGTGTAAACACTCGATTTGAATAAAAATGTTTGTGTTGAAAATGTATAGTGTGGTTGTCATACAATTAACTTTGTTTCTCTTTTTAGTTCACTAAGTGACGGTTTGGTGGGTCCCAGATGTTGTCACTTAAGCCAAATTTAGTGGGTTGGAGGACCCCCAGCCCCTCTCCTCCACCCTCTTCAAGGACCCCCAGCCCTTCTCCCAGCCCCTCTCCTCCTCCATCCTCCGTGAGGACCACCACCCCTTCTCCATCCTTTATGAGGGCCCCATCTATGGCCTCTGTGAGGACCACCACCCCTTCACCATCCTCTGTGAGGAGCCCCAGTCCTGCTCCATCCTCTTCAAGGACCCCCAGCCCTTCTCCTCCCAGCCCGTCTCCTCCTCCATCCTCCGTGAGGACCACCACCCCTTCTCCATCGTTTGTGAGGACCCCATCTATGGCATCTGTGAGGACCACCACCCCTTCTCCATCCTCTGTGAGGAGCCCCAGTCCTGCTCCATCCTCTGTGAGTATAGCAGCAATTTACTTTTTTTTTTAAAATTCACTTTGGTACTGTTTCACAAGTAAGGCATACATTTTCAAAACTCTTTACAAAACTCCAAGCTGATCACACATGTAATACAGCTAGTCATTCTTTCAAAACCTGATCTCATGCTTTCATTCTAGTTAAACTAAATGAGAAGAGATGCAAATCAAAGGTTTTATAGTATTCAATTCAATTCACATTTATTTGTATATGTATATATATATTTTATTATTATTTTTTTTATTCATTAATTAATTTATAATTTTATTTATAATGTATTAAGTATTTACAATGTATATAGTTTCAAAGCAGCTTTACAGAAAATGCATGCGTCTAGGATACAATTTAGAGTGACCTGTTAACAGAGATGTACATATACAAATCACATAGTTATTAAGCTATATTAAGCTAATAATGTAGTAATTTGAAGAATGTCTTTATTTCCACAAATGGAAATATACTGCAATGCTTAGAAAAAAAAGTGCACTTTTGATTGTCTGTTCTATTATTAGTACTAAGAGTTTTGAAAATGTACCAATTGCTTGTGGGAAATTGCAACAAAGCAATTAAAAAACACTATTGGACAGGCTGTGGTGTATATTAGAGAAGTCTTTATTTATACAATAAACAAATTGTCTTCCAAACAGGAGGAGCTTGGAGGAGTCATGCCAGCCCCGGCTGGGGCCTCAGCTTCATTCTGGTTGCCAGGGGAAATGAGCAAGACCATCCCTGTGCAGGACCAGAGGTGGATTGCCAACACCTTATTTCACTCTGGCAAGCTGCGGCCAGATTTGAAGCTGTGGTATGAGCCCCCTGTCCCAGCCCTCATTTACCACCAGACACCAACTCCAGACCGGTTCTTCACCCATCGATTGATGGTGTGGATGCCCTACCACCTGTGGAAGGTGAGGGTGTCCTGCCCAGATTGTGGCAAGAACCTGACGGGCTATGGTGTTCACAAGAGGGCTCGGAAGGTCCTGGACATTGACAGGTACTACCTGATGGTGACAGAGACACTCAGGTGTCCTGTTTGTTCTCTTAACTATCTGTCAACAAGTCAGACTGTCCGGGACCAGCTTGACCTGCCTCACCAGAAAATGTTCCAGCCTTGATGTGGAAATATCAGGTTCAAATATCAATGTTCCAGCTGATCCTAACCCGCAAGTGAGTAAATCAGTGTAGAAAAGATGTTGATTGTAAGAATTACACCACTGAATTGACCCTTCAATTAACATGTAACTAATCACAGCAACAATGCGTTTTCAGGTATGCCTGTGACATCCGTGTCATTAGGCTGCTTCGGGACCGGACGCTGGGCAACAGTCCAGCTCGATTGGGGAGGCAGTTGAAAGAGAACCATGGGGAAGAATGGCTGAATCGGTTGGCACACTATCTTGGGGAGTGTGCTGACTTTGTGGATCGACCCAGCCTCTTTCCGGTGGTCTGCCAGGAGCCTCCAGAGCCCATCGACATCCCCACCAGTCGTTGGGTGCTGTCCGTAAATGGCAGGGACATCCTCTGCCGTATAGACCACATCAAGGCCAGCATCACGTCGACCTTTGGCACCATCTTAAAGATGGATTCCACCAAAAAGGTAATAAATAATCTTTCTCTGTAATAGACTTACATGTTCTTAAATACTGCCAAATAGACATTTTTCTCAATCGCTTTGGCTCAATTCTCAAATGAGTTTTTTCTCTCTTAAAACAATAAGTTCAGATCTCTGAATGTGTCGTTACATTGGTAAATTCCAGATCACAAAGAAGCTGGCTGGCCATGGACGGGGGACAGCACTCTGGGTGAGCTCTATTGGCAACGAGGTCGGCCAGATACTGACCAGTGTCCTGTCGGTTCAGGAGGGGCCAGGACTGGACAGCATGGTGGCTGGTGTCATGGAGCGGTACCGCCTGGCAGCCGTTCCACCCCCAGTGCTGCTGTATGTGGACTGTGGCTGCTGCGTGAGTAGTGAGGGGGCAACCAGCAAGCTGCACACCAGGTTTGGGCAATGGCCAGACCTCCACATACGGCTGGACATCTGGCACTTTATGAGAAGGCTGGCCGTGGGCTGCACCACCGATGCCCATCCCCTCTACCCAACCTTATTGGGATTTTTTCGCCTGCATTTTTGAGTGGGATGCGGGGGACCTCAGCCTGTTGCGGCAGGCCAAAAAACAACAGCTGATGCAGGAGGGTATGCCAGCTATTACTGACCTCCTGGTGGACAGGAGCATCAGTAAAAGGGACCTCAGCCTTTACTGCCGCAGGAGGACGCGCAGTGAGGAAGACACCATTTCGCCTCATCGAGAGGCTGCTGCAGGAGCTGGGGGGGGGGGGGGCAATGGGAGGGACCTTATGGGTGTGCCACTTCTGGATCAAGTGCGCATGGAGCACATCTGGCGTGTGCAGAAACGCCATGTCAGGTGCATCCAGGACTTGCCAGAAGTGCCGCTCTACACTGAGGTAGGCACCACCAAAAAGGCGGGGGTCATCCTGACCAGGTATCGCTGTGCCAGAGGGTCCACATCCCTGGAATCTTTCCATTGCCACCTGAACAGGTTTATTCCAGGTTAGTGTCTCACATGTATGATGTCTTAAATAACTGCTATGGATTATTCAGATTGAAAGGCACATCCTTTTACAGTGGTATAAATGTTTTGTTCTTGTTCTAGGAACCAGTGCCAATGCACTGAACTTCCAGCTATACCTCCTGGAAGGCCTGAACAGGTGGAATCAGGATCGGGGGACTGCGGCAGTGACCAGCAAGCCAGCGTCCCTTCTCACCTACTCCGGGGATATGGCTCACTGCGTCAACACCAACAGCCTGAAGGTGTTTGGCCGGACTTTTGTGCCAACTTTCAGGGCACCTGCCAAATACACTGGTATGTCTTACCCTTATCTGTCTACATTATACTTTTAATTTGTGGTTTTTAAATTTTCCAACTAGATATTGAATCTATCATTTTATTATTCCCATTAACAAAGCCAACCATACACTGAGTCTGATTACAGTTGCATTACATCTTGACAGAATGCTTTGAATATAATTAGTCATGTATTTGTGTGCTTTTTTGTTCTTTTTCATAGGAGAGGTGCTTGGTGTTGACTATCTCCTGAGTCAGACTGGACAGCCTCTGGTGGTGAACCCCGACTCAGAGGAGACAGAGAACATGCTGGAGGATGTGGATGAAGGCGTGGACGAAGAAGATGAGGGCTTCGGGGAAGACCAGACTCATGACATTACTGTGTCAAGTCTTACCGATGACCCTAGCTTCTCGGTCTCCTCCTGCTTTATGCCCTCTGAGTCTCTATCCTCCACCACGCGTGCCACCTTCTCCCAGCCTGCTGCTACCCCGTCTCAGCCTGCTGAATCATCCACCTTGGCTGCTGGCCTGGCTGTTCCCTCATGCCAGCCTGTTGCCTCAAGCCTTACTGCCTCCTCCTCCTCCACCCGGCCCGCTGCCTCATCCACACAGCCTGCTGCCTTATCTACCATGGCTGCTGACCTGGCTGTTCCCTCATGCCAGCCTGTTAGCTCTACCCATACTGGGCTCCAACCAGTCTGCTGCCTCCTCCACCCCCCAGTCTGCTGCCTCCTCCACCCAGTCTGTTGCCTCCTCCGCTGCCTCCTCCACCCAGTCTGCTGCCTCCTCCACCCAGTCTGCTGCCTCCTCCATGCCGCAGCCAGGTGCTTCAGCATCTCCTGATGAGTCTGCGGTATGTAAATACTTTTTTTTATTACAAATGTCTAAATTATTGTCACCGTCTGCTGACATTTTAGAATGCAATAATCAATCCTGGTATTTCTATAGACCAGAGTAAATGTATCTGTGTTTTATCCCACTTCACTGTTCTCATATTGTTGCTCATATCTTTATTTTTTTCAGGCTGTGGATGACTTTGGTGTGCCAGGTATGGACAGAGTCGACAGCCTGGCGGAGTGTCTTGTGGAACTCAGGAACCATCCCTCTCTGGCACTCACCAACCAGCAGGTCAGGATCATTCAACTTTTTATACTTCCCTCTTTGACTTGTCATACATATTTACACTTGCTTGTTTTTTTTCTCATTTGCTCTGTATTATATGCTCTTCTCTGCTTAGGTGAGCAATATTGTTGCTATTTGGCAGAACCTGCTGGACTTCGACAAGAGGAGAGTCGTGTTTTCTTCCAGACACAGGAGCAGGCTGGATACTGGGAGGTTCAGGTCCCCCAAGAAGAGGCAGGAGTTCACTCCAGGGGTGGAGAGTGTGAAGAGACATGCACTCACCACCACTACCCCACTTGCCCAGTGGCCAGATTGTTCTCGCCTGATTGAGACAATTTTTGTCAGGCTCTGTGCCATTCACCGGAGTCCCAAGAAGAAGGGGACTGGCACAGTGTCCAGATGGGACCTCATCCTGGAGGACTATAGAAAAATCAGGCGATGCATTCTATGCAGTAGTAATGCAGGGGCTGGAACTGCCTAGCCGCTTGTCTGTTGCTGCTGACCCTCTGCTCCCTGCCAATGTGCACCCCCCATCTGCGCCCCCACAGCCAGGCCCGGCTCACCAGTACCATCTGCCAAGTAGCACTGTGGGCCAGGCACAGGTGAAGAGGAAGAGGAAGATCCCTTCAGCCCCAGTGGTTTTGGCACCAGCAGCGGAGACACCACCAACCCAGCGGCAACTATTTCCTGCTCCACCCCCAGGCACTCAACTGCTGATGTTGACGCCAGTTGCCTCACAGCAGGGGCCCGTCCTGGTTGCTGCTCCACAGGCTCTAAGGGTCAGCCTCTCCTCTGCCCCTCCTGCTCCAGCTCTAGCTCCAGTTCGAAAACTGACCCGCAAAGTGCAGCACAACACGTGCAAGAAATGCGGGCAGTTCAGAACAGCAGAGACTGGGCACAGTTAGTACAAGGGAATCGTATACTGCCCCTCAGTAGAGACAGTGCCAAAGGAGCAATGGTTGGAGGATATAAAAAAAAGAAAATAAATAATTTATTTCTCCTTGTATATAGTTTTCCTTGTATATAGTTCTCCTTGTATTGTTTTAAAAAAAAAGATGAAAATAAAACGAAAGTTTGGTCTTTTGATCATAAATGCTTCTCTCGTTGTTTTTTGTGTGTTCCTTTACTATAGTATCATTCAAAAGTTAGTCACTTGTGAAATTTTTTTTTTAATGGATAAATTCAGTAATAAAATAATTTACTAGTTTTTACAATAGTTTTTATAAAATTACTGAAGCAGAAATATAATTAAAACTATAGTTTAATGAATATAATTAAAAGTATACTATAATTTACTGTAAATAAAATATCTAGAATTGTTTATATATCATTAGTACAATATTAATTTATATTGTAGAACGACAGAACAGAACTAATTTATGTAATATGGAAACCAGTTATGTGATTTTTAATGATAAAACATAATTCACAGCATAACATAGTAATCTTAATTTCTGCCAGCAGTGGGATTCGAACCGCCAACTTTGTGATCACCTTTAATCATATAAATGTATAGGAAGATACAAAAAAACAGTTTTTGCAAAAATTTATGACAAATGTAGACTTTCAAAAATATTAATATTGGGGGGGGGGCAAAGTCATAAAAAAATCACTTTCTTTTCTTTTCCTCTCCTTTTTCCTTCTTTCCTCTCTTTTTTCCTCTTTCCCCTTCTTCCCTTTCTTCCCCCCCTCTAACAGACTATTATTCCCCAGCTTTGGCGGAATCGGTCAGCGCGTTCGGCTGTTAACCGAAAGGTTTGTGGTTCGAGCCCACCCAGGGACAAAGGGAGTTTTTTAGCATGACACAACGTTTCTTGGCCCCTTTTTGCGTATGCAGCTTGCTCAGTTGCCTCGTGTGCAAAGAAGACAGCGGGTGTTATGTGAGAGTTTACATCAGCTCAAGTTTGCTGTGGCGCGTGCATGGAATGTTCATGTTTTGTTCCGGGTGGTGGAGGCCTTTGTTCCAGAGAGGTCCTGCTCAAAACTCTTTTTAAAACACCATCGAGCATCTGCAATAGCTTCCGACTTTGATCGAATGTGGATTTTGCTCTCATAAGGAGGGTACCAGTAACTTGTAACCTATCAGGCATCAGGTCAATCGATTTGGCATACGCCCAGATGTACTAGCGTTTTTTGTAGGTTAAGTTCCAGTTTGACAGACCCGAAACGGAACTTTAGCTCCGGGTTGTGATTGTGCATATTACTGGCCTGCTCTACTGGGTGAGATTGTATCCCCCAACAACAGATATGGCTTAAACAAACAAAGTACACTCTGCGCCTGCCTCTAGGCTTAACCCTGACTTTACCGGCAAGACGCTATGCCAAGCCTGTGCGAAATGTGAGGCTCCGGATGACGGGCGGAATTTAGGCACGGATAAAAACCGCGACCAGCCCGAAGCAGCTCACAGCGGCTGTGAGACTGCCACTTTGAAGTGAGCGTAAAAGGGCGGTACACCGCGTGGAGAATGCGGGCATCGATCCCGCTATCTCTCACATGCTAAGCGAGCACTCTACCATTTGAGCTAATTCCCCTTGATGATGTGGAGAGAAGGTGTCCATCACACAGCATGTGTGCAAGTGCTGCAGAGCGGTTTCCAATGGCCACAAAGCAAAGAGACCGTATTTCCTCTGTGCCGGCAACTTTGCACTGGCTACCGTTTAGTTGTACATTTAATTAAACCTTTGTGCTTTAAGCCTTGCAAACGGAAATGTTTGCGACCAGGCAGCAGCAGGAAGGACGTGTGTGTGTTGGCTCGTTGGTCTAGGGGTATGATTCTCGCTTTGGGTGCGAGAGGTCCCGGGTTCAAATCCCGGACGAGCCCGTTTCTTAGGCTTTGCTTTTAATCTCTTCAGCCTGACCAGGGCAACCAGGATATTCCTGGGAAATTGGGGATAAAAACAGTCAGAAAGGGGCCGGTTAGCTCAGTTGGTTAGAGCGTGGTGCTAATAACGCCAAGGTCGTGGGTTCGATCCCCATACGGGCCACACTTTTGCTCTCTGGGACCCTCAGCTCTGCTCACCTCGATAGTGACGGGCGGTCTCCAAGAAATCCCTGATGGACAAACCGTTTGCCAATAGACCTGGCCGAAATAGCTCAGTTGGTAGAGTGTTAGACTGAAGATTTAAAGGTCCCTGGTTCGATCCCAGGTTTCGGCAGACTAATCTGGTCCGAAAAAAACCAAACTTACCAAACGCCAAAAAAGAAAATGCTTCACTTGCTCTTTGCTGTCGCGCTTCTGGGCTGAATGACAAAACACCTCAACGCCACCTCCTGTTAACCTGATTCCACCTAGCCTCATCGCTATCTTTCTCTCAGACGGCCTTCTCCTCCCAGCCCGTCTCCTCCTCCATCCTCCGTGAGGACCACCACCCCTTCTCCATCGTTTGTGAGGACCCCATCTATGGCATCTGTGAGGACCACCACCCCTTTTCCATCTTCTGTGAGGAGCCCCAGTCCTGCTCCATCCTCTGTGAGTATAGCAGCAATTTACTTTTTTTTTTAAATTCACTTTGGTACTGTTTCACAAGTAAGGCATACATTTTCAAAACTCTTTACAAAACTCCAAGCTGATCACACATGTAATACAGCTAGTCATTCTTTCAAAACCTGATCTCATGCTTTCATTCTAGTTAAACTAAATGAGAAGAGATGCAAATCAAAAGTGTTATAGTATTCAATTCAATTTCACATTTATTTGTATATGTATATATATTTTTTATTATTATTATTTAATTATTAATTACACATTTTATTTATAATATATTATGTATTTACAATGTATATAGTTTCAAAGCAGCTTTACAGAAAATGCATGCGTCTAGGATACAATTTAGAGTGACCTGTTAACAGAGATGTACATATACAAATCACATAGTTATTAAGCTATATTAAGCTAATAATGTAGTAATTTAAAGAATGTCTTTATTTCCACAAATGGAAATATGTTGAAATGCTTAGAAAAAAAAGTGCACTTTTGATTATCTGTTGTATTATTAGTACTAAGAGTTTTGAAAATGTACCAATTGCTTGTGGGAATTGCAACAAAGCAATTAAAAAACACTATTGGACAGGCTGTGGTGTATATTAGAGAAGTCTTTATTTATACAATAAACAAATTTTCTTCCAAACAGGAGGAGCCTGGAGGAGTCATGCCAGCCCCGGCTGGGGCCTCAGCTTCATTCTGGTTGCCAGGGGAAATGAGCAAGACCATCCCTGTGCAGGACCAGTGGTGGATTGCCAACACCTTATTTCACTCTGGCAAGCTGCGGCCAGATTTGAAGCTGTGTTATGAGCCCCCTGTCCCAGCCCTCATTTACCACCAGACACCAACTCCAGACCGGTTCTTCACCCATCGATTGATGGTGTGGATGCCCTACCACCTGTGGAAGGTGAGGGTGTCCTGCCCAGATTGTGGCAAGAACCTGACGGGCTATGGTGTTCACAAGAGGGCTCGGAAGGTCCTGGTCCTGGACCTCTCACATGCTAAGCGAGCGCTCTACCATTTGATCTAATTCCCCTCGACGATGTGGAGAGAAGGTGTCCATCGAACAGCATGTGTGCAAGTGCTGCAGAGCGGTTTCCAATGGCCACAAAGCAAAGAGACCGTATTTCCTCTGTGCCGGCAACTTTGCACTGGCTACCGTTTAGTTGTACATTTAATTAAACCTTTGTGCTTTAAGCCTTGCAAACGGAAATGTTTGCGGCCAGGCAGCAGCAGGAAGGACGTGTGTGTGTTGGCTCGTTGGTCTAGGGGTATGATTCTCGCTTTGGGTGCGAGAGGTCCCGGGTTCAAATCCCGGACGAGCCTGTTTCTTAGGCTTTGCTTTTAATCTCTTCAGCCTGACCAGAGCAACCAGGATATTCCTGGGAAATTGGGGATAAAAACAGTCAGAAAGGGGCCGTTTAGCTCAGTTGGTTAGAGCGTGGTGCTAATAACGCCAAGGTCGTGGGTTTGATCACCATACGGGCCACACTTTTGCTCTCTGGGACCCTTAGCTCTGCTCACCTCGATAGTGACGGGCGGTCTCCAAGAAATCCCTGATGGACAAACCGTTTGCCAGTAGACATGGCCGAAATAGCTCAGTTGGGAGAGCGTTAGACTGAAGATCTAAAAGTCCCTGGTTCGATCCCTGGTTTCGGCAGAGCAATCTGGTCCGAAAAAAAACAAACTGACCAAACGCCAAAAAAGAAAAGGCTTCACTTGCTCTTTGCTGTCGTGCTTCTGGGCTGAATGACAAAACACCTCAACGCCACCTCCTGTTAACCTGATTCCACCTAGCCTCATCGCTATCTTTCTCTCAGACGGCCAGGGACCAGCGTGTGGATCCAGCGATCCGAGTTCAAATTTCGGTGGAACCTTGTTAGCTTGTTTCGCAGAAGGGCTGGAAAAAAACAGAGCTGATGCGCAACTGCTGATGTGGCGGTGAAACTGGCACTCTAAAAGCCAGTCGGGATCGGGGAAATATGGGCTTAAAAAGAAAAGGCTTCACTTGCTCTTTGCTGTCGCGCTTCTGGGCTGAATGACTAAACACCTCTGCTGTTAGGTGGGAAAAATCAACCCACACCAAGGTTCCATGGTGTAATGATTAGCACTCTGGACTCTGAATCCAGCGATCCAAGTTCAAATCTCGGTGGGATCTGTTTTTGCCAGGAATGTGCGCAGGACCTCGTCCGAAAAAAACTTTTCGACAGCGCTGATCCTCAAAAGCTCATCTAGGGAATGCCCATTTGAAGTGAGCGTAAAAGGGCGGTACACCGCGTGGAGAATGCGGGCATCGATCCCGCTACCTCTCGCATTAGCTCTCCAGCGGGGTCTCGGTTTTCAGGGTGCAAACCGCGACCAGCCCGAAGCAGCTCACAGCGGCTGTGAGAGTGCCCCCGCTCCCGCTACCTCTCGCATTAGCTCTCCAGCGGGGTCTCGGATTTCAGGGTGCAAACTAGCGCGTCGTGGAAAGCGAGTCTTTCATTGCCGAAAAAGTCCAAGTCTGCTTTTTTATAACTTAACCCAGGGACTGGTTTGGCGTAGGTCTCTGTGGCGCAATCGGTCAGCGCTTTCGGCTGTTAACCGAAAGGTTGGTGGTTCGAGCCCACCCAGGGACGAAGGGAGCTTTTAGGTGGCGTGCTGCCATGTAACTGCAAACGTGGCTGCAGAATTTAGCACACCGAAGCATGACACAACGTTTCTTGGCCCCTTTTTGCGTATGCAGCTTGCTCAGTTGCCTCGTGTGCAAAGAAGACAGCGGGTGTTATGTGAGAGTTTACATCAGCTCAAGTTTGCTGTGGCGCGTGCATGGAATGTTCATGTTTTGTTCCGGGTGGTGGAGGCCTTTGTTCCAGAGAGGTCCTGCTCAAAACTCTTTTTAAAACACCATCGAGCATCTGCAATAGCTTCCGACTTTGATCGAATGTGGATTTTGCTCTCATAAGGAGGGTACCAGTAACTTGTAACCTATCAGGCATCAGGTCAATCGATTTGGCATACGCCCAGATGTACTAGCGTTTTTTGTAGGTTAAGTTCCAGTTTGACAGACCCGAAACGGAACTTTGAGGTTGTGATTGTGCATATTACTGGCCTGCTCTACTGGGTGAGATTGTATCCCCCAACAACAGATATGGCTTAAACAAACAAAGTACACTCTGTGCCTGCCTCTAGGCTTAACCCTGACTTTACCCGCAAGACGCTATGCCAAGCCTGTGCGAAATGTGAGGCTCCGGATGACGGGCGCAATTTAGGCACGGATAAAAACCGCGACCAGCCCGAAGCAGCTCACAGCGGCTGTGAGAGTGCCCCCGCTCCCGCTACCTCTCGCATTAGTTCTCCAGCGGGGTCTCGGTTTTCAGGGTGCAAACTAGCGCGTCGTGGAAAGCGAGTCTTTCATTGCCGAAAAAGTCCAAGTCTGCTTTTTTATAACTTAACCCAGGGACTGGTTTGGCGCAGGTCTCTGTGGCGCAATCGGTCAGCGCGTTCGGCTGTTAACCGAAAGGTTGGTGGTTCGAGCCCACCCAGGGACGAAGGGAGCTTTTAGGTGGCGTGCTGCCATGTAACCGCAAACGTGGCTGCAGAATTTAGCACACCGAAGCATGACACAACGTTTCTTGGCCCCTTTTTGCGTATGCAGCTTGCTCAGTTGCCTCGTGTGCAAAGAAGACAGCGGGTGTTATGTGAGAGTTTACATCAGCTCAAGTTTGCTGTGGCGCGTGCATGGAATGTTCATGTTTTGTTCCGGGTGGTGGAGGCCTTTGTTCCAGATAGGTCCTGCTCAAAACTCTTTTTAAAACACCATCGAGCATCTGCAATAGCTTCCGACTTTAATCGAATGTGGATTTTGCTCTCATAAGGAGGGTACCAGTAACTTGTAACCTATCAGGCATCAGGTCAATCGATTTGGCATACGCCCAGATGTACTAGCGTTTTTTGTAGGTTAAGTTCCAGTTTGACAGACCCGAAACGGAACTTTGAGGTTGTGATTGTGCATATTACTGGCCTGCTCTACTGGGTGAGATTGTATCCCCCAACAACAGATATGGCTTAAACAAACAAAGTACACTCTGCGCCTGCCTCTAGGCTTAACCCTGACTTTACCCGCAAGACGCTATGCCAAGCCTGTGCGAAATGTGAGACTCCGGATGACGGGCGCAATTTAGGCACGGATAAAAACCGCGACCAGCCCGAAGCAGCTCACAGCGGCTGTGAGAGTGCCCCCGCTCCCGCTACCTCTCTCATTAGCTCTCCAGCGGGGTCTCGGTTTTCAGGGTGCAAACTAGCGCGACGTGGAAAGCGAGTCTTTCATTGCCGGAAAAGTCCAAGTCTGCTTTTTTATAACTTAACCCAGGGACTGGTTTGGCGCAGGTCTCTGTGGCGCAATCGGTCAGCGCGTTCGTCTGTTAACCGAAAGGTTGGTGGTTCGAGCCCACCCAGGGATGAAGGGAGCTTTTAGGTGGCGTGCTGCCATGTAACCGCAAACGTGGCTGCAGAATTTAGCACACCGAAGCATGACACAACGTTTCTTGGCCCCTTTTTGCGTATGCAGCTTGCTCAGTTGCCTCGTGTGCAAAGAAGACAGCGGGTGTTATGTGAGAGTTTACATCAGCTCAAGTTTGCTGTGGCGCGTGCATGGAATGTTCATGTTTTGTTCCGGGTGGTGGAGGCCTTTGTTCCAGAGAGGTCCTGCTCAAAACTCTTTTTAAAACACCATCGAGCATCTGCAATAGCTTCCGACTTTGATCGAATGTGGATTTTGCTCTCATAAGGAGGGTACCAGTAACTTGTAACCTATCAGGCATCAGGTCAATCGATTTGGCATACGCCCAGATGTACTAGCGTTTTTTGTAGGTTAAGTTCTAGTTTGACAGACCCGAAACGGAACTTTAGCTCCGGGTTGTGATTGTGCATATTACTGGCCTGCTCTACTGGGTGAGATTGTATCCCCAACAACAGATATGGCTTAAACAAACAAAGTACACTCTGCGCCTGCCTCTAGGCTTAACCCTGACTTTACCTGCAAGACGCTATGCCAAGCCTGTGCGAAATGTGAGGCTCCGGATGACGGGCGCAATTTAGGCACGGATAAAAACCGCGACCAGCCCGAAGAAGCTCACAGCGGCTGTGAGAGTGCCCCCACTCCCGCTACCTCTCTCATTAGCTCTCCAGCGGGGTCTCGGTTTTCAGGGTGCAAACTAGCGCGACGTGGAAAGCGAGTCTTTCATTGCCGGAAAAGTCCAAGTCTGCTTTTTTATAACTTAACCCAGGGACTGGTTTGGCGCAGGTCTCTGTGGCGCAATCAGTCAGCGCGTTCGTCTGTTAACCGAAAGGTTGGTGGTTCGAGCCCACCCAGGGATGAAGGGAGCTTTTAGGTGGCGTGCTGCCATGTAACCGCAAACGTGGCTGCAGAATTTAGCACACCGAAGCATGACACAATGTTTCTTGGCCCCTTTTTGCGTATGCAGCTTGCTCAGTTGCCTCGTGTGCAAAGAAGACAGCGGGTGTTATGTGAGAGTTTACATCAGCTCAAGTTTGCTGTGGCGCGTGCATGGAATGTTCATGTTTTGTTCCGGGTGGTGGAGGCCTTTGTTCCAGAGAGGTCCTGCTCAAAACTCTTTTTAAAACACCATCGAGCATCTGCAATAGCTTCCGACTTTGATCGAATGTGGATTTTGCTCTCATAAGGAGGGTACCAGTAACTTGTAACCTATCAGGCATCAGGTCAATCGATTTGGCATACGCCCAGATGTACTAGCGTTTTTTGTAGGTTAAGTTCCAGTTTGACAGACCCGAAACGGAACTTTGAGGTTGTGATTGTGCATATTACTGGCCTGCTCTACTGGGTGAGATTGTATCCCCCAACAACAGATATGGCTTAAACAAACAAAGTACACTCTGTGCCTGCCTCTAGGCTTAACCCTGACTTTACCCGCAAGACGCTATGCCAAGCCTGTGCGAAATGTGAGGCTCCGGATGACGGGCGCAATTTAGGCACGGATAAAAACCGCGACCAGCCCGAAGCAGCTCACAGCGGCTGTGAGAGTGCCCCCGCTCCCGCTACCTCTCGCATTAGTTCTCCAGCGGGGTCTCGGTTTTCAGGGTGCAAACTAGCGCGTCGTGGAAAGCGAGTCTTTCATTGCCGAAAAAGTCCAAGTCTGCTTTTTTATAACTTAACCCAGGGACTGGTTTGGCGCAGGTCTCTGTGGCGCAATCGGTCAGCGCGTTCGGCTATTAACCGAAAGGTTGGTGGTTCGAGCCCACCCAGGGACGAAGGGAGCTTTTAGGTGGCGTGCTGCCATGTAACCGCAAACGTGGCTGCAGAATTTAGCACACCGAAGCATGACACAACGTTTCTTGGCCCCTTTTTGCGTATGCAGCTTGCTCAGTTGCCTCGTGTGCAAAGAAGACAGCGGGTGTTATGTGAGAGTTTACATCAGCTCAAGTTTGCTGTGGCGCGTGCATGGAATGTTCATGTTTTGTTCCGGGTGGTGGAGGCCTTTGTTCCAGAGAGGTCCTGCTCAAAACTCTTTTTAAAACACCATCGAGCATCTGCAATAGCTTCCGACTTTAATCGAATGTGGATTTTGCTCTCATAAGGAGGGTACCAGTAACTTGTAACCTATCAGGCATCAGGTCAATCGATTTGGCATACGCCCAGATGTACTAGCGTTTTTTGTAGGTTAAGTTCCAGTTTGACAGACCCGAAACGAAACTTTGAGGTTGTGATTGTGCATATTACTGGCCTGCTCTACTGGGTGAGATTGTATCCCCCAACAACAGATATGGCTTAAACAAACAAAGTACACTCTGCGCCTGCCTCTAGGCTTAACCCTGACTTTACCCGCAAGACGCTATGCCAAGCCTGTGCGAAATGTGAGGCTCCGGATGACGGGCGCAATTTAGGCACGGATAAAAACCGCGACCAGCCCGAAGCAGCTCACAGCGGCTGTGAGAGTGCCCCCGCTCCCGCTACCTCTCGCATTAGCTCTCCAGCGGGGTCTCGGTTTTCAGGGTGCAAACTAGCGCGTCGTGGAAAGCGAGTCTTTCATTGCCGGGAAAGTCCAAGTCTGCTTTTTTATAACTTTAACCCAGGGAATGATTTGGCGCAGGTCTCTGTGGCGCAATCGGTCAGCGCGTTCGGCTGTTAACCGAAAGGTTGGTGGTTCAAGCCCACCCAGGGACGAAGGGAGCTTTTAGGTGGCGTGCTGCCATGTAACCGCAAACGTGGCTGCAGAATTTAGCACACCGAAGCATGACACAACGTTTCTTGGCCCCTTTTTGCGTATGCAGCTTGCTCAGTTGCCTCGTGTGCAAAGAAGACAGCGGGTGTTATGTGAGAGTTTACATCAGCTCAAGTTTGCTGTGGCGCGTGCATGGAATGTTCATGTTTTGTTCCGGGTGGTGGAGGCCTTTGTTCCAGAGAGGTCCTGCTCAAAACTCTTTTTAAAACACCATCGAGCATCTGCAATAGCTTCCGACTTTGATCGAATGTGGATTTTGCTCTCATAAGGAGGGTACCAGTAACTTGTAACCTATCAGGCATCAGGTCAATCGATTTGGCATACGCCCAGATGTACTAGCGTTTTTTGTAGGTTAAGTTCCAGTTTGACAGACCCGAAACGGAACTTTAGCTCCGGGTTGTGATTGTGCATATTACTGGCCTGCTCTACTGGGTGAGATTGTATCCCCCAACAACAGATATGGCTTAAACAAACAAAGTACACTCTGCGCCTGCCTCTAGGCTTAACCCTGACTTTACCCGCAAGACGCTATGCCAAGCCTGTGCGAAATGTGAGGCTCCGGATGACGGGCGCAATTTAGGCACGGATAAAAACCGCGACCAGCCCGAAGCAGCTCACAGCGGCTGTGAGAGTGCCCCCGCTCCCGCTACCTCTCGCATTAGTTCTCCAGCGGGGTCTCGGTTTTCAGGGTGCAAACTAGCGCGTCGTGGAAAGCGAGTCTTTCATTGCCGAAAAAGTCCAAGTCTGCTTTTTTATAACTTAACCCAGGGACTGGTTTGGCGCAGGTCTCTGTGGCGCAATCGGTCAGCGCGTTCGGCTATTAACCGAAAGGTTGGTGGTTCGAGCCCACCCAGGGACGAAGGGAGCTTTTAGGTGGCGTGCTGCCATGTAACCGCAAACGTGGCTGCAGAATTTAGCACACCGAAGCATGACACAACGTTTCTTGGCCCCTTTTTGCGTATGCAGCTTGCTCAGTTGCCTCGTGTGCAAAGAAGACAGCGGGTGTTATGTGAGAGTTTACATCAGCTCAAGTTTGCTGTGGCGCGTGCATGGAATGTTCATGTTTTGTTCCGGGTGGTGGAGGCCTTTGTTCCAGAGAGGTCCTGCTCAAAACTCTTTTTAAAACACCATCGAGCATCTGCAATAGCTTCCGACTTTAATCGAATGTGGATTTTGCTCTCATAAGGAGGGTACCAGTAACTTGTAACCTATCAGGCATCAGGTCAATCGATTTGGCATACGCCCAGATGTACTAGCGTTTTTTGTAGGTTAAGTTCCAGTTTGACAGACCCGAAACGAAACTTTGAGGTTGTGATTGTGCATATTACTGGCCTGCTCTACTGGGTGAGATTGTATCCCCCAACAACAGATATGGCTTAAACAAACAAAGTACACTCTGCGCCTGCCTCTAGGCTTAACCCTGACTTTACCCGCAAGACGCTATGCCAAGCCTGTGCGAAATGTGAGGCTCCGGATGACGGGCGCAATTTAGGCACGGATAAAAACCGCGACCAGCCCGAAGCAGCTCACAGCGGCTGTGAGAGTGCCCCCGCTCCCGCTACCTCTCGCATTAGCTCTCCAGCGGGGTCTCGGTTTTCAGGGTGCAAACTAGCGCGTCGTGGAAAGCGAGTCTTTCATTGCCGGGAAAGTCCAAGTCTGCTTTTTTATAACTTTAACCCAGGGAATGATTTGGCGCAGGTCTCTGTGGCGCAATCGGTCAGCGCGTTCGGCTGTTAACCGAAAGGTTGGTGGTTCAAGCCCACCCAGGGACGAAGGGAGCTTTTAGGTGGCGTGCTGCCATGTAACCGCAAACGTGGCTGCAGAATTTAGCACACCGAAGCATGACACAACGTTTCTTGGCCCCTTTTTGCGTATGCAGCTTGCTCAGTTGCCTCGTGTGCAAAGAAGACAGCGGGTGTTATGTGAGAGTTTACATCAGCTCAAGTTTGCTGTGGCGCGTGCATGGAATGTTCATGTTTTGTTCCGGGTGGTGGAGGCCTTTGTTCCAGAGAGGTCCTGCTCAAAACTCTTTTTAAAACACCATCGAGCATCTGCAATAGCTTCCGACTTTGATCGAATGTGGATTTTGCTCTCATAAGGAGGGTACCAGTAACTTGTAACCTATCAGGCATCAGGTCAATCGATTTGGCATACGCCCAGATGTACTAGCGTTTTTTGTAGGTTAAGTTCCAGTTTGACAGACCCGAAACGGAACTTTAGCTCCGGGTTGTGATTGTGCATATTACTGGCCTGCTCTACTGGGTGAGATTGTATCCCCCAACAACAGATATGGCTTAAACAAACAAAGTACACTCTGCGCCTGCCTCTAGGCTTAACCCTGACTTTACCCGCAAGACGCTATGCCAAGCCTGTGCGAAATGTGAGGCTCCGGATGACGGGCGCAATTTAGGCACGGATAAAAACCGCGACCAGCCCGAAGCAGCTCACAGCGGCTGTGAGAGTGCCCCCGCTCCCGCTACCTCTCGCATTAGTTCTCCAGCGGGGTCTCGGTTTTCAGGGTGCAAACTAGCGCGTCGTGGAAAGCGAGTCTTTCATTGCCGAAAAAGTCCAAGTCTGCTTTTTTATAACTTAACCCAGGGACTGGTTTGGCGCAGGTCTCTGTGGCGCAATCGGTCAGCGCGTTCGGCTATTAACCGAAAGGTTGGTGGTTCGAGCCCACCCAGGGACGAAGGGAGCTTTTAGGTGGCGTGCTGCCATGTAACCGCAAACGTGGCTGCAGAATTTAGCACACCGAAGCATGACACAACGTTTCTTGGCCCCTTTTTGCGTATGCAGCTTGCTCAGTTGCCTCGTGTGCAAAGAAGACAGCGGGTGTTATGTGAGAGTTTACATCAGCTCAAGTTTGCTGTGGCGCGTGCATGGAATGTTCATGTTTTGTTCCGGGTGGTGGAGGCCTTTGTTCCAGAGAGGTCCTGCTCAAAACTCTTTTTAAAACACCATCGAGCATCTGCAATAGCTTCCGACTTTAATCGAATGTGGATTTTGCTCTCATAAGGAGGGTACCAGTAACTTGTAACCTATCAGGCATCAGGTCAATCGATTTGGCATACGCCCAGATGTACTAGCGTTTTTTGTAGGTTAAGTTCCAGTTTGACAGACCCGAAACGAAACTTTGAGGTTGTGATTGTGCATATTACTGGCCTGCTCTACTGGGTGAGATTGTATCCCCCAACAACAGATATGGCTTAAACAAACAAAGTACACTCTGCGCCTGCCTCTAGGCTTAACCCTGACTTTACCCGCAAGACGCTATGCCAAGCCTGTGCGAAATGTGAGGCTCCGGATGACGGGCGCAATTTAGGCACGGATAAAAACCGCGACCAGCCCGAAGCAGCTCACAGCGGCTGTGAGAGTGCCCCCGCTCCCGCTACCTCTCGCATTAGCTCTCCAGCGGGGTCTCGGTTTTCAGGGTGCAAACTAGCGCGTCGTGGAAAGCGAGTCTTTCATTGCCGGGAAAGTCCAAGTCTGCTTTTTTATAACTTTAACCCAGGGAATGATTTGGCGCAGGTCTCTGTGGCGCAATCGGTCAGCGCGTTCGGCTGTTAACCGAAAGGTTGGTGGTTCAAGCCCACCCAGGGACGAAGGGAGCTTTTAGGTGGCGTGCTGCCATGTAACCGCAAACGTGGCTGCAGAATTTAGCACACCGAAGCATGACACAACGTTTCTTGGCCCCTTTTTGCGTATGCAGCTTGCTCAGTTGCCTCGTGTGCAAAGAAGACAGCGGGTGTTATGTGAGAGTTTACATCAGCTCAAGTTTGCTGTGGCGCGTGCATGGAATGTTCATGTTTTGTTCCGGGTGGTGGAGGCCTTTGTTCCAGAGAGGTCCTGCTCAAAACTCTTTTTAAAACACCATCGAGCATCTGCAATAGCTTCCGACTTTGATCGAATGTGGATTTTGCTCTCATAAGGAGGGTACCAGTAACTTGTAACCTATCAGGCATCAGGTCAATCGATTTGGCATACGCCCAGATGTACTAGCGTTTTTTGTAGGTTAAGTTCCAGTTTGACAGACCCGAAACGGAACTTTAGCTCCGGGTTGTGATTGTGCATATTACTGGCCTGCTCTACTGGGTGAGATTGTATCCCCCAACAACAGATATGGCTTAAACAAACAAAGTACACTCTGCGCCTGCCTCTAGGCTTAACCCTGACTTTACCCGCAAGACGCTATGCCAAGCCTGTGCGAAATGTGAGGCTCCGGATGACGGGCGCAATTTAGGCACGGATAAAAACCGCGACCAGCCCGAAGCAGCTCACAGCGGCTGTGAGAGTGCCCCCGCTCCCGCTACCTCTCGCATTAGTTCTCCAGCGGGGTCTCGGTTTTCAGGGTGCAAACTAGCGCGTCGTGGAAAGCGAGTCTTTCATTGCCGAAAAAGTCCAAGTCTGCTTTTTTATAACTTAACCCAGGGACTGGTTTGGCGCAGGTCTCTGTGGCGCAATCGGTCAGCGCGTTCGGCTGTTAACCGAAAGGTTGGTGGTTCGAGCCCACCCAGGGACGAAGGGAGCTTTTAGGTGGCGTGCTGCCATGTAACCGCAAACGTGGCTGCAGAATTTAGCACACCGAAGCATGACACAACGTTTCTTGGCCCCTTTTTGCGTATGCAGCTTGCTCAGTTGCCTCGTGTGCAAAGAAGACAGCGGGTGTTATGTGAGAGTTTACATCAGCTCAAGTTTGCTGTGGCGCGTGCATGGAATGTTCATGTTTTGTTCCGGGTGGTGGAGGCCTTTGTTCCAGAGAGGTCCTGCTCAAAACTCTTTTTAAAACACCATCGAGCATCTGCAATAGCTTCCGACTTTAATCGAATGTGGATTTTGCTCTCATAAGGAGGGTACCAGTAACTTGTAACCTATCAGGCATCAGGTCAATCGATTTGGCATACGCCCAGATGTACTAGCGTTTTTTGTAGGTTAAGTTCCAGTTTGACAGACCCGAAACGGAACTTTTTATGGTTGTGATTGTGCATATTACTGGCCTGCTCTACTGGGTGAGATTGTATCCCCCAACAACAGATATGGCTTAAACAAACAAAGTACACTCTGCGCCTGCCTCTAGGCTTAACCCTGACTTTACCCGCAAGACGCTATGCCAAGCCTGTGCGAAATGTGAGACTCCGGATGACGGGCGCAATTTAGGCACGGATAAAAACCGCGACCAGCCCGAAGCAGCTCACAGCGGCTGTGAGAGTGCCCCCGCTCCCGCTACCTCTCTCATTAGCTCTCCAGCGGGGTCTCGGTTTTCAGGGTGCAAACTAGCGCGACGTGGAAAGCGAGTCTTTCATTGCCGGAAAAGTCCAAGTCTGCTTTTTTATAACTTAACCCAGGGACTGGTTTGGCGCAGGTCTCTGTGGCGCAATCGGTCAGCGCGTTCGTCTGTTAACCGAAAGGTTGATGGTTCGAGCCCACCCAGGGATGAAGGGAGCTTTTAGGTGGCGTGCTGCCATGTAACCGCAAACGTGGCTGCAGAATTTAGCACACCGAAGCATGACACAACGTTTCTTGGCCCCTTTTTGCGTATGCAGCTTGCTCAGTTGCCTCGTGTGCAAAGAAGACAGCGGGTGTTATGTGAGAGTTTACATCAGCTCAAGTTTGCTGTGGCGCGTGCATGGAATGTTCATGTTTTGTTCCGGGTGGTGGAGGCCTTTGTTCCAGAGAGGTCCTGCTCAAAACTCTTTTTAAAACACCATCGAGCATCTGCAATAGCTTCCGACTTTGATCGAATGTGGATTTTGCTCTCATAAGGAGGGTACCAGTAACTTGTAACCTATCAGGCATCAGGTCAATCGATTTGGCATACGCCCAGATGTACTAGCGTTTTTTGTAGGTTAAGTTCCAGTTTGACAGACCCGAAACGGAACTTTAGCTCCGGGTTGTGATTGTGCATATTACTGGCCTGCTCTACTGGGTGAGATTGTATCCCCAACAACAGATATGGCTTAAACAAACAAAGTACACTCTGCGCCTGCCTCTAGGCTTAACCCTGACTTTACCTGCAAGACGCTATGCCAAGCCTGTGCGAAATGTGAGGCTCCGGATGACGGGCGCAATTTAGGCACGGATAAAAACCGCGACCAGCCCGAAGCAGCTCACAGCGGCTGTGAGAGTGCCCCCGCTCCCGCTACCTCTCTCATTAGCTCTCCAGCGGGGTCTCGGTTTTCAGGGTGCAAACTAGCGCGACGTGGAAAGCGAGTCTTTCATTGCCGGAAAAGTCCAAGTCTGCTTTTTTATAACTTAACCCAGGGACTGGTTTGGCGCAGGTCTCTGTGGCGCAATCGGTCAGCGCGTTCGTCTGTTAACCGAAAGGTTGGTGGTTCGAGCCCACCCAGGGATGAAGGGAGCTTTTAGGTGGCGTGCTGCCATGTAACCGCAAACGTGGCTGCAGAATTTAGCACACCGAAGCATGACACAACGTTTCTTGGCCCCTTTTTGCGTATGCAGCTTGCTCAGTTGCCTCGTGTGCAAAGAAGACAGCGGGTGTTATGTGAGAGTTTACATCAGCTCAAGTTTGCTGTGGCGCGTGCATGGAATGTTCATGTTTTGTTCCGGGTGGTGGAGGCCTTTTTCCAGAGAGGTCCTGCTCAAAACTCTTTTTAAAACACCATCGAGCATCTGCAATAGCTTCCGACTTTGATCGAATGTGGATTTTGCTCTCATAAGGAGGGTACCAGTAACTTGTAACCTATCAGGCATCAGGTCAATCGATTTGGCATACGCCCAGATGTACTAGCGTTTTTTGTAGGTTAAGTTCCAGTTTGACAGACCCGAAACGGAACTTTGAGGTTGTGATTGTGCATATTACTGGCCTGCTCTACTGGGTGAGATTGTATCCCCCAACAACAGATATGGCTTAAACAAACAAAGTACACTCTGTGCCTGCCTCTAGGCTTAACCCTGACTTTACCCGCAAGACGCTATGCCAAGCCTGTGCGAAATGTGAGGCTCCGGATGACGGGCGCAATTTAGGCACGGATAAAAACCGCGACCAGCCCGAAGCAGCTCACAGCGGCTGTGAGAGTGCCCCCGCTCCCGCTACCTCTCGCATTAGTTCTCCAGCGGGGTCTCGGTTTTCAGGGTGCAAACTAGCGCGTCGTGGAAAGCGAGTCTTTCATTGCCGAAAAAGTCCAAGTCTGCTTTTTTATAACTTAACCCAGGGACTGGTTTGGCGCAGGTCTCTGTGGCGCAATCAGTCAGCGCGTTCGGCTATTAACCGAAAGGTTGGTGGTTCGAGCCCACCCAGGGACGAAGGGAGCTTTTAGGTGGCGTGCTGCCATGTAACCGCAAACGTGGCTGCAGAATTTAGCACACCGAAGCATGACACAACGTTTCTTGGCCCCTTTTTGCGTATGCAGCTTGCTCAGTTGCCTCGTGTGCAAAGAAGACAGCGGGTGTTATGTGAGAGTTTACATCAGCTCAAGTTTGCTGTGGCGCGTGCATGGAATGTTCATGTTTTGTTCCGGGTGGTGGAGGCCTTTGTTCCAGAGAGGTCCTGCTCAAAACTCTTTTTAAAACACCATCGAGCATCTGCAATAGCTTCCGACTTTAATCGAATGTGGATTTTGCTCTCATAAGGAGGGTACCAGTAACTTGTAACCTATCAGGCATCAGGTCAATCGATTTGGCATACGCCCAGATGTACTAGCGTTTTTTGTAGGTTAAGTTCCAGTTTGACAGACCCGAAACGGAACTTTGAGGTTGTGATTGTGCATATTACTGGCCTGCTCTACTGGGTGAGATTGTATCCCCCAACAACAGATATGGCTTAAACAAACAAAGTACACTCTGCGCCTGCCTCTAGGCTTAACCCTGACTTTACCCGCAAGACGCTATGCCAAGCCTGTGCGAAATGTGAGGCTCCGGATGACGGGCGCAATTTAGGCACGGATAAAAACCGCGACCAGCCCGAAGCAGCTCACAGCGGCTGTGAGAGTGCCCCCGCTCCCGCTACCTCTCGCATTAGCTCTCCAGCGGGGTCTCGGTTTTCAGGGTGCAAACTAGCGCGTCGTGGAAAGCGAGTCTTTCATTGCCGGGAAAGTCCAAGTCTGCTTTTTTATAACTTTAACCCAGGGAATGATTTGGCGCAGGTCTCTGTGGCGCAATCGGTCAGCGCGTTCGGCTGTTAACCGAAAGGTTGGTGGTTCAAGCCCACCCAGGGACGAAGGGAGCTTTTAGGTGGCGTGCTGCCATGTAACCGCAAACGTGGCTGCAGAATTTAGCACACCGAAGCATGACACAACGTTTCTTGGCCCCTTTTTGCGTATGCAGCTTGCTCAGTTGCCTCGTGTGCAAAGAAGACAGCGGGTGTTATGTGAGAGTTTACATCAGCTCAAGTTTGCTGTGGCGCGTGCATGGAATGTTCATGTTTTGTTCCGGGTGGTGGAGGCCTTTGTTCCAGAGAGGTCCTGCTCAAAACTCTTTTTAAAACACCATCGAGCATCTGCAATAGCTTCCGACTTTGATCGAATGTGGATTTTGCTCTCATAAGGAGGGTACCAGTAACTTGTAACCTATCAGGCATCAGGTCAATCGATTTGGCATACGCCCAGATGTACTAGCGTTTTTTGTAGGTTAAGTTCCAGTTTGACAGACCCGAAACGGAACTTTAGCTCCGGGTTGTGATTGTGCATATTACTGGCCTGCTCTACTGGGTGAGATTGTATCCCCAACAACAGATATGGCTTAAACAAACAAAGTACACTCTGCGCCTGCCTCTAGGCTTAACCCTGACTTTACCTGCAAGACGCTATGCCAAGCCTGTGCGAAATGTGAGGCTCCGGATGACGGGCGCAATTTAGGCACGGATAAAAACCGCGACCAGCCCGAAGCAGCTCACAGCGGCTGTGAGAGTGCCCCCGCTCCCGCTACCTCTCTCATTAGCTCTCCAGCGGGGTCTCGGTTTTCAGGGTGCAAACTAGCGCGACGTGGAAAGCGAGTCTTTCATTGCCGGAAAAGTCCAAGTCTGCTTTTTTATAACTTAACCCAGGGACTGGTTTGGCGCAGGTCTCTGTGGCGCAATCGGTCAGCGCGTTCGTCTGTTAACCGAAAGGTTGGTGGTTCGAGCCCACCCAGGGATGAAGGGAGCTTTTAGGTGGCGTGCTGCCATGTAACCGCAAACGTGGCTGCAGAATTTAGCACACCGAAGCATGACACAACGTTTCTTGGCCCCTTTTTGCGTATGCAGCTTGCTCAGTTGCCTCGTGTGCAAAGAAGACAGCGGGTGTTATGTGAGAGTTTACATCAGCTCAAGTTTGCTGTGGCGCGTGCATGGAATGTTTATGTTTTGTTCCGGGTGGTGGAGGCCTTTGTTCCAGAGAGGTCCTGCTCAAAACTCTTTTTAAAACACCATCGAGCATCTGCAATAGCTTCCGACTTTGATCGAATGTGGATTTTGCTCTCATAAGGAGGGTACCAGTAACTTGTAACCTATCAGGCATCAGGTCAATCGATTTGGCATACGCCCAGATGTACTAGCGTTTTTTGTAGGTTAAGTTCCAGTTTGACAGACCCGAAACGGAACTTTGAGGTTGTGATTGTGCATATTACTGGCCTGCTCTACTGGGTGAGATTGTATCCCCCAACAACAGATATGGCTTAAACAAACAAAGTACACTCTGTGCCTGCCTCTAGGCTTAACCCTGACTTTACCCGCAAGACGCTATGCCAAGCCTGTGCGAAATGTGAGGCTCCGGATGACGGGCGCAATTTAGGCACGGATAAAAACCGCGACCAGCCCGAAGCAGCTCACAGCGGCTGTGAGAGTGCCCCCGCTCCCGCTACCTCTCGCATTAGTTCTCCAGCGGGGTCTCGGTTTTCAGGGTGCAAACTAGCGCGTCATGGAAAGCGAGTCTTTCATTGCCGGAAAAGTCCAAGTCTGCTTTTTTATAACTTAACCCAGGGAATGATTTGGCGCAGGTCTCTGTGGCGCAATCGGTCAGCGCGTTCGGCTGTTAACCGAAAGGTTGGTGGTTCAAGCCCACCCAGGGATGAAGGGAGCTTTTAGGTGGCGTGCTGCCATGTAACCGCAAACGTGGCTGCAGAATTTAGCACACCGAAGCATGACACAACGTTTCTTGGCCCCTTTTTGCGTATGCAGCTTGCTCAGTTGCCTCGTGTGCAAAGAAGACAGCGGGTGTTATGTGAGAGTTTACATCAGCTCAAGTTTGCTGTGGCGCGTGCATGGAATGTTCATGTTTTGTTCCGGGTGGTGGAGGCCTTTGTTCCAGAGAGGTCCTGCTCAAAACTCTTTTTAAAACACCATCGAGCATCTGCAATAGCTTCCGACTTTAATCGAATGTGGATTTTGCTCTCATAAGGAGGGTACCAGTAACTTGTAACCTATCAGGCATCAGGTCAATCGATTTGGCATACGCCCAGATGTACTAGCGTTTTTTGTAGGTTAAGTTCCAGTTTGACAGACCCGAAACGGAACTTTGAGGTTGTGATTGTGCATATTACTGGCCTGCTCTACTGGGTGAGATTGTATCCCCCAACAACAGATATGGCTTAAACAAACAAAGTACACTCTGCGCCTGCCTCTAGGCTTAACCCTGACTTTACCCGCAAGACGCTATGCCAAGCCTGTGCGAAATGTGAGGCTCCGGATGACGGGCGCAATTTAGGCACGGATAAAAACCGCGACCAGCCCGAAGCACCTCACAGCGGCTGTGAGAGTGCCCCCGCTCCCGCTACCTCTCGCATTAGCTCTCCAGCGGGGTCTCGGTTTTCAGGGTGCAAACTAGCGCGTCGTGGAAAGCGAGTCTTTCATTGCCGGAAAAGTCCAAGTCTGCTTTTTTATAACTTAACCCAGGGAATGATTTGGCGCAGGTCTCTGTGGCGCAATCGGTCAGCGCGTTCGGCTGTTAACCGAAAGGTTGGTGGTTCAAGCCCACCCAGGGATGAAGGGAGCTTTTAGGTGGCGTGCTGCCATGTAACCGCAAACGTGGCTGCAGAATTTAGCACACCGAAGCATGACACAACGTTTCTTGGCCCCTTTTTGCGTATGCAGCTTGCTCAGTTGCCTCGTGTGCAAAGAAGACAGCGGGTGTTATGTGAGAGTTTACATCAGCTCAAGTTTGCTGTGGCGCGTGCATGGAATGTTCATGTTTTGTTCCGGGTGGTGGAGGCCTTTGTTCCAGAGAGGTCCTGCTCAAAACTCTTTTTAAAACACCATCGAGCATCTGCAATAGCTTCCGACTTTGATCGAATGTGGATTTTGCTCTCATAAGGAGGGTACCAGTAACTTGTAACCTATCAGGCATCAGGTCAATCGATTTGGCATACGCCCAGATGTACTAGCGTTTTTTGTAGGTTAAGTTCCAGTTTGACAGACCCGAAACGGAACTTTAGCTCCGGGTTGTGATTGTGCATATTACTGGCCTGCTCTACTGGGTGAGATTGTATCCCCCAACAACAGATATGGCTTAAACAAACAAAGTACACTCTGCGCCTGCCTCTAGGCTTAACCCTGACTTTACCTGCAAGACGCTATGCCAAGCCTGTGCGAAATGTGAGGCTCCGGATGACGGGCGCAATTTAGGCACGGATAAAAACCGCGACCAGCCCGAAGCAGCTCACAGCGGCTGTGAGAGTGCCCCCGCTCCCGCTAACTCTCGCATTAGTTCTCCAGCGGGGTCTCGGTTTTCAGGGTGCAAACTAGCGCGTCGTGGAAAGCGAGTCTTTCATTGCCGAAAAAGTCCAAGTCTGCTTTTTTATAACTTAACCCAGGGACTGGTTTGGCGCAGGTCTCTGTGGCGCAATCGGTCAGCGCGTTCGGCTGTTAACCGAAAGGTTGGTGGTTCGAGCCCACCCAGGGACGAAGGGAGCTTTTAGGTGGCGTGCTGCCATGTAACCGCAAACGTGGCTGCAGAATTTAGCACACCGAAGCATGACACAACGTTTCTTGGCCCCTTTTTGCGTATGCAGCTTGCTCAGTTGCCTCGTGTGCAAAGAAGACAGCGGGTGTTATGTGAGAGTTTACATCAGCTCAAGTTTGCTGTGGCGCGTGCATGGAATGTTCATGTTTTGTTCCGGGGGGTGGAGGCCTTTGTTCCAGAGAGGTCCTGCTCAAAACTCTTTTTAAAACACCATCGAGCATCTGCAATAGCTTCCGACTTTGATCGAATGTGGATTTTGCTCTCATAAGGAGGGTACCAGTAACTTGTAACCTATCAGGCATCAGGTCAATCGATTTGGCATACGCCCAGATGTACTAGCGTTTTTTGTAGGTTAAGTTCCAGTTTGACAGACCCGAAACGGAACTTTGAGGTTGTGATTGTGCATATTACTGGCCTGCTCTACTGGGTGAGATTGTATCCCCCAACAACAGATATGGCTTAAACAAACAAAGTACACTCTGTGCCTGCCTCTAGGCTTAACCCTGACTTTACCCGCAAGACGCTATGCCAAGCCTGTGCGAAATGTGAGGCTCCGGATGACGGGCGCAATTTAGGCACGGATAAAAACCGCGACCAGCCCGAAGCAGCTCACAGCGGCTGTGAGAGTGCCCCCGCTCCCGCTACCTCTCGCATTAGTTCTCCAGCGGGGTCTCGGTTTTCAGGGTGCAAACTAGCGCGTCGTGGAAAGCGAGTCTTTCATTGCCGGAAAAGTCCAAGTCTGCTTTTTTATAACTTAACCCAGGGAATGATTTGGCGCAGGTCTCTGTGGCGCAATCGGTCAGCGCGTTCGGCTGTTAACCGAAAGGTTGGTGGTTCAAGCCCACCCAGGGATGAAGGGAGCTTTTAGGTGGCGTGCTGCCATGTAACCGCAAACGTGGCTGCAGAATTTAGCACACCGAAGCATGACACAACGTTTCTTGGCCCCTTTTTGCGTATGCAGCTTGCTCAGTTGCCTCGTGTGCAAAGAAGACAGCGGGTGTTATGTGAGAGTTTACATCAGCTCAAGTTTGCTGTGGCGCGTGCATGGAATGTTCATGTTTTGTTCCGGGTGGTGGAGGCCTTTGTTCCAGAGAGGTCCTGCTCAAAACTCTTTTTAAAACACCATCGAGCATCTGCAATAGCTTCCGACTTTAATCGAATGTGGATTTTGCTCTCATAAGGAGGGTACCAGTAACTTGTAACCTATCAGGCATCAGGTCAATCGATTTGGCATACGCCCAGATGTACTAGCGTTTTTTGTAGGTTAAGTTCCAGTTTGACAGACCCGAAACGGAACTTTGAGGTTGTGATTGTGCATATTACTGGCCTGCTCTACTGGGTGAGATTGTATCCCCCAACAACAGATATGGCTTAAACAAACAAAGTACACTCTGCGCCTGCCTCTAGGCTTAACCCTGACTTTACCCGCAAGACGCTATGCCAAGCCTGTGCGAAATGTGAGGCTCCGGATGACGGGCGCAATTTAGGCACGGATAAAAACCGCGACCAGCCCGAAGCACCTCACAGCGGCTGTGAGAGTGCCCCCGCTCCCGCTACCTCTCGCATTAGCTCTCCAGCGGGGTCTCGGTTTTCAGGGTGCAAACTAGCGCGTCGTGGAAAGCGAGTCTTTCATTGCCGGAAAAGTCCAAGTCTGCTTTTTTATAACTTAACCCAGGGAATGATTTGGCGCAGGTCTCTGTGGCGCAATCGGTCAGCGCGTTCGGCTGTTAACCGAAAGGTTGGTGGTTCAAGCCCACCCAGGGATGAAGGGAGCTTTTAGGTGGCGTGCTGCCATGTAACCGCAAACGTGGCTGCAGAATTTAGCACACCGAAGCATGACACAACGTTTCTTGGCCCCTTTTTGCGTATGCAGCTTGCTCAGTTGCCTCGTGTGCAAAGAAGACAGCGGGTGTTATGTGAGAGTTTACATCAGCTCAAGTTTGCTGTGGCGCGTGCATGGAATGTTCATGTTTTGTTCCGGGTGGTGGAGGCCTTTGTTCCAGAGAGGTCCTGCTCAAAACTCTTTTTAAAACACCATCGAGCATCTGCAATAGCTTCCGACTTTGATCGAATGTGGATTTTGCTCTCATAAGGAGGGTACCAGTAACTTGTAACCTATCAGGCATCAGGTCAATCGATTTGGCATACGCCCAGATGTACTAGCGTTTTTTGTAGGTTAAGTTCCAGTTTGACAGACCCGAAACGGAACTTTAGCTCCGGGTTGTGATTGTGCATATTACTGGCCTGCTCTACTGGGTGAGATTGTATCCCCCAACAACAGATATGGCTTAAACAAACAAAGTACACTCTGCGCCTGCCTCTAGGCTTAACCCTGACTTTACCCGCAAGACGCTATGCCAAGCCTGTGCGAAATGTGAGGCTCCGGATGACGGGCGCAATTTAGGCACGGATAAAAACCGCGACCAGCCCGAAGCAGCTCACAGCGGCTGTGAGAGTGCCCCTTTGAAGTGAGCGTAAAAGGGCAGTACACCGCGTGGAGAATGCGGGCATCGATCCCGCTACTTCTCGCATTAGCTCTCCAGCGGGGTCTCGGTTTTCAGGGTGCAAACTAGCGCGTCGTGGAAAGCGAGTCTTTCATTGCCGGAAAAGTCCAAGTCTGCTTTTTTATCACTTAACCCAGGGACTGGTTTGGTGCAGGTCTCTGTGGCGCAATCGCTCAGCGCGTTCGGCTGTTAACCGAAAGGTTTTTGGTTCGAGCCCACCCAGGGACGAAGGGAGCTTTTAGGTGGCGTGCTGCCATGTAACCGCAAACATGGCTGCAGAATTTAGCACACCGAAGCATGACACAACGTTTCTTGGCCCCTTTTTGCGTATGCAGCTTGCTCAGTTGCCTCATGTGCAAAGAAGACAGCGGGTGTTATGTGAGAGTTTACATCAGCTCAAGTTTGCTGTGGCGCGTGCATGGAATGTTCATGTTTTGTTCCGGGTGGTGGAGGCCTTTGTTCCAGAGAGGTCCTGCTCAAAACTCTTTTTAAAAAACCATCGAGCATCTGCAATAGCTTCCGACTTTGATCGAATGTGGATTTTGCTCTCATAAGGAGGGTACCAGTAACTTGTAACCTATCAGGCATCAGGTCAATCGATTTGGCATACGCCCAGATGTACTAGCGTTTTTTTCTTGTAGGTTAAGTTCCAGTTTGACAGACCCGAAACGGAACTTTAGCTCCGGGTTGTGATTGTGCATATTACTGGCCTGCTCTACTGGGTGAGATTGTATCCCCCAACAACAGATATGGCTTAAACAAACAAAGTACACTCTGCGCCTGCCTCTAGGCTTAACCCTGACTTTACCCGCAAGACGCTATGCCAAGCCTGTGCGAAATGTGAGGCTCCGGATGACGGGCGCAATTTAGGCACGGATAAAAAACGCGACCAGCCCGAAGCAGCTCAAAGCGGCTGTGAGAGTGCCCCTTTGAAGTGAGCGTAAAAGGGCGGTACACCGCGTGGAGAATGCGGGCTCCGATCCCGCTACTTCTCGCTTTAGCTCTCCAGCGGGGTCTCGGTTTTCAGGGTGCAAACTAGCGCGTCGTGGAAAGCGAGTCTTTCATTGCCGGAAAAGTCCGAGTCTGCTTTTTTATAACTTAACCCAGGGACTGGTTTGGTGCAGGTCTCTGTGGCGCAATCGGTCAGCGCGTTTGGCTGTTAACCGAAAGGTTGGTGGTTCGAGCCCACCCAGGGACGAAGGGAGCTTTTAGGTGGCGTGCTGCCATGTAACCGCAAACGTGGCTGCAGAATTTAGCACACCGAAGCATGACACAACGTTTCTTGGCCCCTTTTTGCGTATGCAGCTTGCTCAGTTGCCTCGTGTGCAAAGAAGACAGCGGGTGTTATGTGAGAGTTTACATCAGCTCAAGTTTGCTGTGGCGCGTGCATGGAATGTTCATGTTTTGTTCCGGGTGGTGGAGGCCTTTGTTCCAGAGAGGTCCTGCTCAAAACTCTTTTTAAAACACCATCGAGCATCTGCAATAGCTTCCGACTTTGATCGAATGTGGATTTTGCTCTCATAAGGAGGGTACCAGTAACTTGTAACCTATCAGGCATCAGGTCAATCGATTTGGCATACGCCCAGATGTACTAGCGTTTTTTGTAGGTTAAGTTCCAGTTTGACAGACCCGAAACGGAACTTTAGCTCCGGGTTGTGATTGTGCATATTACTGGCCTGCTCTACTGGGTGAGATTGTATCCCCCAACAACAGATATGGCTTAAACAAACAAAGTACACTCTGCGCCTGCCTCTAGGCTTAACCCTGACTTTACCTGCAAGACGCTATGCCAAGCCTGTGCGAAATGTGAGGCTCCGGATGACGGGCGCAATTTAGGCACGGATAAAAACCGCGACCAGCCCGAAGCAGCTCACAGCGGCTGTGAGAGTGCCCCCGCTCCCGCTAACTCTCGCATTAGTTCTCCAGCGGGGTCTCGGTTTTCAGGGTGCAAACTAGCGCGTCGTGGAAAGCGAGTCTTTCATTGCCGAAAAAGTCCAAGTCTGCTTTTTTATAACTTAACCCAGGGACTGGTTTGGCGCAGGTCTCTGTGGCGCAATCGGTCAGCGCGTTCGGCTGTTAACCGAAAGGTTGGTGGTTCGAGCCCACCCAGGGACGAAGGGAGCTTTTAGGTGGCGTGCTGCCATGTAACCGCAAACGTGGCTGCAGAATTTAGCACACCGAAGCATGACACAACGTTTCTTGGCCCCTTTTTGCGTATGCAGCTTGCTCAGTTGCCTCGTGTGCAAAGAAGACAGCGGGTGTTATGTGAGAGTTTACATCAGCTCAAGTTTGCTGTGGCGCGTGCATGGAATGTTCATGTTTTGTTCCGGGGGGTGGAGGCCTTTGTTCCAGAGAGGTCCTGCTCAAAACTCTTTTTAAAACACCATCGAGCATCTGCAATAGCTTCCGACTTTGATCGAATGTGGATTTTGCTCTCATAAGGAGGGTACCAGTAACTTGTAACCTATCAGGCATCAGGTCAATCGATTTGGCATACGCCCAGATGTACTAGCGTTTTTTGTAGGTTAAGTTCCAGTTTGACAGACCCGAAACGGAACTTTGAGGTTGTGATTGTGCATATTACTGGCCTGCTCTACTGGGTGAGATTGTATCCCCCAACAACAGATATGGCTTAAACAAACAAAGTACACTCTGTGCCTGCCTCTAGGCTTAACCCTGACTTTACCCGCAAGACGCTATGCCAAGCCTGTGCGAAATGTGAGGCTCCGGATGACGGGCGCAATTTAGGCACGGATAAAAACCGCAACCAGCCCGAAGCAGCTCACAGCGGCTGTGAGAGTGCCCCCGCTCCCGCTACCTCTCGCATTAGTTCTCCAGCGGGGTCTCGGTTTTCAGGGTGCAAACTAGCGCGTCGTGGAAAGCGAGTCTTTCATTGCCGGAAAAGTCCAAGTCTGCTTTTTTATAACTTAACCCAGGGAATGATTTGGCGCAGGTCTCTGTGGCGCAATCGGTCAGCGCGTTCGGCTGTTAACCGAAAGGTTGGTGGTTCAAGCCCACCCAGGGATGAAGGGAGCTTTTAGGTGGCGTGCTGCCATGTAACCGCAAACGTGGCTGCAGAATTTAGCACACCGAAGCATGACACAACGTTTCTTGGCCCCTTTTTGCGTATGCAGCTTGCTCAGTTGCCTCGTGTGCAAAGAAGACAGCGGGTGTTATGTGAGAGTTTACATCAGCTCAAGTTTGCTGTGGCGCGTGCATGGAATGTTCATGTTTTGTTCCGGGTGGTGGAGGCCTTTGTTCCAGAGAGGTCCTGCTCAAAACTCTTTTTAAAACACCATCGAGCATCTGCAATAGCTTCCGACTTTAATCGAATGTGGATTTTGCTCTCATAAGGAGGGTACCAGTAACTTGTAACCTATCAGGCATCAGGTCAATCGATTTGGCATACGCCCAGATGTACTAGCGTTTTTTGTAGGTTAAGTTCCAGTTTGACAGACCCGAAACGGAACTTTGAGGTTGTGATTGTGCATATTACTGGCCTGCTCTACTGGGTGAGATTGTATCCCCCAACAACAGATATGGCTTAAACAAACAAAGTACACTCTGCGCCTGCCTCTAGGCTTAACCCTGACTTTACCCGCAAGACGCTATGCCAAGCCTGTGCGAAATGTGAGGCTCCGGATGACGGGCGCAATTTAGGCACGGATAAAAACCGCGACCAGCCCGAAGCACCTCACAGCGGCTGTGAGAGTGCCCCCGCTCCCGCTACCTCTCGCATTAGCTCTCCAGCGGGGTCTCGGTTTTCAGGGTGCAAACTAGCGCGTCGTGGAAAGCGAGTCTTTCATTGCCGGAAAAGTCCAAGTCTGCTTTTTTATAACTTAACCCAGGGAATGATTTGGCGCAGGTCTCTGTGGCGCAATCGGTCAGCGCGTTCGGCTGTTAACCGAAAGGTTGGTGGTTCAAGCCCACCCAGGGATGAAGGGAGCTTTTAGGTGGCGTGCTGCCATGTAACCGCAAACGTGGCTGCAGAATTTAGCACACCGAAGCATGACACAACGTTTCTTGGCCCCTTTTTGCGTATGCAGCTTGCTCAGTTGCCTCGTGTGCAAAGAAGACAGCGGGTGTTATGTGAGAGTTTACATCAGCTCAAGTTTGCTGTGGCGCGTGCATGGAATGTTCATGTTTTGTTCCGGGTGGTGGAGGCCTTTGTTCCAGAGAGGTCCTGCTCAAAACTCTTTTTAAAACACCATCGAGCATCTGCAATAGCTTCCGACTTTAATCGAATGTGGATTTTGCTCTCATAAGGAGGGTACCAGTAACTTGTAACCTATCAGGCATCAGGTCAATCGATTTGGCATACGCCCAGATGTACTAGCGTTTTTTTCTTGTAGGTTAAGTTCCAGTTTGACAGACCCGAAACGGAACTTTAGCTCCGGGTTGTGATTGTGCATATTACTGGCCTGCTCTACTGGGTGAGATTGTATCCCCCAACAACAGATATGGCTTAAACAAACAAAGTACACTCTGCGCCTGCCTCTAGGCTTAACCCTGACTTTACCCGCAAGACGCTATGCCAAGCCTGTGCGAAATGTGAGGCTCCGGATGACGGGCGCAATTTAGGCACGGATAAAAAACGCGACCAGCCCGAAGCAGCTCAAAGCGGCTGTGAGAGTGCCCCTTTGAAGTGAGCGTAAAAGGGCGGTACACCGCGTGGAGAATGCGGGCTCCGATCCCGCTACTTCTCGCTTTAGCTCTCCAGCGGGGTCTCGGTTTTCAGGGTGCAAACTAGCGCGTCGTGGAAAGCGAGTCTTTCATTGCCGGAAAAGTCCGAGTCTGCTTTTTTATAACTTAACCCAGGGACTGGTTTGGTGCAGGTCTCTGTGGCGCAATCGGTCAGCGCGTTTGGCTGTTAACCGAAAGGTTGGTGGTTCGAGCCCACCCAGGGACGAAGGGAGCTTTTAGGTGGCGTGCTGCCATGTAACCGCAAACGTGGCTGCAGAATTTAGCACACCGAAGCATGACACAACGTTTCTTGGCCCCTTTTTGCGTATGCAGCTTGCTCAGTTGCCTCGTGTGCAAAGAAGACAGCGGGTGTTATGTGAGAGTTTACATCAGCTCAAGTTTGCTGTGGCGCGTGCATGGAATGTTCATGTTTTGTTCCGGGTGGTGGAGGCCTTTGTTCCAGAGAGGTCCTGCTCAAAACTCTTTTTAAAACACCATCGAGCATCTGCAATAGCTTCCGACTTTGATCGAATGTGGATTTTGCTCTCATAAGGAGGGTACCAGTAACTTGTAACCTATCAGGCATCAGGTCAATCGATTTGGCATACGCCCAGATGTACTAGCGTTTTTTGTAGGTTAAGTTCCAGTTTGACAGACCCGAAACGGAACTTTAGCTCCGGGTTGTGATTGTGCATATTACTGGCCTGCTCTACTGGGTGAGATTGTATCCCCCAACAACAGATATGGCTTAAACAAACAAAGTACACTCTGTGCCTGCCTCTAGGCTTAACCCTGACTTTACCCGCAAGACGCTATGCCAAGCCTGTGCGAAATGTGAGGCTCCAGGTGACGGGCGCAATTTAGGCACGGATAAAAACCGCGACCAGCCCGAAGCAGCTCACAGCGGCTGTGAGAGTGCCCCTTTGAAGTGAGCGTAAAAGGGCAGTACACCGCGTGGAGAATGCGGGCATCGATCCCGCTACTTCTCGCATTAGCTCTCCAGCGGGGTCTCGGTTTTCAGGGTGCAAACTAGCGCGTCGTGGAAAGCGAGTCTTTCATTGCCGGAAAAGTCCAAGTCTGCTTTTTTATAACTTAACCCAGGGACTGGTTTTGTCGCAGGTCTCTGTGGCGCAATCGGTCAGCGCGTTCGGCTGTTAACCGAAAGGTTGGTGGTTCGAGCCCACCCAGGGATGAAGGGAGCTTTTAGGTGGCGTGCTGCCATGTAACCGCAAACGTGGCTGCAGAATTTAGCACACCGAAGCATGACACAACGTTTCTTGGCCCCTTTTTGCGTATGCAGCTTGCTCAGTTGCCTCGTGTGCAAAGAAGACAGCGGGTGTTATGTGAGAGTTTACATCAGCTCAAGTTTGCTGTGGCGCGTGCATGGAATGTTCATGTTTTGTTCCGGGTGGTGGAGGCCTTTGTTCCAGAGAGGTCCTGCTCAAAACTCTTTTTAAAACACCATCGAGCATCTGCAATAGCTTCCGACTTTGATCGAATTTGGATTTTGCTCTCATAAGGAGGGTACCAGTAACTTGTAACCTATCAGGCATCAGGTCAATCGATTTGGCATACGCCCAGATGTACTAGCGTTTTTTGTAGGTTAAGTTCCAGTTTGACAGACCCGAAACGGAACTTTAGCTCCGGGTTGTGATTGTGCATATTACTGGCCTGCTCTACTGGGTGAGATTGTATCCCCCAACAACAGATATGGCTTAAACAAACAAAGTACACTCTGTGCCTGCCTCTAGGCTTAACCCTGACTTTACCCGCAAGACGCTATGCCAAGCCTGTGCGAAATGTGAGGCTCCAGGTGACGGGCGCAATTTAGGCACGGATAAAAACCGCGACCAGCCCGAAGCAGCTCACAGCGGCTGTGAGAGTGCCCCTTTGAAGTGAGCGTAAAAGGGCAGTACACCGCGTGGAGAATGCGGGCATCGATCCCGCTACTTCTCGCATTAGCTCTCCAGCGGGGTCTCGGTTTTCAGGGTGCAAACTAGCGCGTCGTGGAAAGCGAGTCTTTCATTGCCGGAAAAGTCCAAGTCTGCTTTTTTATAACTTAACCCAGGGACTGGTTTTGTCGCAGGTCTCTGTGGCGCAATCGGTCAGCGCGTTTGGCTGATAACCGAAAGGTTGGTGGTTCGAGCCCACCCAGGGATGAAGGGAGCTTTTAGGTGGCGTGCTGCCATGTAACCGCAAACGTGGCTGCAGAATTTAGCACACCGAAGCATGACACAACGTTTCTTGGCCCCTTTTTGCGTATGCAGCTTGCTCAGTTGCCTCGTGTGCAAAGAAGACAGCGGGTGTTATGTGAGAGTTTACATCAGCTCAAGTTTGCTGTGGCGCGTGCATGGAATGTTCATGTTTTGTTCCGGGTGGTGGAGGCCTTTGTTCCAGAGAGGTCCTGCTCAAAACTCTTTTTAAAACACCATCGAGCATCTGCAATAGCTTCCGACTTTGATCGAATGTGGATTTTGCTCTCATAAGGAGGGTACCAGTAACTTGTAACCTATCAGGCATCAGGTCAATCGATTTGGCATACGCCCAGATGTACTAGCGTTTTTTGTAGGTTAAGTTCCAGTTTGACAGACCCGAAACGGAACTTTAGCTCCGGGTTGTGATTGTGCATATTACTGGCCTGCTCTACTGGGTGAGATTGTATCCCCCAACAACAGATATGGCTTAAACAAACAAAGTACACTCTGCGCCTGCCTCTAGGCTTAACCCTGACTTTACCCGCAAGACGCTATGCCAAGCCTGTGCGAAATGTGAGGCTCCGGATGACGGGCGCAATTTAGGCACGGATAAAAACCGCGACCAGCCCGAAGCAGCTCACAGCGGCTGTGAGAGTGCCCCTTTGAAGTGAGCGTAAAAGGGCAGTACACCGCGTGGAGAATGCGGGCATCGATTCCGCTACTTCTCGCATTAGCTCTCCAGCGGGGTCTCGGTTTTCAGGGTGCAAACTAGCGCGTCGTGGAAAGCGAGTCTTTCATTGCCGGAAAAGTCCAAGTCTGCTTTTTTATCACTTAACCCAGGGACTGGTTTGGTGCAGGTCTCTGTGGCGCAATCGCTCAGCGCGTTCGGCTGTTAACCGAAAGGTTTTTGGTTCGAGCCCACCCAGGGACGAAGGGAGCTTTTAGGTGGCGTGCTGCCATGTAACCGCAAACATGGCTGCAGAATTTAGCACACCGAAGCATGACACAACGTTTCTTGGCCCCTTTTTGCGTATGCAGCTTGCTCAGTTGCCTCATGTGCAAAGAAGACAGCGGGTGTTATGTGAGAGTTTACATCAGCTCAAGTTTGCTGTGGCGCGTGCATGGAATGTTCATGTTTTGTTCCGGGTGGTGGAGGCCTTTGTTCCAGAGAGGTCCTGCTCAAAACTCTTTTTAAAAAACCATCGAGCATCTGCAATAGCTTCCGACTTTGATCGAATGTGGATTTTGCTCTCATAAGGAGGGTACCAGTAACTTGTAACCTATCAGGCATCAGGTCAATCGATTTGGCATACGCCCAGATGTACTAGCGTTTTTTTCTTGTAGGTTAAGTTCCAGTTTGACAGACCCGAAACGGAACTTTAGCTCCGGGTTGTGATTGTGCATATTACTGGCTTGCTCTACTGGGTGAGATTGTATCCCCCAACAACAGATATGGCTTAAACAAACAAAGTACACCCTGCGCCTGCCTCTAGGCTTAACCCTGACTTTACCCGCAAGACGCTATGCCAAGCCTGTGCGAAATGTGAGGCTCCGGATGACGGGCGCAATTTAGGCACGGATAAAAAACGCGACCAGCCCGAAGCAGCTCAAAGCGGCTGTGAGAGTGCCCCTTTGAAGTGAGCGTAAAAGGGCGGTACACCGCGTGGAGAATTCGGGCTCCGATCCCGCTACTTCTCGCTTTAGCTCTCCAGCGGGGTCTCGGTTTTCAGGGTGCAAACTAGCGCGTCGTGGAAAGCGAGTCTTTCATTGCCGGAAAAGTCCAAGTCTGCTTTTTTATAACTTAACCCAGGGACTGGTTTGGCGCAGGTCTCTGTGGCGCAATCGGTCAGCGCGTTCGGCTGTTAACTGAAAGGTTGGTGGTTCGAGCCCACCCAGGGACGAAGGGAGCTTTTAGGTGGCGTGCTGCCATGTAACCGCAAACGTGGCTGCAGAATTTAGCACACCGAAGCATGACACAACGTTTCTTGGCCCCTTTTTGCGTATGCAGCTTGCTCAGTTGCCTCGTGTGCAAAGAAGACAGCGGGTGTTATGTGAGAGTTTACATCAGCTCAAGTTTGCTGTGGCGCGTGCATGGAATGTTCATGTTTTGTTCCGGGTGGTGGAGGCCTTTGTTCCAGAGAGGTCCTGCTCAAAACTCTTTTTAAAACACCATCGAGCATCTGCAATAGCTTCCGACTTTGATCGAATGTGGATTTTGCTCTCATAAGGAGGGTACCAGTAACTTGTAACCTATCAGGCATCAGGTCAATCGATTTGGCATACGCCCAGATGTACTAGCGTTTTTTGTAGGTTAAGTTCCAGTTTGACAGACCCGAAACGGAACTTTAGCTCCGGGTTGTGATTGTGCATATTACTGGCCTGCTCTACTGGGTGAGATTGTATCCCCCAACAACAGATATGGCTGTTGTTGGGGGATAGATAGATGACGGGCGCAATTTAGGCATGGATAAAAACCGCGAACAGCCCGAAGCAGCTGTGAGATTGCCCCTTTGAAGTGAGCGTAAAAGGGCGGTACACCGCGTGGAGAATGCGGGCATCGATCCCGCTACCTCTCACATGCTAAGCGAGCGCTCTACCATTTGAGCTAATTCCCCTCGACGATGTGGAGAGAAGGTGTCCAGCGCACAGCATGTGTGCAAGTGCTGCAGAGCGGTTTCCAATGGCCACAAAGAAAAGAGACCGTATTTCCTCTGTGCCGGCAACTTTGCACTGGGCACCGTTTAGTTGTACATTTAATTAAACCTTTGTGCTTTAAGCTTGCAAACGGAAATGTTTGTGCGAGAGGTCCCGGGTTCAAATCCCGGACGAGCCCGTTTCTTAGGCTTTGCTTTTAATCTCTTCAGCCTGACCAGGGCAACCAGGATATTCCTGGGAAATTGGGGATAAAAACTGTCAGAAAGGGGCCGTTTAGCTCAGTTGGTTAGAGTGTGGTGCTAATAACGCCAAGGTCGTGGGTTTGATCACCATACGGGCCACACTTTTGCTCTCTGTGACCCTCAGCTCTGCTCACCTCGATAGTGACGGGCGGTCTCCAAGAAATCCCTGATGGACAAACCTTTTGCCAGTAGACCTGGCCGAAATAGCTCAGTTGGGAGAGCGTTAGACTGAAGATCTAAAAGTCCCTGGTTCGATCCCGGGTTTCGGCAGAGCAATCTGGTCCGAAAAAAAACAAACGGACCAAATGCCAAAAAAGAAAAGGCTTCACTTGCTCTTTGCTGTCGCGCTTCTGGGCTGAATGACAAAACACCTCAACGCCACCTCCTGTTAACCTGATTCCACCTAGCCTCATCGCTATCTTTCTCTCAGACGGCCAGGGACCAGCGTGTGGATCCAGCGATCCGAGTTCAAATCTCGGTGGAACCTTTTTAGCTTGTTTCGCGGAAGGGCTGGAAAAAAACAGAGCTGATGCGCAACTGCTGATGTGGCGGTGAAACTGGCACTCTAAAAGCCAGTCGGGATCGGGGAAATATGGGCTTACAAAGAAAAGGCTTCACTTGCTCTTTGCTGTCGCGCTTCTGGGCTGAATGACTAAACACCTCTGCTGTTAGGTGGGAAAAATCAACCCACACCAAGGTTCCATGGTGTAATGATTAGCACTCTGGACTCTGAATCCAGCGATCCAAGTTCAAATCTCGGTGGGATCTGCTTTTGCCAGGAATGTGCGCAGGGCCTCGTCCGAAAAAACTTTTCGACAGCGCTGATCCTCAAAAGCTCATCTAGGGAATGCCCATTTGAAGTGAGCGTAAAAGGGCGGTACACCGCGTGGAGAATGCGGGCATCGATCCCGCGACCTCTCGCATTAGCTCTCCAGCGGGGTCTCGGTTTTCAGGGTGCAAACTAGCGCGTCGTGGAAAGCGAGTCTTTCATTGCCGGAAAAGTCCAAGTCTGCTGTTTTATAAATTAACCCAGGGACTGGTTTGGCGCAGGTCTCTGTGGCGCAATCGGTCAGCGCGTTCGGCTGTTAACCGAAAGGTTGGTGGTTCGAGCCCACCCAGGGACGAAGGGAGCTTTTAGGTGGCGTGCTGCCATGTAACCGCAAACGTGGCTGCAGAATTTAGCACACCGAAGCATGACACAACGTTTCTTGGCCCCTTTTTGCGTATGCAGCTTGCTCAGTTGCCTCGTGTGCAAAGAAGACAGCGGGTGTTATGTGAGAGTTTACATCAGCTCAAGTTTGCTGTGGCGCGTGCATGGAATGTTCATGTTTTGTTCCGGGTGGTGGAGGCCTTTGTTCCAGAGAGGTCCTGCTCAAAACTCTTTTTAAAACACCATCGAGCATCTGCAATAGCTTCCGACTTTGATCGAATGTGGATTTTGCTCTCATAAGGAGGGTACCAGTAACTTGTAACCTATCAGGCATCAGGTCAATCGATTTGGCATACGCCCAGATGTACTAGCGTTTTTTGTAGGTTAAGTTCCAGTTTGACAGACCCGAAACGGAACTTTAGCTCCGGGTTGTGATTGTGCATATTACTGGCCTGCTCTACTGGGTGAGATTGTATCCCCCAACAACAGATATGGCTTAAACAAACAAAGTACACTCTGCGCCTGCCTCTAGGCTTAACCCTGACTTTACCCGCAAGACGCTATGCCAAGCCTGTGCGAAATGTGAGGCTCCGGATGACGGGCGCAATTTAGGCACGGATAAAAACCGCGAACAGCCCGAAGCAGCTCACAGCGGCTGTGAGAGTGCCCCTTTGAAGTGAGCGTAAAAGGGCGGTACACCGCGTGGAGAATGCGGGTATCGATCCCGCTACCTCTCACATGCTAAGCGAGCGCTCTACCATTTGAGCTAATTCCCCTCGACGAGGTGGAGAGAAGGTGTCCAGCACACAGCATGTGTGCAAGTGCTGCAGAGCGGTTTCCAATGGCCACAAAGCAAAGAGACCGTATTTCCTCTGTGCCGGCAACTTTGCACTGGCTACCGTTTAGTTGTACATTTAATTAAACCTTTGTGCTTTAAGCCTTGCAAATGGAAATGTTTGCGGCCAGGCAGCAGCAGGAAGGACGTGTGTGTGTTGGCTCGTTGGTCTAGGGGTATGATTCTGGGCTGAATGACAAAACACCTCTCCAGCGGGGTCTCGGTTTTCAGGGTGCAAACTAGCGCGTCGTGGAAAGCGAGTCTTTCATTGCCGGAAAAGTCCAAGTCTGCTCTTTTATAACTTAACCCAGGGACTGGTTTTGTCGCAGGTCTCTGTGGAGCAATCGGTCAGCGCGTTCGGCTGTTAACTGAAAGGTTGGTGGTTCGAGCCCACCCAGGGACGAAGGGAGCTTTTAGGTGGCGTGCTGCCATGTAACCGCAAACGTGGCTGCAGAATTTAGCACACCGAAGCATGACACAACGTTTCTTGGCCCCTTTTTGCGTATGCAGCTTGCTCAGTTGCCTCGTGTGCAAAGAAGACAGCGGGTGTTATGTGAGAGTTTACATCAGCTCAAGTTTGCTGTGGCGCAAAAATGTTCATGTTTTGTTCCGGGTGGTGGAGGCCTTTGTTCCAGAGAGGTCCTGCTCAAAACTCTTTTTAAAACACCATCGAGCATCTGCAATAGCTTCCGACTTTGATCGAATGTGGATTTTGCTCTCATAAGGAGGGTACCAGTAACTTGTAACCTATCAGGCATCAGGTCAATCGATTTGGCATACGCCCAGATGTACTAGCGTTTTTTGTAGGTTAAGTTCCAGTTTGACAGACCCGAAACGGAACTTTGAGGTTGTGATTGTGCATATTACTGGCCTGCTCTACTGGGTGAGATTGTATCCCCCAACAACAGATATGGCTTAAACAAACAAAGTACACTCTGCGCCTGCCTCTAGGCTTAACCCTGACTTTACCCGCAAGACGCTATGCTAAGCCTGTGCGAAATGTGAGGCTCCGGATGACGGGCGCAATTTAGGCACGGATAAAAACCGCGACCAGCCCGAAGCAGCTCACAGCGGCTGTGAGAGTGCCCCTTTGAAGTGAGCGTAAAAGGGCGGTACACCGCGCGGAGAATGCGGGCATCGATCCCGCTACCTCTCGCATTAGCTCTCCAGCGGGGTCTCGGTTTTCAGGGTGCAAACTAGCGCGTCGTGGAAAGCGAGTCTTTCATTGCCGGAAAAGTCCAAGTCTGCTTTTTTATAACTTAACCCAGGGACTGGTTTGGCGCAGGTCTCTGTGGCGCAATCGGTCAGCGCGTTCGGCTGTTAACCGAAAGGTTGGTGGTTCGAGCCCACCCAGGGACGAAGGGAGCTTTTACGTGGCGTGCTGCCATGTAACCGCAAACGTGGCTGCAGAATTTAGCACACCGAAGCATGACACAACGTTTCTTGGCCCCTTTTTGCGTATGCAGCTTGCTCAGTTGCCTCGTGTGCAAAGAAGACAGCGGGTGTTATGTGAGAGTTTACATCAGCTCAAGTTTGCTGTGGCGCGTGCATGGAATGTTCATGTTTTGTTCCGGGTGGTGGAGGCCTTTGTTCCAGAGAGGTCCTGCTCAAAACTCTTTTTAAAACACCATCGAGCATCTGCAATAGCTTCCGACTTTGATCGAATGTGGATTTTGCTCTCATAAGGAGGGTACCAGTAACTTGTAACCTATCAGGCATCAGGTCAATCGATTTGGCATACGCCCAGATGTACTAGCGTTTTTTGTAGGTTAAGTTCCAGTTTGACAGACCCGAAACGGAACTTTGAGGTTGTGATTGTGCATATTACTGGCCTGCTCTACTGGGTGAGATTGTATCCCCCAACAACAGATATGGCTTAAACAAACAAAGTACACTCTGCGCCTGCCTCTAGGCTTAACCCTGACTTTACCCGCAAGACGCTATGCTAAGCCTGTGCGAAATGTGAGGCTCCGGATGACGGGCGCAATTTAGGCACGGATAAAAACCGCGACCAGCCCGAAGCAGCTCACAGCGGCTGTGAGAGTGCCCCCGCTCCCGCTACCTCTCGCATTAGCTCTCCAGCGGGGTCTCGGTTTTCAGGGTGCAAACTAGCGCGTCGTGGAAAGCGAGTCTTTCATTGCCGGAAAAGTCCAAGTCTGCTTTTTTATAACTTAACCCAGGGACTGGTTTGGCGCAGGTCTCTGTGGCGCAATCGGTCAGCGCGTTCGGCTGTTAACCGAAAGGTTGGTGGTTCGAGCCCACCCAGGGACGAAGGGACCTTTTAGGTGGCGTGCTGCCATGTAACCGCAAACGTGGCTGCAGAATTTAGCACACCGAAGCATGACACAACGTTTCTTGGCCCCTTTTTGCGTATGCAGCTTGCTCAGTTGCCTCGTGTGCAAAGAAGACAGCGGGTGTTATGTGAGAGTTTACATCAGCTCAAGTTTGCTGTGGCGCGTGCATGGAATGTTCATGTTTTGTTCCGGGTGGTGGAGGCCTTTGTTCCAGAGAGGTCCTGCTCAAAACTCTTTTTAAAACACCATCGAGCATCTGCAATAGCTTCCGACTTTGATCGAATGTGGATTTTGCTCTCATAAGGAGGGTACCAGTAACTTGTAACCTATCAGGCATCAGGTCAATCGATTTGGCATACGCCCAGATGTACTAGCGTTTTTTGTAGGTTAAGTTCCAGTTTGACAGACCCGAAACGGAACTTTGAGGTTGTGATTGTGCATATTACTGGCCTGCTCTACTGGGTGAGATTGTATCCCCCAACAACAGATATGGCTTCAACAAACAAAGTACACTCTGCGCCTGCCTCTAGGCTTAACCCTGACTTTACCCGCAAGACGCTATGCCAAGCCTGTGCGAAATGTGAGGCTCCGGATGACGGGCGCAATTTAGGCACGGATAAAAACCGCGACCAGCCCGAAGCAGCTCACAGCGGCTGTGAGAGTGCCCCCGCTCCCGCTACCTCTCGCATTAGCTCTCCAGCGGGGTCTCGGTTTTCAGGGTGCAAACTAGCGCGTCGTGGAAAGCGAGTCTTTCATTGCCGGAAAAGTCCAAGTCTGCTGTTTGCACCATCGAGCATCTGCAATAGCTTCCGACTTTGATCGAATGTGGATTTTGCTCTCATAAGGAGGGTACCAGAGTTCAAATCTCGGTGGAACCTTTTTAGCTTGTTTCGCGGAAGGGCTGGAAAAAAACAGAGCTGATGCGCAACTGCTGATGTGGCGGTGAAACTGGCACTCTAAAAGCCAGTCGGGATCGGGGAAATATGGGCTTAAAAAGAAAAGGCTTCACTTGCTCTTTGCTGTCGCGCTTCTGGGCTGAATGACTAAACACCTCTGCTGTTAGGTGGGAAAAATCAACCCACACCAAGGTTCCATGGTATAATGTTTAGCACTCTGGACTCTGAATCCAGCGATCCAAGTTCAAATCTCGGTGGGACCTGCTTTTGCCAGGAATGTGCGCAGGACCTCGTCCGAAAAAAACTTTTCGACAGCGCTGATCCTCAAAAGCTCATCTAGGGAATGCCCATTTGAAGTGAGCGTAAAAGGGCGGTACATGCTAAGCGAGCGATCTACCATTTGAGCTAATGCACATGCTAAGCGAGCGCTCTACCATTTGAGCTAATTCCCCTCGACGATGTGGAGAGAAGGTGTCCAGCGCACAGCATGTGTGCAAGTGCAGCATGTCTCCTCTGTGCCGGCAACTTTGCACTGGCTACCGTTTAGTTGTACATTTATTGAAACCTTTGTGCTTTAAGCCTTGCAAACGGTAATGTTTGCGGTCAGGCAGCAGCAGGAAGGACGTTTGTGTGTTGGCTCGTTGGTCTAGGGGTATGATTCTCGCTTTGGGTGCGAGAGGTCCCGGGTTCAAATCCCGGACGAGCCCGTTTCTTAGGCTTTGCTTTTAATCTCTTCAGCCTGACCAGGGCAACCAGGATATTCCTGGGAAATTGGGGATAAAAACAGTCAGAAAGGGGCAGGTTAGCTCAGTTGGTTAGAGCGTGGTGCTAATAACGCCAAGGTCGTGGGTTCGATCCCCATACGGGCCACACTTTTGCTCTCTGGGACCCTCAGCTCTGCTCACCTCGATAGTGACGGGCGGTCTCCAAGAAATCCCTGATGGACAAACCGTTTGCCAGTAGACCCGGCCGAAATAGCTCAGTTGGGAGAGCGTTAGACTGAAGATCTAAAGGTCCCTGGTTCGATCCCGGGTTTCGGCAGAGCAATCTGGTCCGAAAAAGACCAAACGCCAAAAAAGAAAAGGCTTCACTTGCTCTTTGCTGTTGCGCTTCTGGGCTGAATGACAAAACACCTCAACGCCACCTCCTGTTAACCTGATTCCACCTAGCCTCATCGCTATCTTTCTCTCAGACGGCCAGGGACCAGCGTGTGGATCCAGCGATCCGAGTTCAAATCTCGGTGGAACCTTTTTAGCTTGTTTCGCGGAAGGGCTGGAAAAAAACAGAGCTGATGCGCAACTGCTGATGTGGCGGTGAAACTGGCACTCTAAAAGCCAGTCGGGATCGGGGAAATATGGGCTTAAAAAGAAAAGGCTTCACTTGCTCTTTGCTGTCGCGCTTCTGGGCTGAATGACTAAACACCTCTGCTGTTAGGTGGGAAAAATCAACCCACACCAAGGTTCCATGGTGTAATGATTAGCACTCTGGACTCTGAATCCAGCGATCCAAGTTCAAATCTCGGTGGGATCTGCTTTTGCCAGGAATGTGCGCAGGGCCTCATCCGAAAAAACTTTTCGACAGCGCTGATCCTCAAAAGCTCATCTAGGGAATGCCCATTTGAAGTGAGCGTAAAAGGGCGGTACACCGCGTGGAGAATGCGGGCATCGATCCCGCGACCTCTCGCATTAGCTCTCCAGCGGGGTCTCGGTTTTCAGGGTGCAAACTAGCGCGTCGTGGAAAGCGAGTCTTTCATTGCCGGAAAAGTCCAAGTCTGCTGTTTTATAAATTAACCCAGGGACTTGTTTGGCGCAGGTCTCTGTGGCGCAATCGGTCAGCGCGTTCGGCTGTTAACCGAAAGGTTGGTGGTTCGAGCCCACCCAGGGACGAAGGGAGCTTTTAGGTGGCGTGCTGCCATGTAACCGCAAACGTGGCTGCAGAATTTAGCACACCGAAGCATGACACAACGTTTCTTGGCCCCTTTTTGCGTATGCAGCTTGCTCAGTTGCCTCGTGTGCAAAGAAGACAGCGGGTGTTATGTGAGAGTTTACATCAGCTCAAGTTTGCTGTGGCGCGTGCATGGAATGTTCATGTTTTGTTCCGGGTGGTGGAGGCCTTTGTTCCAGAGAGGTCCTGCTCAAAACTCTTTTTAAAACACCATCGAGCATCTGCAATAGCTTCCGACTTTGATCGAATGTGGATTTTGCTCTCATAAGGAGGGTACCAGTAACTTGTAACCTATCAGGCATCAGGTCAATCGATTTGGCATACGCCCAGATGTACTAGCGTTTTTTGTAGGTTAAGTTCCAGTTTGACAGACCCGAAACGGAACTTTAGCTCCGGGTTGTGATTGTGCATATTACTGGCCTGCTCTACTGGGTGAGATTGTATCCCCCAACAACAGATATGGCTTAAACAAACAAAGTACACTCTGCGCCTGCCTCTAGGCTTAACCCTGACTTTACCCGCAAGACGCTATGCCAAGCCTGTGCGAAATGTGAGGCTCCGGATGACGGGCGCAATTTAGGCACGGATAAAAACCGCGACCAGCCCGAAGCAGCTCACAGCGGCTGTGAGAGTGCCCCTTTGAAGTGAGCGTAAAAGGGCGGTACACCGCGTGGAGAATGCGGGCATCGATCCCGCTACTTCTCGCATTAGCTCTCCAGCGGGGTCTCGGTTTTCAGGGTGCAAACTAGCGCGTCGTGGAAAGCGAGTCTTTCATTGCCGGAAAAGTCCAAGTCTGCTTTTTTATAACTTAACCCAGGGACTGGATTGGCGCAGGTCTCTGTTGCGCAATCGGTCAGCGCGTTTGGCTGTTAACCGAAAGGTTGGTGGTTCGAGCCCACCCAGGGACGAAGGGAGCTTTTAGGTGGCGTGCTGCCATGTAAACGCAAACGTGGCTGCAGAATTTAGCACACCGAAGCATGACACAACGTTTCTTGGCCCCTTTTTGCGTATGCAGCTTGCTCAGTTGCCTCGTGTGCAAAGAAGACAGCGGGTGTTATGTGAGAGTTTACATCAGCTCAAGTTTGCTGTGGCGCGTGCATGGAATGTTCATGTTTTGTTCCGGGTGGTGGAGGCCTTTGTTCCAGAGAGGTCCTGCTCAAAACTCTTTTTAAAACACCATCGAGCATCTGCAATAGCTTCCGACTTTGATCGAATGTGGATTTTGCTCTCATAAGGAGGGTACCAGTAACTTGTAACCTATCAGGCATCAGGTCAATCGATTTGGCATACGCCCAGATGTACTAGCGTTTTTTGTAGGTTAAGTTCCAGTTTGACAGACCCGAAACGGAACTTTGAGGTTGTGATTGTGCATATTACTGGCCTGCTCTACTGGGTGAGATTGTATCCCCCAACAACAGATATGGCTTAAACAAACAAAGTACACTCTGCGCCTGCCTCTAGGCTTAACCCTGACTTTACCCGCAAGACACTATGCCAAGCCTGTGCGAAATGTGAGGCTCCGGATGACGGGCGCAATTTAGGCACGGATAAAAACCGCGACCAGCCCGAAGCAGCTCACAGCGGCTGTGAGAGTGCCCCCGCTCCCGCTACCTCTCGCATTAGCTCTCCAGCGGGGTCTCGGTTTTCAGGGTGCAAACTAGCGCGTCGTGGAAAGCGAGTCTTTCATTGCCGGAAAAGTCCAAGTCTACTTTTTTATAACTTAACCCAGGGACAGGTTTGGCGCAGGTCTCTGTGGCGCAATCGGTCAGCGCGTTCGGCTGTTAACCGAAAGGTTGTTGGTTTGAGCCCACCCAGGGACGAAGGGAGCTTTTAGGTGGCGTGCTGCCATGTAACCGCAAACGTGGCTGCAGAATTTAGCACACCGAAGCATGACACAACGTTTCTTGGCCCCTTTTTGCGTATGCAGCTTGCTCAGTTGCCTCGTGTGCAAAGAAGACAGCGGGTGTTATGTGAGAGTTTACATCAGCTCAAGTTTGCTGTGGCGCGTGCATGGAATGTTCATGTTTTGTTCCGGGTGGTGGAGGCCTTTGTTCCAGAGAGGTCCTGCTCAAAACTCTTTTTAAAACACCATCGAGCATCTGCAATAGCTTCCGACTTTGATCGAATGTGGATTTTGCTCTCATAAGGAGGGTACCAGTAACTTGTAAGCTATCAGGCATCAGGTCAATCGATTTGGCATACGCCCAGATGTACTAGCGTTTTTTGTAGGTAAAGTTCCAGTTTGACAGACCCGAAACGGAACTTTAGCTCCGGGTTGTGATTGTGCATATTACTGGCCTGCTCTACTGGGTGAGATTGTATCCCCCAACAACAGATATGGCTTAAACAAACAAAGTACACTCTGCGCCTGCCTCTAGGCTTAACCCTGACTTTACCCGCAAGACGCTATGCCAAGCCTGTGCGAAATGTGAGGCTCCGGATGACGGGCGCAATTTAGGCACGGATAAAAACCGCGACCAGCCCGAAGCAGCTCACAGCGGCTGTGAGAGTGCCCCTTTGAAGTGAGCGTAAAAGGGCAGTACACCGCGTGGAGAATGCGGGCATCGATCCCGCTACTTCTCGCATTAGCTCTCCAGCGGGGTCTCGGTTTTCAGGGTGCAAACTAGCGCGTCGTGGAAAGCGAGTCTTTCATTGCCGGAAAAGTCCAAGTCTGCTTTTTTATCACTTAACCCAGGGACTGGTTTGGCGCAGGTCTCTGTTGCGCAATCGGTCAGCGCGTTTGGCTGTTAACCGAAAGGTTGGTGGTTCGAGCCCACCCAGGGACGAAGGGAGCTTTTAGGTGGCGTGCTGCCATGTAACCGCAAACGTGGCTGCAGAATTTAGCACACCGAAGCATGACACAACGTTTCTTGGCCCCTTTTTGCGTATGCAGCTTGCTCAGTTGCCTCGTGTGCAAAGAAGACAGCGGGTGTTATGTGAGAGTTTACATCAGCTCAAGTTTGCTGTGGCGCGTGCATGGAATGTTCATGTTTTGTTCCGGGTGGTGGAGGCCTTTGTTCCAGAGAGGTCCTGCTCAAAACTCTTTTTAAAACAACATCGAGCATCTGCAATAGCTTCCGACTTTGATCGAATGTGGATTTTGCTCTCATAAGGAGGGTACCAGTAACTTGTAACCTATCAGGCATCAGGTCAATCGATTTGGCATACGCCCAGATGTACTAGCGTTTTTTGTAGGTTAAGTTCCAGTTTGACAGACCCGAAACGGAACTTTGAGGTTGTGATTGTGCATATTACTGGCCTGCTCTACTGGGTGAGATTGTATCCCCCAACAACAGATATGGCTTAAACAAACAAAGTACACTCTGCGCCTGCCTCTAGGCTTAACCCTGACTTTACCCGCAAGACGCTATGCTAAGCCTGTGCGAAATGTGAGGCTCCGGATGACGGGCGCAATTTAGGCACGGATAAAAACCGCGACCAGCCCGAAGCAGCTCACAGCGGCTGTGAGAGTGCCCCTTTGAAGTGAGCGTAAAAGGGCGGTACACCGCGTGGAGAATGCGGGCATCGATCCCGCTACCTCTCGCATTAGCTCTCCAGCGGGGTCTCGGTTTTCAGGGTGCAAACTAGCGCGTCGTGGAAAGCGAGTCTTTCATTGCCGGAAAAGTCCAAGTCTGCTTTTTTATAACTTAACCCAGGGACTGGTTTGGCGCAGGTCTCTGTGGCGCAATCGGTCAGCGCGTTCGGCTGTTAACCGAAAGGTTGGTGGTTCGAGCCCACCCAGGGACGAAGGGACCTTTTAGGTGGCGTGCTGCCATGTAACCGCAAACGTGGCTGCAGAATTTAGCACACCGAAGCATGACACAACGTTTCTTGGCCCCTTTTTGCGTATGCAGCTTGCTCAGTTGCCTCGTGTGCAAAGAAGACAGCGGGTGTTATGTGAGAGTTTACATCAGCTCAAGTTTGCTGTGGCGCGTGCATGGAATGTTCATGTTTTGTTCCGGGTGGTGGAGGCCTTTGTTCCAGAGAGGTCCTGCTCAAAACTCTTTTTAAAACACCATCGAGCATCTGCAATAGCTTCCGACTTTGATCGAATGTGGATTTTGCTCTCATAAGGAGGGTACCAGTAACTTGTAACCTATCAGGCATCAGGTCAATCGATTTGGCATACGCCCAGATGTACTAGCGTTTTTTGTAGGTTAAGTTCCAGTTTGACAGACCCGAAACGGAACTTTAGCTCCGGGTTGTGATTGTGCATATTACTGGCCTGCTCTACTGGGTGAGATTGTATCCCCCAACAACAGATATGGCTTAAACAAACAAAGTACACTCTGCGCCTGCCTCTAGGCTTAACCCTGACTTTACCCGCAAGACGCTACGCCAAGCCTGTGCGAAATGTGAGGCTCCGGATGACGGGCGCAATTTAGGCACGGATAAAAACCGCGACCAGCCCGAAGCAGCTCACAGCGGCTGTGAGAGTGCCCCCGCTCCAGCTACCTCTCGCATTAGCTCTCCAGCGGGGTCTCGGTTTTCAGGGTGCAAACTAGCGCGTCGTGGAAAGCGAGTCTTTCATTGCCGGAAAAGTCCAAGTCTGCTTTTTTATAACTTAACCCAGGGACTGGTTTGGAGCAGGTCTCTGTGGCGCAATCGGTCAGCGCGTTCGGCTGTTAACCGAAAGGTTGGTGGTTCGAGTCCACCCAGGGACGAAGGGAGCTTTTAGGTGGCGTGCTGCCATGTAACCGCAAACGTGGCTGCAGAATTTAGCACACCGAAGCATGACACAACGTTTCTTGGCCCCTTTTTGCGTATGCAGCTTGCTCAGTTGCCTCGTGTGCAAAGAAGACAGCGGGTGTTATGTGAGAGTTTACATCAGCTCAAGTTTGCTGTGGCGCGTGCATGGAATGTTCATGTTTTGTTCCGGGTGGTGGACGCCTTTGTTCCAGAGAGGTCCTGCTCAAAACTCTTTTTAAAACACCATCGAGCATCTGCAATAGCTTCCGACTTTGATCGAATGTGGATTTTGCTCTGATAAGGAGGGTACCAGTAACTTGTAACCTATCAGGCATCAGGTCAATCGATTTGGCATACGCCCAGATGTACTAGCGTTTTTTGTAGGTTAAGTTCCAGTTTGACAGACCCGAAACGGAACTTTGAGGTTGTGATTGTGCATATTACTGGCCTGCTCTACTGGGTGAGATTGTATCCCCCAACAACAGATATGGCTTAAACAAACAAAGTACACTCTGCGCCTGCCTCTAGGCTTAACCCTGACTTTACCCGCAAGACGCTATGCTAAGCCTGTGCGAAATGTGAGGCTCCGGATGACGGGCGCAATTTAGGCACGGATAAAAACCGCGACCAGCCCGAAGCAGCTCACAGCGGCTGTGAGAGTGCCCCTTTGAAGTGAGCGTAAAAGGGCGGTACACCGCGTGGAGAATGCGGGCATCGATCCCGCTACCTCTCGCATTAGCTCTCCAGCGGGGTCTCGGTTTTCAGGGTGCAAACTAGCGCGTCGTGGAAAGCGAGTCTTTCATTGCCGGAAAAGTCCAAGTCTGCTTTTTTATAACTTAACCCAGGGACTGGTTTGGCGCAGGTCTCTGTGGCGCAATCGGTCAGCGCGTTCGGCTGTTAACCGAAAGGTTGGTGGTTTGAGCCCACCCAGGGACGAAGGGAGGTTTTTGGGTGGCGTGCTGCCATGTAACCGCAAACGTGGCTGCAGAATTTAGCACACCGAAGCATGACACAACGTTTCTTGGCCCCTTTTTGCGTATGCAGCTTGCTCAGTTGCCTCGTGTGCAAAGAAGACAGCGGGTGTTATGTGAGAGTTTACATCAGCTCAAGTTTGCTGTGGCGCGTGCATGGAATGTTCATGTTTTGTTCCGGGTGGTGGAGGCCTTTGTTCCAGAGAGGTCCTGCTCAAAACTCTTTTTAAAACACCATCGAGCATCTGCAATAGCTTCCGACTTTGATCGAATGTGGATTTTGCTCTCATAAGGAGGGTACCAGTAACTTGTAACCTATCAGGCATCAGGTCAATCGATTTGGCATACGCCCAGATGTACTAGCGTTTTTTGTAGGTTAAGTTCCAGTTTGACAGACCCGAAACGGAACTTTGAGGTTGTGATTGTGCATATTACTGGCCTGCTCTACTGGGTGAGATTGTATCCCCCAACAACAGATATGGCTTAAACAAACAAAGTACACTCTGCGCCTGCCTCTAGGCTTAACCCTGACTTTACCCGCAAGACGCTATGCCAAGCCTGTGCGAAATGTGAGGCTCCGGATGACGGGCGCAATTTAGGCACGGATAAAAACCGCGACCAGCCCGAAGCAGCTCACAGCGGCTGTGAGAGTGCCCCCGCTCCCGCTACCTCTCGCATTAGCTCTCCAGCGGGGTCTCGGTTTTCAGGGTGCAAACTAGCACGTCGTGGAAAGCGAGTCTTTCATTGCCGGAAAAGTCCAAGTCTGCTTTTTTATAACTTAACCCAGGGACTGGTTTGGCGCAGGTCTCTGTGGCGCAATCGGTCAGCGCGTTCGGCTGTTAACCGAAAGGTTGGTGGTTCGAGCCCACCCAGGGACGAAGGGAGCTTTTAGGTGGCGTGCTGCCATGTAACCGCAAACGTGGCTGCAGAATTTAGCACACCGAAGCATGACACAACGTTTCTTGGCCCCTTTTTGCGTATGCAGCTTGCTCAGTTGCCTCGTGTGCAAAGAAGACAGCGGGTGTTATGTGAGAGTTTACATCAGCTCAAGTTTGCTGTGGCGCGTGCATGGAATGTTCATGTTTTGTTCCGGGTGGTGGAGGCCTTTGTTCCAGAGAGGTCCTGCTCAAAACTCTTTTTAAAACACCATCGAGCATCTGCAACAGCTTCCGACTTTGATCGAATGTGGATTTTGCTCTCATAAGGAGGGTACCAGTAACTTGTAAGCTATCAGGCATCAGGTCAATCGATTTGGCATACGCCCAGATGTACTAGCGTTTTTTGTAGGTTAAGTTCCAGTTTGACAGACCACAAACGGAACTTTAGCTCCGGGTTGTGATTGTGCATATTACTGGCCTGCTCTACTGGGTGAGATTGTATCCCCCAACAACAGATATGGCTTAAACAAACAAAGTACACTCTGCGCCTGCCTCTAGGCTTAACCCTGACTTTACCCGCAAGACGCTATGCCAAGCCTGTGCGAAATGTGAGGCTCCGGATGACGGGCGCAATTTAGGCACGGATAAAAACCGCGACCACCCCGAAGCAGCTCACAGCGGCTGTGAGAGTGCCCCTTTGAAGTGAGCGTAAAAGGGCAGTACACCGCGTGGAGAATGCGGGCATCGATCCCGCTACTTCTCGCATTAGCTCTCCAGAGCGGTCTCGGTTTTCAGGGTGCAAACTAGCGCGTCATGGAAAGCAAATCTTTCATTGCCGGAAAAGTCCAAGTCTGCTTTTTTATAACTTAACCCAGGGACTGGTTTGGCGCAGGTCTCTGTGGCGCAATCGGTCAGCGCGTTCAGCTGTTAACCGAAAGGTTGGTGGTTCGAGCCCACCCAGGGACGAAGGGAGCTTTTAGGTGGCGTGCTGCCATGTAACCGCAAACGTGGCTGCAGAATTTAGCACACCGAAGCATGACACAACGTTTCTTGGCCCCTTTTTGCATATGCAGCTTGCTCAGTTGCCTCGTGTGCAAAGAAGACAGTGGGTGTTATGTGAGAGTTTACATCAGCTCAAGTTTGCTGTGGCGCGTGCATGGAATGTTCATGTTTTGTTCCGGGTGGTGGAGGCCTTTGTTCCAGAGAGGTCCTGCTCAAAACTCTTTTTAAAACACCATCGAGCATCTGCAATAGCTTCCGACTTTGATCGAATGTGGATTTTGCTCTCATAAGGAGGGTACCAGTAACTTGTAAGCTATCAGGCATCAGGTCAATCGATTTGGCATACGCCCAGATGTACTAGCGTTTTTTGTAGGTTAAGTTCCAGTTTGACAGACCCGAAACGGAACTTTAGCTCCGGGTTGTGATTGTGCATATTACTGGCCTGCTCTACTGGGTGAGATTGTATCCCCCAACAACAGATATGGCTTAAACAAACAAAGTACACTCTGCGCCTGCCTCTAGGCTTAACCCTGACTTTACCCGCAAGACGCTATGCCAAGCCTGTGCGAAATGTGAGGCTCCGGATGACGGGCGCAATTTAGGCACGGATAAAAACCGCGACCAGCCCGAAGCAGCTCACAGCGGCTGTGAGAGTGCCCCCGCTCCCGCTACCTCTCGCATTAGCTCTCCAGCGGGGTCTCGGTTTTCAGGGTGCAAACTAGCGCGTCGTGGAAAGCGAGTCTTTCATTGCCGGAAAAGTCCAAGTCTGGTTTTTTATAACTTAACCCAGGGACTGGTTTGCCGCAGGTCTCTGTGGCGCAATCGGTCAGCGCGTTCGGCTGTTAACCGAAAGGTTGGTGGTTCGAGCCCACCCAGGGACGAAGGGAGCTTTTAGGTGGCGTGCTGCCATGTAACCGCAAACGTGGCTGCAGAATTTAGCACACCGAAGCATGACACAACGTTTCTTGGCCCCTTTTTGCGTATGCAGCTTGCTCAGTTGCCTCGTGTGCAAAGAAGACAGCGGGTGTTATGTGAGAGTTTACATCAGCTCAAGTTTGCTGTGGCGCGTGCATGGAATGTTCATGTTTTGTTCCGGGTGGTGGAGGCCTTTGTTCCTTGCAGGTTAGCTCAGTTGGTTAGAGCGTGGTGCTAATAACGCCAAGGTCGTGGGTTCGATCCCCATACGGGCCACACTTTTGCTCTCTGGGACCCTCAGCTCTTCTCACCTCGATAGTGACGGACGGTCTCCAAGAAATCCCTGATGGACAAACCGTTTGCCAGTAGACCTGGCCGAAATAGCTCAGTTGGGAGAGTGTTAGACTGAAGATCTAAAGGTCCCTGGATCGATCCCGGGTTTCGGCAGAGCAATCTGGTCCAAAAAAAGACCAAACGCCAAAAAAGAAAAGGCTTCACTTGCTCTTTGCTGTCGCGCTTCTGGGCTGAATGACAAAACACCTCCTGTTAACCTGATTCCACCTAGCCTCATCGCTATCTTTCTCTCAGACGGCCAGGGACCAGCGTGTGGATCCAGCGATCCGAGTTCAAATCTCGGTGGAACCTTTTTAGCTTGTTTCTTGTTTCGCGGAAGGGCTGGAAAAAAACAGAACTGATGCGCAACTGCTGATGTGGCGGTGAAACTGGCACTCTAAAAGCCAGTCGGGATCGGGGAAATATGGGCTTAAAAAGAAAAGGCTTCACTTGCTCTTTGCTGTCGCGCTTCTGGGCTGAATGACTAAACACCTCTGCTGTTAGGTGGGAAAAATCAACCCACACCAAGGTTCCATGGTATAATGGTTAGCACTCTGGACTCTGAATCCAGCGATCCAAGTTCAAATCTCGGTGGGACCTGCTTTTGCCAGGAATGTGCGCAGGACCTCGTCCGAAAAAAACTTTTCGACAGCGCTGATCCTCAAAAGCTCATCTAGGGAATGCCCATTTGAAGTGAGCGTAAAAGGGCGATACACCGCGTGGAGAATGCGGGCATCGATCCCGCTACCTCTCGCATTAGCTCTCCAGCGGGGTCTCGGTTTTCAGGGTGCAAACTAGCGCGTCGTGGAAAGCGAGTCTTTCATTGCCGGAAAAGTCCAAGTCTGCTTTTTTATAACTTAACCCAGGGACTGGTTTGGTGCAGGTCTCTGTGGCGCAATCGGTCAGCGCGTTCGGCTGTTAACCGAAAGGTTGGTGGTTCGAGTCCACCCAGGGACGAAGGGAGCTTTTAGGTGGCGTGCTGACATGTAACCGCAAACGTGGCTGCAGAATTTAGCACACCGAAGCATGACACAACGTTTCTTGGCCCCTTTTTGCGTATGCAGCTTGCTCAGTTGCCTCGTGTGCAAAGAAGACAGCGGGTGTTATGTGAGAGTTTACATCAGCTCAAGTTTGCTGTGGCGCGTGCATGGAATGTTCATGTTTTGTTCCGGGTGGTGGAGGTCTTTGTTCCAGAGAGGTCCTGCTCAAAACTCTTTTTAAAACACCATCGAGCATCTGCAATAGCTTCCGACTTTGATCGAATGTGGATTTTGCTCTCATAAGGAGGGTACCAGTAACTTGTAAGCTATCAGGCATCAGGTCAATCGATTTGGCATACGCCCAGATGTACTAGCGTTTTTTGTAGGTTAAGTTCCAGTTTGACAGACCCGAAACGGAACTTTAGCTCCGGGTTGTGATTGTGCATATTACTGGCCTGCTCTACTGGGTGAGATTGTATCCCCCAACAACAGATATGGCTTAAACAAACAAAGTACACTCTGCGCCTGCCTCTAGGCTTAACCCTGACTTTACCCGCAAGACGCTATGCCAAGCCTGTGCGAAATGTGAGGCTCCGGATGACGGGCGCAATTTAGGCACGGATAAAAACCGCGACCAGCCCGAAGCAGCTCACAGCGGCTGTGAGAGTGCCCCTTTGAAGTGAGCGTAAAAGGGCAGTACACCGCGTGGAGAATGCGGGCATCGATCCCGCTACTTCTCGCATTAGCTCTCCAGCGCGGTCTCGGTTTTCAGGGTGCAAACTAGCGCGTCGTGGAAAGCAAATCTTTCATTGCCGGAAAAGTCCAAGTCTGCTTTTTTATAACTTGACCCAGGGACTGGTTTGGCGCAGGTCTCTGTGGCGCAATCGGTCAGCGCGTTCGGCTGTTAACCGAAAGGTTGGTGGTTCGAGCCCACCCAGGGACGAAGGGAGCTTTTAGGTGGCGTGCTGCCATGTAACCGCAAACGTGGCTGCAGAATTTAGCACACCGAAGCATGACACAACGTTTCTTGGCCCCTTTTTGCATATGCAGCTTGCTCAGTTGCCTCGTGTGCAAAGAAGACAGCGGGTGTTATGTGAGAGTTTACATCAGCTCAAGTTTGCTGTGGCGCGTGCATGGAATGTTCATGTTTTGTTCCGGGTGGTGGAGGCCTTTGTTCCAGAGAGGTCCTGCTCAAAACTCTTTTTAAAACACCATCGAGCATCTGCAATAGCTTCCGACTTTGATCGAATGTGGATTTTGCTCTCATAAGGAGGGTACCAGTAACTTGTAAGCTATCAGGCATCAGGTCAATCGATTTGGCATACGCCCAGATGTACTAGCGTTTTTTGTAGGTTAAGTTCCAGTTTGACAGACCCGAAACGGAACTTTAGCTCCGGGTTGTGATTGTGCATATTACTGGCCTGCTCTACTGGGTGAGATTGTATCCCCCAACAACAGATATGGCTTAAACAAACAAAGTACACTCTGCGCCTGCCTCTAGGCTTAACCCTGACTTTACCCGCAAGACGCTATGCCAAGCCTGTGCGAAATGTGAGGCTCCGGATGACGGGCGCAATTTAGGCACGGATAAAAACCGCGACCAGCCCGAAGCAGCTCACAGCGGCTGTGAGAGTGCCCCTTTGAAGTGAGCGTAAAAGGGCAGTACACCGCGTGGAGAATGCGGGCATCGATCCCGCTACTTCTCGCATTAGCTCTCCAGCGCGGTCTCGGTTTTCAGGGTGCAAACTAGCGCATCGTGGAAAGCAAATCTTTCATTGCCGGAAAAGTCCAAGTCTGCTTTTTTATAACTTAACCCAGGGACTGGTTTGGCGCAGGTCTCTGTGGCGCAATCGGTCAGCGCGTTCGGCTGTTAACCGAAAGGTTGGTGGTTCGAGCCCACCCAGGGACGAAGGGAGCTTTTAGGTGGCGTGCTGCCATGTAACCGCAAACGTGGCTGTAGAATTTAGCACACCGAAGCATGACACAACGTTTCTTGGCCCCTTTTTGCATATGCAGCTTGCTCAGTTGCCTCGTGTGCAAAAAAGACAGCGGGTGTTATGTGAGAGTTTACATCAGCTCAAGTTTGCTGTGGCGCGTGCATGGAATGTTCATGTTTTGTTCCGGGTGGTGGAGGCCTTTGTTCCAGAGAGGTCCTGCTCAAAACTCTTTTTAAAACACCATCGAGCATCTGCAATAGCTTCCGACTTTGATCGAATGTGGATTTTGCTCTCTCTAGGGAGTAAGTCACCTAGAACCTTGCCGTCCCGTCCAGGGACCAGAAAGTAGATCTCTCCTCAGAAGGAATGCGCCATGGAGGGGCTGTCGTGTTGAGCATGAGTTCTGGGAACCAGGTCCAGTTGGGCCAATAGGGCGCAACTAGCAAGACCTGCTCCTCGTCCTTCCTGAATTTGCACAGGGCAAGTAGGCTCACTGGGGGAATATTTGCTGGGGCCAGCTGTGTGCCAGTGCATCAGGGAATAAAACAACTGGCAGTGAGAGGTTTCTAGAGAGGATAGGTCTATCTGAGCGGCTCCGAAACGTCTCCAAATCAGCTGGACCGCCTGGGGGTGGAGTCTCCACTCTCCCGGGAGCGCAGCTCGTGAGAGTTCATCAGCCACACGGTTGAGGATCCCGGGAACATACAGATTCCAGTTAGGGGAATTTAGGCTTGCGAAGGAGCTCCGTTTCCACAGCGAACGGTTCCAGGTGTACTTTCGGCTCAATAGGGAGCAGTTCGACAGTTTGCTGGGCAGAGTCGGACCTAGAATCTCAAGGATCCATACCGAGAGCCAATTTTTTCAACAAAGCGTCTGCCAATTTTTCTGAGGTGGGTGATTTATATTGAAATAAAATGTGATAAAAAAATCTACTTTTATTTCATAGGCTACATACACAGGCAATATTTTTGCGGGAGCCTTGTGGTCATGTCTTTATCCTGTTCCCGCCCACACATCAGTTTCTTAATTGGAGGTGGTTAAAAGTTTAGTTAGATTTTGCTGAACATTATAATGTCATTAATTTCAGATACCTGGCAACTGGTGACTCCTACACCACCATTGCTTCAAGTTAGAGAGTGGGCATCTCCACTGTGACAGGCATTGTACAAGATGTGTCCAACGCCATTTGGGACAGCCTGGTGCCTGTACAAAAGACTGCTGATTGGGAGACGATCACCTTTGGCTTCAAGAGGTGGAACTTCCCCAACTGTGTGGGTACAATGAACTGTGTGGGTACAATGAATGGGAAGCATGTGGGTAATCCAGGCAGCACATAAATAAGGTTTGCAGTATTTTAATTACAAGGAAACATACTCTTGTACTTCTGGCGGTTGTGGATACAAGGTATAAATTTACGGTGGTGGATGTTGAAGCTTTTACATTCACAGCGAGAGCACTGACACCGCCAGTCCGCCCCAGCTCGAGTCTGGCCGGGCTCAGATCTCGCTCCGGCCGCCTCTTGTTCCTCCATCTCCCGCAACTGTTTATCGCTGTATTGCGGCTCATACAGGTAGCCGCGAGCATTAGATTCTCGCAACAGATCTTCGAAATCCCCTTCTGCCATTTCAACTTCAAAACTACCTTCCGCCATCGTGATTAGCCTACTATACAAACTTTCTACACAGACCAAGAGGCAAGAGCCTGATAGCTTAGCTTCTACAGAAAGATGGCTGACACTATCTTTACATTCTGTGAGTGAGATCCCGCCCCATATGGGCGTGGTGAAAACATGCGGAACACTGGCTGTAGTCTTTAGCCTCCGGCACAAAAATCCTCTGATGACGCGAAATGACGGAGCGGGGAGGGGTTGTGTCGCCCAGATTTGCGTCCCCCGGTCTGCATTTTCCCCAGACGTACGTTCTTCTCCCACACAAAAACAGAATTTCATTTCAAATGTAAAAATTCCGCGTTTACACTAGATTCCGCGTTAATTTGCCAATTCCGCGATTCCGTCCACGATTCCGTTATCGCAGAAATTATAGGGCTCTAGCTATCTTCTATTATTGAAATTGCAATAAATTCTGGAAATATCAAAGCGATGTATAAGGCCATCAAAACTTCAAAAGGAACTACCACCCAGACCTGTGGTGTGCTTAAGAGGAAAGATGGTACCATCATTGAAGATGGATCAGAAAAGCTTGCACGTTGGATAGAGCACTACAGTTATACATCTCAAAAAGCATAATCTGTTAAGAAACCAAAGCCCTGGCCCGCATCTTACTGACTCGCCTTCAACAGCTAGCTGAGGTCATATATCCTGAGTCTCAATGTGGCTTTTTAAGGCAATTGTTAGGGTTGTTTGTTATTTTTGTGTTTGTTTGTTTTCTGCATTTTTAAATATTATTGTATATATTATGCAACTATTTAGTAACTTTATGTACATCGATAAAATGTTTAATATGTTTATTTTTACATTCTTTCTTTTTGCATTTGTAATATTTTTTTTTTACCAGATCTTGTATCAATTAAGTAACTTTAGATTTGATTAAAAGCGGCAGGTCTTGAAAAAGATCTACTTATATATCACTATAATATTTACAGCATTAGCTTTCTACTAATTTTAGATAATTCTGTTACAAACTCATCCAAGTTCATGTGTTATTACTTTTTCATGAGCTAAAAGCACAAGGTTTTTTTTTCCTCTCATGAAGCATTGTTCGGCGGAATTGTGTCAAAAATTCTTGCCAGAGTAGAGAATGAGCTCTCACATAAAGCAGTAGACCCATGACCATAGCAGATACATACAATTTATGAAGACCTGCAAATGCATCTTTGTATTCCTGCAAGAGTTTGCAAACACCAGAACATTCAGCATCAGATGGAAGTTTTTTGGACAGCATTGGTCTGGCAACAAGAATTCAAGAGTTAATTTTTTGCAACCCCTGCAAGACTACAGAGAGGCTCGAGCAACTGGATGTCAAGAAATGTGTTGGATTATGGCATTAAACATGAGAGGGCTTGCATCAGCTGTAAATTATTTGTAGAAAACCTGTTTTCTATCTCTGATACAGCTGTATCTAGTATGTTCAACATCTGTCGTCTTAGAGCTGCAGTGGCACATTCAGAACCTCACTGCCCTTCTTGCCCTAAAGGTGAAAAAATGACAGTCACCATAGGAGGGATTCACAGTCCTTGGACGTTTTGGTGAGGGCTCAACAGTAGACATGTCAGCGCAATACTGCTGAAATTCAGTAATTTTCTCTGAGATTTTTCAGTGCACCAAGACATCCCTGCACAACTTCAGCTGCACTGTACAAATCAACAAGCTGAGACTTTAGGATGGCATTTTCTGGTTTTAACATGGTGAGAAGATGTATCAGAAATTTGCCAATTAAAAAAAAAAAATGGCTTCGCTTCAGCTGAGAGAAAAGCCCAGAGGCTTCTTTTGCAGGGTCAACTGATGCATTGTCATCATTGGAAAGCTTAGAATGCCTTCTGTTTGTGATCCGATGTGGATTCTGATCACCGTATAAGGTAGAAATATTTAGACGCGATGCAAAAGTCTATACACGCTAACCATTACCATAGTAATGTAAGACTGTAAAAACTGGAAGAACTGGCTGAGGAACGACCACTCTGGAAATTACCATTTGAACTCACCATTTGAGACAAAAGTCTCACCTAACCTTCATTTTTTCCCCTCGTCCCCCACTCGTTCTATCACCAAAACTCACACAAGAATATATATGGTTTAATGTGAATGATTATCATCGAGTATTAAACATGTTTAGTATCATTTGAAATGTCTTAGGGTGACTGGTACAAATGTCTCATTTCCAAATAAGTAAAACAAAAGGTAACAAGGTTTTTAAGAGTTTAGAGATAACATGCACACAAAGGAGGGTGGGATGGTTAAACCCTCCTGTTCTCAAAGGGTGTAAACACTGAATGCAAATTACCATTGTTAGCACATGTTTCCATGTGAAAGAGGTTCTGTCTATATAATGAAATGCAGCAAAGGGTTCGGGGCCTTCTGTATCTCAGGGGGCTTTCACACTGGCAGTTTAGTTCAGAACGGGGCACGGTTCGCATGAAAAATCGCTAATGTGAACGCTGTCATGGGACCCGGGTGCGCACTGGAGTACCGAACCCGAGACTACCTGGAGGAGGTGGTCTGAGTTCGGTTGCTCCCGAACCGTGCCGCGGTTCGCGTGAATGTGAAAGCAGCACGGACTCGGGTGCGCACTTGTTCAGGAAGTAATGTGACCTGCGCATGCGTTTTAGCTTACTGTGATGTATTCAGTTAAATAAAACACTTGTAAGGGATGATAGTGTTGATGATTTACCTTGGATACGAGCGAGAGTGAGCCTGCAGTGTATTCAGTGTATGATCAGAGATGGCTCTGATCTGTGGCTCTTGTCAAGTGAGGCTCATGAAAGGCAGCAGTCCAGATCATCTGACCGTTTTCATGTAAGTAACTTGCGTTTGTTGCCACAATTCAATGAAAAAGAATTTCTCAATTTTTTCTGTTGTTTGACCGTGTGGCTAAGGCCAGGAACTGACCTGAAGGTGATTGTGCTCTGATGCTTTCAGTGTGTGCTTTCTGGGAAAGCACAAGAGGCGTATGCGTCTTTAAGTCCTGAAGATAGCTCTAGCTATGATAAAATAAAATCAGCTGTTCTTAGAGCTTATGAGCTTGTACCAGAAGCATATCGCCAGCGTTTCAGGTCTTGGGAAAAAGAGAATGGCCAGACATATGCAGAGTTTGACAGAGATCTTTCAACTCACTTTAGGCGATGATTAACTGCACCTGAAGTCACCACCTTTGAGGATCTGTGCAACTTGGTAATATTGGAGCAGTTTAAGAATAATCTGCCAGAACGTGTTTCCACATACATCTCAGAACAAAAAGTTGTTACCGCTGGGGACGCTGCTGTTGCAGCTGATGAGTATATCTTACTCCATAAGAACAGTTTCAGGGTGCGTCGTGTAGCTTCTGATTTTGGTCATGACGTAGTGGTTTTGATGTGTCGTCTAATATGGTGCGTTCAAGGAAAATCGGTTATATGAAACCTGACGGTAAAACTAGTCGTACATTTGAAAATAATGATGTCTGTAACTATTGTCATGAATAGGGTAATTGAAAGGTGGATTGTGCTGTATTAAAGGCTAAGACAAAGGGAATGAAAATTTGAAACTAATATTAGACCTGTGGCATTTGCTGAAACTGTTAACTGACTGTGTTTATGAGGTGTGTTCAGCTCCCATTTGTGAAGCGGATGTTTTGGCATCTTATGCTCCTTTTATTCAAGATGGATCCGTTTCACTGGTGGGCGGTGATGTGAAAATCCCATTAAAGATCCTGAGGGATACGGGGGCCTACAACTCCTACATCGTTAGCTCTGTGTTGCCTTTTTCAGGGGACATAATGGTGACTTCATTCTCAAGCGTGGAATGGGATTAAGTGTGTTTCCAGCACCTTTGCACAGGTGGTTCTTGATTGTGAGCTGGTTCAGGGTTTAGGTTGACGTGGGTGTACTATAGGCATTGAAGGTATACACCTTATTTTGGGGAACGGTTTGGCTGGTAGTAGAGTTTGGGCTGGGGCTCCTCCCTCACCAATAGTCACATTATGTCCATCTGAGTTTGTGTCGGATAAGAGTTCTAGTGCATTGCAGGAAGTTTCTCCAGCCTGTGTGGTTACACGTGCTATGCACAAATTGCAGCTTGATGGGTCTGAATCTGAATCTAACAGTGTTGATGTGCCTTTGGAGGTTCCGTCTCTGGCTGAGCTGCCCATGTCACTGTCTCATGGTGAGGTTGTTCAGGAGCAGCGCAATGACATATCATGCACAAAGCCAGGGTGCTTTGGAGAGGTTCCATTAGACGCTTAAGTCTCTATTGTGGGCATACTGTACGGAGCTAGATAGAGACTGGGAAGACGGGCTCCCATGGCTAATGTTAGCTGCGCGAGAGGCTCTACAGGAAAGTACAGGCTTTAGCCCAAATGAGTTGGTTTTGGGCATACAGTACGGGGTCCTTTGGCTGTCTTGAAAAGTGGCTGTGTTGATACTGAGCCACCAAAGAATCTGATTGACTTTGTGGATGGGTTTAGACACCGTTTATTTAAAGCTGGGTGTATGGCACAAGAGAAATTGGGTGTATCGCAAAGTAAAATGACAAAGTTCTATGACAGACGTACCGAGAGACAGGAGTCCAGTTGACCAGGTCCTTGCACTGATGCCTATTGTGGGCTCACCATTTCAAGCTGAATATATTAGTCCATACACTGTGAGTGAGAAAATTTCAGATTTGAACTATATTGTGGAGACACCAGGACGTAAGAAAGATCGACGACTGTATCATGTGAATCTCCTTAAACCTTACTACAAGCGTGTAGTTGAGATTGATTCAGGTCAAGATGTGAAGAATGTTGTGTGCCTAGCGCTTTTAGTGACTTCAGAGGTTTTGACGCCAGAGTCAGATGAAAGTATGCTCTGTGGGAGACTGAAAAATTCAGAGTCTCTTTGTAATTTGGATAAGTTGTTGGCTCATCTGCCCGAGTCTAAGCGTAGTGAATTGGCTGAGTTGGTACATAAGTTTCCATGTCTGTTTGGTGACATCCCTTCACGTACCAGTTGGATTGATATTATTGCAGATGCACTTTCTCTAGCTCCTCTGTATTGATGGGGATTAGTATGAGGTCCAAAGTTGATGTTGTCTCTTGTACTGTCTTATATCTGTTTTATATATCTGTTCTGTGTATTAAGAATGGAGATGAGGGTGAGCTGGATAAGCTGGTGAAGAAGGATGGTTCTGTGGTGGGTGTGAAACTTGACTCCTTAACATCTGTGGCAGAGAGGAGGACCCTTAGCAAGTTTTTGTCCATTTTGGACAATGTCCATCACCCACTGCACAAGAACAACGTCAGACAGAAGAGCACCTTCAGCGACAGGATGCTCTTCCTGTCCTGTTCCACAGACAGACTGAGGAAGTCGTTTGTCCCTCAGGCAATACGGCTTTTTAATTCATCCCTGTGAGCAGGGCTTAATTTATTAATTTATTTATGTATATTGGGCAGCTTGTCTTGTCTTGTTTTGTTTGTTTTAATTGTTGCTACTGGAAACTTGAATTTCCCTAGCGGATGATTAAAGTATATATATATAAAAAAAAGTAAAGCCCATTGTACACTGAGTCCGAAATTCGCATCCGAAATTTTCGCACGTTGACAAAAAAATTCCACCTCACGTTATGTCAATCACGCTTGCACACTGTCTACGAAACTCGGAAAAAATTCGGATCGGGTTCGATTTTCTGCGTTTTTCGCATCCACAGCCAGCATTTTGAGATGTTTTTTGACAATTCAGAGCCACCGTACAAGCGAACGACAAAATCCAGAATGGCGTCTGACAAGTTGATACACTTCGTCTCGCAGCACAAAGTACTGTATGAAAAACAAAATGCGGATTACAAAGACACTGAATATAAAGACAGATTGTGCCAGATGATTGGTGAACAGCTTGGGAAACAGGATAGTAGGCATTGATTTCAAAACAAAGGGTGTACGAAAGTGTATACAGTATTGTGTTCAAATTAGCTATACAATAGCTCTTTTGCTAATGTCATTCATTCATTCGTAGTGAATAGTGATAACGTAGTCCCAACCAGGGTTTATTCATTCAGTTGCTAGCATACTTGGACTTTTAATAGAATACATGCAAAGCTCTGGTCACCTAAATTACTGCAATAATGTATTTAACAATATATCTATTATGTTATAATATATGATATTAGTATATTATATTAGACATTATGAATAAATATCTAATACATATAATATAATAACAATAATGTACCTTTTTTACATGATGTTAGTTGAAACAGTGAAGAAAATGTGGCAAAACCTGCGGGACACATATGTCAGCTATAGGAAAGAAGGACAGGGCAGAAGTGGACAGGGGACCAGCAAAAAAAAAGAAGTGGATCCATATGGATTCAATGTCCTTCTTGCAAAATTCCTTGGCAAGGAGAAGGTAATGTTAGCCTATCCATAAATGCACCACAGAAAGCTTGCAGAGTGCAGTGTAGCCTATCATTTCATAACTCAGATAGCCTACTTTCAACAGGTCAGATGGTAATATTCAGGTGGATGATGAGGAGGAGGATGAGAATGGAATAGGGGAAGATGATAGAACGCAGACAGAGAAGGGGATTGGCAGTGTAGTGATGGAGACAGAGAGAGAGAGGGCAGCACAACTCCTTCAGGTAGCTGCAAAAAAACCTTCAGGTAGGTGCAAAAAGCAAGAAGATGCAGGCAGAGAGTGATGACAACCTAGAGAGGTTCTGTCAATGGAGAGAAGCAAGGGTGAAAGGAGAGAGAAGGAGAGAGAGGCAGAGCGACAGGAGCATCAGGCCTGGCAGGACCTACAAACTGATGAGGTGTCCACCTTTCTCTCCAACTTGGCCCCCAGCATGAGACTCGCCCCAGAGAAATTGTCCTATCTAAAAATTAAAATGCAGGAATTGATTCACAATGTTTCATTTGGAGGGCTTTATTATCAGCAGTTTTCCCAGGATCCAAACTACCGTTCTCTGTAAATTAACTAGTTTTTTTTTTTGTGATTGTTTTTTTTTTATTGGAAATAATAACATTACAAATGTCAGATGACAGCAGGAATACCAATTAAAGGAGAAAAACAAAAAAAACAAAAAAACACAAACACACAAAGGACACAAGGATGGGTAACTTAAAAGGAACATACAAATGAACCCCGACAGCCAACTACAGCAAAGAATAATGCATCATCAATTTAAAACAATTCTTTTAGAGCTTGGGCTGTACTACTCCAATAAGTGACCGTTTGTATTCTAGCCCCATTAATCCTTGCAGTGCTGCGTTCCATATAAACAATATAATGAAAAGACAGCAGCCAGAATCTTCTAAGATCCATGTCAGGAGTGAACCATTGCTGTATAATTGTTTTTTTTAGCAGCAGTGAAACCAGACATTAACAATCTTTTCTGAACTAACGTAAAGTTGTATGAAGAATCATCATTCAACAACATAAGACAAGGGTCGAGGTCAAACTGCAACTTTGTGATATGTTTTAGTACTTGAACTACATGTTTCCAAAAATTAGATATAACTGAACAGTCCCAAAACATATGCAAAAAAGTGCCTTTAGAGTTATTGTTGCACAGACTGCAATTTAGGATTTAAAGAGAGTTTCACCAAGTATCGCTTGTATGGGGTACAATACATTTTGTGTAAAGTTTTGAAATGAATAAGGATGTGCGAGGGGTTTTTGGAGGTAAGACAGAGATTGGACCAAACTGTGTTCCAGTCAGGGCTATAGCCCAGCCATGAGAGTTCTCTCTCCCACACAGCTAATAGCTTCAGGGTTTTATATGAACATTCAAGTAGTTGTTTATAAATCAAGAAGACTGTGCCCTGAATTTTCCCAGTATTTTTGAACCACTTTAACAATGGATGATCATCTAGGCTGGAATGCCAAGGTACCCCGTATGCTTTCATTGCAGATCTCAACCTCAAGTACATAAACAAGTACCTGGCAAAGAATAATCTGCTTGAATATCTTTGAATGAGCGCAATCCACTGCCATTGAATATATCACCAAATGTGAACACACCTTTTAAGGACCAGGAAGGGTAAATAAAAGGTTGATTACCGGATAATAGGCGGGCATTGTTCCAGAGAGGAGACTGACGTGAGACTTTTTTAACGTGACCTGTAATCTTTTCTGCTTTGAACCACGCTTTTAAAGTGACTGCGATAATGTTTCCGAACTTCTGATGTAAACTTCTTGAGCCTACACCAGTAAAAGGCAGATCTTAAAGTCTATGGGGAAGAACACGGTCAGACTCAATGCTTCTCCAAGGTACTTGGAGAAGCATTGAGTTAGCATTGAGTTGACACCCATTGCTCCTGTCTGGATCGCTGATCGATTGCTCCTGTCTGCCTCGCTGCCTGCTGTGTGTTTGTTTGCTTCGAGTTTGTAAGCTCCGCCTGAGCCTCGTATTTCTTTCTGTTTTGAGCCATCATTTATCATTTACTATCATTTCTAGTTGTTTATACTACTAAATACAACTTACCCAACATCTGAGATTAACCTTACATCTCTAGCTTCCGTTATTGTTAACAGCACGCTAACTCGCTAACGTTAGCCTGTTAACGCGCCACCCGTGCGATTTATTTATTTATTTTCTCTCGCGCGCCCACGACTTTGAGTTCATAAGTCCAGGTAAGTAAGAATCAGTCAACAAACACGGTGAGTAATGTCATGTCCTGTTATTGTCACCTGTGTCACGTGTCATATGTTTAGTATAGCCTTCTCCGATGGCAATATAGGATTTATATGTGATAAATGCAAGGAGACAGTCAGGCTGACGGAGAAGATTTCAGAACTAGAGACACGCATCCAAACTTTAATTGAGTATGGTAAGAATGCTAGATTTTTAGATAGTGTTTTGGATGCGCCTAGCATAGTGAACTCTTTACATGATTCGGTTCCGGCTGAAGTAGAGCACCCGCACAGGGCAGATGGGTGACTGTAAGAGATCACCGCTCTAGTCGCGGATCAAAGAACCACTCTTCTGTTCCGATTCCCATAACAAATCGATTTGCCCCACTCAGTGAAACACCCACTGAGAATTATGTTGATTGTGCCCTGGTAATTGGTGATTCGATCACACGGAACGTGAAAATAGAGACACCAGCCACCATAGTCACATGTTTGCCGGGAGCCAGAGCGCCTGACATCAAAGCAAATTTAAAAGTGTTGGCTAATGCTAATCGTAAATTCTCTAAGATCATTATTCATGTCGGCACTAATGATGTTCGACTCCGCCAGTCGGAGATCACCAAAATTAATATTAAAGAATTGTGTGGTAAAGAAACTCGCAAGTATGATGTCAGGCACTGTAATTTGCTCTGGCCCCCTTCCTGTTCGCAGGAGTGATGAGATAGTTAGTAGATTGGCCTCACTGAATCGCTGGCTGTCTGAGTGGTGTCCGCAAAATAATGTAGAATTCATAGACAATTGGAAAAGTTTTTGGGGCAAGCCTGACCTGTTGAAAAGAGATGGTATTCATCCCTCCTGGGATGGTGCTTCTCTTCTCTCTAGTAATTTGGCTCATAGTCTTAGAGCTAAAACATGACAATCTGGGGCTCAGGTCAGGAAGCAGACAGACTGGCTAAACCGACCGTCTGCTAGCGGCCTCAAGTCACCAAGGTCAAATAAATCCCATCACACAGAGACTCTTTCACCTAGATATCATCATATAGAGACTGTGTCTGTTCCCCGAATTTGGAAATCCAAAAAACGTCAGGTTAAAAATGTAATTGATGTTCAACAAATAAAAAACAAATATAATACAGATGAGCAAATGATAAAGCTTGGGTTGCTGAATATTCGATCCCTTACTCCAAAATCACTCATAGTTAATGATATGATTTCAGATTATAATCTAGATGTGCTGTGTTTGACAGAAACCTGGTCAAAACCAAATGATTATATTACTTTAAATGAGTCAACCCCACAAGATTACAGTTATAAACATGAACCTCATCTGAAAGGCAAAGAGGGAGGTGTTGCTGTAATTTATAGTAATATTTTCAAAACCACTAAGAAATCTAGTTTTAAATATACTTCTTTTGAAGTGTTGGTTCTTAATGTAAAAATATATTGTGTAAACGATATTTGAGAATTCTGCTGGCTACTGTATACAGGGCGCCAGGGCACCATAAAGATTTTATCAAAGAATTTGCTGACTTTCTATCAGAATTAGTATTGACTGCAAATAAAGTACTACTTGTTGGTGATTTTAATATACATGTAGATAATGAAAAAGATGCATTGGGATTGGCATTTAAAGATATTGTAAACTCAATTGGAGTTAGACAACACGTGTCGGGACCTACTCATTGTCGTAATCATACTCTAGATCTAATACTATCACATGGAATTAGGATAGAATGGATGACATCTCAGATCATTATCTAGTCTCATGTAAATTAATTTAGCCAAGGCTGCAAAGCCGACTCCGTGTTATAAATACGTTAGACCTATAACTTCTGCCACTAAAGATTGCTTTATCAATAATCTTCCTGACCAGTGTTATCATCTCAGCATCCCAGATAGCTTAGAAGAACTCGATATTACAACAGAAACTTTTAACTCTCTCTTTTCCAGCACTTTAGACGCAGTTGCTCCATTGCGTTTAAAGAAGATTAAAGAAAATAGTCCAACTCCGTGGTACAACGAGCACACCCAGGCCCTTAAGAGAGCAGCCAGAAAAACTGCGCAACTGGAAGAAAACTTAAACTAGAGGTATTTCGGATTTCATGGAAAGAGAGCTCGATTGCTTACAGAGAGGCTTTAAAAGCTGCTAGATCTGCTTATTTTTCAACCCTATTAGAAGAAAATAAACATAATCCTAGGTATTTATTTGAAACAGTAGCTAAACTAACGAAAAAGAAAGCTTCAAGCTCAGAAGTGTCCAAGCAACACAGCAGTAATGACTTTATGAACTTCTTCACTTATAAGATCAATAATATTAGGGACAAAATTATAACTATGCAACCGTCTACCACAGTATCGCATCAGACAGTGCATTGTAGTCTCCATGAGGAAAAATTTGGTTCATTTGTTGCCATAGGAGAGGACGAATTTTCTAAACTTGTTAAATCATCTAAATCGACAACACGTATGTTAGACCCTATACTGACTAAACTACTGAAAGAGATGCTATCATTAATTCGTCTTTGTCTCTAGGATACGTACCAAAAACCTTTAAGCTGGCTATGATAAAATCGCTTGTTAAAAAACCGCAACTTGATCATACAAAATTAGTCAATTACAGGCCGATCTCGAATCTGCCTTTTCTATCAAAGATATTAGAAAAAGCAGTATCCTCACAACTGTGTTCCTTTCTAGAAAGAAATGATATCTACGAGGATTTTCAGTCAGGATTCAGACCGTACCATAGTACCGAGACAGCTCTCATCAGAGTCACAAATGATTTGCTCTTATCATCTGATCGTGGTTGTATCTCTCTATTAGTGTTACTTGATCTTAGTGCTGCATTTGATACTATTGACCACAACATTCTTTTAAATAGACTCGAAAATTATGTTGGCATTAGTGGAGTTGCACTAGCATGGTTTAAATCATACTTATCTGACCGTTATCAGTTTGTAGCAATAAAAGAACATATGTCTTTTCGATCACAAGTTCAGTATGGCGTACCACAAGGCTCAGTACTAGGACCGTTACTGTTCACTCTGTACATGCTACCCTTAGGAGATATCATTAGGGAACATGGAATTAGTTTTCACTGTTATGCTGATGATACTCAGCTCTATATTTCTTCACGCCCCGACGAAACTTACCAATTCACAAAATTAACGGAATGCATAGCCAATATAAAAAATTGGATGACTAGTAATTTCCTACTACTAAATTCAGAAAAAACAGAAATTCTAATTATTGGACAAAAAATTTCCACACGTAATAACCTAGAATACTGTCTAACACTTGATGGCTGCTCTGTTAAGTCTTCGTCGTCAGTTAGGAACCTGGGTGTGCTCTTTGATACCAATCTCTCATTTGAAAGTCACGTGTCTAGTATCTGTAAAACCGCATTTTTCCATCTTAAAAACATATCTAAATTACGCCAAATGCTCTCATTAACAAATGCAGAACAATTAGTTCATGCGTTCATGACATCAAGGCTAGATTATTGTAATGCTCTACTGGGTGGTTGCCCTGCACGCTTAATAAATAAACTACAGCTAGTTCAAAACGCAGCAGCTCGAGTTCTTACCAGAACCAGGAAATATGACCATATTAGCCCGGTTCTGTCAACACTGCATTGGCTGCCTATTAAACATCGTATAAATTTTAAAATATTGTTGATTACTTACAAAGCACTAAATGGTTTAGCTCCGCAGTACTTGAGTGAGCTTTTAAAGCATTATAGTCCTTCACGTCTATTGCGATCTCAAAATTCCGGCCAGTTGATAATACCTAGAATATCAAAATCGATTGCTGGTGGTAGATCCCTTTCCTATTTAGCACCAAAACTTTGGAACAGTCTTCCTACTGTTGTGGCAAAAATTCATCTCAAACAAACATCACTGCGTAAGAGACACTCAGAGTCAAATTATATAAAATAGAAGTATTTATTCTTGCAAGAATAGGAGCAGTCTAATACACAGTTGTTACCCTGTGCAGAAGAGTGACACACCCCCAGACAGACTGAACTAGCTTTTATCTTAGTTTCAAGACCTTCTTCCCCCCAGAGCCTTCCTCCCAGTAGTTTTCCATAGACGTCACTAGTTGGCCCAATAAGCCCCCCTGCACCAAATGGCCTTCTGACATCTAGGTCAGAGGTCCTTGTTCATCTGTTCTCTGGAGTGTCTCCCTCTTCTGCCTCCCCAGGTACATAAACAGAATCCTCTCTCACTACAAGTGAGAGACACACATGTGACATTCTTTGAATCATCTATATTTAACTAAAGATCAATGAATATCATTAAAATTGCCACCACACTACCATTGTCCGGGAAGCAGACACACTCTGTCAGTTCAAAGCTAGACTAAAAACACATCTCTTTGACCTAGCATACACATAATACATTATAGACTTCGATAATTCAATGTTAGGCTGCATAGATTAGGTCAGCCGGAACTGGGAACACTTCCCTTAAATCCAGATGTACTCTTTACATCATAAGAAGAATGGCATCTACGCTAACTTTAGTGTCTTTGTTTATCCCGAGGTTTTCCTGCAGCCTGTCGGATCCAGGCCGTATCCAGATCTGACGAAGGAGATTCGCCTGGACCCGATGACAATGCAATGCTGCAGTGTCAACTATCCTCTCCCTATGGAGGATCCCTTTCCCACTCTACAGATAAAGCGTTGTTGAAAATCCGGTTTGCGTACCCCGAAGTGATAAAATAAAATTCGGTATCAAATTTATAGGCAAGACAAGTAGTTTGTTTAGGCATGGTTTGTAGGGAAATTACAAACCTGCGCACACATATTCAAACGAATATAACTATAGAATCCATTTTTAATGCGCATGTGAACGCCATCAGGTCACAGGTTCGCGTTTAAAGTCTGTTTAGAGAGAACGCCGTCGTCTTAGTGGCCCCTAATGTAATAACAAATGATAATTTTGCTGGAAGTGAATCAATCAAAACCAACTTTAGCCGAAAATAACATTATTCAAAATCGCTATAAAGCCAAAACAATCTCTCTTACCATAAATTGTATGTTTATCTCTGTAAAGCTGCTTTGAAACAATCTCCATTGTTAAAAGCGCTATATAAATGAAGATGACTTGACTTGACTTGACTACTTTGGAGTGAGTGTCCACCCAGACGCACATGGCCCTAATTTGGAAAGCAGAGTAGTAAAGCATTAAATTAGGAAGTGCAAGGCCGCCATGCAATTTTGCACGTTGTAATACTGAAAGGTTGACTCTAGGATGCTTACCCCCCCCAGATGAATTTAGAGATTAATGAATTCATTTCTTTGAAAAATTTTGGGGGTTAGGGTTACACAGGAGCATGAAAAATAAAAGTTAACTCTGGGTAGAATGTTCATTTTAACCGTGCTAATTCTAGCTTGCATTGACATTTTGACGTTGTCCCACCTCTGTATGTCCTGCTTAATTTTCTGACTGATTTCAGAAAAATTTGTCTGAGCAATCCTAGACAGAGCATCAGCAATTTTAATACCAAGATAGGTACATGAATTAGCAAAGACAAGGCCACTAGGTAGAGATACTGCTTTAGTAATGCTATTAAGTGCCATTAAGGATGACTTATCCCAATTTATTTTATAACCAGACATAGTGCTAAAGGAGTTGAACAAACGCAAAGCTTCTGGTAGATAGGTATTTAAGTCTGAGAGAAAAAGCATAATGTCATCGGCATATAATGAGATGTGGTGATGTAAGTTGTTAATAGTTATAGGCGTTACTGTTTGGCTTTGTCTAAGAGCTTGTGGGAGAGGTTCTAGTGAGAGTGCAAATAAAATTGGTGACAAGGGACAACCTTGCCGACAACCTCTTTGAAGTAAGAAAGGTTGTGATTGATAGAAACCTGTTGATACGGAAGCAGAAGGACCTTTACATAACAGTCGTATAATATTTAGGAACTTGGAGCCAAATCCAAAATGCTCTCCATAACAACCCACAGATAATCCCATTCAAGCCTATCAAATGCTTTGAGAGCATCCAAAGAAAAAATGTAAGAAGTAGCATCAGTGGTCTGAGCGTAATCAATAATATGTAGTAGTCGGCGCATGTTATCCGATGCTAAACGGCCCTTCAAGAAGCCAGTCTGGTCATAATGAATCAGATTATCAATATATGGTTCCAGTCTTAAAACCAATGCTTTGGCTAGGATCTTGACGTCAGCTGATATCAGAGATATTGGACGATAAATAGAACAGTTTAGTGGATCTTTGTCTTTTTTAAGCAACAGGGTAATAATGGCAACATTTTGATCTCTATGAAGTGTACCATGATCAATGGCATAATTCATGGACTTCAGAATTAGGGGGCCCACAATATCCCAAATAGCTAAATAGAACTCTGGCGGAATTCCATCAGGACCGGGGGATTTACCTTTCTGCAACAATTTAGCTGCATTGTGGAGTTCCTCCAGTGTTATAGGAGCATCCTATAATTCCTGAGCAGCTATTGGTAAAGTGGGAAGGTTCAGGTGACTGAGAAAATCACTACATTCTCCTCTGTCGAGGCAGACTTCAGAGGAATACAACGTAGAGTAGAATGATCTAAACTCATCGTTAACACCCTTTGGGTCCGAAGTAATTTCACCAGAGTCAGTTTTAATAACATCAATGGTGGCTTTAGACTCGCACTCTTTGAGTTTCAGTGCGAGCAATCTGCTAGGCCTATCTGCATTCAAATAGTATTTTTGCTTTGTTCTATGAATGATAAACTCAGCTTTGGATATAGATAGAGAAGTATATTCTGCTTTCAATACAGATAGCTCCTTATTAAGCTTATCAGAAAAAGCACAAGCCTGTTGACGATCTAGATCATTAATCTTTTTTTCTAGCTCCTCAAACCGTTTATTCCTAGAGGCCTTGACTTTGGCAGAATATGAAATGCAATTACCCCTTAAAAAGCATTTTGTAACTTCCCACGACGTCTGTGGATTACGGCAGTGGGAATTAATTTCCAAAAAAATAATGAATTCTTGTCTAAGTAGGAAGGAGATATCGTATAATAATGTAGTATTAAAGCGCCATCTATTGACTTTAGAGATTTTAGCACCTATAGTGATATTACAGATAACCGGTGAATGATCCGAAATCAAAATAGGCAGAATATCAAAAGTACTGATGAATTGGACCAGAGAGGGATCAACCAGAATATAATCGATCCTAGAAAACGATTTGTGACGTGCAGAATAGAATGTGTAAACTTTAGAGTTACCATTTTTAATACGCCATGGATCTACAAGATTAAGCTCTGCGATTAAGCTATTAAGAGCTACTGACGAGGGCGTTACGACAGAGTCAGTGGAGGAGCGGTCTTACTCAGGGTGGACACAAGCATTGAAATCCGCGCCTAAAATAATCTGATAATCATTGAAACTAATCAAAGTTCCAGAAATATTCTCCATAAATTGGTGGTCACATACGTTCGGTGCATATATAGATGTTAAAATGACTTTAGTATGATTAATTCTAGTGGCAACATATACAAAGCGCCCACAATCATCTTTCCCCACTGAATCCACAGATAATCTTAGTGATCTCTTATACGAGATTAAGACACCTTTAGATTTGTTAAGCGCACATGAGCATGCCAACGTCTTATAATATTTATTTTGAAAGCGATGAACATCTCCGTCTTTTAAATGAGTTTCTTGGAGTAGCGCAATGGATACATTTTTCCGTCGCAAAAATTCCAAACAACGAGTGCGTTTTATTGTTGAGTTTAAACCCCTCACATTCCAACTTAGAATATTAAAAGCAGACATATTGTGTGGAGGTAAAATGACAAATGAAGTGTAGAAAAGCCCAGGCCTCGAAAATTTGGAAAAAATTGTACGTTAAAATTAGTTGCTGCCGCGAACAAAACACAGACGAACATGAACGAAACTATGTACATACACTTTGCAAGCCGCGAGGATATAACGGATCCCCTGGCGCTAGTAGAGCTACAATTTACAAGAGCCGTGACTGCACAATAGCGGTGTGATCCCAACCACTCCTAAGGAAATATTTTATAGCTAGAATAAGGAAGGATTCAAGATTGTAATACAAATTATGTAAAAATAAATCACAAAATAAATTCCCATATAAAATCTTAATCTGCTCAAAGATTTAAAAGCCTAGAAAACAGAATACAGGGGGACCTACCTCAGTAACCAATTATGTCCATAACCTATTCTGTGGTGAAGGGGAGAAAAAAAAGAAGATAAATGGCTTATAAAAGCATATACAGTATACTTGCAATGCAGTTTTCCCTCTACTGAGTTGCGGATTGCTCCATATCCATATCAGCACAGCGGTCCAGTTGAGGAGGCAGTCTAGCGGATGCTATAGCGGTGTCGTTCCCAGGCCGTGAAGACAGGAGATACTGCTCGGCCTCCAACGGCGAACGGAAAAAGTTTTGCCTCCCTGCATGAATGACCTTAAGTGTAGCCGGGAAGAGGAGAAATTATTGCATTCCGAGTGTATCCATCTTCTTCCGCACCTCAGTGAAAGCCTTCCTTCTCTTTGTACTGTCTGCGCTATAATCCGGAAAGAAATGAAGGGGTTCGCTGCCGAACTTGACTGGGTATGCGGCCCTTGCTCCGTTGAGAATGGCTTATCTATCGGTGTAGTCCAACAGTTTGAATATAACCGTGCGTGGGCGTTTAGACTGCTTGTCTGAGTAGATGCGATGTGCGCGTTCGATTTTAATTTCTCTGTTCACGATGGAAGGTATCCATTTGGGCAGGTTCGCCTTTAAAAAGGCGATGCAGTCATCTCCCTCAGCGCCTTCTCTGAGGCCTACTAACCGTACATTGGATCTTCTACTGCGGTCTTTTATGTCAGCGATCTTTATTGTGATGTCGTCAAATTTAGATTTCAGATCGCTGATCTGATCGCTGTCTTTACGAACAGCCGCCTGTATAGTGTTGTATCTGGATTGGAGCAGACATACCGATTTTCCAACTTGCTCGATCTTCCCGTTTACGGCGGTGACTGCTTTATTGGTATTTTCTATTTCATGTTTCAGATCTAGAATCTGAGGCATCAACACATCATCTATAGCAGATTTGATAGCGACAGTGACAATTCTATCTAAATCAGTCTTTTGTTCGCTCAAGGCTTGTTTGACTCCGGCCAAAATGGCGCCATCCAAATCAGCTCGGGAGATAGTGTTAGAAGATTCCCTAAATTTCTTCTTGATGGGAGAGGTAGCGTCCTCCCGAGTATGAACAAGTGTAGTCTGAGTCGACATTTTCGATGATTTCACGTAATTTAGCATTGCTTTTCCTTTAAAGACCTGAAAAAATGCGAGTGGTGTGGAGAGCGTCTTTTCAAAGCTGCACCATTAACGCGTCACGTGGCTTCCTCTAATTAACTATTTTGTTATACATGATCCAATGTTTAAATATTTTCTCACAACCATTTAAGAGCACCAGTTTTAAAGTAATTATTATTACTAATACATTCATTATTCTAGTTTAACTGAGGCTTAAGGGGTTCATCTAAAATTCCAGTTTAAATTATTATTATTTTTCATATGCAGAAACACATTTTAAATGTTTACTTGAATTTCTGTTCTTCTGGGCAGCAAGTTCTTTTAAACGCAGAATAAACAAGAAATGATTCATTCAACTGTCTTTAGTTGTTTTTCTGTATATGTTTAATATATAAATATTGTATGACAATACTACAATAATAAAAAAATGAATACAACAAAAACTACAGTAATACAAAAATGAATACATATTGTATGTACAAATATATAAATGTATAAACTATATACAGTATCATGTTTTACAGAGTATAATGTATATAAAACAATTTGTGGATCAGTGTTGCATTGAATGTAATGATAATAATATAATAATAGTTTTAGTAATAATGTTAACTGATTGTATATATTTGGTTGTGTTTACAAACTACACTGCATACACGAGGACTGAGGTCTATACAGTGTGATTGGTTGTGTGTGTCTACAATCTGAGTCCACAGTGCACACGGTCATACTGCCATGGTACCTTGCCAGCAGGTGAGACAAAATATTTTTTAAATGCGTCTCTAATGTGGAGAGCCTCTTCAGATGCACGGTTGCCCCTTGGCCTCTGAAACTCCTGTAGACTGCCAGCATCGTCAACATCAAAGCTTTCACCCTGGCTGGCTTGTCCCACTACTTCATGGCGCACGTAGTTGCATAAGCTGCAGGTTTCCTTGATGATGCTGTCTGACAGGTCAGGGTTCACCTCCATTGGCCTTTTGTAAACCTTTGGGTTTTGGGTTTGAGTCTTTGGGTAAAATGCCGAACGCATTTTCTGAGATGCGACGGGCTCTTGATAGGCGGAGGTTGAAGATGTCCTTGTCTTATTCAAGGCGCTTTCCACCGGCTTTATGGAAAAGGTCTCGTCTGCCACAATAACATGGTTGACCTTCCCCAATTCAGGCAGAGATGGGAGCTCCAATGGGGGTGGAACATTCAGGGTCCCGCGCTGGAGGCGATATTTTTTTCCCCAGGATGGTAGGGGAAGGTAACGCTTTTTTCGCCTCTGATTGGCTAGAAGAGCTCTCCTCCGATTGGTTATTTGATTTGGCCGTGAAACGTCATCTCATGTTCATGGCAGGCTGTCGGCTAGTCTATTCTGGTCATCTTTACCGCCCAACAGAAGTGAATTATGTAAGTAAACAGTGTGATGTGCGTACCGTCAGATTTATATTCCAAGTTCACATTTTCATAGCCTGTTTAGATCGTGTTTAGATTAGTCCTAGATGTTTGAGCGAGTTTTGTGATGAGAGATAGTGAGAGAGAGGTGGTAGTGGTGGTGGTGGGTGGTGCAGAGGTGTGTGTGTGAGAGAGAGAGATAGTGTATTTAGGCAGTGCCGCTGCTAGCCATTTTGGTGCCCTAAGCATAATTCCATTATGATGCCCCCCCGCCCTAGCCTGGTTCTACCAGACTCTCGTACATTTCATTTGTACAGAGAGTCTGGCCTCGCTCCATTGAGAAACGTTTACTTCCTTGTAGGCGGGTTCTCTGTTAAAGTTCAAAACTATTGGATCTGCCCAGCGTCACTCAGGATCTGCCATAGCCAATCGCTAACGTGTGGTCGTGACGTATGCCATGCGCCGAAACCGGCTGGAAACAACAAGTCCGAATTCCATATTCATAAATCTAAATATCTAAATGTTAAACCTCTTTCTTATATTTGTGAAAGAATTTTAAAAATACCTCTTTTCAATTAAGTTGTCTGAGAACAAAAAAAGCCTTAAAAACATTATCTGTTTGTAATTATTTTCCTTTTTTCAGTGTCATGTAATTCTCTTAACTTGTTCATGTTTATTTTATATTATCCCCCTACTGTTTTATTTTTGTTTTGTTTTTATTATTATTTTTTGTTTGTTTTTGTATTATGTTTTCTGTTATCACTTGTGTATTGTTTTAAGCAATAAAAAAAAACAAGTCCAAATGATCAGAGGATTATGTTTAGAATAAGATGTCTGTCAACGAGAGCTGCATGTTTTGTTCATCGAATTTAAGAGTTCAAGGAACAATTCTAAATTCTAAATGTATATTTGACACTAAGGACAGTGATGTATTCAGTCAACTGTCGAAGCTGGGTGTAATCATTAACAATACGCCGCTGCGGTCGTTTCGGATCTGCCGCAAATGCTGTATAGTGATCATCGTGCACGCCGAGCTGCCCAGCACGAACTCCTAACCTTTCTGCCTCCCTCACTTGGTCCTCCATTAGTGCAACAAGAGGAGACGACAACAGCTATCGGCTTTGCATCCTATCGTTCGCCTTAGCTAACTCATTCATCACTAGCGGAGTGAGCTGGAAAATTAAACTTTTCCCGAACCCCGTGGGGAGGAGGGCCACAACATCATGGCCACCAACAACACTTAGCAAACATTGATCTTGCTCCGGCTTTAACTTCTGGATATTCGGCAGTTTTGCAACAACGGACCGAATAGATTTTCTCACGTCTTTCTCCGCTGCCATTACTGAACTCCAACTCAAACTGACGCGCTACATCAACGTCATCGTTCTCAGCCACTACCTCTGTTCGCTGATTGGACCGGTAAAAAAATTATTTCTGGAAACCAAAGTCTCTACACAGCACAATCCCAGACAAGACATAGTACTGAAGGAAAATAAAATTGAGCGGAAGTGCGTAGGAGGGCGGAGCCAGGCTACCCCCGCCCCCCCTAAATTATTTAGGATTTTCATTTAGGGGGGCTAAGCCCCCAATGAGGGTATGATTTATAAAAAAAATTAAAAAGCTAAAAAGTAACACTTTAGATTAGGGTCTAATGCTTACTATTAACTAGTTTCATTACCATGCAATGGCATGGTTTTATAATCACTGGGATCCCGAATTTGAGGCAGGTTAGTTAGGGGTGTTCGGGGGAAATTTGGGATTTTTCTGAACTACAGATGTGCATTTTAAAGATGTTGTGAAGGCAAAAAAAAAAAAAAAAAAATCGATAACAACAGCTTTAAAACCATGTCAGTGGGCAGCTGATTATTTTTCTCTACTCATCAGCATCACACTCTTCTTCTCTTTGTTTTTATCTTGCCCTGTCTCTTCCCCTCCTAAAGTTGGCTTTTTTAATTTACTAAAGGTTACAATTTGTATTTTATTCTCTATATGTACACATTTATTATAAATCCTGTGCCTAACATGATGAAAACGGCTTTGTTCATGTTTCTTGTCCCCTCACAATGTACAGTAGCCTAAACTATTACACTAGGCTACATGTTACATAGGCCTATTTTCAGTTCAAAATGGCGAAATTAGACAAAACTATATTAGTTTGCCTAATTATTTTTTGTCATTCGTTTAACATTTATGACCTAAAAAAAAACTGTCAAATAAAGTTAAGTTTAGCTACTTACATCTTATCTCGCACTTGACCGTACACTGAAGCGTCGACTTGCACTGTTAAAATTCGCGCTCAGCGTCTGTGAACATAAAGTCCGCCTACTTTGATTTGATTGGTCATCTCAAATATTCTGACATTGACGAGCAGTGACAGACCAATGAGGCTCAGATGAACACACACATGAACACATCACACACACACACACACACACACACACCCTGTCCTGTGTTTCTGACGTGCTGTCTCTGCTCGGCGCCGCTGCGGAATGAAGAGGAAGAACGCGCTGAATCTGATTATAACAAGAAGTTTGATGATTGGTTTTTCATTAGGCTATTTTTGGTGCCCCCTCAGCACTTGGTGCCCTACGCACAGCGCGTGATGCGCGTGGTGGGAGCGGCGGCGCTGTAGGTGAGGCAAACACTATGAGGGTAAATCGATCGAAGGTAAATCGACTGTACAGTAACTTACAGCCACACAGAAATGTGGAGGTTAAGGGCCACTGTGTCATGCCAATGTGCTGATTCCTCTTATCTTCTTCTATAGCTAGCAGAGTTTTGTGTCATGCTAATGTGCTAATTCGTCCCATCTTCTATAGAAACCATCTCTTTCCGAAACCCTGAACCCAGCATTTTAGCCATTTCAAGGTAAGGAATACACAATATTAGTGCATCAACATTAACTGTATGTTAAACATTACTAGTAATTATTGTGTGTGTGTGTGTGTGTGTAGCCATGAAAGTTAAGTGCTTTTTATGGATTCATCAGGTTTGTCCTGAAGGCAACACTGGTAGCAGGGTTATGTTTTTACACATGTATGTTTTTGTCTGTTTCATGTTGAGATAACCTCTCTTGTTACTTGTTAAATAGTTATATACATATTCCATGTACCCATCATAGGCTCTTGACAGCAGACCTCACTAGTCTGAAAAATCATTTTGGATCTCATTTTCAGAGGACCCTAACACATTTTGGGACTGAAGATTTTTGTTTTATTTTTTCTTTATTCTCCACAATCCCTTCTTTTTAAAAAACACTAATTTGACTTGTATAGCTAAATAACATCTGTTCATTTCTGTCAGGAAACTGCGACCGAATGAATAGCCGAATATTCCTCCTGCTAACCCATTCGGCTGCAGGTGAGTTGCCACTGGGAGTCATAGTCACAACATTCAATTCAATTCAAATTTATTTGTATAGCGCTTTTCACAATACATATTGTTTCAAAGCAGCTTTACAGAAAGTGCATTTCAAAAATGTACATAAAAAAAAAAAGGTTGGTTAATCATGTATTAACATCATCTGAGTCCCAAAACACTCAAGTTGCTGCAGTCTATACTACCAGGGGATGCTTTTTATGGAAGAGGAGTGCTAGGGCCAAAAGTTGTCATGACCGATGACTGCAAAGCCCTGCGACAGGCACTGCAGAATGTGTTTCCGCAGACCACTTCTCTCCTTTGTGTCTTTCACGTGCTCCAGGCCTTTGGAGATGGCTCTGGGACAGTCACCACGGGATTTGTCAGAGAAATTCATATTGTTTTATTATATTTAGTCAGTTTAAATTCTAACACTGGTTTAAAATCCCCAACTGTTCTCTCAGCAAATCTCTTTGCTTGAAGGTGTTAAATAAACTGTCTTACTAGTATGTATGAAGACACTTGATCTAATATTTTTATCACAGGTGCCGAAAGGGGATCGGCAGTGGCTGCAGGATATCTTCAAAAAAAATGGTGTATGCCATGTCAGCAGAGGAGCTGGAGGCCTCCTACCACCAGGCTCTCCAGGACCCAGCGGTGCTGAAGCACCAACGGTAGCGGGACCATTTGACGGCAGTGTTTGCCCAACGCAAGGACTGGGCTATCTGTCTACGCACGGGCATTCCAACGCGGGGCAACGACACAAATAATTTTGTTGAAAGTGCCATGGGGGTCTTGAAAGACAGAATCTTCCACAGGTAGGGATAAAAATGTATAAAACTTTATTGAAGGTGATACACACACTCGCACACACACCATTACTTGCAATTATTATACTGTCTATTATAACAATGCTTTTATCTTTTCATTTTTCGTGATTCAGATTTTCTTCTGTCGATACAAGTCACCTTCTTAACGCTACGTCGACTCGTTCTTAAGTTACACCTTAAGCTGTGCTTATCGTTAATGCGTGTTTCCCCAAACGCTCTTAGTAGAGTACACCTTTTGGAAGTCATACGTTCGGAAGGTTGGTCTGGACCACTCTTAGCTTTACCTTATCACTGTTAAAGGTCTATATAAATATAATTCTGAAGTTTTAATACACCCAGACAGTGTTCAATTAGGCTAATTTAAGTGTTTTCATGCAAAGAATAAAATTGTCATTACACTGATTGTTGTTAGAATTTTAATTATATTATTATAGCCTATATAATAAAATTTTATACATTTATTTTAATTAAAGAGTGCTTTTAAAGGCCAGTGAAAGCATAGGCTACTGTCAGTTAAGTCCTATTCGGACGCTAATATTGTTTATCATGGGCTCGTACGGTATTTTAAACATTTACAGGGGTAAGTCGGTTATTTTAGTGCCGTCCGAATCCATAATATCAGTGTTTTTTCTCACCCAACCCACGTAAAAATCTGTCCAAATTAGTACCTACTGATTTTTGACAAACAGGTCGTGTGGTAATTTAATTGCCGTCTGAATCCACATCTCTGAGTTTACAAGAAGAGATTCAAAATTCACTGTTTAAATCCTTTTTGATCACTGCCGAGCACCGTAGCTACGTGACGTACTCTTTTATTACTGAAATGCTTGAAAGTATTTACAAGAACAATATTTCATCGCAGCTCACCTCAGCGAACAAAAATGGGAAAGAGAAGAAAGCACATAAAAATTTAAATGGTTATTATGGTAAAATTTAAATGGTTATCATAATTTTATAATATCCCATGAGTCCTAGTTAATGCAATTTCAACTATTTCTGAAGTGCTTCTTTTATAAAGAACAGCGCTTTCTCACATAAACAGCCCCTGACGAGAGAATAATTGATTCTCGAGTCATCGATATTAACAGATTCAGCACCATCGCCACGGACAGCACCCGGCAATGTCGCACTTAAGAAGGTATATCTTAAGCAGCTTTCTAAGGTATAGTTCGGGGAACACGCCTAGAAATGGTATACCTTCAGTTAAATTATACCTTAAGAGTCTTCGTAGCGCGCTAAGAGACAACGTTATTGGGAAACTCAGCCCTGGTCTCTATTGCCTTCCCTACAGGTTGAAGGCTTACAATGTCACTCAACTGGTCTACTTCATTTGCACCAGACCGGAGGCGTACTACATTAGGCGACTCCTCGATGTAGCAAAGGGAAGGGCTGTGAAGCGGAAGTTCAAGTTCAACAGTGTGAGTCCTGACAGAATAGTCAAGGTGTGTGTTAATTTTACTACCAGTGAGTTTAGAACCTAGAAGCATTAGTGAGGGGTTTTGTAACGCAATGAAGGGATCCTTTTTCAGTGTCTCAATGCCCTCCATTGTTTCTAGTTTTTGTTAATGTCTCATCATTATGTGATTTACAAAAATACCTTGTTCTAATATTATTCTAGGAAGATGATATTCATATTCTAGGAAGATGAATCAAACTACACTGTACCCAGTGAACAAGGAGGCGTTTATCTGGTGAACATTTCCATGGGCATGTGCTCCTGCTCAGCTGGGAGCAATGGGGTGCTTTGCAAACACCAACACTGTAATGCAGGCCTTCAAGCTGCAGGGAGGCCACCATCTTCCAGTGACATCCTTCACGGCAAAGAAGTCCTTCTATGAGATGGCCACAGGTATTAGATTGCTTGTTCTGAAAGGTAATTAGCTTGTTTGTGGCAGCTTACTTGTAGAGGGGCAACTGCAGCTCAGTTGGTAGGTTGTTCAGTACCTGAAGGGTCAGCAGTTCAAATCTCAACTTCTCCTGTGTGTGACTGTGGATGTAAAACACCACACCAGTGCACTTAATTTATGATGCTGCGTATAATCATGGGTCTTTGTACCTCCTATCTTGTCTGTCCAAAAAGGAAAGCTTGACGTACCAGACAGCTGGTTTATGGGCTTGCAGTTTGGGAGGGAAAAAGACTGCCCAACAGTTCCACTCATTGCAAGTGACTACTTTTCAGCAGGCCAACTAATTGAACAGAACAGTGGGCCATATGTTGTCGTATTTTCTGTCTTTATCCTTTTCCAATCACATGCCAGGATCTGAAATTAACATGTGTTTCTGTGAAATAGGCACCCAAGAAATAGGCACCTGTTGTGAACCTTTTTCTTCCAAAGTGTAGGAAACTCAGAAGCGAAGACCAGGAGACTTGGTTGTATCTTCAGCAGGATTCTTTATTGAGAACACAAGCTGTGGGTATCTGCAATCATTTGTCAAGTCTACAGCGCTGTAGTCATCGAAAATCTCACCCAAGTAAGGAATATACATTGTAGTTGATATACCTTTCAAGGGGGAGGGGTTACATAGAGGTGGAGACACTCTGAAACAAAGCATGTAAATGAGGTATACAGGTTTAGGAACCTGCCCTAAGACTGAGAGTGTTACCAATCCTAATCCAATCAGCATAACATTGTGATTTGAATGCATAGAAACCAATCTTATCAGCCAGACCATTCAACGACAAAAGGTGATAGTCTCAGTGCTCTGATCAATTTAACTTACAATAGAGATCAGGACAGACAGAAACAGGCAGGTTTGTGACATCATTTACTTTAATTACAAAATTCACACTAATAAACTTTCTCAGTTTATATACTATAGTATTGGAATCTAAATTAAACATTTTAATAAATTTGTAACCCTACAGACCCAAGCTGGAACATCCACTCCCACCCAAGGCACCCAAGCTGGAACACCACAAGACAGCTCTGGAACTGAAGCGTCATCTCTACGTGAGCATCTCAAAGGTCATCTCAGATTAATGTTTAATGACCTTGTGGACAAGTTTCAAAATGATAAGACCTTCCAAGCCCCAATACAATCCCTTGTCTCATCCTACGAGTCCATTCTTACTGACAGCGGCCTGATTTCAGCATTGTCTACCTTTAGGAAGATGAGGAGTGCTGCTGCAAGTAACATCAGAATGCAGCCAAGAAAGGGTCTGCAAATGAGCACACAAATAAGCGTGCAGCCTACAGCTGTTGCCCGTCGTAAGACTCCGCTGGGGGGCAGATGGGCGCTCATAACTGGTAGACCTCCAAAAAGAGCCCGGAGGGAACACAACTATGGGAAGGTAAAAGAGGGGAGTGGTGCACTGCCAAGAAGACTGGCACCACACTCCCTTGCCCAGTGTGTCTCTACTTGTGTGTCCCTAGGTAGCCAACACAGCAAGAAATAAACATACTCACTCTGACACATACACAATTACTAATAACATAATAACACAATAATTACTAGAATGTTTAACATGCACTAATATTGTCTATTACTACCACTTATGCAATGTTAGGTTCACAATAAATAAAATCTGTCATATTTTAATCATACTGTGGTGTCTTTTCTACAATTGGCTGACTGCGGCTTCATTCATCTGTGATAGCCTATTAAAAATGTTCATGCCTGTGACTTTACTTTAGTAATAATTTGGACGTAATAGTTTCATTAAATAGTTTCTGTTGAGCAGGCAGGATACAAGTTAGGAGCAACACATCTCTCGTCACCTCAGGGAGCCTTAATGAACTCTGTTGACTGTTCTGTTAATTGTGCTGCTGTTCTAAGCCTATTTGCTGGTTGGGAAAACTTGTAGCCTATTTGTTAGAGGTGGTTGTCAATGTTACTCCACTGCAGTGTACAATAGTCATTACATGTCTCATTGCTTTCCATACCTAGTTCCCTCTGTGTAATTTTTTGTATTATTTAATGGACCTTAAGTCAAAGCTGAGCATGATGATGCATAATGTTTTCATTAGTCTAGAATAGTGCACTGCACGGCACACAGCTGGGCAAAATAGTGCCGTTTTATTGTATTGCATACATCTTAAACCCAGGCAATGCATAGGCCTAAATATGCTTATGTACTCTAACTGGTCAGTACTTGAGAGCCACTGCGAGTTTACTAAACGTAGGCTGGTCAGATTTGTACTGCCAAGTTCACATGTTCGTCACAAAATGCGGTACCTTCCCCTACCATCCTGGGGAAAAAAAATATTGCGCGCTGGAGGGCCCGTCCCAGCGCTGAATCTGCAAAAATGCCTCCATCGCTGTTCCCACCATAGCTCCCCACATTGATGGCCAGGAAACAGTAATCAGCATCTACTAATGGGCCTCATTGAGGCCCCTGCCTCAAGATTGAGGCAGGGGCCTCAATCTTGACATGCTTCCCACCGAGAGCGCCAATACAATTAGGGAAGTTCCACCTCTCATTGAACCTCATCGCCGTGTGTTTCCAGATGTCCTCTGTTGGAGTTGGCATGTAAGTGTCCTTGAGCTGCAGCCAGATTTGGTCACAGGTCTCCCTCACAGATTTCCCTACAGTGCTGATGCCCAACCTAAAACTGCTGGCGATGGTGGTGAATGAGTCCCCAGTGTTCAGATACGTAAAATTATACATAGATACACTGCTGATTTTGCAGGTTTTCCCACTTACAAAGCATGTAGAAGTCTGTCATTTTTATCATAGGTACTCTTCAACTGTGAGTGACGGAATCTAAAACAAAAATCCAGAAAATCACATTGTATGATTTTGAAGAAATTCATTTGCATTTTATTCATTTGCATTTCACCTACCAACCAGTACGAATTCCGGCTCTCTCAGACCTGTTAGTTTCTCTTAAAAGCCCTCCTGTTCTCCACTCATTTCCTGTATTAAATGCACCTGTTTGAACCCGTTACCTGTATAAAAGACACCTGTCCACACACTCAATCAAACAGACTCCAACCTCTCCACAATGGCCAAGACCAGAGAGCTGTGTAAGGACATCAGGGATACAATTGTAGACATGCACAAGGCTGGGATGGGCTACAGGACAATAGGCAAGCAGCTTGGTGAGAAGGTAACAACAGTTGGCGCAATAATTAGAAAATGGAAGAAGTTCAAGATGACGGTCAATCTCCCTCGGTCTGGGACTCCATGCAAGATCTCAACTCTTGTGGGGCATCAATGATCATGAGGAAGGTGAGGGATCAGCCCAGAACTACATGGCAGGACCTGGTCAATGACTTGAAGAGAGCTGGACCACAGTCTCAAAGAAAACCACTAGTAACACACTATGCCGTCAAGGATTAAAATCCTGCAGCGTACGCAAGGTCCCAGGACATGCGCTGCTCAAGACAGCGCATGTCCAGACCTGTCTGAAGTTTGCCAATGACCATCTGGATGATCCAGAGGAGGAATGGGAGAAGGTCATGTGGTCTGATGAGACAAAAATAAAGCTTTTTGGTCTAAACTCCAATCGCCGTGTTTGGATGAGTACAACCTAGGGGTGGAACGGTACACAGAATTCACGGTTTGGTTCATACCTCGGTTCAGACATTACGGTTCGGTACGATTTCGGTACAATGGAGGGAAAATACAATGCAGAAGGCATTGTATTTTTTAAATAAGTTTTATTAATAAAGGCATAGAACCAGTTTATTTGTAGTGCACTGACAATAGTTTAATATAATTAGTTTATTAATTAAATTAATGAAAAGACAAAAAGACCTTGCGATATGTTTGGTAATTGTACCTGAATTAATTTAAAATTATTTTGCTATATTTTAGATCAATATATTTGTTTTCCTTAATTTTAATTAACATTATTAATTAACAATGTAACATTATTCTCATCTGAATTACAAATAATTGATTTCTGTATAAAATAATACTACCATTAAAAACACATTCGATTTTCTTTTTTAATCAATGTAGAATGTGTAAGATTAGTGCTTCGATGACAAGAAATGAAAACCAATGCGATATGGCGAATGTCCAAAAGATGGGACCCACAGACTGTTTTGAAATGGAGTTGGATAAATATGTTTTGCTTTTAAAACAGTGTGTGTGTGTGATTTTGGTTGGGTGACAGTTGTAGGTTAGTTTGAAAAGAGTTTACAGTGTGACAAAACCACAATGTTGAGTTTTATTGCGAGTGTACACAAATATAAGTAAACACTTTGCAGGTTTAATGATCTGAACAAAATGACGGAGTATGTTTTTTATGTTTCCACTGTTCGATCGCACCCCTCTCTCTCTCGCAAACACACACACGCACACACACACACACACACACACACTCCAGCATTGCAATCTTGACATCGCAGCCTGTTCATTATGCGGTCACACCAAACGCGAATAGAGCGTCAAATTCGCGTCTATCACGTCTAGTTCGACGCTAGTCCAAAGCGAATAGGACGCGCGTATAAAGCCAACGTTTGAAGTGAACGCGCGTTCAGAGTTAAGCCAATGGTACAGATTATGTGTCCCTAAAGAACCCGCGTATCTAACAGTAGTTCCGCATTACATTTATTAATTTGCACACGAGTTTTATTTATTTTTATACCGTGTATTCTCCGTGTAAATTCGTGCACCGAACTGTGACGCCCGTACCGTTTCGGTTCAATACGGATACATGTACCGTTCCACCCCTAGTACAACCCCAAGAACACCATTCCAACTGTGAAGCATGGAGGTGGAAACATCATTCTTTGGGTATGCTTTTCTGCAAAAGCAACAGGACGTCTGCACCGTATTGAGGGGAGGATGGATGGGGCCATGTATCGCGAGATCTTGGCCAACAACCTCCTTCCCTCAGTAAGAGCATTGAAGATGGGTCGTGGCTGGGTCTTCCAGCATGACAACGACCCGAAACACACAGCCAGGGCAACTAAGGAGTGGCTCCGTAAGAAGCATCTCAAGGTCCTGGAGTGACCTAGCCAGTCTCCAGACCTGAACCCAATATAAAATCTTTGGAGGGAGCTGATAGTCCGTATTCCCCAGCGACAGCCCCGAAACCAAGGATCTGGAGGAGTGGGCCAAAATCCCTGCTGCAGTGTGTGCAAACCTGGTCAAGAACTACAGGAAACGTATGATCTCTGTAATTGCAAACAAATGTTTCTGTACCAAATATTAATGTCTGCTTTTTGATGTATCAAATACTTAAGTCATGCAATAAAATGCAAATGAATTACTTAAAAATCATACAATGTGATTTTCTGGATTTTTGTTTTAGATTCCATCACTCACAGTTGAAGAGGGCACCTATGATAAAAATTACAGACTTCTACATGTTTTGTAAGTGGAAAAACCTGAAAAATCGGCAGTGTATCAAATACTTGTTCTCCCCACTGTAGGTAGAAAAACTTCAACACCCATAATATATTGGGCATGTTGCCGCCCAAGGCAACTCCCACCAGTCTTCTATGGATATGCTTAACAGCATCAAATACCGCCTTGGTTTAGTAGGAAATACTTCTAAACAAATCAGTAAAAAGGAGATGCATGGATGTCGAAATATTAGTCATTTTGAACTAATAAAATCATTTAAAACGTTGTGTGCTCCGGTCCTGCTCCTTGGTCCTAGCTAGACCTTGGGTTTCCTTCTTAGACTTCTAAACAAATGTTTAGTCATAATTGCGTCAACTTGTTTTGTTCCTGAGTGCAAGAATTAAAAGAGTAAACATAGCGTGTTAAACAAAGAATCGTAAATATGGACTGAATTATGAAAATTGGAAAATGGAGAAATTTCAATGGAATTCGAAATTCCATTAAAAGCATGGAAATACCGTAATAAGCCATTTATTGCCGAAAAGTGCATGACTACTGTCATCTAATGTCAGGAGTAATTTGAATTATTTTGATAGTGCAAATGGTTGAAGAATTATGTTAAAGGAGCTGTATGTAAGAAATGTATTTCAATTAATCATAAAATTGCCCTGATGTGTCACTAGACATTAAGAAATCATGTTCATTTCAAATACTTATATAACTGACAACAGTAGTCCAGCCAGGATATTGTCATTTAAAAAGTGAAGTTGCAGCCCTCAACTGATGTTGATGTTGTCATCTTGTGTTTTGGCCTGAAGCCCCACCCTCCACCTATCTACCAATCACGAAGTCAGTAGTGTTGCAACATCCGGGTTGTCAGCTCTGCTCTAGTTACCACTTCTTGTAGCAGCCTACGTTCCTGCTGGATCCTGCAGCCTATCTGGCAACCTCGAGTCAGGGGGGAGGGGGAGGGCATACACCGCTCTACAGTAATTTGAAAGTGATTGCAGTACCAGTTTTGGCCACAATCTTACATACAGCTCCTTTAACATAAATACAGCTGGTTGGATGTTTCAGCGATGACACACCCGGTTTAAAAGGGTTAAGGTTTACTTTTATATGTGAATCTCTTTCACAATTATCTCATCTGAACAGCTTTTCTCCAGTTACTGTTCTTGTAATACAAAAGGTTAAGTTCTGCAGTGAATCTCTTTCCACACAGTCAAGTCAAATACACTTTATTTAAATAGCGCTTTATACTTTTAGGGAATTTACAGTCAAAGACCCAAGGACCAGATATGATTAATTAAGACCAGGAGTTAGAAGTTCAGTCAATTTAAGACAAGAGTCAGAATTATAATAAATTGAAGAATTTTTTTTTATTGAAGATAGCCTGCAGTTTCATCAGCTTCAAGACTCACAGGAGTTTGTAAGACCGCCCCCTTAAAGTTACAAAGATCACAGCAATTACTCAACTCAACTCAACTCAACTTTATTTATAGAGCACTTTCAAAACCACAAGTGGAACCAAAGTGCTGTACAGAAGGTAAAAAAGTAAAAACAAAGACATAAAAACAATGCAAACATATGACTTAAAAACTTACAAAGCATTGTCAAATGCTAAAGAGAACAAGTAAGTTTTAAGCGCACTCTGAAAAGCACCCAATGAAGGACAAGTTTTTACAGACAGAGGAAGGTCATTCCAGAGCCTAGGAGCTGCAACAGAGAATGCCCGATCACCTTTACATTTTAAACGGGATCGCGGAACCATGAGAAGCAATTGGTCATTAGAGCGCAGAGATCTACTTGATTGACAGCGGCTGATTAAATCAGTAACATACTCAGGTGCTAGGCCATGCAGAGACTTAAAAACATACAACAAAGCTTTGTATTGAATTCTGTATCGTATGGGTAACCAATGTAATTTAATTAAAACCGGAGTAATGTGCTCTCTCTTCTTAGTGCCCGTTAAAAGTCTAGCAGCTGAGTTCTGAACGAGCTGCAAGCGGAAGAGAGAAGCCTGACTCACACCCAGATACAATACATTACAATAATCTAAACGGAATGACACAAAGGCATGAACAACCTTCTCCATATCGTCAAAAGAAAGGATAGATTTCAATTTAGAAATTGATCTAAGATGGAAAAAACTATTCTTAACGACAGCATTGATTTGCCGGTCAAATTTAAGCTCAGAGTCAAAAATGACACCAAGGTTCCTCACGCTAGACAATTTTTTCCCAGGAAACAACCCCAGGCAGTCATCATCCACACAGCCCTTATTTCCAAATAAAATCATCTCGGTCTTATCCTCATTTAATTGGAGAAAGTTATTCGCAAGCCAACACTTAACTTCGGCCAAACATGCACGGAGAGACTGAATGGCACATTTATGCCCATGTTTCAGTGGTAAGTAAATTTGAGAATCATCCGCATACAGGTGATACTGAATCCCAAATTTCTCAAAAATCGAGCCTAGAGGGAGCATATAAAGGGAAAATAAAATTGGTCCCAGTATAGAGCCCTGTGGAACCCCACACACAAGAGGGGCAACAGAAGAAAAATAATCCCCTAAACTGACTGAAAAAGTCCTGTCCTTCAAATAGGAAGAGAACCATTTCAGGGCTAAGCCCTGAATACCAACCTGATTCCTAAGACGACCAATGAGAATGTTATGATCAACTGTATCAAATGCCGCTGTAAGATCTAACAAAAGCAAAACAACACGGTTTCCAGAATCAACACCTCGTAGGATATCATTAGAGACCCTCAAAAGAGCAGATTCTGTACTATGACCAGCTCTAAAACCTGACTGGAATCTATCGGCGATGTTATTCCTCGTTAAAAAGTCATTAAGCTGTGCATGCACAATTTTTTCCAGTATCTTCGAAATAAAAGGCAATTTTGAAATCGGACGAAAACTACTCATGTCAAAGGGGTCTAAGCCGTTTCTTTTTAGAAGGGGCTGAATAACCGCATGCTTAAAACTAACCGGAACAACACCAGATGACAAACTAGTATTCATAATAGACAGAATACTTGGGCCAATTGAATCAAGTACCTTCTTAAACAGAGAAGAAGGGAGCACATCACCAGGAGACCTGGTGGGCTTCATATGAGCAGTTATATCATTAATGTGCCTGTTAAGGCCTCCTAATTATACCCTCCACCAAGGTCTAAGCTACGTCCTTGCTTCAGGTTGAATGATTTGATTGGCTAAGAAATAGATAAACATAGTAAATTTCCACACATGGACTGATAGGCAGTAGAACATCTCCATAGTCTGTACGGCTGCCACCAGGACCCTGAGCTAGGTACGAGTGGCCCTTTGAGGTCACAACACTGTGTGTCCAGGTGCCAACATGTCGAAGAAAACAAGTCAGTCAATCTCCAATAATGCTATTTGTTCCTTAACCTGTAACCAAAAATACCAACACACACACCGACACACAGCTTATTAAGGATTTGGTAGGCCTCTAACTGTCAACAAGAGATTCTTCCCAAAACATCCAGATAACATGTTCTTTCTCTTAGTGAGAGGACACTGTAATATAGAACAGTAAAGTAAATACTTTAACTAAGAAATGGTCACTTAAATTATTGGTTCCAATGTAACCCCTTGTGACCTATAGTTGTCATAGTGAGCTAGAAGAACAGGTATATGGGTTTTTTAACACGTTTAAGACCTTTCTCAAACAAAACGAGTCCATATTTCATTTCTGGAACCCGGGCTGAAAGAGCAAGCACTGTTACTGCATTCCTGGCATGGGCCAGACCCTCAGTCACCTCTCAGATATTTAATACAGACATTAAAGAATACATAAAAAGAACCTTTCAGTAATCACACTGGTTACTTCTATAACGAAGTAAAATCTCATAAGCTTGGTGAAGTCATTCAACTCATTTGATATTTAGAAAGAAAAATATTTATTAATACCTTGACTACAAACACTCATTAGATATAGATTGAAGCAGCAGTGGATTCCAGAATCCACTCCCTTCAATACAATAGATTGTTTCAAAGCAGCTTCAAAGTTTTAACGGGAAAATGATGCAGGTATAACCCTTTTCTCCGGTGTGAATTCTCGTGTTTTTTAAGGTTTCCTTTTTGATTGAAACTCTTTCCACACTGTTGGCAGGTGAAAGAGCTCTCTCCAGTGTGAACACTCATGTGCCTGTTAAGGCCTCCTTTTTGAGTGAAGCTCTTTCCGCACTGTTGGCAGGTGTAAGAGCTCTCTCCAGTGTGAATTCCCATGTGGATTTTAAGGTTTCCTTTTTGAGTGAAGCTCTTTCCACACAGTTGGCAGGTGAAAGGGTTCTCTCCAGTGTGATTTCTCATGTGGGCATCAAGAGATTTTTTATATGTGAAACTCTTTCCGCACTGAGTGCATGTGTAAGGCTGCTCTCCAGTGTGGAGTCTCATGTGGATTTTAAGGTTTCCTTTGTCAGGGTAACTTTTTCCACACTGATGACATACAACACAGTTTTCTCTCGAGTGAATCTTCATGTGGTTTTTAATGTGTCCTTTACGTGTGAATCTCTTTCCACACCGATCACATCTGAATGGCTTTTCTCCACTGTGACTGTTCATGTGATACTTAAGGTTTAGCGCTACTGTGAAACTCTTTCCACACAGTCTGCAGGTATAAGGCTTCTCTCCACTGTGAATTCTCATGTGTTTTTTAAGGTTTCCTTTTTGAGCAAAACTCTTTCCACACTGTTGGCAGGTGAAAGAGCTCTCACCACTGTGAATTCTCATGTGCCTGTTAAGGGTTCCTTTTTGAGTAAATCCTTTTCCACACTGTTGGCAGGTAAAAGAGCTTTCTTCATTGTGAATTCCCATGTGGACTATAAGGTTTTCATGTTGATTGAAACTTCTTCCACACTGAAAGCAGGTGAAATTACTTTCAGTTCCTATCTTCTGAGCTGTTTTTTGTGAGGATGTCTTCTCAGTCTGTGAGCAACTAACTGATTTTTCTTGAGTCATGAAAGCATGATGATTCTGATACAGATCTTTTTCTTCCATTACATTCAGTACTTCACTCTCCTCTTTCAGTGGAATCAGGTCTAAGCGGAAAAAGACAAATAAAAGGTAACCCCAGTTTTCTGTCACAAAACAACAGACATCAAAACATTTAGACATGTAAACTAAAGCATCAAAACCAAAAACATGTATGCTAGATCCCATTACTGAACGTGATGACGTGATGATGGGACAGCAAGTGAGATCCAACATGGCGGTACACTGAACAAACAATTCTCCTTGATATTTCACTCTAAATCTAACATCAAACTCATCTGTTATACTGGATAAATCATCTCCCTCAACTTTGGATAATCTTTTCACATTCATCGATAACTATTTCTACAACGTGGTCGACATGTCAACACAAGGAAGAAAACAAAACGAAATTCACACAGTTATCAAACCCCTTATCCAAAAAACCTTCATGTCTACTAACTCTCATCAACATTAATTATAGTCAACAGAATGTTCAAAGGGGACCATCAAAATAAAGTGTAAACAACATACACACACACCACACACACACACACACACACACACACACACACACACTCGTCCAGAGGAACTGGTTAATTATAGACCAATCTCAAATCTGACATTCATGTCAACATCTGCAAAAAAGTTATCTGTACAAAAAAAAAGACAAAAAAAACCCTCAGCTAGGATTTAAGCCCTATTGTAGCACAGAAACGTCTCGGTTACTATTGTAACCCTCGTTCCCTGAAGGAGGGAACGGGAGACGTAACGTCGACATGCGGCTCAACACGTAGGCTATAAAACTAAGCGAACGTGTTAGGTGTCGCCCAGCCCACAGCTCTACAGATGTCTGTCAGCGAGGCGCCGTGTGCCAGCGCCCAAGAAGAAGATTCGTAAGCCAGAGAAAAATGTGTGATGAGGAGTGGAGAAATAGGAGAGAAGAGGACAAGTGGAAGTCTGGATTTGAGGAGTGGAGAAGAAAGGGATGAGTGAGGGAGAAAGCAAAGAAAATAGAGATGAAAAGAAATGAAATATGAAAGCAGGTGAATTGGAAGAGGGACAAGAGATGAAAATGCGGTTAGCAGTAAGGAGTGAAGAGCAGATGAGTAAAGGGGAGCACAGAGTAATGTAAAAGTAAATGTAAGAGAATAAGATTTGCATTTTATCTTTTTTGCATCTTAAGTTTGTGATCAGAAACACTTATACTTTCTTTGGTTTATACTTTCTTCTTTCAGTGGAAGAAATTTCCAGAGATGAGTGGACCATGAGTAAGAGAAGTTACAACAAAAAGAGGTAGGAGAAAAGTGACCAGTAGTCAAACAAATAAAGTACTGTAATATAATATAAGGTCATGTTGTTTATCATACTGTGCTATTTCCCAAAGAAATATAATATAATTTTAGTAAATGTTCTTCTGTTGGCCTGATATTCGATTCAGGGTATTGAAGAGCACATTTACTTGGCACTGCAGCATTTGCTGTTTGCTAGTAGAGCAGCCTAAATTATTATGGCATGGATTCTGATGTAGCAAATTTGTCAGCTAAGCACAAACTAAACAGAACTGAAGTCTTAAGATTAGTAATGATGTTTACACCAAATTCCAATTTTACCTATGTAGGCTAACTTAAAAATAGTCAGATAATGGTTGCCTCTTTTTAGTTGCCAGGGGTGAAAATGAGTCATCCTTAACATTTTTGGTGTTTTGGATTCACTACAGCTGGAGGACAATTAAATACAAAATAGGTTGTAGGCTATACTGGGTGATTTTTTTTTTTACTGAGTAACTATCATCATTTTCCCAGATAGTGTATAGATTTTTAGGCGTTCTATTATCTCAAACAGCCTGAAAAGTGCATTTAGCTGACGTAAATGGGTAAAAAATCTCTCCAGGGGAGTATGCCCCTGGAACCCCCTAGGTTTGGGCCAAGCCCCGAATGTTTACATCGTCTGCCTCCGCCCCTGCTCCTGGTATACGGATACTAAATATATTTTGTTCAAAAACTGTCACTGCAGATACACCGTTCTGTTTTAGCCATTTTGGTACTTGAGACTTACAAGATGTTTGAGAGAAGGCTTTATGTGTCAGCCACTTCTATAGATCAGTGGGGCGTGTTATTTTTGTGTGACCGCGAAACCTTTGGGACTTAGTAAAATGATGCGCAATACAAGCACTATTCTACCAGAGCGAATGAGCCAAGTGAGTGAGGAGGCAGGTGTGTGTCAATTTACTGTTGGAAAGAAGAGGTTTACTTTGGCCTTTACTTTGGTTTCCTTTGGCCACAGTAAAGAACTTCCAAGCCAATGACATGTTTACATGCGGCTGTGAGTGTGAGCGTGGGTGTGACATCATTGCCTGCACCACTGGCAACAAAACAGAACGGATCGGAATTGGAAAGATGTGAGACTGACCGGCCGGTCAACAATACAGGCCGATCATGTGAAAAATCGACTGTTTCCGGTCCCTGCATCTCTAGGAATAACTTTTTTTTTAAACTCGATATTTATGAACTTTTTTAGATTTTTCATCCGATTAATAGAAGAAATAATTGATCATCGATTATCAAAAAAGAATAATAATTGCATCCCTAGTTTAACTTTTTTTTGTTACATACGGATGCATAATTACAAGATTTTTTGGTTCAGAAATAGATATTGGGTAAAGTCAGAGACTTTAGATATACAAAGACGATGCAATCATATTACTTATGTATGGGAGAAAATGCAATGCGCCTAAATAAAAGGTTATTAAAGTCATCACATCACTGCAACTGCTCACCCACCCCGGTCATACGGTGTTGTAACACGTCAATTAAGTGGTGGAAAAATTCTCTCACCGTCACATCCCTAATTCATATAACTTTTATTTCATTTAATGTGTAACATGCCATAATAACTGATGCTCAACTTCAAGTGACCCGCTCTATGTCAAATAAAATAACTTGAATTAGGACACTCACATGACATTCTTCAAAAATATCATTCATTTCTGTAGACGTCAACATTTTAAATGACTGAGTTCAGCTTTGAGAATGAAACTGACCTGTTTGTTCCTCAGTATCTTCTTGTTTCACTCTGAATGTTTCTGCAATCTTCACGTCTTCATTCTCCTCTTTAATAAACGCCATCTTTATAATAGTGTGTCACGTGGATCTCAGGTGCGTCACCAGGAGTTGTGTGTTTGGACACTCTGTCATGTTTAAGATGAGAATAATTAACAGAAATAAATAAATCAAAACTAAATCTCTATGTGCGTCTCAATCAGCTCCCTATAGTTCAGTAGTGGGTGCACTAGTAAGAGTCAGTCAAAGGGAATGGTCTTAATCCTTTATACCCTAAGTGTACGCCAGCGGTACACCACCCCATGAAAAAAAAAATAAAAAAATCTAATTACTAAACAACCACTGAATGGAATAACACATATGTTAGGGATGCACTAATATTATCAGCACAACATCGGAATCGGCCGATAAAGGCTGAAAATATAACAATTGTCATCAACCGATATGAAAAAATTATGCCGATGTGATAACGTGCTGATATGTGCCTGCAATAACTCACGTGTGCAAGGAGTTATAGAGATAAGATCATGTCAGCAGTGTGGTCATTCTTAAAGTCAACTTTTGCATGTATGGTGATTATAGTTTATAGTTTTCGATTGCTACCTTGATTTTGTGAATGCAAGTACAGAAGAACCTGTCCGTTAACCATCAACAGTCACGCTCTCTAGCACGTGCAGAAGCCACTTCCAGGTCCTAGCCAGTAGAATGCATAGACTGTAAAAAAATATGGACGTAGTGTCCGTGACGTCACCTGTAGGTTTCTGAAGAGCGTTTTTGAAGCCTAAAGTGGGCGGGGCCGGCCGTCGCCATCTTGGCAGCGCGTCACCTCTCGTCACTACCGGATAAAATAAAATGGGCAAAGAGGCGGGACGTGGGTGGAGCTGAGGTGCTAAAGCTATATGCTACTGGCCTCGCGCTAAAGTGACAGCTGTTTGAAGAAGTAAAGCCAAAAGTTAAAGTTAATGTTTTTGCCCTTCGAAATATTATAATAGTTAAAAGACGTAACTAAAAGTGAGACTATTTACTTTACTTTTTTATCAACTTTATTAATCCCACAAGGGGCAATTAGTTAAGAGCAGCATGTATACAACAGTACATAACACAGATCATACACATTTCTCACAACATACAAGCAGTCAACAATGTGTATCGTGATGCATTATTATTCTGCTAGTTAAAAATGTATTATCATGCAGACAGTAACTTATTATATTGCTCTGAGCTTGTGCGTGTGGCAGTGATTCATGCGCATACATGTCAGTCAGCAGGGCATCGCACATCAAGTTCGTAAAGAGCTTTATTCAGTCCATTTTAAAATCTGATTTTGGCCGCCTCTCAATTTCTCAGATGGGTTAAACCAAAGATATTACCTCAGAAGTTCAAGTAAATGCACTAGAAATCCGCGCTCATTCAAGGGTGTGCATCTATTGCATGGACGGAGAGAAAGCACTGACACCTGCAGGATTTCATCTGACGGTACATGGGCAAAGGTGTAATACGTGTATTAAATTGTATGAAATAATACCGAAAAAAGCACAAACACAGCTGAGGGTGACGCTAACAGACAGCAGACAAACGACTAGCAGTGACAACAGCAGCGGCAATCCACCTGTCACTCAAGTGGCCACGCCCTTAATTATGCAGAACTTTAAGGCTTAATATAATTTAAACGGATGAGTTGTAAAAAAAAAAAAAATCACCCCCCTCACAGTCGTCATGAAGGGCAAAATTAGCTATATACCAAAACAACTATTTGCCACCAGGCTGTAAACATATTTTTTTCTGCTGTAAAGTTGGGCATTTTAACATGGGGGAGATACAGATTTGACTCACTTTTGCTGTCAGCCTCAAGCGGCCAGTCGATGAATTGCAGTTTATTCACTTCCGTGTTGGTTTCAAGAGAGAGACGGGGAGGTTGCCGCTTGGTAGAATGTTATATTTATTTAGGGGGTTGCTGTTGTTACACTAATAAAATTAAAAGTAGAATACACAAATAACTTGGACGTTACTGCTGTTTCTGAATAAATAAAGCAGTAATTGATGTCATAAATCACAAGCATGACACTAGTAAATTAAATAATTTTATATGCAGCTCACATGTAGTGGAACATAACCAAAAAATGATTTGTCCTTCTAAGGCTACCTTATCTCCTCAGTTATTGCGTCAAAAAAAAAAAAAGATATGTCATTTTAAAAAAGTATTTTATCAGCAGTTTTTCAGCATGTCCAAATGTAAAGACTTCTTTTTCTCTCTAAAAGGTTTTCTATCAATACTAACCTTTTGGCTCTCCTTGCTATAAGTTTTGGACTTATGAGTCTTTACTTTTGTGTGTGCCATTTAGAAATATATATATATATAAAAAAAAAAACTAAAAAGTGCCTTCTGCTTAAACGGTTAAATGGCCTGATTAGTCTCTCAAAACTAACAAAACCCCCCAAACCTAACACTAGAAAGTAGAAACTAATTAAAAAAACACAAATTATACATACACATCATATTTATTTGTATTTAATGGGTTTTAGATTTCAAAACATTTGCAAAAGTTGTCATTGTTTGCTTGTTGGATACATGTTTCGTCAACATGCGATGAATCGAGCGCTTCAAATCACTGAATCATTATGAACTGAATTTGGTTCATTTGACGTGGAGTTTTGAAAAGTTCTGTTTCTTCATAATTAATTGCCAATGACAAAATTCGTGTTTACGATCAACTGATTCATAGGGAGCAAAATGAGAAGCACCTTTTTCTGTTACTCATGTGTGGATTCGAAATACTCACAAAAATAACGTTGATTATGTTAGACATGAAATTACTTTGAATAATAATTCACTCATTTTACATTGTTAGTAAAAGCTATAAATGTGATTGAACGATTTGTACCGATTTAAAAGCTTTAAATGTTTAAGAACACAAACCTTTCTTCAGCCGAATCACAACAGACGAGGGGTTGGGGCGCAGGCTTATGACGTCACATCACAGACCAAAATAGTAGTCCTTCTTTGACGTTTTATTGCGGTTTACAAACCAGCATATGATGGATATTCCGCTACTCACTTAGATGGAGTGTGAGGCATTGACGTTGATTGTATATATATATAATTATATCCCTATAAAATCCTAAATATTTTTTTACAAATTTTGTATATTTTAAATATTAATGCTAAACACTCTTGAATCTATATTAAACTAAATCTGCAGTTAAATCTGAGTAATGTAGCTCTTAGTGCCTCTTAGTTTTAGTATTTCATTTTTGTTTCTTTTTTTTTAAAAGGCTGAATGTGAAGTTTGACAAGCATCAATAAAAAATAATAAAAATCAATTATGCAATCTTATTTAATTTGTTCATGTTATAGAAACCATAATATACTTCTAAATCAGTCCATAATAATTGTGTATAAGGACAATCCCAAAAATATATGAAGCGCTGTTTCACAAGGGGTTCCACAAAAAGAGCAGCTTGTGTCTATATCTTATTTAAACATTTTAAGTATGCTTTGGCTATGTAATAATTTAAATGATAATTCCCTTATTTTGTTAGTTATTAATGTCAAATAGTTAGCAATGGACACTTAGTAAAGCATTAAATCCAACAACATGCATGCTAGATCTATACCCACAAAGCTCCTGAAAGAGGTGTAACCTGTAACCTCAGAACCTTTTGTCAATATTGTTAACTCTTTACTCTCTATAGGGCCCATCCCAAATACTTTCAAGCTGGCAGCTATCAAACCCCTCATCAAAACACCACAGTAGAGGACTGCACTGGGATTGGGATCACACAAGGCCCAACACAAATCTCATGGGAGCAGGAGGTTTTACCTTTGCTGCAGAATGTAGGTAAGGCTGGGCGATGAGAATGAATGAGGCATTTTATATTGGGCTTTAATATGCACTACGCTTTACAATCATATCAGGGGTTCTCTCCTCATCCACCACCAGTGTACAGCATCCACGTGGATGATGCGACGGCAGCCACAGTACACCGGCGCCAGTGCGCTCACCACACACCACCTATATCCAAATCCGGCAAAACACGGAAGTAAAGCAGCGCCGCCATTACTGCGTGCCTTTGCTGCTAAGGAAGTAGCGTTGGTCCCGTAGGCGGCTGTAGCAGATGTTAGCTGTACGAAATGTTATTTCTATGTAGTTTTTTTTAGTATGTATGCTGTCCAGTGATGCCGGGAAGAGCGTGTTGTGTGATTGGCTGTTTTAACAATAAATAAAACCGTTTGTGAAATTCACAAACCTTTGTTACGCATTGACTGCCCATGTTTACGGCCATACGGATTACACAGAGTTCCTGGTGCGGGCGCAGCCGGTAATGCACTCACTCTGTGTGTGAATTCTGTATGCTGGCAAATCCTCTAATTATAACAAACAAAGTGAATATATTATGAAAGATTCATTGTGCAGTGATAATAATAGAGATGTCAGCTTTTTAGGAATTATTAAGGGAGCGCACTTGCGCGCATTCAGTCGCCAAACTATGCACGCAGTAGCCTGCTTGCTTTTATAACAGTGTAGTTTGTGTGTTAATGCTTTAATAACAAATAATTTATCAGGAGCATTTATGCTGATGTGTATGGTGGCGACACGTTGGCTAACTTGAAACTATTTGGAGGTACAGAAAAAAAGTCTATTTGCGGGCTTTTGCGGGCGGGAGAAAGTAACAAAGTAATTGCAGGGCTCTCAAGTGTCACGCATTGAGCGTGACAGTCACTCATTTCGGTCTTTTGTCACGCACTCCCGCCACACATTGTATTTCTTACGCTGAAAAACTATTTATAATATGTAATATGCCGCAGCGCCCAAAATTTCTCTGTCACTATGGAACCGGCAGGAATTAAGCGCGTCTCAAGTAAGTTCATGCAGTCGTGTGTGTTCTCATATAGGCAAATAAACAGCTCGAGCGTGTGTGTTAAATGAAACTGTGCGTCGACTGCACCATTCATTCACACAGAACACGTAGGATTCGTATTTAAATAGTATTATTGCGGGGTATAGTATTATTACAAAACAATGGTAGGGGATACACTGAGTTATTTGCAACTTGTGAAGCTTGTGAACATATTAGCAACACAGCTAGTAATGAGAGCGTTCGGTTTTATTGTTGTCATCAATTAATACACGTCTTAATTAAATTACATTTGGCTGACGCATTAAAACATTACATTAAAACATTATGTTGTCAATAAATTACCTTTATCGCCAATGTTCCCTTTCACCAGACATTTTCTTTCATGAGCAGGATCTGCTTTCATTGAAATGTCATTAGAGGACACCGGCAAGTGTCACACCGTCACCCTTAGCAGGCAAGATGGCGGCCCCCATAGAGTTCGCGGCGGATTTGTGTATAGGTGGAGAGGAGAGAGAGTGATAGAGCCAATTCAGTGGATGGGGATTATTAGGAGGCCATGATTGGCAAGGGCCATTGGAGGATATGTGGCCAGGACACCGGGGTTACACCCCTACACACTAAAAACTCCTGGGTCAAAAATAACCCATTATGGATTATTTATAACCCATAATGGGTTAACCCAGAAATTAGTTGCTCACTTTTTAACCCAGGAGTTGAGTCAAAAATAACCTAACTTGGGTTACTATGCCAGTATGCCTTATTTCAGTAAATGAAACTTTATTTTACATTATATTACACACTTCAAGCACTTGTACATTTTTATTGCATTAAATTAAATTCTATATAAAAAACACACACTTGGACATATTGATTTATTTATTTTAGGTCACACTATAATTACAATATTAGAAAGAAAAAAAATAGAAAAATACTCTCTCAAGTACAGGACCTTTTCAAGCATATTCAGGGAGCCAGGTCTCAAATAATTTAGGTGCAGCCTTACCATGCAGAACCTGGAAGTCCTGCGGAATCTAAAAAAAACACAGGAAACAAAGGAAAAAATGTGATATCCACTCCTTTGATACAAAATGTAAATAAGGTATTGCTACTATATGTTCCAGTGGAACTTTACCATGCCCAGACTGGTGAGATGAGGGTACTCAGTAAGGATTTCCAGCATGTCTTTGGAGCTATTAGCCCGGATCCAGTTGGCTCTGCATAACACTGTACTTCATGTAGGACTGCACTTGGGTGAAAGGCTCTGAATTGCATTTTAGCCATTCCTTCTGTTGGAGGGCCTTTTCTTCTGGAACGGTTGATTCTCTAGAGAAACACAAGAGATTACAAATAAGTTTATGAGTTTTCTTCCTGTAGCGCGTGTTCAGACAGGGAAGCCGGACACCGCCGCTGGCAATAAAAAAACGCCGCCGGCATCCGACGAGAGAGCCAGATTCCACTTTTGGGAAACCGGAGCCCCATGTCACACTCCGGCTGCCAATCAGACACTCAGATCGATCAAACCTCCACAGCCTGAAATGTCTCTGAAACGGAGACTATCCAGGTGGACTCACGGACTAAACTCTGATAGTCTACCTGTGTGTGTGTGATCTGACTTTGTTTATTTCATGTACTAGCTTCTAAATCTGAGTTTGACTCGTTTTTAAAGTTTGCGTAGAGAACTTAAAGAGTTTTCTGTTAGAACGGTGTCGTGTTAGCGGCCCCTAAATTAATAACTAATGATCGTTGTGACGAAAGTGAATCAATCAAAACTAACTTTAACTGGAAAATAACTTTATTCTAGATCTGCTGTAAAGCCAAAACAATCTGTTACTTTAATCTCCGGCAACCCACCTACGCTCCCCCCCCCCCCCTACCCTACCCTCACCCCAAAAAATGCAAAGTGCCTGTTGTTGTGGTGTCAGCTATTCTCTTTATCTGCCAAATTCAAGAAACAAACAACAGAGACTAACATACAAATCTGATCCTTTCACTCAGACAAAGCCATACATTTTCTGTCAGTGATAATGTAAAAGTCTTTTGGGAGCATGTGTCCCTGACAACATTCAGAAGACAACTGAAAACTCATCTCTTCCGGGAGCACTTAACTTAAAAAAAAAAAAAAAAAAAAAAAAATCCTTTCCTCTAAATCCTCGCTTGCCTGGCTTATGCTACTCCGAGCTATGTCTGAACTTTGTATTTTGAGCACTTCTTGCGTTGCTTTTGCCTCTTCACGATGACTCGCTTGGTTTAGTCCTCAGTTGTAAGTCGCTTTGGATAAAAGCGTCTGCTAAATGACTAAATGTAAATGTGTCACCTGGTATGTATGCCCTTCGTGACTGGCTGGCTTCAGGCATTTGTTGGGTGGACCCACGGGTTGACCTCTTTAAAGGTTCTCTAAGCGATCCTGGGTGACGTCACTTCTTGTTGACGTTCAAACTATTGTCAAACAAAACGGAGGCTAGCTAGACCCTGCCTCCTCCTCATCCGCACACTAACCCCCCCAAACCCTTCTTGTCGGTCATTGGCTGGAACAGTTTGTTATGTTTCGGGGAGCGGGTCGCCGGAGTTTGTTTTTGTTGCTGTTTGTGGAGCCTGGGGTGTCTACAGAGATCGCGTTTCTTTACGGTGTGTTCAGGGGACAGGCAGCCAGCGGTTAGTGAGGAGATGTTTGCTGTATGTGACAAAAAATGTTTTGGCCTAAAAATCCCGTGACATCACTTAGAGCACCTTTAATGTTCCGTAGTCTTTCTTCGAGGAAGACCATCGCTGGGTAGTAGGGTGCATCAAATTTGAATGGGAAATTTTAATTTCAAAATATCAATTTGGCTGGCATTGCATTTTGTTCCAATTAACATAAAAATTACTTTTGCAAAGTTTTAAGGAATTCAATTGAGATTTAGGGGTGCCACCTAACACATGAACTTTGGCGAAATTAAAATTTTTAGTCTAATTGCCAAAAGGTTGACCTGGGAATGTTGAGTACAGTGAACTTTTATACAGTAACATATTCTATAGGGTTATAAAAGTAAAAGTTGTTTGTTTGCCATTTGGGCAACTTGGGCATTTCTCAGAATTCAACTTTCAAGATTCTCCATTCATTTGTCCTATAGACAAAATGAATGGAGGTCAATGGGACATGTTCACGTGGCCTTACCCTGAATTTTGTGCAGCATGGATGGATGTCGGATGGATGTCTAGTGGCTAACTCACTGGCAACTAACAGGGCCTAATGGTAAGAGCTGACACTAACTAAATTTTAAACTTAATTGCTCAGTCTGTGCCAGAGTCTGCTCCACTGAGCAACATCACCAGGGACAAAGAGAGAGGAAATGGAACCTGAACTCTGAACCTAACCAGTGCGTCTCCCCCAGATATGTCTCCCCACCCGCCACCCAAGAGTAACCGTCCTATTCAGGGATTGGCTTGCGTTTGCAGTGGCGAAGGTTTGGCTGTATGTTGCGGTCATGTTCAACTGCCTGCAGCACATTCTTTCCTTCACATTCTGCACCTTCCTTGACACTGCGACGAAGTCGGATGTGAGCTTGACGCCACGATCGGGACACAGTCATTGACCACGTTCATTGACCTCACTGTGAAAACCTGGTTCAGGAGGACCTCACCAATGTGGTGTCGGCACCCAGACCAAAGCAGTGGTCGACCCAGTGAGAGCTGTATGGCAATGCAGGCTGCTGTGAGATGGCCGGTGTTTGACGCAGTGGTGTCAAATGCCATGTTGTGTCAAATGCCATGTTGACAACCTGGTCAGTGCAGCACCAGTCCTGCAGCAACTTGCATGTCAACTGGGCAATGATCATTCCACATGCCTCATTGGTCTGCTTCTTATACGCTGGGACACCAAGCAGTTTCAGCCGCTCTGTATCTCCAACCACTACTGTAAAACGCACCTCCAACTGGCGCACATTGCTGAGCATCTGTGTTAACTTGCTGTCCCATTGTAGGGTGCACAATGGAGGTGGTGTCCACTGCTTGTGCTGTTCCTCACTGATTGTCTCCAGCACTTGGCGTCTTGCTCGGTCAGTATGTGCGTAAGATGCAGAGAGATGTGTACATTCACTGCCTGACTCTGCAACAAGGCCACGCGTGAAGGCAGCCTGTTGCATTGGTGACATCTTCAACCTTGTAGCCAGAGACACGACACTTGGTCGGCTAAGGATGTCATGTGGAATGAAGACGTTTGTCCAGTCTTCTAATGCTTGTGGGATGCTTCGCCCTCAGATGGTGGATAGACTGTGTTAGTATCCTTCTCTGTCTCCTCATCACTCTCCGACTCCAAGCTGGACATTGCTGTCATCTCCTCCAGCTCCTTTTCACTGCGGGACTGCCTGTGTGCTCCGGCAGCTTGACGCTCCTCTCGCCTCTTGAGCTGCAGCTTTTTGTCCAATACACCAAGGGCCGGTTTCACAAAGATAGACTTTGACTATGGCTTAGATATAGTAGATAGTCAGACTTCACATAGAGATCTAAATTAGACCGTTGCACAAAGCGCTTAAGACTCTGACTATCTTAAGTAGGACTACACTGCAATGCATTCTGGGTAAAATAAGACACTTTTCAAAGCAAAAAACATGGCGGATCGAGTAAGCGCATTCATCCGCTCAGTGCAGTTTACCCCAGCGGAAAATATATGTTTGTTGGAGGAGTATAACAGTTACAAGGACATTTTACTTGGGAAATTTAGCGGAGAATGTAGTAACAAGAAGAAATGTTTAATTTGGAAAGGGCCATTTTCCCTTTGCTTTTGGCTGTTTGTAATGTAACTGATTGTTACCGTTGGTTGCCAAGGTAACAGAGTCTTAGACCTAAGTTAGCCTGGGGGGAAGGCGTCTAATTTTTTTGGTCTAAATTAAGTCAGTCTTTATTTTTGTGAAACAGTCTAACTTGCATTAGACTAGTCTATGAGCAAATTTTAGACTTGTCTAACACTATAGACCGGTCTAAAATAGCTTTGTGAAACCGGCCCCAAATGTGGCCACTCTCTCATTCTTCATGCTGGCCAAGAAAGCTAGGTCTTCTGGGTTATCAATCAGCTTTTCAACATTTGGAGGCCACAGCGGAAATGTGGCATCAAGTCTGCACTCCATTTTCTCCAATTGTTTCGCTGTAGTCTCACTGGAGCGATTGGCCTGGGCGATTTTCCGCAGCTTGTTGTTAGCATTGACTAAGTCTACCACCAACTACAATGCTACTCTCAATAAACATGAGTCATCTATACTGTGAATATGACATTGTCCACTCTAGAATACTGTTGATGTTAAGCTTAATAGCTTAGCTAACATAGATAGCTAACTGTGGTTAGCAAACTGTTGCTAGCTAACGTTAGCTAGATGTAATGAGCACCAAATACCTATAAATATGACTTAAATGACTTATGATAAATAAGAATACAAAGATACAATTCCAGATATGATAGTAATATGTAATAATACATACCAAACACAGAAAGATCACCTCAAATAGAAAGATCACCTCAGATTTCTTGAGCTGTAGTATTGTTTACCTCAGATCTCAATGGCGACCATTGAGCACTGTTAACCACTTTATCCAACAAAAACAGATGTACAGTGGCACCCCTAAATCATCATGTACTGGAAAAATATTTTGCATTTGTTGTTTCTACATACACTCACCGGCCACTTTATTAGGTACCCCATGCTAGTAACGGGTTGGACCCCCTTTTGCCTTCAGAACTGCCTCAATTCTTCGTGGCATAGATTCAACTAGGTGCTGGAAGCATTCCTCAGGGACTTTGGTCCATATTGACATGATGGCATCACACAGTTGCCGCAGATTTGTCGGCTGCACATCCATGATGCGAATCTCCCGTTCCACCACATCCCAAAGATGCTCTATTGGGTTGAGATCTGGTGACTGTGGAGGCCATTTTAGTACAGTGTTGTGGCTTCACAAATGCTTTGCTGCATACCTCGGTTGTAACGAGTGGTTATTTCAGTCACTGTTGCCCTTCTATCAGCTCGAACCAGTCTGGCCATTCTCCTCTGGCATCAACAAGGCATTTCCGCCCACAGAACTGCCGCTCACTGGATGTTTTTTCTTTTTCGGACCATTATCTGTAAACCCTAGAGATGGTTGTGCGTGAAAATCCCAGTAGATTAGCAGTTTCTGAAATACTCAGACCAGCCCTTCTGGCACCAACAATCATGCCACGTTCAAAGTCACTCAAATCAACTTTCTTCCCCATACTGATGCTCGGTTTGAACTGCAGGAGATTGTCTTGACCATGTCTACATGCCTAAATGCACTGAGTTGCCGCCATGTGATTGGCTGCTTAGAAATTAAGTGTTAACGAGCAGTTGGACAGGTGTACCTAATAAAGTGGCCGGTGAGTGTATATTGGAACACTTTTAGCAACCAGCCATATCAAAATTCAAGAATTGTGTTTTTTGATGATTCATTACCTACCTTTGTGTACCATATTTCCTGTGGGGGGAAAAAGACAGAACATTTCTTATCCAAGAAGGACATTTTTAATCTTTTACAAAGTTTTGCAGTAGAGATAACACACATCAGACATCAGATACTGATAAGGAACAATTAAGAGAAACAAGAGATAAAAGCAAAATTAAAGAAAATGATACATGCATATACAATATAGTATGTCTTGTATGACCCCTTCATCTCATTAGACACCATTGCTTATTAAGTGCATTCACATCTTTGTAAAAAACTATTAATAAAGTTTTAAAATGGCATAAATTTCCATATGAACCAAGATAATTAAAAACTCACATAGCCACGGTCTGATCCATGTCTGCACCAATGATAGCGCCAGGGCCGCTTTTATGTTTGTGGATGGCCTGTTATGTAAAAAAACACGTTCAGTAAGTAAATAAACAAACAAGTGACACACAAATGTACAGCCTATACATTTAAATTTCCAGATATTTTAATATTTCCAGAAGTAAGATCATCTGAAAATATCAGAGGCATTGAATTTCAAATACTCAACCTGATATGTTAACGTTACTTTTGCAAGCATCGACAGAGAACTTGAACACAAAACACGTATGTGTTATGCTTGGTGGTTAATAACACTTTCTTCTTTAGTCTGACAAACTCAAAATACATATTTATTTTGACTTTACACAGTAAAGTCAACTAGTTAGATGTTGTCGCGATAGCCACGGCTAACGTTAAGCCTTTTAACGTTACATGGCAACCACAGTCTCAACGTAGCAACTAACGTAGACTAACCATGTTCCGTACAACAACAATGTTCCGTACAGATTACCTTTTCCCGCCGATTGATGAATAAATACTTCCAGGTTATACAAAAACTATATATGTGTGTTTACCTCATTTCTCCCTCTTTCATCACTGACCAAGAAAGAGAATCCACCGCCGTTTGTTCCAGAGAAATTTCAGTAAGTTTTGGTTGAATAAATGGACATTTTTAAACGTAAATTCCGGACAATGGCCGCTTGGCGCAACTCTGGCAGCAGAGATTCAGTGCACGTCTGTCAACACAGACTGCGTGCAGTGATGATTATTATATTTAATATTTTAACATTTAAAATAGTAATTCTTTAATAAATTAACAATTATATATAATTGTTGATTTTTTAAAGAATGACTATTTTAAATATGATTGATTTTTTAAATATGATTTTTGATTTATTAAAGAGTGACCATTTTAAATGTTAAAATATTATAAATATTCTTTAATAAATCAACAATATATATATATATATATATATATATATATATATATATATAACTGTTATATTACTATAACTGAATTGATTGTGATGTTATTTCATAGCCAACTTTCCATAAAAACTAATGTTGTTTATGTAACTGTTAAAATAATGATAGGATCTTCACACGTTAACGTTATTAAATAAAATGTCATACATCAAATGATTGTTTAGAAATAATTTTTATTCACAGGTGTAGTTGTAACATAACAGTAGTTGTAATCTCAAATCTGCCTTTTCTATCAAAGAAATTAGAAAAAGCAGTATCCTCACAACTGTGTTCCTTTCTAGAAAGAAATGATATCTGCAAGGATTTTCAGTCAGGATTTAGACCGTACCATAGCACTGAGACCGCTCTCATCAGAGTCACAAATGATTTGCTCTTATCATCCGATCGTGGTTGTATCTCTCTATTAGTGTTACTTGATCTTAGTGCTGCATTTGATACTATTGACCACAACATTTTTTAAATAGACTCGAAAATTATGTTGGCATTAGTGGAGTTGCACTAGCATGGTTTAAATCATACTTATCTGACCGTTATCAGTTTGTAGCAATAAATGAAGATATGTCTTATCGATCACAAGTTCAGTATGGCGTACCACAAGGCTCAGTACTAGGACCGCTGCTGTTCACTCTGTAACAGAATGAAATATCTGTAACCATTATTTTTGTAAGGTAAGAATGGAATGGTGTAAAAACACTACAAGCCATTAGAGGGCGCTATATAGGCTCACCTGTTTGGAATATAAGGTGAAAGCTGGCACGAAGAAGCAAGTCAGTTTGGGGTAGTGGGGAGCTTATGTTTGTCTTGGTAGCTACCTCAAAAACTTGGACTCATTGAGAAACCGCTTGGTTTTAAGCTCAATGTAGGAACTGATCATTTACTCACTTCTTAGGGTGAATTGGGAAGCCACCTAAAGGTAGTATGGGTTAAAAAGAATGCTGTTTGGAGTGGTTTTGTCATTTTGTTTTTCTCCAGACAAAATGGACAATGCTAATGAAGAGAAATATTTCAACGCGCTCAATGTTTTTCTTCATGACATCAAATTTCAACGCACTCAATGTTTTTCTTCAGGTGGTATGACTTCATATTTTTCCACGGGACAGAACTTCATCTCCGATAAGAACTTTAAGATGATTTTTGTTGTGTGTGAGATCAAAGACAAGATTTTCGAGTCATTCACTTTGAATTAGTATTTAGAAAATGCCAGCATTGTGGGAATAAAACCAGAAAAATAGGAAAAATGTTTGCTTGAGTTCATTGAACAGTTTTTGATTTATGTGATAAACCCTCATTAGTAACTAAATCGAAAAACAAACAGAAGAAAGTTACAAAATGGCGCCCGAATAGGGACTCTGACTAAGAGATACTTGAACCTAGAGGGTGTATCACTAAATAATTTAAAGAAAAGATCCAATAAAAGAACTTACAGCAAACACTATAGTCTAAAAATGGATAGGGATGAGATCGTGTCCGTTGAGGATTTCTTCGATGAAGCATTCATTCAGAGGAGAGATCCAGTGAATGAAATGATTGACACTTTTAGTGAACTTTATATTGAATCAGAAGAAGAAGGAGTGGCAATACAAGACCAGTTTGGCGATCCAGACGATTTTACTGCAATTCCACCTCCACCACCGGTTGTATTTGAGGAAGAGCAGGTGTATTCAAATGGGATGGAAACTAAGCAACGTCTAACTGACATTGAAGAACACCTTACTGACATAGAACATAGGGTGAGTGACTGTGTAATTCAAAACACAGTGGTAGATATGATGAAAAAACTTGAAGAGAAAATTTGCTACCGTATCCAAAAAGAAACTGATCGAATTAAAGTACTAATGGACAATAGGATAGCTGATTTAGGTCAGAGCATGGTTGATTGTCTAAAAAGGAGAGATAAACAACTAGATGAGAGGATTCAATCTCTAAACCCCCCTTTATCTACTCCCATTCCTGCAACAACGGTCAGTCATCATGCAACTACAAAAATAGAAGGTATGCAAAAACAAGCTTATTCGAGTCAACAGATGTCTCTGCCTACAATACCAGCACCATACAATCCGCCGGTTAAATTAGAGTTTCCCAGTTTCACCAATGCAAGTGTTGATGATCCAGTTGTATTTATTGAGAGAGTTGAGGAGTATGTTAATCTTCGCCCGTTACCTGATAAAGAACTACTGGCATCACTGGCTGTGGTATTAAAAGGGACAGCAAAAGACTGGTGGAGTGCTGAAAAAAAGAAAGTAGGTACATGGAAAAGCTTTAAGGATAAGTTTTTGTTTGCATTTTTAAATGAGGATTTTAAAGAAGTGGCTGCACAGAGACTCATAAATAGAAGACAACAAAATAAAGAGAGTATTCGGGATTTTGCTTACCACTATAGAGCCCTTTGTATGAGAAACAATCCAAAAATGACTGAAATCGAGATTGTGAATGCAATTCTCAGAAATTGTAACCCAAGATTAGCCAGTTTGCTGAGAAGCTCTGCAAACACAGTCGATGAATTAGTTCGGTTGGGGACACAGATTGAGAAGGATTGGATGGGAGCTAAAAACCACTGGAGTTTAGTTAACAGTGAGGAGCAAAACAGGAAATCACCAGCAGCAATGTCAAAAAGAGAAAATCAATTGATGCTGGTCGATCAACATAACACTAGCAAAGGGTACAGAGCTCTTCAACTACCTGTGACCATCAATCACACTAACATTGATGCTATAATTGATACCGGAAGCACTTTTTCCATTGTCCAGAAAAATATCTGGAGAGAACTGAGCAAGAAAGGAAGTGATCAGTTTTATACAAGCAATCAGAGCTTTATTTTAGCAAATGGACAATGTCAAAAAGCTATCGGAAAGGTGAGATGGATATGTGAGATCAAAGAAGAAAGGTTTGAAGTGGATTTTTTTGTAATGGAAGATAAGGATTTAGCAGTATCAGTAATCCTGGGTCTGGACTTTTTGAAAAAATCTAAAATGGTTTTGGATTTTAACACCTTGAACTTTCATTTTCCTGAGGTGGCGCAAAAGAAATGTACATTGCCTTTTTCTTTCCATGATGAACCATCAACCAACCATTTTTACATGGCTATCTTGGATACAGAGGAAGATCCTGCCATAAGTGTAGAGGACCATCATCTCATTTCTGAAGCAGCAAAGCATGGTGAAACAACCCCTGAGATACGAGCACAGCTAAAAGACATGATGGTAAAGTGGCCAACGGTATGTACACAAAGTCTAGGCCGAACCAGCATCATTCAACATCAGATCATCACAACTGACCAGCAGCCGGTAAGAAAAAAACCATACAAAGTCTCTACTTATAAGAATGATTTTATAGAAGGTCAAGTCAAAGAATTGCTTGAAAAGAAAATCATTCAGCCTTCTACATCTCCGTGGGCATCACCAGTCGTAGTGGTAGACAAAAAGGATGGGAGCAAGAGACTATGTGTAGATTATAGAGGGTTGAATGCAAAGACTCACCTGGATGCCTATCCTATGCCGCAAATTGTTGATATACTGGAATCACTGAATGGAGCCAAAGTTTTCAGTACTTTAGACCTTAAATGTGGGTATTGGCAAATGGAGATGGAACAGGGTAGTGTTGAAAAAACGTCTCGGTTACGGATGTAACCCTCGTTCCCTGAGTAGGGAACGGAGACGTTCCGTCGGATGACGACGAATGGGGGTTTCGCTTAGAAGCCAATCAACTTCAAGTACTTCAAAACGAGCCAATGGCAAAGAAATGCCATGGGTCTGCGGAATTTGCATAGCGTAACTCCGCCTCACCTCGTGAGTATATAAGGAGAACGCTGGCAGCAAATAGGCATGTTTCTTCGCTGAGGAGCCAACCTGAGTTCAGGCGATCCCCGCGGTACAGCGGAAAGTGGCAGGAAGACGTAACGTCTCCGTTCCCTACTCAGGGAACGAGGGTTACATCCGTAACCGAGACGTTCCCTTTCGTTGTCACTCCGAGTTCCGTCGGATGACGACGAATGGGGATACCAGTCTAATCACGCCACCTTCCCAGCTGTCTTCCAGTGCCCTGCGTAAATCTGAGATCCCTGTCGTGAGACTAGCACGGACGAAGGACTCCTATTTAACACAGGAATACCAAGGTACACTGGGGAGCATATCCCAGGTCTTAGGGAAGTATGCAATTACTGCCAACCCAGAGGGGGGGACTTAGAAATACACATATGACCCGAGGGATGCATATGGGGAATCACTGGGGTATCCAGCCGCAGGTGGAATATTTCAACCCCAGGGGTGGCAAGGTGGCTTGCCAAGGGAAAGACACATGCTCAGAGAGGCTTACAGTGGGAATACACATGTGGGGGTAGCTCCGGGAGGTACCATGCACACGGGAGGCACCTAGCCGACGCGCAGGCAAGAGACACTGGCGCCGACGTCAGGAGTGCTGGAGGAACTCAGGGCTTTCGGAGAAGCTCACCTGAGGAGAATATCGCACGTATCCAGTCCGTAGAGTGGAATGGCGAGCAAGCGAAGACACCTGAGCGGGTCCGGTACTAGCTGGTTGAAGCGAGTACATGAGAGGACACAGGCTCCACTCTGAGATTGTAGAATCTGGCGAATGTGTTAGGTGTCGCCCAGCCTGCAGCTCTGCAGATGTCTGTTAGCGAGGCGCCATGCGCTAGAGCCCAAGAGGATGCCACACTCCGGGTGGAGTGGGCAGTCACACCAAGGGGGCACGGTCGACCCTGCTGCTGGTATGCCAAAGCAATGGCGTCCACTATCCAGTGAGACAACCTTTGTTTGGAGAGAGCCTTTCCCTTCAGCTTCCCACCATAACAGACAAAGAGCTGGTCTGAGGTCCTGAAACACTGCGTTCTGTCTACATAGATGCGAAGAGCACGTACTGGACAGAGCAGTGCCAAGGCTGGGTCTGCCTCCTCCGGGGGCAGCGCTTGCAGGTTCACCACCTGGTCCCGGAAGGGAGTGGTAGGAACCTTGGGCACATATCCAGGCCGGGGTCTCAGGATCACGTGAGAGTACGCCGGCCCGAATTCCAGGCACGCTTCGTCAACGGAGAATGCGTGCAGGTCCCCTACCCTCTTGATGGAGGCCAATGCAGTCAGAAGCGCCGTCTTCATTGACAGGAAGTTAAGCTCGACTGACTGTAAAGGCTCAAAGGGAGCACTACGCAGGGCGGTTAAGACCACTGCGAGGTCCCAAGAGGGTACGAGAGGAGGGCGAGGAGGATTCAGTCTCCTCGCTCCTCTCAGGAACCTGACGATCAGGTCATGCTTCCCCACCGACTTACCTTCTATAAGATCATGCTGTGCGGCAATAGCGGCGACATAGACCTTGAGGGTGGAGGGAGACAGCCTTCGCTCCAACCCCTCTTGAAGGAAGGAAAGCACGACGTTGATCGAACATCTCCGGGGGTCTTCTCGGTGAGAAGAGCACCAGTTGACGAAGAGGTTCCACTTCAACGCGTAGACGTGTCTCGTGGACGACGCTCTAGCGGAAGTGATGGTAGCCACCACCGCTGGTGGTAGGGTACTCAAACCTGCCTCGTCCCGTCCAGGAGCCACACATGGAGGTTCCAAAGATCGGGACGAGGGTGCCATAGGGTGCCCCGTCCCTGAGAAAGTAGGTCCTTCCTCAGAGGTATGGGCCAAGGAGGTGCTGTCGCGAGGAGTACAAGTTCGGAGAACCAGGTCCGGGTGGGCCAGTACGGCGCTACCAAGGTGACCTGCTCCTCGTCCTCCCTGACCTTGCGCAGGGTCTGGGTACCCTAACCCTAACCGTGAGAGCTCGTCGGCTGCACAGTTCAGAGCTCCTGGAATATAGATGGCACGAAGCGACCTCAGATGCTTCTGACTCCAAAATAGGAGGTGGCGGGCGAGTTGCGACATACGGCGAGAGCGCAGACCACCTTGACGGTTGATGTACGCTACAGTCGCGGTATTGTCTGATCGGACTAGTACATGCTGGCCCGAGAGCACGGCTGGGAAGCGGCGCAGGGCGAGCTGTACAGCCAGCAACTCGAGGCAATTGACGTGCCAAAGGCGGTGGGGTCCTGTCCAGGAGCCCGCGGCAGCACGTCCATTGCACATGGCACCCCAGCCCGTGGCGGAGGCATCTGTTGTTACAACAACGTGCCGGGAAGCTCGTTCCAGGGGCACACCGGCCCGTAGAAAACTGAGGTTCGACCACGGGGTGAAGGTCTGACGGCAGGTCGGAGTAACTGGTACTCGGAGGGTGCCGTGTTGCCATGCCCACCTCGGGACTCGGTCGCGAAGCCAAAGCTGAAGCGGTCTCATATGAAGTAATCCGAGCGGTGTTGCCACGGCTGCGGATGCCATATGCCCCAGGAGCCTCTGAAAAAGTTTCAGTGGAACCGCACTCTTGCCCTCGAACTGTCTCAGGCAAGTCAGCAGTGACTGCGCGCGCTCGCTCGTAAGCTGCGCGGACATGGCGACCGAGTCGATCTCCATACCGAGAAAAGAGATCCTCTGCACGGGGCAAAGTTTGCTCTTCTCCCAGTTGACCCGAAGGCCCAGACGGGCTACATGGCGGAGCACCAAGTCCCTGTGTTCGCAAAGCTGATCTCGAGAGTGAGCTAGAATTAGCCAGTCGTCGAGGTAATTCAGAATGCGAACCCCGTGTTCCCGGAGGGGAACAAGGGCTGCCTCGACGACCTTCGTGAAGACGCGAGGAGACAGGGCTAGCCCGAATGGGAGAACTGCGTACTGATATGCCTGCCCCTCGAAAGCAAACCGCAGGAACGGTCTGTGTCGAGGGAGGATGGAGACATGAAAGTAGGCGTCCTTCAGGTCGATCGCTGCAAACCAATCCTGGTGCCGCACACATTCGAAAACGCGTTTGGCGGTGAGCATCTTGAACGGCAGCCTGTGAAGGGAGCGGTTCAGAACGCGCAGGTCCAGGATTGGCCGTAACCCACCGGTTTTCTTCGGGACAATGAAATACGGGCTGTAGAAGCCGGTCTTCATTTCGGCTGGAGGGACAGTCTCGATCGCACCCTTCGCCAGCAGGGTAGCAACCTCCGCTCTCATGATAGGGGCATTGCCACCGACCAAAGTGGAGCGGACTCCCCTGAAGCGGGGAGGAGACCGCGCGAACTGAATCGCGTAGCCGAGCCTGATCGTTCGTGCGACCCAGCGGGACAGGTTGGGAAGCTCTAGCCAGGCTCCCAAGGACTGTACCAGCGGGGTCATCCGAACCACAGACTTCCCGTCGGTGGAGCAGCGAGGCGGTATGGCTGACCCAGACGTGGACGGCATAGCGGCCCGGTGTGGGGGTACAGTCATAGACCGCGTCCTGACAGAGCAGACCAGGGAAGGACGAACGTTCCACAGGGGTCTGCTCTGCCAGGGGTCTGGCGACAGAGGAGGATGAGAGCGGCACGGTCCGGGGACGGCGCGCACTGTCATCCGGCTCTGGGACAGAGGAGGACGAGGGGTGCACGGCCCGGGGGCGGCGCACCGTGTCGTCCGAGAACTCTGTGTGCTCAGAGATGAATGTGTCACTTCTTTCTTTAACCACATTAGGGTGCTGCCCACCCGTGGGTGAGCAGCGGGGAGTGGAAAACAAAAGATTCTCCCCCGGCCCTCCACCGGGGGAAGGAGTGGTCCTGCTACCATCTCCTGAGAAGTGGACATCATCTCTGAGCAGCCCGTCTCAGGAGCGCCGCTTGGCCCGGCGTTTAGCGGGGGGCGGGGCTGGAGAGGGCTGGGGCGCCTTCTTACGGCTTCCTCCGCGACCGGGCCCGGGTGGAGGCTGCTGCTGGGGCCGGGCGGGAGGGGCGGGAGCCGTAGGAGGGCGCCCTCGGCGGCGAACAGACTGAGTACTCTGCCCGGTCGGCTGGGTGGAGGCAGCAGCGGGCCGTCGGGGCAGAATATGCTTGATAGCCTCAGTCTGTTTCTGAGCAGTCGAGAACTGTTGGGCAAAGTCCTCGACTGCACCGCCGAAAAGGCCATCTTGTGATATGGGAGTGTCGAGCAGCCGGGACCGCTCGGCATCTCGCATATCAGCAAGATTAAGCCATAGGTGTCTCTCCTGGACCACAGCTGTGGACATCACCAAACCCAGGGAGCGTGCGGTCACCTTCGTCGCTCGGAGAGCAAGGTCGGTGGCGGCGCGCAGCTCATTGAAGAGCCCTGGGTCTGTCCTGCCCTCGTGCATGTCCCTGAGCATCTGGGCCTGGTAGACCTGCAGAATGGCCATGGCATGCAAAGAGGTGGCTGCCTGTCCCGCAGCTCTGTAGGACTTCGCCACTAGTGTAGACGAGTACCTACAGGCTTTGGATGGGTGCTTAGGCTCACCACGAGAAGAAGCGCTCTGAGGACACAGTTGCATCGCAACAGAGCGCTCAACCGGGGGGAGCCCAGTGTACCCACGGGCAGCGGCCTCATCGAGGGGAGGAAAGGCGGATGAAATCATCGAGCGGTCGCGGGAAGACATGGGAGTCTTCCAGGACTTCGAGATTTCATCATGCACGTCCGGGAAGAAAGGTATCGGGGCCTGACGGGGACGGGGATCCGCAGCCCGACCCAAATACCAATCATCCAGCCGCGAGCGCTCGGGGCAGGGCGGAGGGGTCCACTCTAACCCGATGCTCGCGGCGGCTCGAGACAGCATGGCCGTCATCTCTGGATCAGACTCTGGCACAACTGTATTCACACCCGAAGGTGGCAGCTGTGATGAGTCTTCACTTCCAGCAGACTCAGACCCACCTTGTGATGCCGCGATAGACATCGCGTCCTCCTCTGGAGCGCCAAAGGAAACCCGCGGGGCACCCGAAGATGGTCCCGCCGGAATCCCCTGAGCACTCACGGGTTGCAACACTGGAGAGGGTGCGGCTGGGCACGGACTGATAGTCGGCGCTTGGTTCCAAACCGTCACCCTCAGATCACCCTGGCCACCAGCCGAAGTACCAGCTCTATTTCTAGAGTCAGTAGATCGGGGTGTGGATGAGGGGGCTCTCACTCTTGCGAGATCACTGAGTCTTGATCGTAGTGCTGCGATGGTCATGTTCCCACAGAGAGAACATGAGTCATCCACGAGCGCTGCTCTAGCGTGATCAATGCCCAAACACACTATGCAACGCTCGTGCCCATCAGAGTCGGCAACGAGTCTACCGCAACCAGAAGTGCACGGGCGAGGCATCTTTAAAAAGACGTGCCACGTGCAAGCTCTTTTGTGAGAGGAAAAGAAACACTGACTGTGTTGAAGCGCCCGGGGAGACACACACTCGCCGTCAAACCACAGACAGATAAGCAGGAAGTGCGCGCTCGCCGGAGATCGCCGTCACACCAACACCAGGGAATCTCGCTCGTCTGAAGAACTGACAGTACAGAGAGATGGCTGTGGAACGAAGGATTAACTTGGCTCCAAAGCGAAAACATGCCTATTTGCTGCCAGCGTTCTCCTTATATACTCACGAGGTGAGGCGGAGTTACGCTATGCAAATTCCGCAGACCCATGGCATTTCTTTGCCATTGGCTCGTTTTGAAGTACTTGAAGTTGATTGGCTTCTAAGCGAAACCCCCATTCGTCGTCATCCGACGGAACTCGGAGTGACAACGAAAGGGAACAGCATTTTGCACATCTTCAGGATTATATGAATTTTTGTGTCTACCCTTCGGCCTTAAAAACTCGGCCGCATCTTTTCAAAGGCTTATGGAACAGGTGCTAAGAGAGCACAGACACAAATTCTGCCTGGTCTACATTGATGATATTGTTGTTTACTCTCCTTCTATCTCAACCCACATTCAACATCTCCAGAAAGTGTTTACTTGTCTTCAAAAGGCTGGTTTGTCTCTTAATTTGAAGAAATGCAATTTCATCAAGCCATCACTGACATTTCTAGGTCATGTCATCTCGGCAGATGGAGTAAAGACAGATATGGAGAAAATATCAGCTGTCCAATCATTCCCGGTCCTTGCATCAGTCAAAGAGGTCCAAAGATTTCTGGGTCTGTCAGGTTGGTACCATAGGTTTATTGAGAATTTTTCTAAGAAAGCTGCTCCACTTCATGATCTAAAGAAAAAAGGGGCAAAATGGATCTGGTCTGAAGATTGCCAACGAGCTTTTGAGACGATCAAACAAGATCTCACTAGTGCTCCGGTTTTAATATCACCTGATGTTAACCGTGCTTTTAAAGTTCAGATAGACGCTAGTGAGAATGGTTTGGGGGCAGTTTTAACTCAAGAAGAAAAAGGACAAGAAAGAGTGGTGGCGTATGCATCTCGGCTTTTGAGGGGAGCGGAGAGAGCATACTCTACATCAGAAAAAGAGTGCCTAGCAGTCGTGTGGGCCGTTGAAAAATGGAGACATTACCTGGAGGGCAAACCTTTTGAGGTGGTAACAGATCATGCTGCATTGGTCTGGGCATTCCAACATCCAAAGCCATCATCCAGGTTAATAAGGTGGACAATACGGCTCCAGGGGTTTCATTTCTTTGTAAGTTACCGTAAGGGACAGTGCAATGTGGTTCCTGATGCCCTGTCGAGAAAGCACCACACAGAAACTGAGGTTTGTTATTTAAATACAGCGCAAAAAAATAATTCACCTGACTACACTCTACCTGTTGATCTTGAGCAAATCAGCAAAGCTCAGAAAGATGACCAGGAGATCCAGAATTTGATATCCCAAAATCTGCTGAGAACACGTGATGATGCAATGCGAGTTCACTATGTGTGCAAAAATGGAGTAATTTTTAGAAGTGTTCCTGAAGGAAAGAAAGGACAAAAACTGCAAATAGTGATTCCAGCTGTTTTCAGAAAGACGTTTTTATCGTATGCTCATGACAATCCATTGAGTGGCCATTTAGGAAGTTTCAAGACCCTAATGCGACTGCTTGATTTTGTGTATTGGCCCAGCATAAGAAGTGACGTCTGGCAGTATTGCAAAGTGTGTACTGTATGCCAACAATACAAACCATCCACAACTAAGACTGCAGGTATGATGCAGAGTGTACCAGTAATTGAGCCGGGATACATGATGGGGATTGACATAATGGGTCCTTTTCCAAGGAGTTCAAAGCAACATGAGTACCTGTTAGTAGTTGTGGACTATTTTTCCAAGTGGGTGGAGTTGTTTCCGCTGAGAGCCGCAAGAGCTCCCACTATTGCTCGAATTCTCATTGAAGAGATTTTCACTCGTTGGGGAACACCAACTTACCTGGTGTCTGACCGTGGAAGGCAGTTCACGTCAAATATCCTCACAACTATCTGCAAACAATGGAAAGTCATTCAGAGGTTAACTACAGCCTATCATCCTCAAAGTAACTTAACAGAACGAGTCAATAGGAATCTTAAAACGATGCTGGCATCCTATGTAAAAGAGAACCACCGAAGCTGGGATCAGTGGATTCCTGAATTCCGGTTTGCACTGAATTCAGCATGGCAAGAAACCACTGGATACTCACCAGCAGAAATTGCTCTTGGAAGAAGGTTGAAAGGGCCACTGGAACGAGCAATTCAACATCCACCAGATCCAGATCATCAGAGTTACAGTACTCTGGAACGGCATGCTCAGCTAATTGATCTGGTTAAAGCTAATGTGGAGAAAGCACAACAGCACCAAAGAAAGTATTACAACCAGAGAAGAAAGAACCAAGAGTTCTGTGAAGGAGATGTGGTATGGGTGCGATCTCATCCGTTATCCAAGGCCGATGATGCTTTCATGGCCAAATTATCTCCAAGGTGGAAAGGGCCTGCTAAAATAGTAAAGAAGTTAGGTCCTGTGAACTATCGGGT